>CM060901.1:741500382-742750382 GCA_030737815.1 Allium fistulosum | reverse complement strand
AGAAATATGAAAAATAATAAAAATAAAAACTAATATGAAAAAAATACATATATAATAAAAAATATGAACAGAGAGCTTTTGGAAGATGTATAGTGTTGGTGGTCTGACCATGGTGAACCCAAAACATACATATACATATTAACCCAACAACAACATAAGCACTTGTCGAAGAACAATGATTCAACCGTATAATCACAGTTATATATAAGTATATGATAACTAGTAAACAGAGGTAAGTGTTCTACTCACAACGTAAAGATAAACAGACAACTGTATCCAAGCTTTGAACAACCCAATCCCTTTTTTATTTTAAACGGCAGAGGTTTTTTTTATGAATAAGAACAAGTTCGGCTATATAAGAGAATGGAAGTGTATAGTGCAAGAAAGAAGGAGGCTAAAATATTTATACATGTACAGGTTTTCATCTTTTATTTTCTAATATTTCTTTCTTTTTACTTTGGTGGCCGATTTGATTTCATGTTTGGGCTGATTTGATCTTTGGCTTGATTTGATTTTATATGTGTTGATTTGATTCCTATGTGTGCTTGATTGTATGTTTGCCATCATGATGTTCCTATGTGTATATATATATACACATTCATATATATATATATATATATTATTACTTTCAGAAATTAGAATTTAAATTTTAAATATAGTCTTCGAATTTATATATTAAGATATTACCTATATTAGAAATTTAATTTATTCGACTGATAAAAATTAATATTTCAATATTTAAAATTAGTTAATTATCCTAATAAAAGATGGCTAAAAATTCGGGTCGTTACATAGACATGGTCCAAACGTAATTGATCACCTTTTCCTTTTTTATTTTCTATATATCCATCTATTTGTAAAGTTTATAAGTGAATACCAAGGAGGGAAAAAGGTAAGATGCTAAGAACATCTATAGGATGTTTTACTTCATATATTTCCCATATATTATAGTTGCATTTTCCAAAATTTAATAAAAATTGTTGTATATGAGGATTTGGATATTTATTTAATGAACCAAATCTTGTATTGTATACACTAATTCAAATAGTATATGATTTTTTTATTTAGTTATTCATAGTTTGAAATTTTGAACTATATAACCAACGGTCCACTATTTTTAATATCTGTGATTTGTGTGCAAGCGTATTTTATTGGCATTTCTAACTAACTTTAGACATTAAAAATGGTTGGAGTGTCACACTTGGTATAAGAGCTAAGGTTTAGTGGTTACCTGAGCTTTGGGTAGGTTAAACTATTTAAAATAGGTAAATTTATACTTAGGTTGCGTTAAACATAAGATGAGAGAGCATTCTTATTAATGGTTGTATGCCTTTTGTATATGGGTTGTATGTGTAACCACTATTACCTCACTCTAAGACAGTGTTTGTTTGTGATGAATTTTGCATGGGAAATAAATACGGTAGGAGTGGGGTAAGATGAGACTTAGAAGGGATTAAGTGCTACTTATAATTCGACTGACACACACATGATATTGAATTGATATTAAAACCTAACCTTAATAAATAGACTCTTGTTTATTTAATAAGTTTTAATAATAAAAAGTATTTTATTGAAAAGTTATATTAAAAAGTTATATTAAAAATGTATATTAAGACTGAATGGCATAGGTATGAGAAGACTAGGTTGTATAAGTTTTGAGTTTTTCAAACATAAATTAAGATGATGTAACCTTTATGCCTATTATTTGTGATTCTCCCTAATGAGTGGTAGGGATGTCTAGTTATGGCCTTTTAGAGAGAGAGAGAATTGAGATATGATGCTATGGTTGCCCATTTCGACGTATGGAATAGTGGGGTTTTACTTTGCTTGTACTTGCTTACTTTGGTTAAATAGATTGCATTGTTCTTACATTTGTTAAGCGATTAGTTACATTAGAAAATAAATTGTATTGATTTTTTTATTGTTTTTGCTTTACATAGTCTTGACATGATTGTTTAAATTATTTTCTTATATTTTATTGGTATTGTTATTGCTTGCTTATTTAACCATAACCGTGTTTTGTTCATTTTTTGTTTTCTTTGTTGTGATTGTTTCTCTTGTATGCTAGGTTATATTTTTTGTTATATATGATAATTGTATAATGAGGTAGTTATCCAATGTTGATTTTCATTGGGGGTGCACATAAGCGAATCAAGTTTGGCTTGTTATAAAACTTATTTGGTTCAGTCATAGTGGGATGACTTAGTTTCCTAAGATGAGGAAGACTAAGTGTTTGAATTGACTAAGAGATATGATGATGTTTCTTGAGGATGAGTAATAATGAATGAAGAGTTTTATTTACTAAAAGGCTTGGTGGGGGCCATTGAGGAATCAAAGCAGCGGTGGGAGATTCATTACATTTTTACTAAAACTTGGATTTTTAACAAATACATGTTTCAAAATCTATTTCTATACGAGGGATTACCAACTTTTGAAAGTGGTTTGACTTTAAAAGGGACTTCTACTTTGATTTTAAAGACATTTATGTAGTTTGAAACTTTTATGAAATGGTGTTTTCTAAAAAATTATTTTAGGTTGGTTTTCATGCTGATAATATTTCGAATAAGAAATTTTGGTTTGAAAAATACAAGGAAGCTATGATTTAAAAATGAAAATATTTTGGTAAATGTTTTGATTTGAAGATGTATTAGAACTCTCATCACTAGCGATGGTTAGTAGACCCCCCCTTTATTATTTTAGATGAGTCGTCCCATCATTAAATGAAGAAGTTACTATAATAGGACCCTGGAATAGGATATTCTTTGTACTATAAAGGAAGAAATAAGGTAGGTTTTATCGTGGATGCGTACCAAGTGATCGCGGGTTACTCTGAGGTTTTGATAAATGCACATAGAGTAGGGGTATGCAAGGACGATCACCAGTGTACCTTAGACTTTTATGATGGTCTAGCTCACCTTAGTGATGGGAAGTACCTTAGTGATGGTATTAATTCAAGCATTTATGAGATTACGACGTTGAGTAGTCACTGACCTTAGTGATGGTTATACAGGTTATTATATATCCAAGAGTCCTTGGACCGAGATTGTTTGTGTAGGTTTGAGGATTGATGTAGTTGCAGTATAAGTTGATGGCCTTATTATTTTGAGAATGTGACCATGAGTTGGCACATATATCATTTCGAGGGTGTAAATATGAGTAGTCACACATGATATTTTGGATGGTGTATGTATGAGATGGTACACCAATTTTTTTGAGAATGTGACTATGATGAAGTTCATCGACAATTTTGAGGATACACGTATTATGGTTGATGTGGAGTTAGTATAGGGATTTTCAAACATATTTTATCTATTAATGGGTTAGTGCAATGATGATACCTTGTTATTTTGAGTATGTATGTTTTATTTTGATGATATATACTAATTGTTGACCTATGTATTTGTGCATGCATGTTTGGACTAAACTAAGTTTGTAACGACCCGCCTTTTTGGACAGTTTAAATCGACAAATCAGACACACATGCCGATTCTAAACCGTTCAAAAGGGCGGATGGTTATTGGGGTTAAATAAGAAAAGGAAAGAAAGAACAGAAGCAAACTCAGAATCTTGCAGCGGAAGGAACAAGATATAATAATAAAATAACAGTTCATGAAGCTGTTAAATAAATAAATTTGATTATTATTATACATCATAAATCAGAGTTACATACATATCACAGATAATACAATAATGCAGCGGAAAAATAATATGGTAGTAGAATACAAATGATGTAATACCAAACTCCGTCTTCGTCCTCCAAAATAGATCTTCAACCTTATCTGAAATGCTCAGGCTGACCCGAGCGTAATGAAAAGACAAAACACTCGAGTCAGGACTAAAATATCTCATGTAAGTAAAATCGAATAAGAAAATATGAGTGTGACGGCGTCAGAGATGTTTACGGGGTTTGACATCTCCTGTCCAGTGTCAACGTGAGTGCAATAACTTAAGAGATGTTACGGGATTTTCCATCTCTCAAGGATCTGTTAAACTATCTACTATGTAGTACAATACGCTATTATAATATGTCTACATTAAAGTAAAAGTATTAAAATAGCGTTAAGCCATGGCCCATTTCACCCTTAACACAGTTTATATTCCCAAGAGCATATACAAGACCGTAGTTTCCCCAAAACCGGAAGTCACCAGAGGGCAATCCATATACTAAAGGTACAAACCAAAATCGTAGTGGTCGCGAATAGGATAATCAGTATGACAAGGTACATGAGGCAATACCAACTAGGATACTAGTAGTTGCGTGATCCGGACTGATGTTGGGCATAGCAGCTACTACCCCAACACCGCGAAACAACACTCCCAAATCGCGGGGTGCACCCAAATCGAATCACAAAAGTAATAGACATGGTATCGAAGGAGTGTGTCCGCTAGAGATGGCGATCCTCAATGGCCCGGCGCGGCTCCTGTTTTAGTCATGTCAGGGGTCATCCAAAATCGTTCTCTTTCTTCAAATCAACACGTTCACCAAAACCATCCACTTCATTCTGGATCAACACTCCACGTGCATTAGTTATTAAAGTGGTTTTCGGTATCGACAGAGAGTATGTCCATATCCGATCCCGGTCTCTTTAATAACTACGTTATATTTTTCACACCGGTTCGATCTTTTACATTTTCAAATCGATTCATAATTGATATCAAAATATCATATTCGCTTCAAAATCAAATCCATTTCAAATATCATCATATCTATTCAAGATGTAAGATTCCGTTTCAAAATCATTTTCCGCCTCAAAATCTCATTTCGATTTCAAAATCACTTTTCGCCTCAAAATCTCATTTCGATTTCAAAATCACTTTTCGCCACAAAATCTCATTTCGATTTCAAAATCACTTTTCGCCACAAAATCTCATTTCGATTTCAAAATCACTTTTCGCCTCAAAATCTCATTTCGATTTCACATAAACTCGAATTCCAAAATTTAAAATTTTCAAAATCTCAAATCATCAATTTCAACTCGATTCAGCTTCTCAATAAACCATTTCAAATTATCAATTTCAAATACATATTTGAACCACAAAATAAACAATTTTACTTACAATATATTTCGAAACTTTAAATATTTCGTATTTCAAAACAGTTCATATATTTATATAAGAATATAAGATTCCCTTTAAAACCATTTCATATTCAAATTAGAATATTCTTCAAATTAAACATCCGTATTAAGTAGTTTACTTAATTTCTGGAACAATTCCAATTCAATAAACTTAGATTAATATTCGGATTTCAAGAATTCATTTAATTATCATATTCCAAATCAATTTCGGTTCAAATCCGATTCAAATCAATTTTATCTTCAAACTTAATTCAATAGTTTCAATTTAGTCCAATTCACAAATTTCTTTGAATTTCAATTAATTTCCAAATTAATTAAATCTCAATTTCAAATAAATTTTCAATTCCAAACTCAAACTTGAAATATCATTTCATATAAATTTTCTTAGAAATATTCAGAGTTCGATTAAAAGTCCAATCTTTTAAAACAAATCAACTTTCGAAAATTTTCGCCGTATTTCAACTTTTTCTTAAAAATCTAAACTTTGAGTAATTAAACAATTTCATTTACCAAGTTTAAATTCCAATATCTCGAGCTTCAATTCAAAATAATTCAATTTCCATAAATTGGATTTTATTCCAAAAATCACTTCATTTAAATAATTTCAAAACAACTTTTAAAATCATTTAATTTAACCAACCCGGTGTCCGTATATAATTCTCTAACCTATGGCCAAGTGGTTAGTTTTCCAATTAAATTTTTGGAATAGATATATATATCATTTCAATTCGAATCATAGTGTCATAAGTATATATCATTTCAACCTATCTCTCAATTTATTCAAATGATTTAATTTACAACTGTAAATAATACACAGGGTGATGACAGGATATATATATCAAATAAACATCCAAACATTTAAATATCAACCAATAGCATCCATCGAAATAAATCATCCAATAGCCAATACAATTCACAGCAATTTCATAGTTATCAATATCGGGAAATTTGATTTCAATTAAATCCTAATTTCAATTTACTGTCACTTTAAATTTTCAACGGTGAATTCACACGACAATCTATATGACAATTAAATTTTTATCAAACAACAACAAATAAATTCATATCACTTCATAATGTCAAATTTAACTACCATAAAGATATTTTAGTCAATTGTGAGCGTATAAACACTCACCTTTGATTTAAAGCCCGTTAATAAGACCCAAAATTTCACAGTCTCGGAATGCAACCAAACTTGTTTCATAATGTAGATCTCGTCGCTACGATTCCGACGCCACCTGTTTCGCCCGAAACGGATCTCGTATGCAGAAGTTACGCTTAAATTAATATAACGATATAATTTAAACATGATTAGCAGTATAATAAAATTAATTAATCGCTTAGCCTTCTTCTTCACGCGCAGCACACCCGAACCCACTTCACGCCGTTCATCTTCATCCACGCGAGCAGCAAACGACGACCGGACATCGATCAGGGGGCATCATCACGTGCGCCTCGCCTTGCTCCACCTCCGCGCCAAGTTTCGCCACCACATTCGCCACCGTTTGCACGCAAACCAAGAAAAACGCGCACGCTTCCAAGTCAGATCTGGGCGAATCCGTGGCGAATTAGCACGAATCAACCGTATGGATTTGAAGAGCTCGTCGAGATCTACACTTTTGCTTTTGGAATTTTTCGATTTCGTTGAACGGATTGAGAGATAAAGAGAAAAGAAGTTCGAGCAAATTTCAGCCATTAAAATACTGGCGGCTAGGGTTTCTGAAATGAAATAAAACTGTCTCGGTTGCGTACGTATTTATAAAGGTAGGTCCAAAATCATCCGAACTCCAATCGAGACGTGCCGCCAGGCGTTTATAAGGTTTTACCCCCGTTCCGGACGCAATGGAACTAGTCCCAAGGCCTAATTCAATCGTATAAAGAAGATAGCTTTTTGAAGTCTATTATTTTAATTAACGACGTTAAATTTCTACGCGTTTCAAGCTCGCACGACCAAACGACAAGTCCGATTGCTACGAAAATTGAAACCTTACAATAATTTACTATTACGGATCCGATGAAACTAGTTTCGTCGAAATCCGAGACAGTTGTAAAAATGGCTATTTCTACAGTTTAATTTCAATATAAAATTTCCAATTTTAAATTATTAACTTTTAAATCCAATTTCAATTATTCACAAATTCCATTTTTAATTTCACAGTAATTAACAATCTTTTACAATGCAATTTTCCATTATAAATCCAATATAAAAGATTATATTAGATTCCACGTTCAATTATATTGTAATTCAAATTCAAGTTATTTAATGCCAAATAAATTCTTTTATTTCGATTTACACTTTCATTATTGAATCAACCCTTTACTTATACATTATTATCAATAGTTTATAATTCATTTACTTTTATTTTCTTCAGCTATCATCTTATTTAAATTCACAGTAATATTAAATTACATTCATTTACGTTGATTTCCATATTATAACTTCAATATTAAATGTAACATTTTATTTATTTCGTTGTTTACAATCAAATTCAATTCAATTCAATTACTTGTTACATTCAAATTTAAATCTTTACTTACGTTCGATTACAAGTTAACATCTTTATCGAATTACAGTTTCAGTTATTATCTGCTTTCAATCAACTGTAATATTAAGTTACATTTATTTATATTAGTTTCAATAACATAAACTTTCATTATTAACTCTACCATTTTATTTATTCTTTGTTTACAATCATAACCAATTTGGTTTACAATCAAATTCAATCCATTATTTACATTCACTACAAGTTAACATCCATATTTAATTTACAAATAAGTTATTTCAGAATTTAGTTTTGTATTTTAACTTGTAATTCACTTTTAACAACACAAAATTTTATTTCCTTCGGATTTTTATCCAAAATTTTCATTTTAATTCGTATTTTTAAAGTGTTAAAAATACGGGTCGTTACAAAGTTTTTGTTGCAAATTTTGTTATGAGATGTTATGCTTGGATTATTGAGATGCATGATATGACTTGTGAATGGAGTTGATCTATGATTAAGATTGTCACACTCTTTATTGATGGAGTGTTATTTTTACATGCTATAATTTTGATTTCATGGTTCTTGTGTTACTATAATACATGTGTGTAGAAGATTACATTCACTTTGTGAATGGGTCTGATTGTGCCAAACTAATTGTGTTACGCGGTCGTCATATACTAATTTATAAGTAGTTTGTTTATGATTAGTATACTTCTCCATGTTTTGTGATCAAACATAGAATAGTACATAATTGATTGGGTAGAGGGTTGTTTTTAGGAATTACGAGGCCAAATTCTTTTAAGGGGGAGGGGAGAATGCAACGACCCTTGAATTTGACACTATTAATATTAAATTAATTGAAATGTATTTTTTTAATATTGTAATTATAGCCGCTATGTAATTCTTTTGAAGCTGATCAGTTTAGTATATAAGTTTGATGGATTTGGAGTTACAGTTTGTGAAATATGAGCGATACAATATTGAAATAAGATATGTAGCTACTTTTGGGCAATGCAATTATAGATAACCGAACCCACATCACTATCTATATAAATAGAGTAATGAAACCGTAGAAGATAACCATCAAATCAGTTGCTTTCACTTATCCTGAAATTAACCCTTAATTCCTTTTTAATGGTCGATCATTCTCTCTCATAAAAAAGGTTCAAAATTTTAAATTGTTCAAAACCTAATTTATAATATATCAAACCAAATCTCTCAACGAGGAGAAGAGACGGTTGAAATTATTTTTTCTATTCAATGCTCCATTTGATTAGAAATCAACAATAGCCCAACCGTCCATTTGATTAGTTTTGATTCGACAGTAAAACAACAAATCGACGATCACAAAATACCATTGCATAGTGGACGATGAATGAAATCCATGGTGACCGATCGTCTAAATGATGGATATATGGGTTAGAACAATATTGATGAAGAGGGAAAAGTCTAGGCAGCAGCGGCTGCTCCTAGCAACTGCTAATCCATGGGTTGTGGGGATGACGAGGGAGGTGTCGCTAAGGTCAGATCTTAGCATGGCGGCATGTGGTGGGGATGGCAGCAATCAAAGTCGAGGTAGCATCGGTGCATGTGTGGTTTGATGGGTATGGAAGATAGTACACTTTCAGTTAAGCACTTCTAATCTTATTTATTGCAAATTAGACCCTAAATCTTTTAATCCTCGTGTCTTTTGCATACGAACTCCGTTTTATGCACAGTTATGTTGGACTTGTGAAATTCCAAATAATCATAATTATTTTTATTTTAAACATGTTGATTAAATATTAATCGATGAAAATATACGCTACGTTGACATGTTAATTGCTTGGTTGATGTGGTGTTTATATATGTTTTATGCTCCAATTTGATTGTTTATTATTAGTTACTATATTATTAGGTATGGATGTTTTATAGTAATTAATTTTAATATGAAAAGAAAATAAATAATTACTGAAAATTAGTACAAGTTGTGTAATTTTGGAAGATAAAATATTTTACAAATTTTTGGCGGTATTTGTAAATAGTAGTGATTTAACAATTTACACTAAGATTATTATGAAAATTTTAGTTAGGTTATTGTTTTGAATTTCTTGGGAAATTCATCAAATTACAATGAAAAATATATTTTTAAAGTCAAATTAAAATACTTAATATTATTTATAATATAAAGTGGGATTCAATAAATAAAATAAGATTTGTGAAGATTGTATTATTTTTAGTAAATAACAATATAATTATTTTATGGAGTTTATGGAAAATATTATTATTATTGATATTTTTGAAGTACAATAAATAAGAAATATTATGGGGATAGTAATAATAATAAAGGTGTGTTATAAAAAATATTTTGTGTTATGATATTACTATTTTTGAGATAAATAACAATAAAATGATTTTTGAGATTTATGTAGATTATAGTTATTTTAGGGTTAATTAGTAATAAATTGGTTTTGAAAGGTAATAAAGAGATTTGAGTGAATATTACTATTTTGACATAAAATAATAATACTATTGTTTTTAAAGTAGTTTGATGTAAATTACTCTTTTCGATTTGTTAATAATGTTTTGAGGTATGTGAGATAGTAAATATATAATAAAGAATTTTTTAGGTATATTATCGTCTTGATAAATTATTACTGTTATAAAATAAAATTAATAAATGGGTTTTTATAATAAACAGTAGTAAGAAAATTTATATTTAAGGGGAAATAATGGATATAAATATATTGTTTTGGATTGTTACGACATATGTAATTAATTACTATTTGAAATTATAATGTATGTTCGTTTTATGGAGATGGAATCGCATTAGGACGAGTTATGCAATATTTTATCATTATTACTACATGGGTGTTGTGTGGTTAAATATGGTTTAATGTGTTGATGAGTTGAGTTTTGTATTACTAATATAGTGTTAGTGCACATTTGATGAGTTTGATGTTTGTGTTACCAATTTAGTGTAGTCAGTGCACATTTCATGCATTTGATATTTGTATCACTAATATAGTGTGGTTATTGCATATTTGATGAGTTTGATATTTGTGCTACTAATATATTATTGTTAGTACACATTTGATGAGTTTGCTATTTGTGTTACTAATACATTGTAGCTAGTACACATTTGATGAGTTTGACATTGTGTTACTAATATGAAGTGGTTATTATACATTTAATGGATTTATGCTTGCATTTGTGACATTGATGTTGTTTTACTAACAATGGGAGATTAATACATATTTAATAGTAATTATTTTTGATTGATTTGATTGTTGGGGATAACATTGAATATTATCAAATTTGTATGATATGCAATGACTGTGCATTGCTATTATTTTTGTTATATCATATTTATGATGATGATTGCGGTGGCATGGTAGTATATGATGACTTTTTCTTATGTTGGTTTTTGGTCGCTATTTTTGTGTCATTTATGCTCAAAGTATTTAATATAGGAGAAGAGCAGGAAATAGAACTACGTGCGCTTGATCCCAAAAGGGTACGTAGGCGGTCTTTTCCTATGCAGTAGCCCATGGTTTCCTTATGGTCGGGGTGTATAAGATTTGGCGCACTCTATATATAGTTGATTATAATTTCCTTTTACTTTGTATATACCTATCAATTTGTAAATTTTGAATGAAAGCAAAGGAGGGAAAATAATCAAGATCCAGAAAATATATACATGTTGTATTACTTTGTATATTTCCCATGTATTATAGTTGTGTTGTTCATAGTTTAATAAAAATTGGTGCATATGAAGATGTGGATGTTTATTTACTGAACCAAATCTTGTAAGTCTACATTAACTGAAATAATATATGTATTTCGCTGTCTAATTCCATTGTGAGGTTTTCGTTTATCTAAATAATTTTTTTAACTGGCCTTGAAAATATCTATGAGTTGGCCTGTAACGACCCGTATTTTTACGGATCGAAACATCGGAAAACAGTTATCATTAGGTCGCATTGTTGATAAGTCATCCATAGTCTAAGTCCTAGGTCGTATAATGGTTAGGTCGGAGTAGACAACCTAAGAAAGAGGAGCGACCTAAGGAAGTTGGCGACCTAAGGATTTTGGGGATAGGTCGTATAGGAGAGGAGTCGTGTGGTGGCTTAGGTCGTGGGGTAGGTTAGGTCGGAGGAGCGACTTAAGAGGTTGGAGCGACCTATAGGAGTTAGCGACCTATAGGAAGTTGGCGACCTAAGAATTGTAGCGACCTATAGGAAGTTGGCGACCTAAGAATTGGAGCGACCTATAGGAAGTTAGCGACCTAAGAATTGGAGCGACCTATAGGAAGTTGGCGACCTAAGGAAGTGGACGACCTATTAGTTAGCGACTTAAGAGCTAACGGTATAAGAGTTAGTGAGTTAGCGTAGTTAGGTCGTGAGCGACCTAAGTTCAGTAGTGGAGTAGTTAGGTCGTTAGACGACCTAAGGTGTTAAGTCGTATCCTAACTAAGTTAGTTAGGTCGTGAGCCTCTGTGTTGAGTTAGGTCGTGATCTTCTATGTGTGTTAGGTCGCGTGTGTGTTAGGTCGCGTAAGAGCTAAGCTGCATCTGGGTTAGGTCGTAGGTCGCGTGGATGCGCTTATGTGTTAAGTCGCTAGGTCGTGAGGATGGGTAGGTCGCGTGGAAGCGCATGTGTGTTAGGTCGCGACTTAGTTAGGTCGCGTAAGGGCGAATCTGTAAGTCGCGCGGATCTGTTAGGTCGTAGGTTGGAGTTTTCGCTAGGTCACGTAGAGGCTGGAATTGTTAGGTCATGGGTTTTTAGGTCGTGAACGACCTAAGAGCGAACGACCTAAGGTGAAATCAGCCTATAAATAGGAGGGTTCTTCTTCATTTTTTAGATCCGGATTTTGAAGCGACGAAGTGCTGCTATTTTGAGAGCTCGAGTTCTACACTTCTTCACTTCTTTTCTCCACTCTAATCTTGTGATTCCTTCCATCCAAATCGAAGATCAAATCGAAGATCCAAGAGCTTAGATTGAAGATCTACATCCATCGAAGAGAGATTTCATCGTTTGAAGCGGATTTGTGATAGATCGAGTTAGATCCGTCGCTGTCCTGATCTGAAGTGGGTTGTTTTTGAGGTGTTTAGGTGATTTGGTGAGTGGTGATTATCTCTCACACGGATCCAAAGGAGTATATCGGATTGTTGGCTTGATTCGGTGTTAAAATAGTGATTTCCATGCATTTTCTTAAACCTAAGTATAGATCTATTGTTCATGACGATTTGACATCCATTTTACTACATGATTAACCTATGCAAGTTCATTCATCAAGTTATAGTGATATTACTCATGTTTCATGCTTGTTAGATTTCGACTCTTTATTTACAAGATTGCCATTATTGTTATAATTGTTTATTAGATCATGTTTGAATGTTTGATTACTTGGATTAATGATTGACTTGATTGATTGCTATGAATTAGTTAATTGATGATTTGATTTAGACAAGATGGTCGAAGATGATTCAAAAGCTAAGTGAAAGGCTCTTGAATTGGAAAAGCTGCTCGTGGCATATGTAGCGGATGATGAAGCTCATATGGATAGGATTGATGATGATGATGTTGAGATGAGGCTTTGCTAGGATGTGATGAAGCGAGGCATGATATGAGATAGTCTTGGTCTAATCCAGACGGGATCATTCCAAGCATGTTGATAACTCGGTGAAATGGTTCGAGTTTGAGGATAATGGTTTGCTCGAGAGGCGCTTGAGCTAGTATGGAAATAGTCGTCGAGGAGGATGACTAGAAGGCTGAGATTTCATCGTTGTTGAAGGTTCTAGCATGCTCAAAGCAAGAGTACGTTGGGCAGATTCGATAGTCCCTAAAGGCTACTGATTGGTAGTCGAGTACTCTGGGCAGATTCGATAGTCCTAGGCACGGGTTTTGACGACGTGCGGAGTTATGTCTAGAACCGGGGTTTCCATTAGCCCTTGACGGACGGATGAAAGAATGAGCCGGTCATTCAATTAACGATGATATCGAAGCAATGATAACAGTGATAGCCAGAGTCATGGATGTTTTGTTTTATCGTCATTCGGTCTCAAGAGCAGTGTTTTCTGGGTGCTTATCTGATCTTGGTTTAGGCCTTGGGGGTTTGTACTTGGAAAACACCGCCCTTGACTCGAGTGATAATTGCTTTACTTTAAATGTTTGCTTTGCTATGTTTGCTTCTGCTTAGTGTGTGTTTGGGGGCTATCACTGTAGAAAGAGGTGGAGTGGGAGGGTTGGATTCCTATTCATTTTTCCTTTATGCTCTTTTGGTATGTTGTTAGTTAATTTACCGCTCACTAAGACTGTTGTCTGACTCAAGGCTTTATGTTTTAACTCTTATTTCCTTGGGCTGTTCGTCCATTTTGGGACGGGAAGACTAGGTAGCAGGTGATAGGTGATGTTCTTGCTTCCAACGATGCTGATGACGAAGACGAGCTGGAGGCTTGCATATTATTTTCTTACTATATGTACTGGATGTTCCGCTGCTTGTATAATTCTCTGAGTGATATGTAGTGAGGCTTGATGTATTGACTATTCAGATGTTTGTATTCAACTATTATGAAGTTTATATGATGACATTCTATTCTATGAAGCTTCACTATATATATATGTTCTATTGTATTTTATCCATGCGCTGTGAGTTATACGATAGATTCTGCTGTTTTAATTTACCCTGACAATCGTCCATGGCTGCCTGGCACACTTTATAGCGCACTATCTCTAGGTTCAGTGCGGGGGTCATGGGCGGTCGTCACATTTGGTATCAGAGCTTTGGTTAATCGATTTTACCCAACGCTCGCTGACGTAACTACGTATGAGAGACGTAATTGTATTTTGATGGATGATTACTATATATAATATAGTAGCTTAGAAAGATTTGAGTCCTTTATGCAGTTGTTTCTCAAGGTATGTTAATCATTCCTTTTTATAGATATTAGGAATGAGTCGAAGAGGGAGACCAGCTGCTAGGGAAGGCCGTGCTACTGAGGGGGCTGCAGATTATGCTGCTATGTTCGAGGCTATGATGACCTCGATCATGAGAAGGATGCCAGCCCCGGGGCCATCGGTAGATGTTGGAGTTCAAGTTCAGGCTCCAAGACCGGTGGATTTTGCTAAGCTGTGTAAGGATTATACTGCTCTTGGAGGAAAGGTTTTCTTAGGAACGGAGTCAACTATTGAAGTCCAGAGGTGGATAGATGCTTGTAGAAGGATCTTTGGTGATTTGGGAATCGAGGATGCGACTAAGAGGAAGTTAGCATCAAGACAGCTTCAAGGAAGAGCTTTTGATTGGTGGAATTCTATCACCATTGATACTCCGGAAGAAGAAATTACTTGGGAGCAATTCCAAGTCAGATTTGAAGCTAAGTTCATTTCTACAGCTCAGAAGTCTGTTCTGTTCAAGAAGTTTGTGGAGCTCAAGCAAAATGGAAGACCAGTTCTTGAGTATGTTTCTGAGTTTGAAGCTTTGTCCAAGCATGCCCGGTCGTATATTGAATCTTCATATCAGAAGAACGAGAAGTTTGTGACAGGCTTGGATAGTTATCTTGGGAGGCAGTTGGTGGATCATTTGGATGATACATTTGAGAAGCTAGTAGAGAAAGCTCTCAGGCACGAGAATCTGTTTCCTAAGGAAAGGTCTGTTGTTGCTGTGACCAAGGAAGAATCTAAACCACAGCAGGGTGGAAACAAGAAGAGGAAGCAGCAGCAGCAAAAGGGTAAGGATGGCCAGAAGAAGCCAAAGGGCGAAGTGACCTGCTACAATTGTCAACAGAAGGGCCATTTCTCCAGGGATTGTAAGAATCCAAAGGTGCCGGTGAAGTGCCACAACTGTGACAAGCTAGGGCATGTTAAAAGGAATTGTCCAGAACCGCGGAAGGACAAGCAGATTGTGCAAGCTTATGCTTTGGGAGCTGTTCCATCATCTTCGAAAGCTCCTACCGTTGAAGAGAAAGGAAAGAGTGTGGTGGTTCAAGGTACTCTTTCCATATGTGGTGTTCCAGTTAGAGTTCTATTTGATACTGGGGCGTCGCACTCTTTTGTTTGTAGTGAACTTGTAGGCCGGTTAGGTTTAGAACCGGATATCATTGATAGGCCATTGGTTGTGACTAATCCAGTTGGGGGTTCGTCTTGTTTGTGTATGTTATGCCGTGGTCTGATTGTATCGAGTCATGGTTGCTCTTTTGTTTGTGATTGTTTTATTCTGAACTTTGCGGGGTTCGAAATTATTTTGGGTATGGACTGGCTTAGGAAGTATGCGGCAAAGGTTGATTGTGATAGGTTGGAGGTGACAGTCGAGAATGTGGAGGGGCGAAAGATTGTGATATGATGTAAGCATGAAGAAGGCGTCTTCATGAGCTTCATGTATTCGCTGGTTGTTCCACGGGATGGACTGTCATCTGTGCCAATCGCTAATGGATTTGAGGATGTCTTTGACGAGGTCAAAGGGTTACCGCCGCATAGAGAGATCGAGTTTCGTATAGATCTAGTTGAAGGAGCCAGACCTGTTGTGATGCCTCTTAGGCGGATGGCGCCTAGGGAACAGCAGGAGTTGAAGGTGCAGGTTGATGAACTTTTACAGAAAGGATTCATTCGGCGTAGTGTGTCCGAATGGGGTGCACCAGTTGTGTTTGCAACCAAAGCTGATGGATCGTTGAGGTTGTGTGTGGATTATCGTGAGCTGAATAAGGTGACTAAGAAGAACAAGTATCCATTGCCGAGAATAGATGACTTGTTTGATCAGCTTCACGAAGCTAAGGTGTTTTCCCAGATGGATTTGGCAACGGGATTTCACCAGTTGAGAGTGGCTAAGGATAGTGTGCCGAAGACTGCTTTTCGAACACCATCCGGTTTCTTTGAGTGGCTGGTAATGCCGTTTGGATTGACTAATGCGCCAGCACATTTTGTGGATCTTATGAATAGAGTGTTCAGAGATCAGTTGAGCAAGTTCGTGCTAGTGTTCGTGGATGATATTTTGATTTATTCCAGAACTGAAGAAGAGCACAAGACGCACTTGCGTATTGTTTTGGAAATCTTACGGAAACATCAGATGAAGGCTAAGTTTTCGAAGTGTCACTTCTGGAAGAGTGAAGTGAGGTTCTTAGGCCATATTATCTCTGGAAGTGGAATAGCGGTTGATCCCGCTAAGGTGGCAGCAATCCAGGATTGGGTTAGACCTAAGAATGCATCGGATGTGAGAAGTTTTCTTGGATTAGCAGGATATTATCGTCGATTTATCAAAGACTTTTCCAAGGTAGCTGCACCATTGACAGGATTGACGAAAAAGAACCAAGTATTCAGATGGGATGCTAAGTGTGAGCAAGCTTTCAGAATCCTGAAGGAGCAATTGACAAGTGCTCCTGTTTTGACTATTCCTAGTGGAAATGATGAGATGGTGGTTTACACCGACGCATGTGGTACTGGACTTGGAGCAGTGCTGATGCAGAAGGATAAAGTTGTTGCGTATGCAAGTCGACAACTGAAGCCGCATGAAAGGAATTACCCGACTCATGATTTGGAGTTAGCGGCGATTGTATTTGCTCTGAAGATGTGGAGACATTATCTATTGGGAGTTCGATTCGAGTTGTTTACTGATCATAAGTCGTTGAAGTATCTTTTCTCCCAAAAGGATTTGAATCTTCGTCAGCAACGATGGCTAGAGTTTTTAGCATCATATGATTTTGATATAGCCTATATTCTGGGAAAGGGTAACACAGTGGCAGATGCGTTAAGTCGAAGACATGCAGGATTGGGAGCCATGTTTTCAGAATGGAAGAATCTCGAGTATTTAGCTGGATTTGACTTCAGGCCCAGATGTGAATTGGAACCTGAGATGTTGGCAAACTTATTGATAAGACCAAATCTTGTGGAAAGAATTGGCGAGAGCCAAAAGCGAGACGATAAGCTTGTCAAGATTATCCGTGATTTGGAATCTGGATTGGATCCAGAAAAGGATAAAGGATTCGAGGTCAATCGAGAGGGTTGGCTTCGGAAGCAAGGACGACTAGTTGTTCCCGATATAGATGAATTGAGAAATGAAGTTCTGAAGGAAAGTCATCACTCGAAGTTGACAATTCATCCAGGTGAAAACAAGATGTATCGGGATATGAAGAGAACCTATTACTGGGAAGGTATGAAGAAGGATGTTGGAAATTTTATTTCCAGGTGTATGAACTGCCAGTTGGTAAAAGCCGAGCAGAAGAAGCCAAGTGGATTGCTTCAGCCATTAGAAGTTCCTACATGGAAGTGGGAGCAAATATCGATGGATTTTATTGATGGACTACCTAGAACAAGAACGGGAAATGAAGGAATTTGGGTCATTGTAGATCGTCTGACTAAGAGTGCAAGATTCATTCATGTTCGATCGACTAGGACTGCATCAAAGTTGGCTGAGTTGTATGTTAAGTGGATAGTTCGATTCCATGGTATTTCGAAGAGTATAGTGAGCGATCGAGATCCATTGTTCACTAGTGGATTTTGGAAGAGCTTCCAGGAAGTTTTGGGAACCGAGTTGTGTTTGAGTACAGCTTATCACCCTCAAACAGATGGTCAGACCGAGAGAGTCAACCGAGTTTTGGAAGATCTCCTCAGAGCTTGTATTTTAGATTTCGGAGGATCATGGGAAGATCACCTTCATTTGGTAGAATTTTTGTATAATAACAGTTACCAGTCCAGCATTGGTATGGCACCGTATGAGGCATTGTATGGAAGACCGTGTAACTCTCCGACATGTTGGTTAGAAACAGGAGAAAAGCTGATACTTGGGCCAGAAATGATTCAACAGACTTCAGATTGCATAGAGATCATTCAGCAACGAATGAAGGCAGCCCAAGACCGACAGAAAAGCTATGCCGATAAGCGTTGTAAGGATTTGGAATTCGACGTAGGTGATATGGTTTTTGTGAAGATTTCTCCACTGAAGAATGTTATTCGATTCGGGAAGAAAGGAAAATTGACTCCGAGATTTGTTGGACCATTCTCGATCATCGAGCGAATTGGAAAGCTCGCCTACAGATTGGAGTTACCAGAGAAGATGTCGGTTGTGCACAATGTTTTTCATGTATCATATCTACGGAAGTATGTGCACGACTCGAATACAGTGGTTTCTGCTGATAGTTGTGAAGATTTCGGAGTTGATCCAGTCGATAAGAGACCTCGTAAGCCGCTTTGTGTTGTGGAAACCGACACGAAACAGCTTAGGAGGAAGGTGGTTAGGTTGCTCAAGATACAATGGAGTGATGATGATAATGACTGTACATGGGAGGTGGAAGAGAGGATGAAGGCAGCTCATCCTGAACTCTTCAAGGTATGGCCCTAAGGTGTCGTGTCATCTAACGACATTGTAAATTGTTCTAGTCTTAGAATTCTGCATGCTAGGCTAGTAATTGGATGCATGGTTTGTTGATTGCTATGGATGGTAGGCATGCAGAATAGTCTATGTTTGCTCTTGTTTGTTTGGAATTTCGGGGGCGAAATTCCTAAGGGGGAGAGAATGTAACGACCCGTATTTTTACGGATCGAAACATCGGAAAACAGTTATCATTATGTCGCATTGTTGATAAGTCATCCATAGTCTATGTCCTAGGTCGTATAGTGGTTAGGTCGGAGTAGACAACCTAAGAAAGAGGAGCGACCTAAGGAAGTTGGCGACCTAAGGATTTTGGGGATAGGTCGTATAGGAGAGGAGTCGTGTGGTGGCTTAGGTCGTGGGGTAGGTTAGGTCGGAGGAGCGACTTAAGAGGTTGGAGCGACCAAAGAGAGTGAGCGACCTATAGGAGTTAGCGACCTATAGGAAGTTGGCGGCCTAAGAATTGTAGCGACCTATAGGAAGTTGGCGACCTAAGAATTGGAGCGACCTATAGGAAGTTGGCGACCTAAGAATTGGAGCGACCTATAGGAAGTTGGCGACCTAAGGAAGTGGACGACCTATTAGTTAGCGACTTAAGAGCTAACAGTATAAGAGTTAGCGAGTTAGCGTAGTTAGGTCGTGAGCGACCTAAGTTCAGTAGTGGAGTAGTTAGGTCGTTAGACGACCTAAGGTGTTAAGTCGTATCCTAGCTAAGTTAGTTAGGTTGTGAGCCTCTGTGTTGAGTTAGGTTGTGATCTTCTGTGTGTGTTAGGTCGCATGTGTGTTAGGTCGCGTAAGAGCTAAGCTGCATCTGGGTTAGGTCGTAGGTCGCGTGGATGCGCTTATGTGTTAAGTCGCTAGGTCGTGAGGATGGGTAGGTCGCGTGGAAGCGCATGTGTGTTAGGTCGCGACTTAGTTAGGTCGCGTAAGGGCGAATCTGTAAGTCGCGCACATCTGTTAGGTCGTAGGTTGGAGTTTTTGCTAGGTCGCGTAGAGGCTGGAATTGTTAGGTCGTGGGTTTTTAGGTCGTGAACGACCTAAGAGCGAACGACCTAAGGTGAAATCAGCCTATAAATAGGAGGGTTCTTCTTCATTTTTGAGATCCGGATTTTGAAGCGACGAAGTGCTGCTATTTTGAGAGCTCGAGTTCTACACTTCTTCACTTCTTTTCTCCACTCTAATCTTGTGATTCCTTCCATCCAAATCGAAGATCAAATCGAAGATCCAAGAGCTTAGATTGAAGATTTACATCCATCGAAGAGAGATTTCATCGTTTGAAGCGGATTTGTGATAGATCGAGTTAGATCCGTCGCTGTCCAGATCTGAAGTGGGTTGTTTTTGAGGTGTTTAGGTGATTTGGTGAGTGGTGATTATCTCTCACACGGATCCAAAGGAGTATATCGGATTGTTGGCTTGATTCGGTGTTAAAATAGTGATTTCCATGCATTTTCTTAAACCTAAGTATAGATCTATTGTTCATGATGATTTGACATCCATTTTACTACATGATTAACCTATGCAAGTTCATTCATCAAGTTATAGAGATATTACTCATGTTTCATGCTTGTTAGATTTCGACTCTTTATTTACAAGATTGCCATTATTGTTATAATTGTTTATTAGATCATGTTTGAATGTTTGATTACTTGGATTAATGATTGACTTGATTGATTGCTATGAATTAGTTGATTGATAATTTGATTTAGACAAGATAGTCGAAGATGATTCAAAAGCTAAGTGAAAGGCTCTTGAATTGGAAAAGCTGCTCGTGGCATATGTAGCGGATGATGAAGCTCATATGGATAGGATTGATGATGATGATGTTGAGATGAGGCTTTGCTAGGATGTGATGAAGCGAGGCATGATATGAGATAGTCTTGGTCTAATCCAGACGGGATCATTCCAAGCATGTTGATAACTCGGTGAAATGGTTCGAGTTTGAGGATAATGATTTGCTCGAGAGGCGCTTGAGCTAGTATGGAAATAGTCATCGAGGAGGATGACTAGAAGGCTGAGATTTCATCGTTGTTGAAGGTTCTAGCATGCTCAAAGCAAGAGTACGTTGGGCAGATTCGATAGTCCCTAAAGGCTACTGATTGGTAGTCGAGTACTCTGGGCAGATTCGATAGTCCTAGGCACGGGTTTTGACGACGTGCGGAGTTATGTCTAGAACCGGGGTTTCCATTAGCCCTTGACGGACGGATGAAAGAATGAGCCGGTCATTCAATTAACGATGATATCGAAGCAATGATAACAGTGATAGCCAGAGTCATGGATGTTTTGTTTTATCGTCATTCGGTCTCAAGAGCAGTGTTTTCTGGGTGCTTATCTGATCTTGGTTTAGGCCTTGGGGGTTTGTACTTGGAAAACACCGCCCTTGACTCGAGTGATAATTGCTTTACTTTAAATGTTTGCTTTGCTATGTTTGCTTCTGCTTAGTGTGTGTTTGGGGGCTATCACTGTAGAAAGAGGTGGAGTGGGAGGGTTGGATTCCTATTCCTTTTTCCTTTATGCTCTTTTGGTATGTTGTTAGTTAATTTACCGCTCACTAAGACTGTTGTCTGACTCAAGGCTTTATGTTTTAACTCTTATTGCCTTGGGCTGTTCGTCCATTTTGGGACGGGCAGACTAGGTAGCAGGTGACAGGTGCTGTTCTTGCTTCCAACGATGCTGATGACGAAGACGAGCTGGAGGCTTGCATATTATTTTCTTACTATATGTATTGGATGTTCCGCTGCTTGTATAATTCTCTGAGTGATATGTAGTGAGGCTTGATGTATTGACTATTCAGATGTTTTTATTCAACTATTATGAAGTTTATATGATGACATTCTATTTTGTGAAGCTTCACTATATATATATATATATGTTCTATTGTATTTTATCCATGCGTTGTGAGTTATACGATAGATTCTGTTGTTTTAATTTACCCTGACAATCGTCCATGGCTGCTGGCACACTTTACAGCGCACTATCTCTAGGTTCAGTGCGGGGGTCATGGGCGGTCGTCACATGGCCTACCCTATCCATATCTAATGTATTCCCAACCCATTCACCATCTAAACCTTTAATCTTTCTGATTATTAATGTATGTTCTTTGTATTGACTATATAATGAAAAAACATAGAATTTTCTATCACCCTCGACAACCTATTTTACGCTCACCTTCTATCTCTAAAACTCTTCTTCATGGCTTTTTCCATCATTTAATCTCACTATTTTAAAATTCATTCCTCCTTGTAGGATGAAGTAGGATCCCCACCGTATATGCCTTCTCTAGGGGCACATTTTTGTGTTAAAAAAGTGAGTATTTAGAGGGGGCATTTGAAAGGCGCACATGAGAATTAGAAATTGTTCAAAAGAAGTATGTAACACTATTATCTTAAAATGACAAATTATTAAATGATTTAGAAAATCATAAGTTATAAAAAGTTAATCTGGAAAAATAAAAACTAGAATTACAAGCAAATTTAGATTCCAGAAACATTGAAATTTGTAATCCTAAAAGTAAGTTAGAAAAAATAATAAATAATGTGACAAAATTCAACAAAGGAATAAAAATTAGAAAATTTGATTATGATACCTAAACCATTTGGAAATCGAAACGGATTAGGTTTTAAAAACAAACAAAGGCCAAAGCAATATAGCACAATATACACAAAATTCAAAAAGCCAAAGTTAGAAACTAAGTTTAAGAATTCATATACAAATATGGTCAAAATATGAATTCCAAAAACAAATAATAAACTAATTAGACAAAAATATATTGATGAATATTTACAAAAAGTTGTATATAACAAAAATTACATTTCTAAGGGAACCAAATCCTTGTAGATATGACTACCTACATCCAGTAACACGTAGGACCCTAATTGTAACGACCCTGAATTTTGAACAATTTAAATTGAAAATATTTAATTAATTTTAAATATTTGAATGATGATTTGACTCGAATTTCAAATTATCAGAATGAATTGGCAATTAAATTTTTGAATTTAATCTATTGAAAGTTGAATAAAATTTGAATCTTCAATTTTAAGCCAGTTAAAAATAATTTAAAGGCTTAGAAAATTCATATTGATAATACTGGAGATAATAGAAGCTTCAGAATTGATTTTAAAAGCGATTTGTTCAATTTTGAAATTGTATCGTTTGAATTGAATTTAAAAATAACCTTCCGAGGGACCGTCTCGGAATTTGACGAAACAAGTTTCATTGGGTCCGTAATATTGAATTATTACTGGATTTCAAATTTCGTATTTATCAGAGTTGTTTTGTGAATATACGACGTATAAACGCGTAGAAAATCTATTCGGATTCAATTTAAATTTCGGTGATAACCGGGGTTTTCGCATCGATTTGATATCATTGTTAAACGATTTCTCTGCTAGTTAATTGCTTATAGGAGCTTCGATTCGAATTGGAATTCGTTTAATAAAAATTGTTGTTGGAATTTTTGAATCGGTTAGAATCCTTTTGGAAGAAAACAAGAAAAAAATTGTTAAAGGGTTTTGGGCTTTAAAATTTTATCTCGGCCCATTCATTTTGATTAATACCCTATACCCGCCATTTCCCCTTTCATTCACAAACCCTAAACCTAAATCGAAGAAAAGAAAATAAATGGCGGAGACTTCTTTCGTTCGTTCCTCGAAGAAGAAAAAAAAAATGGCGACTCAAAAATCTAGGGCTTCGGCATTCGATCGATTCTCTTCGTCCAAGTTAGGGCTTCAGCTTCGATATTGTTTTCGCTCGTCTCCAAAAGCTAGGGTTTCCTTCCAATCAAAGGCGGCCGACCTCCATAGCTCCGATCGTTCGCGAATTAGGGCTTCATCTTTTCTCTTCGCTTGCGACAGCCCCGGTAAAAGGTGAGTGACCCTCACATCTGATTCAAAAACCATGTTTCGACTGTCGATTTGGTTCAAATGTTGATGTTTTCTCTGACTTTATAAATTTTGTATATGTTGAACTCTTCCTTTGATTTGTCGGCATTCGACTTTGTTTCGAAGTCGATTTCATTTGAAACTGTGATTTCGATCTCTGTTGGCTTCGGTTATACTTTTGACCTTATTTGATTTTTCTGTTGTCTGCATTTCACTTGACCATTTGTTGACACCGATTCATATTGTGTTCATAGTTGTTCTTGTTTACTTCAGCCTTGGCCCTCAGATTTCTTAGGCTTGTATTTATTTACAGCTGCACGTTGCTATTGACGTTTATTGCTACAGCCATTAGATATAGTTCTCACTGCACCCATATTTTCCTTGTTTATGTATGCTAAAATTAGGGGTGACAGTTTTGAAAAGTTGTTTCATTCATTATGTTCCACTGCCTCACCACGGTTGCAAGTGTTCTTTGATGTTGGACTGCATACTTCTTTTGGGCTTCGGCTTTGAAACATTTTCAATATTTGGGCCCTTCAGTTTCATTATCTCTGGGCATTGTACATGTACATATATGCATTCTTGCATGTATATATATGGTTTATCATTTTGCCTGGGGTAGCTCTGTAGTGTCACGGCTATTCATTTGTTGTCTGTACAATTGCATCATTTCAGTGCTTCACCACTCGAGTCTTTTTAGTTGCAGTGCTTTGTTATCAACATGCCGATAGTGTCCACTTGCCTGTAGTGTTCACTGTCTATATGTTAGAAATTTTGTGAGTAATTTATACTCACTTCTAATTCAAATTCTTTAACCTCGTTTGCTCCTATCGTTTTCATTGTTTCAGCTTCAAATTGATTTTTATGGATGTTGATTTGGTTTGAATTGGGCACTGACTTGTTTAAAGAACCGGCCTTGGTATTTTTTTTTGTGACAGTTGTTTTTCCATGGCCCAGTTTGATGATTGAAGTTGCTAGTGTGGCTGCATGTGTGAAAATATATTTAAGTAATGGCTGCATGTATGTCTGTATATAGGCTTCTCTGCTAAGGGAAAATATAGAATCCAAACAGTGAAGCAATCCACCCTTAGTAAAACTTAAATTTGTCTACATCAGGTTTTCAGAAAATTGAGATTTGAATTGGTTGTGGAAAAAAAATAAAAATAAAAATGGATGCATGTTGATTTATCAGAGTACCTCAGTTTTTAAACCTCTGTAACATCCCATATCCTAAAGTAAATAAAATTCACAAGTTTAAACAACTATTTGATGAATCGACTGCATGCTGTAGTTCTTGAATCTATTATGTAATGTTTGCATGATTGGGTTATCTGAATAAATGCTTTGAATTGCCCTGTTTAATTGTGTATACATCTGTATACATTGCAATGGTCAGGTTTTGAAATCTTTTTTTTCTGAACATTGTTTAGATCTTCATTTCAGTCTAGTTGACACTGGATGTCAATGTGCATTCATTTATCTTCATATTGGCACTGACTTCATTTTTGTCTGCACTAGGATGGCTGATCATTTGTATACACACATTTTTGTATGTATACATGTGTATGGCCACTGCATTCTGAAATTTTGAGTTTGGTTCCAGTTATACTGCTATTTGTAATTTCAGTACTTCATGTTGTTTATCCATGTACAGACCTCACTACATCTTCACTTAAATCATTTGAACCTGTTTAGTTTACTTGTACATGCTCGGGTCTTTGATGTATACACTATTGAGTCAGTGGCCTTGGCCAGTCTCATTTGCATGCTGCACTAACTCATGTAGACAGTTGCCTATGTATCCTAGTTTTGAATTTTGAACTTGTTTGAACTGGTTGTTGACCATGGCCTTGACATTGATATGTTGATACCTGACTTCTACATACTTTTAAGTCTGTTGCCTGTTGTTTGTGGTCAGTCGCTTCGAGTTGATTTTGAATCCAGTGTACATTTAGTAGTTGTTTTCCCTTGATACTGCTGTAGTTTGACCATTCATGTAGATGATTCACTGGACATTTTCATGTAGCTGTAGTCTTTGCTAGCTCATGTACTTGCTTGATGCATTCATGTTGGTTCAGTCTTGATTTGTTGTGTACATGCCTTCACTTGTAGCTTGACCTTGTCGATACATTGCACATGTAGTTGCACTGCTTTCAGATGTGGTCTTTGTGGTTGTTGTCCAGTTTGTACTTGACTGTTTGATTTGCAGTGATATTTTGGGTCGAGGCCATTTTGTTGCCTTTGTGTACTGCTTGGGCTATTTTGTTCTGCCTCCAAAATATTGTTGCAGTTTGAGGCTCGATTATTTGAGTTTGTACACTATGTTGCACCTTTATCTATGCACACGAGCTGGCGGGGCAGTGCACATGGGTACGAATGCACACGTGTGTACGGCAGCCAATTAAACTTAGATGGTTTTAAAGTGACAATTTCGATTGTTTTAAATTGATTTAGTCGATTTGATAAATTGTTTATTTATCTCTGTTGATGTTTTAAATCTGCTGATTTATTGTTTAACACTGTTTAGTGTTAAAATTTTCGTTATCCGATTTCTTTGTTAAAAGGATTGGATAGACGGGAATTATTGTGACTGTCGTCTATTTAAATTATTACTGCCTATATGCACTAATAAACTGGTTTGAATTAGACTGACCTGTGTATTATTTTCTTTTGAATATAATACTCGGGTCAGACCGAGTATTTCTACAGCTTGAAGATTTTCGAGCAGCGAAGTTAGAGAGAGAGAGTAAAGAATCATTTATTTCGAGAAAATTGTATTTTAAGATATTCCGCTGTATCATTATCAAATTGTATAAACTCTGATGTATATAAAAAGATTTATAGTAATGAAATAAAAGATTCATTTGTTTTAATTCAGTGTTATTATTCTGTGTTTCTGTGGCTGATTCTGTTTAAACGTTATAAACTAAATAACAATTCGTCTTTTTGAACGTTTCGAGTTGGTTTAATTACCGACTGGAGGCGGTCAAAAGGGGGAATGTTACAGAGTGGTATCAGAGCTTTGGTTTACACAAAGCTTAGTTTATGATGTTTAGTATGAATAGTTACTAGAAACACTTTAAAAAGGAAACGTTTTTCAAATCCAAAGAAGTATAAAATTGTTTTTGAAAATTAAGATTTTTAACTTAAGAAAAGTTAAATTGAATTGAGTTGGTAGTAATAAATATATGATTTGAAATTTAACTAAAGAAAGTTAAATAAAATGAATTTGATTTGATAAATTATTGAGATGAAAAGTTAAACTTGAAAGATAAGTGATTATATGATATGAATTGGGAAGTTTAAATTAATAAGTTGTATAACTTATAAAATGAGAAAATTTAAGTAAAACCAATTGTTAAAATGTTTGAATAGTTTTGTTAAGTAAAACAAAATTTGAATTTTGAAATGTGATATGAATTTGACTTTAGTAAAGTTAAATAAAATAGAATTTCAAATAACTTAGAACCGAACTTAAGTTGTATGGTGAAAATTAATGCAAGTGAAGATAAAATGAAACATGGCTTAAGTAATATTGAATCAAATTGAATTTGATATCAAAATGAATTGATAAAGTGAAGTAAGGAATATGAATTTGAGTTATAGAAAAGGAAATTCAACTTTAATTGTAAAAGTGAATTTGTGAATATGGTGAGTATAAGAATTCAATCCGAATTAGAATATAAACCAATTGAAATTAAGTGTGTTAAACCAAATTGAATGTAAGCAAAGTAAATAAATTTGGTTAAGTTGAATGTGCATTGGTTGCCAGTTGATCGTATAGAAATTCATTAAGTGTTAATGAAATTGAATTAATGGAAATTGAAAGATAAGTAAATTTAACCAGAATCAAATTTAATTTGAATTGAAAGCAAACTAACTTGAATATAAATTAGTGAATGTGAACTAATTGAATATGAATGAATGTTAGTAAAATCCAATGTGAATGAATCAAATGAGATTAAATTGGAAATCAATTCAATGAATGATTTACTAAAGAACTAGTTGATTATCTTGGAAATGGAAAACTGATAAATTTATATAATAGTATAAATTGAAAGTTTTGAATTATTATAAACGGCTTAAATTGAAGATTTGAAAGTGTTAATATAATATTGGAATTGTATAAGGGTTAAAAATGAAATATTAATGGATTTCATAAGTAATGGAATTTAAAAGTTTTATAATGTGAAGTTATAAAATGAATCGAAGTTGCGAAATAAAAGAATTTATAAGTAATTCACTTATAAATTAAAATTCGATATAAAATTGAGTTATAAAGGAATGGTTAATAAAGCAATTTTTATGAATTGAAGTCTTTATGAATAGGAATAGAATTTATAAACGTTGTTTATAAATTTGAAACTGACTTATTTTGATAAGTAAATCTTTATAGCTTGTTAAAGAAAGTATATCCACAATTTTGGACAGTGGATAATCCTTGAAATAAAATGTGCAGGAAATATTGAAATTGGGTTAGTGAAGTATATTCACGATTTTGGACAGTGAATATATTATTGAATAAAATGGACATGTTTTTGGGAAAGTGATATTTTTAAAATGAAGTTAATTGTTTTAAAAAGATGTTTTCAAAGGCATTGAATATCGAAACCATAGATTTCAACATTCATTGTTGAAATAGACGTTTTCGAATATAAGGAAATGGTGGACTATAACACTGTTGTTATAGTAAATGATTTCCGAAAGGAAATGTTTTGTATAGTATTGGGATTTATACATCTATCTAAATTTCGAATTCCTATACTAGTGATTTTGAGTTGTCGTAACGATGTTTTACGTAACATTTGTTTTAACTCAAATAAATGTGTGAAAGAGAATGATTTCCTTAAAGATGAAAAATATACTTAATTTTGATTTAAATATAGCGAATATTTTCAAATGTTGAAAATAAATGGATTTGTGAATTACTTATTTTTAAATAAGTATGGAAATGTTTTTCCAAAGATGAAATGTTGTGAATATATTCCGTAAGAAATAAATGATTTGAAATTCATTTTTGAAGTCGAAGTTGAAAAGTTAAATGAGAGAATTTGAACCATTTGTTTAATTTGAAATTTTTCAAAAGATTGAATCATTGAGTTAAAATTGAGTTTAACTTCGACATCAAAGACAATATATGTTGAGCTTTGAATTTCAGATGATGATTTGGATTGTATGTCTAACATTGTGAATTAATGACATAGCAATTGATCTCTATTAAATATATATCTGTTGGTGGCGGAGAATTTATTCTCTTAGCTTAACACCCTTCTCTGAGACGTACGAGCTCAGAGGTTATATATCGATAGACATCAATTCTGTGTTGAGAATTGACGATGTAAGCATGAAATCCAAATTGAATGTGAAAGTCGATAATAAATGGAATTATGAATATGAATTAGGTTTGAGATAACCTTAAATTTCCAAATCGACTTAGAGGAAAATTTTGAAATCCTCTATTTTGTTATGAATATGGAATATGTAAGTTTTTAGAACTTATATATATGAATGCGGTAAATTTGAAACCATTAGTTTAGAAAGACATTGTTATGGAAATCTTATGTATGTTTACATAGATGTTATATGTACGAAATGTGAAATGAAAGTACTACATATATGATATTATGTTTTCTAAACTGAGGATGTGGAAAAGTACCTTCCATTTATTATTAGAGAAGGTATTGGAACTCGTGAAGAGTGTCCATTTGAAATTCGTAGCTACGTAGAATTTACATTTAGTCAGAGTGACTATTTGAATCGAAAATCCTTCGCGATAGATCATCGCGATGAGATTAGATTGATTGATGATTAGCGTAATTTGAGGGGCGAGATGCCCACAGTTACAAGCGATTCCACTGGGATAGTGGCGTAACCGCCGGGTAAACTGCAATCTAATGCCAGGCGAAATTTGAGGGGCGTGATGCCTACAGACACGAGCGACTCTACTGGGATAGTAGCGTAACCGCCGTGTGTACTGCAATCTATGGCGACAACCATGGCGAAATTTAAGAGATGTGAAATCTACAGCCACAAGCGACTCTACTGGGATAGTAGCGTAACCGCCGGGTGGAACTGTAATCCATGGGGGAACGTGCTTTCCATATCCATTTTTAAAAGAATTTTTAAAAGTATTTTCACTGGGAATTGAAGCAAGTATGTTTAGTACTTGGAGATTTTTAGACCTGCGCCTGGCCAGCGTATGCCTAATGTCTGTGAGAACGAAGATGGACTTGTTAAATTTCGAGTTAGCAAGTATTTTCAAACTGTAAATAGCAAATCAATAGTTTGAAATTAGAATTACAAAAATTCCTACCTAATGAACTAAGTAAGAGGATCTTTGTAATATTTTGAAAGTCCACAGCTTTGGAAGAAATATATTATATAAATCTCTAATGTGAAGAATTTTAAGTTTGAATCTGAGTTGTAAATCGAAAATGTTGATAAAAGACTTTTGCGTTTTGATTTTAGAAATCAATGATTGTAGAAATCATTGAACAAACGAGAAGATAAGCAAAACAGTGAGATTAAACAAATGGAATGAATCCTATATTCATTTATTTGTAATAAGTTTTAAGTTTAGTAAAAAATTGACTAGAGTATAAATATCGATGAAATTTTAACAACTTTTCCTTTTCGTGGACGAAAAGTTTTTAAGGAGGGGAGTTTGTAACGACCCTGAATTTTGAACAATTTAAATTGAAAATATTTAATTAATTTTAAATATTTGAACGATGATTTAACTCGAATTTCAAATTATCAGAATGAATTGGCGATTAAATTTTTGAATTTAATCTATTGAAAGTTGAATAAAATTTGAATCTTCAATTTTAAGCCGGTTAAAAATAATTTAAAGGCTTAGAAAATTCATATTGATAATACTGGAGATAATAGAAGCTTCAGAATTGATTTTAAAAGCGATTTGTTCAATTTTGAAATTGTATCGTTTGAATTGAATTTAAAAATAACCTTCCGAGGGACAGTCTCGGAATTTGACGAAACAAGTTTCATTAGGTCCGTAATATTGAATTATTACTGGATTTCAAATTTCGTATTTATCAGAGTTGTTTTGTGAATATACGACGTATAAACGCGTAGAAAATCTATTCGGATTCAATTTAAATTTCGGTGATAACCGGGGTTTTCGCATCGATTTGATATCATTGTTAAACGATTTCTCTGCTAGTTAATTGCTTATAGGAGCTTCGATTCGAATTGGAATTCGTTTAATAAAAATTGTTGTTGGAATTTTTGAATCGGTTAGAATCCTTTTGGAAGAAAACAAGAAAAAAATTGTTAAAGGGTTTTGGGCTTTAAAATTTTATCTTGGCCCATTCATTTTGATTAATACCCTATACCCACCGTTTCCCCTTTCATTCACAAACCCTAAACCTAAATCGAAGAAAAGAAAATAAATGGCGGAGACTTCTTTCGTTCGTTCCTCGAAGAAGAAGAAAAAAATGGCGACTCAAAAATCTAGGGCTTCGGCATTCGATCGATTCTCTTCGTCCAAGTTAGGGCTTCAGCTTCGATATTGTTTTCGCTCGTCTCCAAAAGCTAGGGTTTCCTTCCAATCAAAGGCGGCCGACCTCCATAGCTCCGATCGTTCGCGAATTAGGGCTTCATCTTTTCTCTTCGCTTGCGACAGCCCCGGTAAAAGGTGAGTGACCCTCACATCTGATTCAAAAACCATGTTTCGACTGTCGATTTGGTTCAAATGTTGATGTTTTCTCTGACTTTATAAATTTTGTATATGTTGAACTCTTCCTTTGATTTGTCGGCATTCGACTTTGTTTCGAAGTCGATTTCATTTGAAACTGTGATTTCGATCTCTGTTGGCTTCGGTTATACTTTTGACCTTATTTGATTTTTCTGTTGTCTGCATTTCACTTGACCATTTGTTGACACCGATTCATATTGTGTTCATAGTTGTTCTTGTTTACTTCAGCCTTGGCCCTCAGATTTCTTAGGCTTGTATTTATTTACAGCTGCACGTTGCTATTGACGTTTATTGCTACAGCCATTAGATATAGTTCTCACTGCACCCATATTTTCCTTGTTTATGTATGCTAAAATTAGGGGTGACAGTTTTGAAAAGTTGTTTCATTCATTATGTTGCACTGCCTCACCACGGTTGCAAGTGTTCTTTGATGTTGGACTGCATACTTCTTTTGGGCTTCGGCTTTGAAACATTTTCAATATTTGGGCCCTTCAGTTTCATTATCTCTGGGCATTGTACATGTATATATATGCATTCTTGCATGTATATATATGGTTTATCATTTTGCCTGGGGTAGCTCTGTAGTGTCACGGCTATTCATTTGTTGTCTGTACAATTGCATCATTTCAGTGCTTCATCACTCGAGTCTTTTTAGTTGCAGTGCTTTGTTATCAACATGCCGATAGTGTCCACTTGCCTGTAGTGTTCACTGTCTATATGTTGGAAATTTTGTGAGTAATTTATACTCACTTCTAATTCAAATTCTTTAACCTCGTTTGCTCCTATCGTTTTCATTGTTTCAGCTTCAAATTGATTTTTATGGATGTTGATTTGGTTTGAATTGGGCACTGACTTGTTTAAAGAACCGGTCTTGGTATTTTTTTTTGTGACAGTTGTTTTTCCATGGCCCAGTTTGATGATTGAAGTTGCTAGTGTGGCTGCATGTGTGAAAATATATTTAAGTAATGGCTGCATGTATGTCTGTATATAGGCTTCTCTGTTAAGGGAAAATATAGAATCCAAACAGTGAAGCAATCCACCCTTAGTAAAACTTAAATTTGTCTACATCAGGTTTTCAGAAAATTGAGATTTGAATTGGTTGTGGAAAAAAAATAAAAATAAAAATGGATGCATGTTGATTTATCAGAGTACCTCAGTTTTTAAACCTCTGTAACATCCCATATCCTAAAGTAAATAAAATTCACAAGTTTAAACAACTATTTGATGAATTGACTGCATGCTGTAGTTCTTGAATCTATTATGTAATGTTTGCATGATTGGGTTATCTGAATAAATGCTTTGAATTGCCCTGTTTAATTGTGTATACATCTGTATACATTGCAATGGTCAGGTTTTGAAATCTTTTTTTTCTGAACATTGTTTAGATCTTCATTTCAGTCTAGTTGACACTGGATGTCACTGTGCATTCATTTATCTTCATATTGGCACTGACTTCATTTTTGTCTGCACTAGGATGGCTGATCATTTGTATACACACATTTTTGTATGTATACATGTGTATGGCCACTGCATTCTGAAATTTTGAGTTTGGTTCCAGTTATACTGCTATTTGTAATTTCAGTACTTCATGTTGTTTATCCATGTACAGACCTCACTACATCTTCACTTAAATCATTTGAACCTGTTTAGTTTACTTGTACATGCTCGGGTCTTTGATGTATACACTATTGAGTCAGTGGCCTTGGCCAGTCTCATTTGCATGCTGCACTAACTCATGTAGACAGTTGCCTATGTATCCTAGTTTTGAATTTTGAACTTGTTTGAACTGGTTGTTGACCATGGCCTTGACATTGATATGTTGATACCTGACTTCTACATACTTTTAAGTCTGTTGCCTGTTGTTTGTGGTAAGTCGCTTCGAGTTGATTTTGAATCCAGTGTACATTTAGTAGTTGTTTTCCCTTGATGCTGCTGTAGTTTGACCATTCATGTATGATTCACTGGAAATTTTCATGTAGCTGTAGTCTTTGCTAGCTCATGTACTTGCTTGATGCATTCATGTTGGTTCAGTCTTGATTTGTTGTGTACATTCCTTCACTTGTAGCTTGACCTTGTCGATACATTGCACATGTAGTTGCACTGCTTTCAGATGTGGTCATTGTGGTTGTTGTCCAGTTTGTACTTGACTGTTTGATTTGCAGTGATATTTTGGGTCGAGGCCATTTTGTTGCCTTTATGTACTGCTTGGGCTATTTTGTTCTGCCTCCAAAATATTGTTGCAGTTTGAGGCTCGATTATTTGAGTTTGTACACTATGTTGCACCTTTATCTATGCACACGAGCTGGCGGGGCAGTGCACACGGGTACGAATGCACACGTGTGTACGGCAGCCAATTAAACTTAGATGGTTTTAAAGTGACAATTTCGATTGTTTTAAATTGATTTAGTCGATTTGATCAATTGTTTATTTATCTCTGTTGATGTTTTAAATCTGCTGATTTATTGTTTAACACTGTTTAGTGTTAAAATTTTTGTTATCCGATTTCTTTGTTAAAAGGATTGGATAGACGGGAATTATTGTGACTGTCGTCTATTTAAATTATTACTGCTTATATGCACTAATAAACTGGTTTGAATTAGACTGATCTGTGTATTATTTTCTTTTGAATATAATACTCGGGTCAGACCGAGTATTTCTACAGCTTGAAGATTTTCGAGCAGCGAAGTTAGAGAGAGAGAGTAAAGAATCATTTATTTCGAGAAAATTGTATTTTAAGATATTCCGCTGTATCATTATCAAATTGTATAAACTCTGATGTATATAAAAAGATTTATAGTAATGAAATAAAAGATTCATTTGTTTTAATTCAGTGTTATTATTCTGTGTTTCTGTGGCTGATTCTGTTTAAACGTTATAAACTAAATAACAATTCGTCTTTTTGAACGTTTCGAGTTGGTTTAATTACCGACTGGAGGCGGTCAAAAGGGGGAATGTTACACTAATCAATGAAGGTGGGTACCAATTAAATTTTTCTTATTTTGCAAGTACCCAAAATTAAAATAAAAAATAAAGAGAAATGATACTCGATAGCAATTGTTCTAAGCACATGACTGGAAATGCTAATATGTTATCAAATATAACATATATCGATGATGGCACCGTAACATTCGGAGATAACTCAAAAGGATTTGTCATCGGCATTGGAGAAGTCATCAATATAGGCATTTATAATTCTCCTATAATTGCTAATGTTTTATTAGTAGAAAATTTAAAACATAGCTTATTAAGTATATGTCAATTATGTGATAAAGGATTTAAAATCGATTTCGAGAAAAATAAATGCAATATTTTTTATCAAAATAAAATTTTAATTTTTGAAGGATTTAGGAAACATATATGTCTTAAACATGAATGTCAAAAACAATACAAATTTATGCTTAGCCACGAATCATGATGATCCTTGGTTATTGCATAAAGGTTTTTGTCATATAAATTTTAAGAATATCAACAAACTAGCTAAAAATGAATTAGTTAGAGGATTACCTTAATTCAACTACAAGGTTAAAAACCTATGTGACGCTTGTCAATTTGATAAATTGAAGAAAAGTTCCTTTAAATCTAAAAAGGAAATTTCTACAAAACAACCTCTCGAATTACTCCATCTAGATTTATTCGAACCAACTCAAGTACGTTCAATAAATCGTAATAATACATTTTTGAAATTATTGATGATTTTTCATACTTGGACATTATTTTTAAAACACAAAAGTGACACTTTTGAAATGTTCAAAACTTTTGCTAAAGAAATAAAAAAATTAATGAATTTAAAAATTAAAAATATATGAAGTGATCACGAAGGTGAATTTGAAAATGAACTATCTTTTATAACAAAGAGGGAACTAGTCATAATTTTTCGTTTCCTCGAACGCCACAACAAAACGGTGTTGTAGGAAAAATCAAACTTTACAAGAATGTGCATGAACTCTACTAAATAATAGTAACTTACCAAAGAAGTTTTGGGCTGAAGTCGTTGTTACTATGTATTCAATCGTGTAACACTTAGACCAATGACTAAAAACACATGCTATGAAATATTTTTTAATAAGAAACCAAAAGTATCATATTTTCGTGTACTTAGGTCAAAATGCTTTATATTAAACACTAAAGATAATCTAGGAAAATTTGATTCTAAAGCCGATGAAGGAATCTTTTTTGGCTATTCAGATCAAAGCAAAGCATATAGAATTTTTAATAAACGAACAAATATTATAGAAGAAAGTCTTCATATCTCATTTGATGAAAATTTTAACGAAAATAAAAATGACGATGATGAAGAATTAATAAATAAAACTAATATACCTTTACATGAAAATAATAATAATAGTGTCAGTGATAATATGATAACATCATCACCTAGAATATTAAGAGACCATCCTATTAATAATATTATTAGAGATTTAAATACAAGAGTATCAATCAGAAAACTGTTAAATCAAATGAGTCATGTTCCATTTATATTAAATTTTGAACCAAAAAATTATAAAGAAGCATCAAAAGATGATTTTTGGAATATTACAATGCAAGAAAAGAAAGCAAAACGGTCAACTGATCTGTAATCAACATCTCTCACCGACAAAGTCGACGAAATATATCACTATCAACAAGTAATGATGGGAGTTCAACGTGAAATATATTATGAGCAATGACGTTAAGGATCTCATCTAAATTTTCTCGAAAAATGTATCCTAGCAATTTGTTGTCATTCACCAACAAAAAATTGCATATATAAAAAATCTCCTCAAATACAAGGAACTCCTATAAAAGCATATAACATTACTCCGAGGAATCTATGCAAACCAGGACCATCAAACCAAGCTTGGTTTTACACTCCAGCTCGTCCGAGTTGGTCACACTAAAGCCTTTAATTGACGACACAAAAGTTGAACCAAATTCATGGGATATACAACAAATCAAAAATTCTAAATTCTCAGAGAAAAACTAAAATTATGCTACGCATCATGTAAAATAAGTTTATTTGTTAATTTGTGGTATGTATGTTGTTTTATTGTATTAGTATTTCAATAAAAATTGATTGCTATTAAATTATGCCCATAATTTAGAAAAATACATACCACGGATGTATGTGAAAATACCATAGACGTCTGTCAAAAGTTATAGGAAAACAATTTCCTGTAACCTCAGACGTCTGTGGGAACTCACAGGTGTCTGTCGTTTCTTTCTGCTTATTTTTTCTATAACCACAGACATCTGTAGAAACCTCACAAGTGTCTATCGTATCTTTCTGTTTAATTCTAATTAAAAGCACAGACGTCTGTGCTCCACCCACAAATGTCTGTCACTGTTACAAAACCCTACCTCCAGCTGTCATAGATAAATAAGTTTTCCCCAATTGTACCCCTACCTCAAATTTACTTCCAAAATTAAAACCCCAGCCTCCATCCAATCTCTATTTGCTCACTAATGGCTCCCAAACCAAAAACTTCATTTAACAAACGAGGCAAGAAAGGTCAGTCGTCCTCTTCTCACAATCTCATAGTTAATGATGCGCTCATTCAAGAATGGATTCGCAATAGCACAATTTCCAATGAGCGATTCGAGGAGATAAAACAAAAGAAACTTTATTCTGGGCCTTTCTATAGATTACACAAGTTTGGAGAATATAGCATTCAAGAATTCACCGTCGCCGCCGAATGTCGGGATTTAATCAATTTCGACGAAAATGAGGTACAAATCGACCAATCGTCTATCTTTCTTTTCTTTGCCAATTTATGTAGTAGCGATATTTGGAATCCTAAGAATGATGAAAGATGGTTCTAGACGAGCGTGTATGGACATGTTTTAAAAATTAGCATCAACACCATTGGACGTATACTTATTTGTTCTTCATCCGAGATCGATTTGGATGAATTTCCCGCCCAAAGAAACTTACCACGAGATGAAATAACTCATCTTATTTGGGAAGATAAGATGCCCCAGTGGAAATCTATCTACTTATGACCAAAAGCTAGATTTTTAAATCGCATGATAATAAATACGATATCCTACGTCTAGGTAGTCATGAACAAATCTATGATAATGATCACAAAGCCCTTTATGCTATTTTCAGTGGAATACAAATAAATTGGGCTAAATTCATCCATGGTAAAATTAAAAGCTTTTGGTCTCATCATCAACGTGCTATTATCTATGCTCCATACATTATGCGTCTCTTAAATGCTTTTGGGGTACCCTCCTATATCTCTCATTTTGAAGAAATCCTCATTAAAGAAAGCGGTATACGGTTTTTATCATTGATGCATCTTCCTCTACGACCACCCCCAATAATCTCCCTTGACCATTGGAGATTACAATAACAACAATAAGAGCATCATGATACTTCTCCCACTACTGCTCCTCAGCATACTTACTTAACTCACCCTTCACAACATCCTACATCCTCCAATCACGCTATCGAATAATATTCAGATTCTAAAATACAAGAAGCTCGCGTTGAACCAATGTAAAATGAATCTCTTCGTGATTTAGCTCTTAAAAACCAAAATCTAATCATGGCCAACCAGTGAGCTTTAAACAAAAAGATGACTGGGTTGGAACGTTCTATCTTGACAAGGATGACAAAAATGGAAAAGACTTTGGACAAAGTTGTTTCCACTTTAGGAAAGGTTACGTGAAGTACGTGGCTGATCATCTTCTTGCTCATCATCCTCGCCTTCACCTACACCGCCACCTCGAGCACATACACTAGTTTATCACTCTCAAGCTTCTCCCGAAGGAACTTCTCAGAATAGAGGTGACAGAGGAAAGACTCTTATGCAAGAGCAACCTCAGAAAGAAGAAGATAGTGATGATATGTACGTGTCTGATACTCTGCATTTCCAACACAAATTGCACATGGTGTTCCAAGGGCTCTCCATAGAAGAAGATGAGGAGTACAATGACCAAACATAGTGGCTAGGCACATAAGAATAGGATCCTTCATCTTATTGGGAATACTATGACAATTATGGAGGCCTATCTTACTCTTTAAACTAGTATAATTAGCATTTTATTTTTGTTATCTTTTTACTATTTTTTCATTTATGCTTTTGCTTGTCTATTTAACTGTTTAACTCTTGTTACATTAGTTTTTGTTTCTATTTGAACCTCCTTGTTTAGTTTTAAATATTCATGAGTTTATATAACATGCTATTAAATGTCTATTTAACATTTATTTTTATATATTATATCATTCCTTCCATTTTGAAAATGACAAAGGGGGAGGAATTTATGTATATTCATAAGGGAGACAAATATAATAATTCTTCCATTTTGATTATATAGTTGTCCTCATCAAAAAATGGGAGATAGTTAGAACCTCCAGTTTATGTTTCAATGACAACAACTATACAATCATATATACATATACATATACATTTTAAGATTACAGGTATATACTACAAGAAGGTACCATGCTCGAAGATATTAAGACTCAAAGACAAACATCGATCTATCGACCGTACTATAGTTAGTAAGGGTATTCTACTGCAAAAGAGTCTTAGATAAAATACTGTTAAGATCTCCTTGAGTATATATGCATACACGATCACACATGATTTCATATGCACTGAACTTAACTTGAAAAACTGCTTTTACTACTCACTGACGTCTGAGGTAAAATCACAGAGGTTTGAGAAAATACTCGGAAAAATAAAATTCTAAAGCCATAGACGTCTGAGGTAAAACCACAAACGTCTGTGACAGTCCTCAGGTAATTATTTTCTAAAGTCACAGACGTCTAAGGTTTTACCATAGACGTCTGTCATTTAAAAAACTGCAAATTTTTGAAAAGACACTACTATTGAACAAAAAGAAATTACCCTTCATCGAAAGGTTGCAGCAATTAAAATGAATATAACTTATTTAATAACAACAACTCTTCATTTGCATCCTTTTGAATCTATAAATACTACCCTGATTGATATGTAGAGATTAACTAACTTGAATTAATTGAATCTTTTCTCTCTTGATTCCTTATCACTCTCTTATGCATACATTGCTTACATACTCTCAATCTATTATAACCAAAATATAATTTTGGTTAAACTACTTCCTACAACTCAAGGCATTCACATTCACATACTCAAAGGAGATCATAGTAAGATTTGTACTATCGGTCAAAAACCGTGTTATTTGGAACACAAAATAGTCAGAAATATACTTTTGTATTAGCATATTCCTCCGGGCGAAGTGAGGGTCAGTTGGTTAAAGGGAATACCGAAGGGGAGCTTCGAGACTAGACGTAGGACGGGAGGTCTGAACCAGTATAAAATATCTGGTGTGATTGTTTCTATTATTTATCTTATATTTAATTATTATTCTCTGCTTATCATAGTTAGTAATATACACACATATATACATATAAGTTGCATTATTTATAAAGATCCTATGGACTTTCACCTAGTGCCAGATGCATTCGACGCATCTGATGTTAATCGTTGATTATCAACTGTTCTTTCCAACAGATCATTTAAGTGAGCCTCATCCATGATGCGTAAGACGTTTCCGACCCATCGGACGCGATGCAACTTGACTTGACAAAAAATGAGCTATGAATGATACCTTTGAGTCACTTCATTTTCCACTTATCTTACTGTAACAATATAGAATTTTAATCATTTGATTTCGAATATTTAATTAATTTTAATTATTAAAATACTGATCTAAAAGGGTTTAATAATTTAAATTCAAATATAAGGATTATTTAAAATATTAAATTGAGAATTAATATGTGAATAATGTTTCAATTAACGGGATTTACAATTGAATGTTAATTTTAATTGATTAAATGGACTTGTTTAACTCCTTTTAAATTATAAATAATAACAGTGAATTCAATTTGTAAATTTATTTACAATTATACATGGTTCAAGTAAATAATCAGGAAATTCATTTTTATTTTTACGACTCGATTTTTGTTGACGTATTTTTAATTTATTTTATTTGATTTTTCTATAATTATTAATTTGGAAAATTTTGTAAATTGTCGTTCGATGATTTTTCTGCTAACAACAATGTTTTTATGATTTTACAAAATTCAATAACTAGTGTATATTATTATTGTTTTGGGATCGCGCCGTTGTTCTAAGCGCGATCGCATTTTTGTTTTATCATTCGGGTTTCATACGCGAACGAAGATCTATGTGATGAGATATCGAAATTTTTAAAAAATATACATAATAACTTAGGACAGTTGGTACAAGGCAGCACACATTTTTGTCTTCCCTGCGTACTCTTCCTTTTCTTCAAAACAATAAAAGAAAAAATGGCCATATACTTGAAAATAAAAAATCAATTTCGTTTCTGAATAGAAAATTTCAAAACAAACATCATTGGAATCATGTTGATAAGCTCTACCATCTCATATTCTTTTTATTGGAACTGGTCATGTCTTGGGTGATCGACATAGGGGACGGTGATGCTAGGGTTCGACTTTTCTTGCGGTTAGTTGATGATGGAAGAAACAGAGCATGTCATTGCATTTCTCGTATCGGAGAGCACCTAGGTGCTGAGTCTTGTGGTGTGCATTCGCCTTTGGTAAAATGCATCGAGGTATACAACTGAAGGAGGGAAGCAGGTCGCGATCTCAAGTTGGGTGCCGAACGTTTCGATTTTGGGTGGGATTGGAAGCTCGTCGGAAGAGAATATCAACAGATCAAGCGACAAGCGTTTTCATGGAAGGATGAAGGGCATAAAGAAGGGGCAGAGGCATTCAAATGGTGTCTGTAACGCCCCACCTCTATGCTCATAATAACAAAGAGTATTAAAAGAAATACTGTCTATTATTACGAAGAATAAGGTTGGATAGGAGCGACCATCCGTAATTGGCCTTACACTAATATTGGTTATCTCGATAGGAGTGGTATATACTTTTTATTTTTCATCTATTATTTATTTACTCCCATCGACATATCCAATTATCAGTATAAAACAAACTACGATAGTTCATAATAGTTTAGGACATTAGATATAACAATAACACAGATAATATAAATGCGGAACACAGAATAACAAAAATCTCATATATATATATATATAACCGATGTCAGTTACAATATAGTTGACACGATACATATGATACAACTACAACTGTCGACTCTAGAAGTTATATATACAAGTACATTATCAACTAATATACATGAATACATATCGTTCTATACAATAACACGACTACTACAAAATGACACTGACAACTTCAGAAGATGTGAAAAGTCTTCATATCCTGAACAGCAACTCAAAGAAGAAAATCTACAACTTGAAATAACTCGGGTCTGACCCGAGTATTACATTCAGAAGAAAATAATACACGGGTCAGTCTAATTCAAACTCAGTTATTAGTGCATAGTAGCGATAATAATCAGATAGTCAAATAGACGACAGTCACAGAAATCTCGTATATCCAACTCTCGATACGAGAATTGGATAACAGCATATGTAACACTAAATAGTGTTAAGCGATAAATCAGCAAATCCAAATCAGAATACAAATCAAATATTGAATTTAACCAGCGAAAGAATTCAGCAGATCGAATCCTCAATTTAAAACTGTCAAATCTGATAGGGCTGCAGTACACGCACGCGTGTACTGCCTCGCCACTATCGTAGGAGATACACAAAAGCACAGTGAAAGTCATAAGTGATCATAAGGTCAAACCCCCGAAATCGGGTTCAACTCAAGTGTGAGAACAACACAAATGTCTGAAAAGCAACTGCATGCAAACAGCCTCAAAACATGAATGTACAAATTGTAAACATGATAGCAAGTACACACAGGAAAGCAGTGAAGTGGGCAAAAGTATCAAGTCTGGAAAAAAAAATGCCCAGACTCAACAAAGATGTACACAGTGGCATATAAACAACACTGCAATACTACCAAAGTTCAAGTAACTAATGTCAACATTTCGAAGTCAACATCAATGCCGTGGGGATGAACGAAACTCAAGAGAAGCTACAACATGAAGCACTGCATTTCAAATAGCAGTACAACTAGAAGTGATCTAGAGAACAATATCACAACAGATCAACATGGAAGAACTCAGAGATGACAAGCATATCAATGCAAAGCTTCAACATACGAAACATCAACATGGATGCAGAGACTGTCACAAACAAATATGGACAGTGACACAGTGAAATGCCAACATCACAAACTACTGAAATGGCAAAGATTGGAAGATAACAAACTCTCATGCAACAAGCAGCAACAACAAAGAAATGCACATGTCCAGTTTCAAGTATACAGAGAGCAACTACAAAGACTACAGTGATGAACAGATGATCATCACAAGTTAAAGACAAAAATACAACAATGTAACAGTGATGAACACAGCAACCTAAACCAATGTACTGCAGTAGCTACATAATGCAGAATCATCTACATGAATCAAAATGCACATGAGCAAGTTGATATGCAGCAGAGAATACAAGCTACACGATTCAAATACATGTACAACACAGTGAACAGGTTCGAGTGAAACAGAGGTGATGTCAGAATGAATGGAAATGGTCAAGTTTAACAGAGTTCAACAATATGGACCAAGGAAGAACAGAAAATCAAAACCATAATTCACAGTGAAGTCAACATGGAGAAAACTGCAGAGAAGTCACAGAATTCACAGTGAAGTCGACAACATCACAAACTCAACAATAACAAAATGCACAGAGGCATAGACAATGTCGAAGTCATTCCAACAAAAGAACAGTGCAACTCAATGCTACAAAAGATCACTCGTATGAAGATTTCAAGCAACACCAATATCTACAACAAATGCAACCGCCAGTGCACATGAACAAGGATGAGAAAACTGGAAAGAAGTTCAACTGGAATAGTATCAAGTTCAATACAACATGATGCAGCAATATTATAAATGGTGAAGATCAAACTGCAGTGGCTACAGAATAACTACAGGAAAGGAAATGCAAACATGTTCAGATGAACAAATCTCACAAATGAGTGCAGACAGGTAGCGGTGTGCAGGATGAAGCACTGCAAAAATGCAAGTGTCCAGACAACAACAGAGAACAGTACATGCTACTACAAGGATGAACACTTAAACAACATCAAAGTGCAACCAGACAGAATCAATGACAAGCACAAGCAAGGGGTTTACAAAGTCGAGATAATGTGGCAACTAAATATACTGTGAAACAAGTATATCAAGACTCAAATCAGACAGGGCCAACTCAAAGCAATTAACTACAAACAGCAGTGCAGCAACTACAAGTAAGTAAACAATGATACTTGATGAGTCAGATAAGAAATGGCAAAAAGATGGCCAGAGACGAAGCTCACAGGGGCCGGCTAACTAAAGCTTTAATTCACAGTGGATTCGAAGTTCACGAAAACAGTAATGGACCGAGATGAACATATGAATCTACAACAATTTAAATCGACATAGCGACGAAATCGAACACGGTCAAAATCAAAAGGCAGATAACACCAACGAATTCAATTGCAACAATTTCCAACCGAAATCAAAAACTCATGAAAACTAAGAAACAACAAAAAAACTGTAACTCTGAATTAGATGTGAGTGGTGATTCACTCACCTTGTTTACGTAGCAGAGACGAGCAGCTCCGAGACGAAGCCGGGGCGATCGAAGAATCGAGCGAGCCATCTTCGAATTCACGGAAGCCCCAATTTTCAGAACGAAGAGCCAAAGTACAAATCACAGAGGAACGAACTAACTGGAATCGATCGCAAGCAACAACGACTAGAGTTAGATCGGCGATCAAGGTTGCGAAACCCTAATTTTTGAAGCAGGAATGAAGTCACAAATTCAATCGAGGCCGCCATTTTTAATGCTTTCGAACGTTTAGGGTTTGGAATGAGAATAAAATAAAGAGGGACGGTTTACAAGGTTATCACGGCAATCAAAAGAACAAAGGGCTAGCTTTTCTTTAAAGCCCAACAACATTTAACTCAACATCTTAAAGAATTTTACAGCCTAAAAAGTATTTCAATATGATTAAAACTGCTGATAGAAATTTGTTATCAATTTCAATCGTCTAGTGACGATAACAAACTTTTACAAAAAGGATTCCGACTCGATTAAAATCTACAATAGCAATTAACAATGACTTAATTGTCATTTATAAACTGACGCGAAAAACCGGGTTGTTACAGACTCCCCTCCTTAAAGAAATTGCGTCCACGCAATCATAGGGAATAAATGGGTAAAAGGTAACAACCAAAAGAGCATGGCAATGTCGAATGTATAAGCAAAGCAAGTGTCAGCGGGGAAGTATTAGATAAGAAATCAAAAGGTTTGACTGCTTCAAATCAAAAGAATCAACATCGTGGGAATCAGGGATCAAAATCAGACGACTAACACAAGCAAGAACAATCGAGTTCCAGCAACTAAAAGAGAAGGAAAAACAGAGCAGAAATCCCATACAGAGCATGAATTGAATGTGAGTAAATCAAATTACTCACCTGAATCGCCAGAGAAAAAGACGAAGCTCAAATCTCAAAAATCGCAAATATTCAATCATCAAAAACGATAATCAAATTTCTCAAATCAACAAATATTCGATTATCACAAGCGATAATCAAATTTCAAATTCAACAAATATTCGATTATCAAAAGCGATAATCAAATTTCAAATTCAACAAATATTCGATTATCAAAAACGATAATCAAATTTCAAATTCAACAAATATTCGATTATCAAAAACGATAATCAAATTTCAAATTCAACAAATATTTAATTATCAAAAGCGATAATTAAATCTCAAATTCAACAAATATTTAATTATCAAAAGCAATAATTAAATCTCAAATAAGCAAATATTTAATTATCAAAAGCGATACTTAAATCTCAAATCAGCAAATATTTAATTATCAAAAGCGATAATTAAATCTCAAATCAGCAAATATTTAATTATCAAAAGCGATAATTAAATCTCATATCAACAAATATTTAATTATCTAAAGCGATAATTAAATCTCAAATCAGCAATTATTTAATTATCAAAAGCGATAATTAAATCTCAAATCAGTGAATATTTAACTATCAAAAGCGATAATTAAATCTCATATCAACAAATATTTAATTATCTAAAGCGATAATTAAATCTCAAATCAGCAATTATTTAATTATCAAAAGCGATAATTAAAAGCAACAAATATCCAATTATCAAAAACGATAATCGAAACTCATATCAACAAATATCTAATTATCACAAGCGATAATTAGAAACAACAATTATCCGATTATCAAAAACGATAATCAGAACTCATATCGACAAAATTCTAATTATCACAAGCGATAGTTAGAAACAACAAATATCTGATTATCAAAAACGATAATCAGAACTCATATCAACAAAATTCTAATTATCACAAGCGATAATTAGAAACAACAAATATCCGATTATCAAAAACGATAATCAGAACTCATATCAACAAAATTCTAATTATCACAAGCGATAATTAGAAACAACAAATATCCGATTATCAAAAACGATAATCAGAACTCATATCAACAAAATTCTAATTATCATAAGCGATAATTAGAAACAACAAATATCCAATTACCTGCAGATAATTGGAAACAACAAATATCTAGAAATCAATTAAGAAGACTAGAAAATCAACATAAAAGCTTGGATCGATCCCATCAGATGGCGAGTTTTTAATTCGCCGCACGTGCATCTCAGAGTGGCCGAAGCCTACCAAGTACTCAACATAATTTTGGCGCCCATCAGATTGACCCGAAGGTCCGCAGAGTGACCCGAAGGTCTAGTACTGGTATTTGACCCGAAGGTCCGCAGAATGGCCCGAAAGCCCAACAAATGACCCGAAGGTCCAACAAATGACCCGAAGGTCCTCATAGTGGCTCGAAAGCACACAAAATCATCAAATATTTCAATTAACGAGTCCGGAATTAACCGAAATAGCAAACGCACATGTCCCATACCACGTGTTTTACTAAATCGTTTGATTCTCTTCATCGTTTCCTTGAAAGTGCAAAATTGTGTATTTTGTAAAAATACATTTCACATTCTAAAACGGACAAGTCCGGAATTAAGCGAATCAGTAAAAGAAAGGGGTCATAGTCCTCGATTTTGCTGAAACGTTTAAATCGCTTCCTCATTCTTTTGAAATCGCAAACTGTAAAATTTTTGAAAACAATTTTATTTATTTTGTAAAAATAACAATTCGCATTCTCAACTGAACAAGTCCGGAGTTAAGCGAAACAGTAAAAGAAAGGGTCATAATCCTCGATTTTGCTGAATCGTTTAAGTCGCTTTCTCATTCTTTTGAAAACGCAAACTGCTAAAATTTTATAAAACAATTTTCATTTTAAAACGATTTTCCAATCACGTGATTAAAACAGCAAATCAGTAACAATTTCGATAAGGAAATTGTACTTCTCAAAATACCGTAAAAACGGTTACAAATCAGCATTGCGGAATAACCGCTTGAAAATCCACTTTTAAAATTTGACGGTTACGGAAGCCAAAGCGACAGTAGTTTTAAAACGTCAAAATCACATCAAAACAATCTACATCAAAATGTAACATCAGTGAATTCTCATTCATCAAAATGCCACAAAACATCGTACTTCAAAATATAGCATTGGTGTAAAATTCCGTTGTAAAAATAACGGCAACAAAATACGTTTCATAACCAAGCATCGGTTCAACGTAAAATAAATGCAATAACGTGCAATTTAAATTTTTGCACGTACTACAAAATGAACAAAGAATCATTCAAATGTATCTTCAATGAAGATAATTTAAAACAGCAAAAATCTAATCAATAGATGATTAGTACAAAAGAAAGCCAGCGGAAATTTCAACAAAAATCACATATCTGCAATTTCTTCGAATCCTCAATTCGGATTCGAAGTTCTCAAAGAAATAAAATAATTACAGCTATGTAAACAACAAATGAAATTCATATCAATTTCGTATTTTGATTTTTAAATCAAAAAGATTATCAGTTGTACTCAGCGAAGACAGTTTCACTATTTCCGCTGCGCACTCTGATAAACAGAACGCAAATCAATCAAATCATCATAACACAATTTCACTATTATTTTTAAATAAAGTTATTTAAAAATTTCATCCAAATTTCAAAACTTTAGTTTTGACTCAAGCACAAATAAAACATCGACCAATAGTTGTAACATATGTTCCTTTCGAGTTAAGTTTTATATTATGTCCATAAACCCCAAGCTCTGATACCAACTGTAACGCCCCACCTCTATGCTCATAATAACAAAGTATTAAAAGAAATACTGTCTATTATTACGAAGAATAAGGCTGGATAGGAGCGACCATCCGTAATTGGCCTTACACTAATATTGGTTATCTCGATAGGAGTGGTATATACTTTTTATTTTTCATCTATTATTTATTTACTCCCATCGACATATCCAATTATCAGTATAAAACAAACTATGATAGTTCATAATAGTTTAGGACATTAGATATAACAATAACACAGATAATATAAATGCGGAACACAGAATAACAAAAATCTCATATATATATAACCGATGTCAGTTACAATATAGTTGACACGATACATATGATACAACTACAACTGTCGACTCTAGAAGTTATATATACAAGTACATTATCAACTAATATACATGAATACATATCGTTCTATACAATAACATGACTACTACAAAATGACACTGACAACTTCAGAAGATGTGAAAAGTCTTCATGTCCTGAATAGCAACTCAAAGAAGAAAATCTACAACTTGAAATAACTCGGGTCTGACCCGAGTATTACATTCAGAAGAAAATAATACACGGGTCAGTCTAATTCAAACTCAGTTATTAGTGCATAGTAGCGATAATAATCAGATAGTCAAATAGACGACAGTCACAGAAATCTCGTATATCCAACTCTCGATACGAGAATTGGATAACAGCATATGTAACACTAAATAGTGTTAAGCGATAAATCAGCAAATCCAAATCAGAATACAAATCAAATATTGAATTTAACCAGCGAAAGAATTCAGCAGATCGAATCCTCAATTTAAAACTGTCAAATCTGATAGGGCTGCAGTACACGCACGCATGTACTGCCTCGCCACTATCGTAGGAGATACACAAAAGCACAGTGAAAGTCATAAGTGATCATAAGGTCAAACCCCCGAAATCGGGTTCAACTCAAGTGTGAGAACAACACAAATGTCTGAAAAGCAACTGCATGCAAACAGCCTCAAAACATGAATGTACAAATTGTAAACATGATAGCAAGTACACACAGGAAAGCAGTGAAGTGGGCAAAAGTATCAAGTCTGGAAAACAAAAATGCCCAGACTCAACAAAGATGTACACAGTGGCATATAAACAACACTGCAATACTACCAAAGTTCAAGTAACTAATGTCAACATTTCGAAGTCAACATCAATGCCGTGGGGATGAACGAAACTCAAGAGAAGCTACAACATGAAGCACAGCATTTCAAATTGCAGTACAACTAGAAGTGATCTAGAGAACAATATCACAACAGATCAACATGGAAGAACTCAGAGATGACAAGCATATCAATGCAAAGCTTCAACATACGAAACATCAACATGGATGCAGAGACTGTCACAAACAAATATGGACAGTGACACAGTGAAATGCCAACATCACAAACTACTGAAATGGCAAAGATTGGAAGATAACAAACTCTCATGCAACAAGCAGCAACAACAAAGAAATGCACATGTCCAGTTTCAAGTATACAGAGAGCAACTACAAAGACTACAGTGATGAACAGATGATCATCACAAGTTAAAGACAAAAATACAACAATGTAACAGTGATGAACACAGCAACCTAAACCAATGTACTGCAGTAGCTACATAATGCAGAATCATCTACATGAATCAAAATGCACATGAGCAAGTTGATATGCAGCAGAGAATACAAGCTACACGATTCAAATACATGTACAACACAGTGAACAGGTTCGAGTGAAACAGAGGTGATGTCAGAATGAATGGAAATGGTCAAGTTTAACAGAGTTCAACAATATGGACCAAGGAAGAACAGAAAATCAAAACCATAATTCACAGTGAAGTCAACATGGAGAAAACTGCAGAGAAGTCACAGAATTCACAGTGAAGTCGACAACATCACAAACTCAACAATAACAAAATGCACAGAGGCATAGACAATGTCGAAGTCATTCCAACAAAAGAACAGTGCAACTCAATGCTACAAAAGATCACTCGTATGAAGATTTCAAGCAACACCAATATCTACAACAAATGCAACCGCCAGTGCACATGAACAAGGATGAGAAAACTGGAAAGAAGTTCAATTGGAATAGTATCAAGTTCAATACAACATGATGCAGCAATATTATAAATGGTGAAGATCAAACTGCAGTGGCTACAGAATAACTACAGGAAAGGAAATGCAAACATGTTCAGATGAACAAATCTCACAAATGAGTGCAGACAGGTAGCGGTGTGCAGGATGAAGCACTGCAAAAATGCAAGTGTCCAGACAACAACAGAGAACAGTACATGCTACTACAAGGATGAACACTTAAACAACATCAAAGTGCAACCAGACAGAATCAATGACAAGCACAAGCAAGGGGTTTACAAAGTCGAGATAATGTGGAAACTAAATATATTGTGAAACAAGTATATCAAGACTCAAATCAGACAGGGCCAACTCAAAGCAATTAACTACAAACAGCAGTGCAGCAACTACAAGTAAGTAAACAATGATGCTTGATGAGTCAGATAAGAAATGGCAAAAAGATGGCCAGAGACGAAGCTCACAGGTGCCGGCTAACTAAAGCTTTAATTCACAGTGGATTCGAAGTTCACGAAAACAGTAATGGACCGAGATGAACATATGAATCTACAACAATTTAAATCGACATAGCGACGAAATCGAACACGGTCAAAATCAAAAGGCAGATAACACCAACGAATTCAATTGCAACAATTTCCAACCGAAATCAAAAACTCATGAAAACTAAGAAACAACAAAAAAACTATAACTCTGAATTAGATGTGAGTGGTGATTCACTCACCTTGTTTACGTAGCAGAGACGAGAAGCTCCGAGACGAAGCCGGGGCGATCGAAGAATCGAGCGAGCCATCTTCGAATTCACGGAAGCCCCAATTTTCAGAACGAAGAGCCAAAGTACAAATCACAGAGGAACGAACTAACTGGAATCGATCGCAAGCAACAACGACTAGAGTTAGATCGGCGATCAAGGTTGCGAAACCCTAATTTTTGAAGCAGGAACGAAGTCACAAATTCAATCGAGGCCGCCATTTTTAATGCTTTCGAACGTTTAGGGTTTGGAATGAGAATAAAATAAAGAGGGACGGTTTACAAGGTTATCACGGCAATCAAAAGAACAAAGGGCTAGCTTTTCTTTAAAGCCCAACAACATTTAACTCAACATCTTAAAGAATTTTACAGCCTAAAAAGTATTTCAATATGATTAAAACTGCTGATAGAAATTTGTTATCAATTTCAATCGTCTAGTGACGGTAACAAACTTTTACAAAAAGGATTCTGACTCGATTAAAATCTACAATAGCAATTAACAATGACTTAATTGTCATTTATAAACTGACGCGAAAAACCGGGTTGTTACAGTGTCATGATATCATCGTGTATAGGGAGATATAGAATTAGGGAAGATGGTTTTAAATGGGTAATTAGTTTTGAATTTGTAATTAAGGAATTAATTAATTATATTTAAAAACGTTAACTAATAAATTCAATAACTCTCTCATACGAGGTCCAATCGAGATGTGGATTTTTGCATTGCACTCATAATGGCGAAAGCTTTGGGATGGAGCTGGTTTGGTTGAAATTGGAGCAAGTTGAAAGTTAGGCTAAAATCGGACGTCGTTCATATTTTAGTTCAAATCAGAATGCTTCGACGTCAATTGGAACTTTGGTGAGTTTAAATCGCCTTTTTGGTCAATTCAGTATGTTACATAGTAGATAAAATTTATTATTTGTATTTGGTTGAATTATTTGGCTGTTTGGTTAAATATTCGCTTTTACAAGCTATTGTTAATTAAAATTGAAATACATGGATTTTATTGAGAAATCGGGATTTCTCCATAGTGTTACTTTCAAATTTCCACTTATATTCCTATGATTCTATTTCAGTTATAACCCCTATTATATAGACTGTTAAATTTGTTGAATCTTGATTGTTTAGCACTGATAGTAATGACATTGTTATACATTCAAACTTAACCCCTGTAGTGATAAAAATCAATAACAATATTGGTTAAGTATTTGGTGGCAATTGGCCTCAATTTAGTATTTTCGAATACTATTAATTGCCATTAGGCCTAAAAATGATTTTGATTTAGAGAATGATTTTAAATCTGACTATTGACTTTCTGGAACATTTTGGTTAAAATGGATTTGGAAAACTTCTTGTTCACTCCAACCTTTATTTGTCTTTTCTAATATATTTAGAAATGGTTTATAGTTGTTTTAGTATTATTTTATAATGTTTAAAGGTTATTTAATTATTATTTAATAATGTTTAAATTTTTTAAATATTGTTTAAAAATGTTTAAAAGTTGTTTCTTTATATTTAATTTGGTTTAAAGATTATTTATCAATATTTTAATATTTTTAAAAGTTATTTATTGAAATAATTAATATTGTTTGAAGATAATGATAATTATTATTTAATAATAATGTTTTGGAATTAATAATAATTATTTATTAACAGTGTTTTGGAAGTTAATAATTATTTATTATAATAATGTTTGAGGATTGATTATTTTTGTTTATTTAATAATGTTTTAAATTACTAGTATTTTATTTATAATTTTTTTGAAGTTAATAATTATCATTTACCTATAATATTTTATTGTTATTAATTATTATGATATAATAATGTTTTGAAGTAAATAATAATAACTATTTGTTTATGACGTTTAAAAATTAATTTAATTAATTGTATTTATAAATAACAAAGAGATTTATAAAGGAATTGCATTTAGTAATGAGTTATCAGTGAAAATGGAGTTTTGATTTATAAAGGATCTTTATAAAGGATCTTTATAAAGGGGTTTTAATAAGAATTTTTATAAGATTCTGTATATAAGACTTTTATAAAAAGAATTAAGTTTTATAAATGGGTTTATAGATTTATTAAAGGAGTTTACAAATAATTTTATAAATTTATAAATGAGTTTTATAAATGGTTTTAGAAATTTATAAAAGGAGAATATAAAGGCATTTTCTAAGTAGTGAAAGTGTAGTGTTTTTATGAAAATACTTATATGTTGAGATTAGTATAGGGATATTTTTTCCAAGTATAAAAAGGAAGTATAAAGGGCTTGTAAATATATCTTTGTAAAAGTATTTTGATACAAGCATTTACAAAGCGATTTTAAATTCATGGAAGGATTAATTAAAGAGGTTATGGCCGCTAATATGATTAACCAATGTTGGTTTTCCTATGGAAATAAATCCCTGATTTGATTGATGTTTATTTTTACATTTGATAGTTAAATAACCAACTATCAAACTTGGCCAATTTTAAATCATCGTTGTCGGTTCGGAGAGACCGGGATCAGATATGTTATCCGAAAACCACTTCGAACCGGCATAAGCATTTCAAATTGGAATATCTTGAAGATAGTCGAAATGGAGCTTTTGAAGTGCAAGGACTACTTGCTACTAATCCTGAGGGTGATTTCAAAATGGATGTAGTAGAAGTGGTGCCTTCGATTTCGTTTAATTCCAGAACAAACTTCTATGGATGAATGCTAGCATTGCATTGATGCCTGGAGGGCAATTATATCATTCCAAGTTGGTTTGCTATTTGAAAAGGTAAAACATAGCCTTAAGCATCATCAATCGGGAATGACTAAAACAGGGAAAATGCAGCAGGCTATGTGGGTCGCTCCCAATGAGGGTATGATCATCTTATCTAGAGTCGATATTATCTCTCATTTGTATGTTTCGGGGGCCATTAACCGAGGGTTGATCATATTCGGTACTATCAAGTAAGGGGTATGTCGGTCCTGTGTTGGTAGGGGATTCCGGTGAGGTCCTCGGTGTTATTTTATCTAGAGATGCACCGTGATGGGTGGTACTCCAGTAGCCCAGCCATTGTATGGAAATCCATTCTCAAATAAGCACCGTGCGGACTTGATTGTAAATCTATTATGCTGGAATTTAATAATGTTCAGCTATGATTAATATATATTCGTATCCTATACATTATTATAATATCATTGGATTTTCTGTAGAAATTTTTTGGTTATCGAAAGGTAAAAACGCATATGTGTTTATGTGCGGTGTGGTCTTACGAGATACTTTTATTTTCAAAAGATTTTTGAAACATTAAAATCCTATTGAGGTATGTTTCTCATGATGGTTTAGCAAACTGATCCGGACATAATTTTTCTTATAATGATCGGGTCAGACCTAGCATATTTACGGATTCAGTTTGGATACTTGGAGCTTTAGGAGATGAGCTGGATGCCTTCAAATCGTATTCACATATATTTTATTTCCACTGTATTTGTTATTTTATTTAACAGCAATTGTGAGGACATATTGTTATAATTGTCCAGGCTATTGATTAGTAGACTCTAATTGATATATATATATAATAAAGTTAAAATTTTCTTTTGTAAAGACCGGTTGTATATTATATGTTACTCAATACGATGTGAGATTCTGTTCTGTCTTTTCTTTCCTTTTCCCTAACAATCTGTCTTTTCGACATTCGGATGCCCGACACATGAATACCGTGGATGTATTAGTATCGACTTTTGAGGATCGAAAAGGTGGGTCGCTACACTTACTCTATCAAAATATTCTTAAATATAGTCTTGTTCCATCTTTTGATTTCCTCCTTAGAATTCTTTAATTTTTGCACAAAATTATACCTAGGGTTCCCTGACACACCTTTAATGTAACCTTCTAAAACCATGCCTATAATTGATTGATGTAATGTCCATATATATATATATATCAAAAACTAAAGGGTTTAGGAATAAATTTATCTTGTGAGCTAATCCTAAGCACAAAGCGATAGGTTTTCGAAGTCGGCGCAATATAAATGCTCCATAATCGAGTTAAAAAGAGTATTAAACCATTCATCAATCCCTAAAATTTTGTCCACTCTCGAAAATTCAACTTGCTACATCCGATCATTACACCATGTATAATTAGATCCTACAAATGGAAAATTCAGGAAGTCCTGATATCAAGATTGCTTCTGTGAAATCTTGGATTGCTTTTCTATTGATATAGTTTCTTCCTCTCTTCCATTTTAATATATGGTTAGATTAAAATCCCCTCCTATCACCCAAACCTCATAACCTAAATTTGTCAAATAAAAAAATATTCTTCCATAATTCCTTAATATTCTCCCCATTACATTTCACTTATATAATAGAAATCATAAACACAAAGGAGTTCACTTTTTTCTTGATAGAATTTAATATGAAACTTTGATGACTATACCACCATTACAATTTTACCATTACAATTGGTTTTACCATCATCGAATTTCATGTCTGTTTTACCATCATCGAATTTCATGTCCTTGATTAACTTCTTCATGAAATCATCACTTACCTTATACTCTTGGATTGCTAGAATTTTATGAGTTAGAATTATTCTTTTAAGCTTATTAAGTGATGCATCATTTTCTATTCCTTTAATATTTTATAATAGAGCGTTATCCATCATTAAAATATTTAATTTTTTAAGTAATAATAATATACACCTACAAGGTATAACAATTCCTACAAATTGTTCTTTATGGATTAAAATATAAATATATCAAACTTATGTTAAGTAAACGTTCTTTATAGTGATTCATGTGCACTCTCGGGCTTCTTTAGCCCAGTTTAGATGTCTGATGCATCAAATGCCTCCGATGCGTAAGACGCCCGAACTGGGCTGTAACTTCCCTAACCCAATTCAATGGGCAAGGGGAATGGTCTGTTGGCATCCAAAGTGTCGAACGCATACGACGCATCGGATGCTAACGGCTAATTATCCTTATAAATCTCCCACCCTTTATCCTTCTCTTCACACCACTTCCTCTTCTCCTTCACACTCATACCATCCTTGCAATCATAGTGTTTAACACTGATTCTAAGGATTGAAGATTTTCTTACATTGTCGGCCACACAGGAATTTCTCAATGGACTAAAGTGCAAAAATACTCCAATGCACACTTTGACTTGTACTGGAATACATTATTTTCCTTACTATCCGGGTACCCAGAAATTGTCGATAGAACTTTTGTAAGAAAATAATTTGCTTTATTGCATTATGCGACCGCTTGGAATTACGGTCTGACGGCTACGGAAGAAACTTGCATCAAAGAAATGGTTCCGATATTTCTATACATTATAGTTATGGCTCTTCCAAAATTTTAGGTTGTAGAAATGTTTCAAAGATCAGGTAGCACAATTTATGTTTATTTTCATGCTGCTATAAAAGCTATGTTGTTAATGTCCATAGATAGAATTAAACCAAACGATTTGCATTTCAACACTATCCCAAAAAAATTAGGAATTCAAATCAATTCGATCGATTTTTTAAACTGTATTAAAGTTTAGATGGAACATAGATAAGTGCAATTGCTCAGTACTTGTGCTCAACCTTTAACCGGTCGAAAAGGATATGTGATAGAAAATGTTATATATATCTTCTCGTTTGGTATGACATTAAGGTGGTAATAAATGATAGGGACTCAAACTTTCCACACCCTCCATAAAGGGAATACTATTTAATTGACTTGGGATATCAACTGATAAATGGTTATTTACCCCTTATCAAGATATAAGATATCATTTTTCTGATTTTCGTGAAACTTGAAATCAACCAAAATAAGAAAATGAGATTTCAATTTCTGTCTTTCAAAGTTTATGTATGATAATTGAAAGAACATTTAGAATTGGAATAGAAAATTTGTGATAAAAAATTATACGTCTACTTTTCAATTTCTAATTCAAATAAAAGTGGTTGTTTCTACAATGACTATTCACAACTTCATATGAAAGCACAACCGTAGAGACTTTGACTATATGGCATTTGACGATGATCTTGATCTTATTCCAATTGAATACCTTGAAGAATATCACAAACTCCAAGCTACTGGCGAGAGAGAAAATGAACCGGTTCAAATGATTGTAGAAAATAATATGGCTTTGGTTCGAGATAACATGAAGGATGAATTAATTGTTGCAGGACTTCCCTAAATCACTATTTGTATCGCATTTATATTTACAATTCTCTATTGTGTGGATAAAAGTACATTTTTAATTATGTATTATTGTATCTCCTCTATGTATCTTTTATTATAAAATTTTCTATCTTTATTACTGTTTAGCTTACTTATGTTAATATTGATTATTTAGGAAGTAATCATAATAAACAATAATTAATAAAACAAAACTTTCACAAACATAACTCTTTCATATGCCCCTTTTGTAATCAAAAAATGCATTTTCCTTTCATGAACTTACCCATTTAGAATACTCCTTTCAGAATATCTCTTTCGCTTAACAAAAATAAACACCCTAACATTCATCACTCTTGCCGTTGTAGGCTTATCTAAATTGATTATGTCAACTTAGAACTTGATCTACCACTTGACTTGGTTTCAAAATTATTACAAACACATCTAATGTGTATTGAAAATTATGCAAACACGATGGTTTTTAAACCAACTCAATTAATTTTTACCTCTAACTTCTTCAAGTGTTATAGACGATATAATACTAATTTTCCAGCTCGTAACTCGGCTTTTTCATAGCAATATACTACAAATTAAATATTTTAGTAAGTCAACCTCCTTTATAACCCAAATTCAAACTTAACTCCACTATACTAGTTAACATGTGGATGGACTAAATATAGGTTGCTTAGTGTTGACCATGAATGAATTCTTTTAACTCCAACTCCTTGTTAATTGTAAACTTTGTAACTAAGAGGGGGTTAATAGTGCATTTACTGGACAAACTACCCAAAATAGTAGTTAGATTAAACCGATTAAATGTACGTTTCAGTATTAAACTCTTCACTAAAGAATGCTCATGCAAACAGTTATTATACATTACTAGAAACAATGTCAAATACCTACTTAGAAATATCGATGTTGCACCGACGATAAATATATAACATCGACGCTGCATAAGAAGAGTGTAGGTAGAGAACTACCAATAACTAATTACCGACACCTTGCCGATGTGATATATTTGGCATCGACATGGCCTTGGTAGGGTGACGCCCCCTTCGACAAATACTACCTCGACGTCTCCTTTTTAATTCCAGTTTTAAATAAATAACTACAGAAGAAGAAGTTCTCGTTGCCAAAATGAATTCTGCTGAAGAAATCATCGTCATAGCGCTCCTAATCCCAGCCCATGCCCTGCCCTAGCCCTAGCCCATGTCAAAGAAGATGTTGTCATCATCGTAGTTGAAGACGATGCCATCGACCATAGCCCCATCTCCATCATCGCAACCCAACCCTACTACATCCCCATCCCACATCACCCATAGCCTTCTTTCCCATCGTAAGGTAAATCGGGAATTTATAGTTATTTTTTATATGAATTAACTAAGTAACTAGGTTTAGGTTTAATTAGTCAATTATAAGTTTGATATCCCTAAACAATATCACCATTTATAAAACCATGATCTAAAAATATAAAACTAAAATTAATAAAAATTATGCATACATACATACATACATATATATATTTATGTATGTAGTGTTATTCATATTCAAAACATAAATATAATAATTATACATAGGCATATATAGTTATATTGAATTACATACATAAGCCAAATATACTAATCAAAATTTGAATATTTAATTTTTTTAGTTTTTGAAACTTATTAAATTTTGGAAACTTGTATGATGCAATTATTTTTGAATTTTTATTACATAAATTCTTAATATATGACATTATTTATTATTAATGAAACCACATAGATGTTTAATTTGGCCTCATTTGATAAGTACTATATATGATCGTTATATAGATATTTGTTTTTTAACTAGAACAGAAATCGATATTTATCTAATACATTATTTATCAGAATTATCCTAGCATCTGATAAGCTATAAATGTAATGATATTTATGCTTCGTAAATTAATATTTTAGATCGAAACGGTTAGTAAAATTTCATCATCACTTCCTTCTTATTCCATATGTATAATCTATTACGTATGATCCTAGGAACAAGGGAAAGTGCTGTCGAAATTTTGTTAATCGTTCAATTTGAATTGATTTAAGAAATGTAAATTTCATTGTGTGTGTAATGAAAAGTAGGATGACTAGCCATTAAAAACAGTGTAGAAATCTCTAGTTTATATAACTTTGAAATAATTTTTGAACTCCATTGTTTTAAAATTATTTTATAACAAAATTAATAATGTTATAAGTAATAATAATATTCTACTATTATTAAAATTTGTAACAAAATTAATAATAAAATTAATAACTTTATTGAGATGAATAATGAAATTAATAATGTTATTGAAATTGATAATAAAGTTGATAATGTTTTAAACTAACAATAAAAGTAATAATATTATTTAAATTAATAATGTTATTTATAATATAATGAATAATTCACTTTGAATTAATAATAAAATTAAGTAATAATTTTATTAAATTAATTATAAATTTAATAATATTATTTATGCTAGGTTTATTAAATAGTTGATAATAATATTATTATTAATGTTTGGTTTTATTAAATAATTAAAAATAAAATGCTATTGTATTAAAAGTATTGTAATATTTGCTCACATGTAGAATGTAAAATATAGATTATTTGAAAGATCGAACTTGGACGTATATGAAAGGTAAAATAAGAGGAACGATACCATTGCAATTTAAAAATGGTGTGGATGCATTCATGAAAGTGGCAATAAAACAAATATGAAAGAAGTCCAATATTTATGTTCGAAATGTAAATGATTGAATAGAGTATTATGTGGTGATATTACATTTACATCAATATGGTTTTTTTCCAAATTAGCTTATGCAGATATATCATGGAGAAGAATCCCGTGTTGTAAAAGAGGAGGCCGTAAATATGGATGTGGATTGCAATGAACGCCTATTGAAAAAATTATAGATCTAGAAACTAGAATGACTGAATGGTTCAATATGCTATTGGTTTGAGTATGTGGATCGATAAACTAGATTTGGAGGAAGACCTTGACTCAGAAGCCAATTTTTTTCAACTTGTTTGAAGCATTGAAAAGAGCACACTATTAAGGCTATAAAATGACATACTTTTCAATGACATTTAGGTTAATCACTACAAAATCGGAACATAATGCATAAAAAAACCTAATGAACGTTGTTCTTAGCTTGTGTAAAGAAATGCTTCCATCTGGTAATGTGTCAACGAGAACCGGCACTCCCGTACAAGAGTTGTCTCTATCTTTGGATTGTTGTGTGAAAAAATTAACATGTGTCCGGGTGGATAGATGATTTATTAGAAGGAAGATAAAAATCTAACATTGTGTAAATTATGTAAATAACCTAGATATAAGTCGATGAAAACCAATGGTTAAGGTGTACATTCCACCAGAATGCATCATTTTTCGATTACACCAAGATTGCAAAGGTTACATGTATCTACTGCTATTGTGAAACACATGCGATGGCATAGTGAACGACTACAAAGTGAAACTGTTTTATGTCATTCTTCGAATGGTGAAGCTTGGAAACATTTCGATAAACATATCCTGATATTCCTAAAGAATCACCTAATGTTAAACTTGGTTTGTATACAGATGATTTTCCCCCATTTGCTTAGTCCGACATGCCTTATATAATGAGTCTCTAACACCTTGCAATCTCCCTCCATGGATGTTTATGAAGAATCCATATATTTTTCTAGCTGCAATTGTCCTCGAACCAAAAAATCCACAAAAGGGATAGAAGTGTACTTGCAATCTTTGGTTGATGAGTTAAAAAAGCTATGGACATAAGTTGTTGTTGCATATGATGTTTTATAAAAATGAACTTTAGAATGTTTACTTCTCTTTTATGGATGATAAGAGATTTTCCTACATATGAGATGCTTTCTAGATGGAGTACTAGTGGCAAATTGGCTTATCCTATTTGCATGGATTAGACAGAATTATTTTGACTTACAAACGGTGGTAAGCAGTGTTGGTGGGATTAAAATCATTGTTTTTGCACGTAAACATCATTTTAATTTTGATAAAAGAACTTCAGACAAAATATAACTATTACTTTAGAGTCGCCTTCCATTCTAATCAGTGAAGAAGTGTACGAGCTCGTGCAAGATTATCCCAAAATACATGAGATAGGAAAAGAGCTAAAAATTTCTAATAAAGGAGAGCATCACAATTGGTGTAAAAAAGTATATCTTAGGGGTTATTAGATAAATCATAAACTTCAACATAATATAAATGTAATGCATACAAGAAAAATGTGTTTGAGAACTTTTTTAACACGATAATAAATGTGAAAAGAAAAACAAAAGATGATTTGACGTTGGAAAAGGATGTCATGTTATATTGCAATCGTTCTGAGCTTAAAATTAATAGGAAATGACTAAATTTCAAACGTTGTTCTTATTAAAAGTTGGAAAATTAGCAATGACATAAACTATTAGAGTGGGTTAAAAAATTTAGGTTTCCAAATGGAATTACTTCTAACATAAAAAGACGTGCTAATATGAAGGATCCTCAAATGTCGGGTATTAAGAGTCATGATTATCATGTATTTTTAGAGACACTTTTCCCTATAGTATTTAAGGAGCTATTGCCGCTGAAGGTGTGATGCCTATTAGTGAGTTTAATTTGTTTTTTTAAAGAGTTATGCTCAACCGAACTCAATAAAAATAATCTGGAAAAACAGGAAATGAATATACCCAAATCATTGTCTAAATCGCAGAAAATATTTCCTCCTAAAGTATTCAATTGCATGGAACATCTATCCGTACATCTACCAACTGAAGCTTTAATGCGAGTACCAGCAATACAGATGGATGTATCCTTTTAAGAGGTATAAAACACAAGTAAGGATTATATATTCTTTTTCGAAACCAAAATAGTAAACATATAATTGATAACTTTTTCATATGAAGGTATCTTGTTTATATTGAAAAAAAGGTGAAACAAAAATCACGCATTGAAGGCTCAATATATCAAGCATATATTGTTGAAGAAGCATCCATATTTTCAGTTATTATTTCGAAGGCCTTGTTAAGATAAATTCTAATAGCGGTTCTCGTAATGATGATGTCATGGATAAGTAACTTGACATTTCTCTTTTCGTTTTTTTAAAACTTTGATGTCCATTTGGTAAATGGAAGGATAGAGTTTTACAAACAATTAAAGACTTTGTCATAGGTAGAACAATGGTGCTTCTCAATTGTGAAAAATTATAAGATCTAATTAGGCAAAGCTATATATTTTTATTTACTATCAATACTATGTTATACATCATATTTATGTTTATTTTAACAATATCAATTATTTAACATTTAATTTGAGCAACAAAATCCGAGGTTTCAATTAGTAAAGGATTTGAGATTTGGTTGCAGAAATATGTAAGCATATATAATCACTAAACAAACTTAGTATGAGACAATTTTGTACATATATTAATGTATATTGATTTAATTCAATAGATTGTAAATAATGAAATCATTGATATTTGTTATAAATCTTTTGCATTTGGTCCATTGATGAAATATAGAAAATGCCAAAGCATATCTGTAAATGGGTTTAAATTTCACTCAACGGAGTTTGAAGCCAGTTAAATAACTTACAGCAGTGGGTATGTGCCCAAGGCGATGAATTTAAGATAATAATTTAAAATATTAATATGGACGGTTATAGGAAATAATTTAACTCACTTATTCTAAAATACTAGAGCTTAAAACATTTTTGTTCAAATGCGAGTGGTTTGATACTACTCCTGATATAGGAGTACGTCATATATATAATGATTGTCCTCTAGTGGTAAACCATAAAAGGCGATATAAAGAAAACGATCTACTTGTGCCAGCAACAGAAGTAACACAAGGTTATTATATGCTTTATCCTACCATAAACAAACAAGGATGATTAGCAGCTGTCTTTAAAACAAAGTTGAGATGGTCATTCAACGGGGACATGATCATAACCAACAATAAACTATACCAAAATGATCCTGAGGATAACGAAATACTCCAAATAATAGAAGATATCAAAGATATAAGACAACTTAGCAATGAAGTATTTGATGGAGTTGAATTTGATGAAGATGTCGAGGTGTATGATGATGATGAGGTTGAATTTAACGAACATGAATACGATGATATTAATAATGATGCTGCAATTGGTAGCTGATTATAATTTAATGGAAAATTGTTTTTATATATGCACATTATTTTCGTTTTGTCGTGGTAACTAAATATACATTTTCTTAATTTTGGGATTTATACATTGAGACCAAATCATTTCAATTCTTATATATATACATGTACATATATAGATGGATGGAGTTGTTAATCTCATTCCAATATTCACTCATTTATGATGTAATGTAACTCAAACTTTTGCTAATTGCTAGTTTATACCACAAATGTACTAGTTATCGCAGGTTGGACATGAGACACCGCAGGTTAAAAAAGATATCGGGAGATGAAAGTATAAAATAAGACATCAAAGGCTTGATAATCTCAAAGACATCACAAGTTGACTAAGCAAGCTATCGAGGGATGATATTTCAAGGTTATTAAGTGCTAATTAAAAGAGCCATTGAAATAACTATCAAAGGGTGAGGTATCTAAGCTATCGCATGTTGACTACATGAACCATTGGAATATTGAAGCATTTGAGCCATCAAAGGTTGAGAAATTAGGGCTATTGCATGCTGAGTAGATAAGTCATCAATGGTTGATAATTCTCGACTATCATATGATGATAAAATAAGCTATTGGAGGTTGTTGATCTGAAAGCTATCACAAATTGACTAAATGAGCCATCGTAAGTTGATGATCACAAAGTTATTGCATGTTGGTCAATGAAGCTATCGAAAGTTATATCTTAAAGCTATTGAGTGGTGATCAATGAAGCCATCCAAGACTATTGTATGGTGATCAGTTGAGCAATCAAAGGTCATTGCTACTAAGCTATTACATGATGATTTGATGAGTCATCGAAAGTTGACTTTACTAAACCATTATATGATGGTAAAGCTAGCTATCAAATGTTAATATTTTTGTTCCATTGCATGTTGACTAATCCACATGGAATCAACATCCAGCTAGTCACATGGAAGAATCTGATTGGTTCAGCAATGCCACATCATCATGATTCAAAGGAGGAGTTATGCCACATTCACTTCGTATATGTGCCATGTCACCCAACCATCACCGTCCATTCCTAAAAAATGGCACATGTTATAAATCTTCTATAAATAGGCATGTACATCCTACTAGAAAGAATAGTCCTTCTTCGTCATTTTTTATTTTTCTTGAGTGGGTAGAGAAAAACTTGTAATTGGGACTTTCATGTATATTAGATCAAATTAAAATTGGAACTTTGTAATTAAGGACTTGATCAATGACAATTTGCATAATTACTTTAGTATGGAACTTTACCTTGCATATGAGTTTGTGATTTACCTCTTCATCCAAAAGGACGGGTTATTTTGGCTAGCATTTTGACAATCTTACATACTTTTATAAGTGGACGCTCGAATAACATCATTTTATCCATTTCTCCTTATAAACTTGAACATTTGATTTTATATAAAAGCCTAATTTTAGCCTAACATGTGTGGTGCTTTCATTCAAAGTTGAACTCAAGGTCATTCTTACAGAACCAAACCTGTCTTATTCAAGTTTTGATTATGATTTTTAGGTCTCAACAGGGATGATCGGTGCCACATTTGAATATCCTAAACCATTTATGAGGTGTCCTATGATTTAGCGAGGAATGAGAGATAGACCTAAGGAACATTACCCTTCGAACTTTAGAAGAAAAGAGGAGGATTAGACAATGTTGCCCAAATAAGTGGAGTTGGAATCCATTTCATATAGGGAAAGTGTTAATCTTTGTCTTAACAAACAAGTTGAGTAGAGGGAAACCAAACCGAAGCCATAAAGTAATACCAAATTAGAAAATGATATGTTTGCTTAAGTTAGATGAAGCATCCAATTTCAAGCTTGGGGAATAGTATTCGAGATAGAACTAAGCTATGACTTTGATAAATTTACTTGGAAATGGAAAGACATTTCCAATTCGACCCTTATCGAAAAGGGAAGAAATTCCCAAATAATGAAAAGGAGATTGGATGAGAACCACGAAGAAATTGTGAATCCATGAAAATGGCACTAAGGCAAGCAAAGAAGTCACAACTAGAGGACCAAAGAGCAAAAAATTTACTCCTCTTTGTATTTCTTACGGAACAGTGTATTTTCGTACAAGGGAAAGATTGGATTATTGGACATCTAAGAAAATCTTGAGAAGGGGAAAAACATGAAGGAGGAGAATATTGCCACTATCATAAAGCAAACAGGCACCACACTAATAATTGTAGAGCCTTATTAGGGATTATCGAATATTATGTTAGGAAGGGAGTGTTATAAAATTTGTCAAATATGGGTTTTCAAAGAATTAGAAAAAAGGATAAGTGAGTTCTCAAACAGTAAATGATAAAGTCAGTAATCAAGGCCACGTTTTCAAATAAAGCAAACTTTGGATGAAATGGAACAAAAACCAAGGAAAAGCCTTCGGTCCTGCCATAAGGCCTGGCCAAAGCACTCACCCAAAGAGTGATGGTAAATTAAGCCTTTGATCCTACCGCAAGGCTTGGTCAAAGGACCCATCCAAGGGAGATAAATGAGAAGCCTTTTTTCCCACCACAAGGCCTAGCCAAAGCAAACATCCAAAGAGTGATGGTCAATTAAGTCTTTAATCCTGCCACCAGGCTAGTCAAAGCACCCATCCAAGGGAGATGGATGAGAAACCTTTGGCCCCACCATAAGACCTGGTCAAAGCAACCATCCAAAGAATGATGGTCAATTAAGCCTTTGGTCCCGCCGTTGGGCAAGGCCTAAGCACCTATCCAAGGTGATGGATTAGAAGCCTTTGGTCCTACTGCAAAGATTGGCCAAAGAAACCATCCAAAAAGTGATGGTCAATTAAGCCTTTGATCCCACCACCGGACCCGATAAAAGAACCCATCCAAGGGAGATGGATAGGAAGCCTTTGGTCCTACTGCAAAGCCCGACAAAAGTAATAATCAAAAGAGTGATGGTCAATTAAGCTTCAGTCCCACCACCGGGCCTCGCAAAAGCAAGCATCCATAAGAGTTGCATAAAGGGAGATAAAACTAGCTTTAAAGCCTTATCGAAAAACAACTAAGCAAAAAGATATATATGACAATGTTTTCTAACTCTATTATTCAATACAGGTAAAGCATTAATAGAAGAGCATAAGGGCTATACTACAACGTACAAATAGGTAACTCATCGGAAGGCACTACGAAATAGGTACACAAAAGTCATATTACAATGATTTTCTTTATACTAAAATTAGCATTTACAACAAGATATTCCCAAAGTTCACCACTTTGGAGGATGAGGAAGAGGGCTAGAGGATGAGGAAGAGGGTGGTGTAGGTAGACAAGATCTTTTCCTTTCCCTTCAATTCTAAAGTGCAAAAGTGTTTTTCACTGGTTGAACTAGCTTCTTTATACAAAATTGGAGGGCCTTCAATTTCCTTAAGAGCATCAGAGCCGCTGTACTAGAATTTTTTTCTGATATCTTTGATAATTGGAAGTGATGGCTTTCCTCAACTGACAATTTCTTTCCGAGCCTAAAAACGAGAAGTCAACTTTTAAGTTAAAACAAGTATGACTTAAATTAAATAATCTACTAGCGAATCAAGTTGAGAAGACTAGCGGAATAAAATTGCATTAACAATAAATGATCTTTAAGCATATTTACCTTATTCATCAAAGTTTCTAACACAGCAGGGGGATCGACAACATGTTGGATTGCTATAAGAAGGTATTTCTATAACTTCTTCCCTTGTGACTAATAACTTTAAGTGAGTCAATAGAATCAATCTGACCTTTTAAGGCCTTATCATAAGTTTTGTTAGCACTTTGTAACCAACAAACTTGATGAGACAAGCCATGTTAGTCATCCTTAAGTGCTTGAATATTGAGTGCAAGTTCATTCTTTCAGCGCTCAAGCATCTGGATTTCAAGCCTTAGCACCGAGAATGTTTCGATGAACTTTTTATTCCAATAATCCTTTATTTTCTGGCTATACTCCAACTAAAAGGATATGCTCATTCTGGCAAGTTCACAAGATTTGTTTTCTAGAGTTGAATCAGTTACACCACTACCATATACCTAACGACCCTGTGATGAAAAAGAGATCCATAAAGGCGCCTTCGTGGAGGACTTAGCAGAAGGTGGAATAGGAAGTCCATTCTCACCCTCAATTAATATTAGTTTTTATGATTAACACTCATTCTTGGACTTCATTGAGTCTATTTCTAAATCGAAAATATGTTGGTTAAGTTGAGCAATCTTTTTATCATATTCCAATTGTAGTTAAGGATCAAAACATGAATTGAGTTTTCCAACTTGACTCAAAATTTCATCATCTTTAAGAGATATTTCTTCTTGAGAGCATTGACCATCTCCTCGGAAGTTTTTAAAATAGACTTCACATAAATATACTTCTTGTATCATTTATTGGCCTTAGCATTATCAATAGTTGATGAGCTTAAAATAGAACGAGTGGGATGACTCTCCAAAGTTGTCCTTAGTTTGGATTAGATGTTCCTAGGGCGCTGACTAAGGCATGATTGCCAAAAGATAAGGGTTGTTCTTTAACCTAAATAACAAAATGAACAATCACTAATCTTCAATAAAAGAAAGAAAAGTAATAACAAAATTTTATTAATAATCCGGAGACAACCATAACCATTACATTCATATGGAAATGATAATCATTAAAATTATGTGCATATCATAACCTTACTAATCCTTAGGATGAGAAAAGACATCACAAATTCTCTAAAAAGACGAAGGCAAAATGGAAAATGTAGTACAAAAAGGAGCTTCAATGTGTGTGTGTGTAAGATGAACGTCGCGAAGGAAGCAGTATTTTAATAAATGAGACTTGCTCATCAAGGAAGAATTTTCTTAAAACACCTTTTTAGTCTAACCAATTTACTTAAAGTATCCTTTGAAACAAGAGATAAGGAAGAAAAAGAGTCTAGTTCAGATGCTTGCATATTAATGATGCAAAAATTAAAGTATAAATCCAACATAAAAGTACCATTACAACATCAACTTAAAATGCAAAATAGAGAACAGACAACAATATCATTGAGGTTTGTAAAGAACAGACTGCTTGTAGTATTCAGTGACAAATCTATCCCTATTGAATTTAATTTTTTTAATAGGAAGTGAATCAATAGTTAAAGGAATAATAGGAACTCTAGATAAGTTCTAACACTCCTTTGGATGAGGATCAGTTCCATGTTCATCCAAGAAATGAAGACGCTTGAAGACATCCACATTTGTCACCTAAAAAGGAAAAGTTGGTCATATGAAATCAGGTATAAACCAAATTAATACATTCCACCAGTTGGCCCTATCTCCAATCAGCTCCAAAAAAGAGTAGTCAACTCCTCATTCTCTTTGTGAAAGTTGGACTGGTTAAAGCAAGATTTTCGAAGAAGAGGCGTAACTCGTTTCTTAAAATCCTCAAGATATTTGAAGCATTTTAAGAGCCTCATATACTTCTCGTTCGATTAATTTAAGTCTTTGCATGATTGCTCTCCTTCTCTGTTAAGCCTCAAAATTTCATCTTTCTTTTTATCCAATAAAATCTCTATATAATTTCTATTTCCCCCACTACGCTAATGATTACTGATATTAGGAATTATCAACTATAAAATAAAATAAACTGGGGAATAAAGGCTTGAAAACTGAGTTACCTATGGAGGAGTCTTTGTATCACTCGATTTGAGGGGTCGAGTTTTGTGGATTCCAAAATGAAGTTGGTCTTATCTACTTGAGCCATGATTAGTTGATTCGCCAGGAGAATTTACCAAAGGAGGTGTACTATCAGTGCCCTTATTAGCATGAGGAAAAGAGAAGTCAACTATATGATTTGAATCTTGGATAGCTTATGTAGTCCAACCTTGACCTGCATTATCATCTCTATCCTTCCTCGGAGAACCATTATGATCATGACCCCCAACGTTATCATTCCCATCATCATTATCACTATCTTCAGACTTGTCTTCTTCGTCGCTTTCTTGTTCATCGTCATCTGAAGAAGGGTCGTCAAAAGCCAAAAACATGGCATAATCAATAGGATCATTATCCCCAAATTCGAAAGATCACCAGGAATTCGATTAAGAAGAATGTCAAATTTCCTTTTGTAGTTTACTCCAGTAAAATGAAAGGAAGGAAAATCCATATATGAACATCGTTTGGCATTATCTTTACAAGCAGTAAAGAGAATGGTTTCAGAACTTTGATCTTTCCAGCGGTGAGAGCTTCGTTTAAAAAAGAGGACACCTTGGACTTAACATCGTGTAAAAATAATCTAGATTTCTTGAGAGAGTTTCTTCTTTGCTAAATCCTTCTCTAAAGCCAAAAGTTTAACTGAAGCTTCGAGCTTAGCTTATTTTGTTTCTTCCTAACCTAAAGAGAGTACTTTTTCCAAGGTCTTCAGCTTTTCCTCCAAATGATGAGTTTTATTCTATTATATATCAAATAACATTGAATTTTGAGTGTTTTTAATGGATAATGAGTTATTAGCATTTTTTAGATCCTAAACATCTTTCTCGAGAGCTGCTACCTTCTCAAATAAAGGAGAATTCACTTTTTACAATGATAACATTTCTTGAGAAGAAGATGAAGGCAATTACTGGAGTAGAAAAATACATTTTCCAATGTAAAGATAATTTCAAATAGTTAGAATTAACCTAGTCAAGCAATGTGGTATGGAAAATAGATATGTACCAAAATGAGATGCTAAAAGTGAGACAAGAACTTCTCTTGAAAGAGGTCAGGAAACTTCAGTTAAGTCCAAGGAAGAAACGATAGGAGATTGTAAGATATAGGTCAACAACTCCTAAAAAGTTGAAGGAAAAAGAGTCTCTAAGTTAGAATCGAGAGAAGGGGCATTCTGTAGCAAAGGAGTGTCAAGTCCCAAATCACGACGAAGAAATGCTATGGAATCGTTTAATGGAGAACTCGTGATATCAGCAGTCGGGCTTTGAGCTGAAAGTGGAGAAGAGGTAGTAACCACATTAGAGGTAGGAACCAAGGGCAGGGTGGAAACGACATCATCCTCTCTAGATTTCTTAAGAAGGGGCTGAGAAGAAGCATGCACATCGTTGGTACCCTTTCATTTTTAACTCATCTCCAATGAAAAGATGTCCCCTGCTGCAGAAGTTAAGGATGATGATATAACTTTGGAAGTAAAAGGAAGAATAGGGTCCCCAATAGCTTTTGGAAGAATGGGTAAGTTTGGAGGGTCCTTATCCGAGGACAAGGAAGATAACTTAACCAAATGCATATCTGAAATATAGGAAAATATAAGTAATATTAAAGGAAAAGCTATTATTATTTAAAAACATAAGAGCGAAAAGAATGATAAATAGAGAGTATCCAAGACTATCAGTTATTATTTGTTGAACCGGTGAATTTGTAAAGAAAACCTCTAGTTTAATAGTTGCAATAGTTGTGGAGTCGTATTTATGCCTCTTTATATGGGGTGGTTCACCCAAAATCCAGTGAGATGACTGGATTAAAGTGTGTCTTCTTAACTTTTCTTTGGTAAGAAGCCTTATTTAACTTGTTGAATATTTGGTGGCATCACCAAGCAGATCAATCTTGGCCAAAATCTTAGGATCAATGTATTTAGAGGTAGAATATGATGATAATGATAAAAGACAAAACAAGTAAGGTTCAGTGTTTTAAATCTCGGATTTTGGCCAATATCTCGGGAAAATATCTCGGCTATCTCGGGCGATATTTAAAACACTTATAACTAAATAGGCTACCAAATCTCGGATTTTGGCTGATATCTCGGATTTTTCATCTCGGCCATCTCGGGGAGATTTAAAAGCCTGGTAAGGTTAGTACAAGACCATGATAAAATAATAGGAAAGTATAACACTAGAAATCATACTGCGAAAGGAAAATATCCTAGAAATCTTTGGAGAAAAGCATCTTATAAAAAAAATTGATGACTCCAATACTTGTCTTATTAATAGAATCGGAGATCAGCCCTCGGTTGGTGGGGCAAAGATAAAATATCATATAAAATATCATGCCCTAGGGTTGATATTTGGCTTTTTGAAGAGTAGCAAGCGAGCATAAGATAACAGGAGTCATGTCTTCTATCTTGAGCTCCTTAAACAAGATGAAAAGAGCATGGAGAGTTAGGCATAAGCTGAATTAGAGCGATCCCAAGGAAAGTTAGAACCCTAGTGATAAAGTCATTAAAGGGCAGGTAACAAGAGTTTAAATCTGAATCAGAGTGAAAGTGAAGAATCCTTCAGGAGGAGTATTAATCCTATTAGAACGCTAGGTACCCTAGCATTAATTTCGAAGATTCTGAAGTGTATTAGCAAAGAATCGATGTCCTCTTGTTTTGAAAAGTATGACTAGCAGTTAGTGTAAAGCTTTTCTTTAGATGATTCCTTGGGCTTGAAAGAACTTGATGACCTTTGGAGGTTCCCTTTTTGTTCCCAGTCATGATGCCTACATCATTTAATTAGACATATATAAATGTGTTTGTACGCATACATATACATATAATATGAGAAAAATAAAAAACCTAATCACTTAATTCAAATATAGAGTATGAAATTTTAATGATAAACCAATTCTTAGTTAACTAATGAAATTTTAGTAGATTAAAGTGATAATATATGAAAAAAAACTATGAATTATTTTATAGAATTGGTAGGTATAGGTACATGATCATATATATGAAATAACAAAATAATATGAATAAGTCTTAACTATCATAAATTGAGTGTCGACATTTCAAACTATCGTGCAATGATAGTATAAATTATCGCATGTTGAACAACTATAAGTTGAGTAAAAATAAAATACATTGGGTTGTTGCATGTTGATTTACCATAAAATAAATAAAGTAAGTTGTTGTGTATTGATCTATCGCGTGCTGATAATGAAGTAAATAAATGAGGTGTCGAGTGTTGGGCCATTGTGGAATAAACAAAGGAAAAGGAAATGAACTATCGTATATTTAACTATCAAAGATTGAGAAAAGAATGTAAGTTAAGTTATTATGTACTAAGATATTGCGAAATGAGTCAAAGAAAATAAAATGACCCATCACATATTGAACAGGATAAGCTATCGCGTGTTGACTTATAACAAATTGAATAGACTAAATAAAGTGAGTAGTCGTGTGTTAGGCTATTGCATGTTGATAATAAAATAAATGGGATAAGTTATCGCATGTTAATCTAGTGCAAGTTGAATATAAAATGGAAAATAAGCTGGCGCATGTCGAGTATCACTTATTGATAATAAAGCATGAAAAGTGAGCTATCAAGTGTTTAGTTATCACCTATTAGTAATAAAGTAAATAAAATAGGTTATCGCACGGTAAGATGTCGCACATAAACAACAAATATGTTGGACTGATATCACATTAGGGAAACCGAAGACCCATTAATAGAAATAGCAACTTAAATGAATTAATAACAGATCAAAATGAAATTTGAAAGGGAATCTAAAAGAAAACCGTGAAAACCACAAAATTAACAAACTAATTAAAACCTAAAACCTATGAAGATAAAGTTGAATCAAATAACGATGGTGAAATCGATAGCATAATCGATCTAATAACCGTATTAAACTCATTACCAAAGGAAAATCTTCAAGGGATCGAGGCTTATTAGGAAATTGATGATGATTTAAAAATTGGGTTTTCCTTTAGACATCCGTAAAAGAAAAGAAGAAGAAGGAGAAGGCTATTTATAAGAAAGGAAAGAAAATGAATTAGACATTGGATCATAAGAAAGAAAAATGGACGGTCAAAATAAAAGTTCTCAAGAATATGAATAGTTTTTATATTAAATATAAATGGTTATTATAAAAGTGGGGGAAATGTTATACCCAAAGTGTACTAGCTATCACAGATTGGAGATGAGCCATCGCAGGTTGAAAAGAAGGTATCCAGAGATGAACGTACAAAATAATCCATTAAAGGTTGATGATCTTAAAGCCATCACAAGTTGACTAAGTAAGCTATCGAGGGATGATATTTCAAGGTTATCGAGTGCTAATCAAAAGAGCCATCGAAGGAACTATCGAATGGTGAGGTATTTGAGCTATCGCATGTTGTCTCCATGAACCATTGAAAGATTGAAGCGTTTGAGCCATCGAAGGTTGAGAAATTGGCACTATCGCATGCTGACTAGATAAGCCATCGAAGTTGATAGTTATGGGCTATCGCATGATGATAAAACAAGCTAGCAGAGGTTGGTGACCTTAAAGCTATTGCAAATTAACTAGATAAGCCATCAGAAGTTGGTGATCACAAAGCTATCACACGTTGGTCAATGAAGATATCGAAGGGTGATATTTTAAAGCTATCACGTGGTGATCAATGAAGCCATCGAAGGGTGATATTCAAAGGCTGTCGTATAGTGATCACTTGAGCTATCAAAGCTCTATTTAGCAAGCAATTACATGATGGTTTCATGAGTAATCAAAAGTTGATTCTACTAAGCCAACACATGTTGGTAAAGCGAGCTGTCGAATGTTAATATTTTTGTGTCATCACATGTTGACTAAACCACATGGAATCAGCATCCATTTAGCTACATGGAAGAATCCGATAGGGTCAGTGGTGCTATGTCATCATGATTCAAAAGAGGGGTTATACCACGTCACTTCGAACAAGTACCACGTTAGCCAATCATCATTGTCCATTCCTAATAAATTACACATATCATAAATCTAATGGCCTAAATCTTCTATAAATAGGTATGTATCCTTACTAGAAAGGGGTCGAATTCTAAATAGTCCTTCTTCCTTACTTATTATTTTTCTTGAATGGGTAGAGAAAAGCTTATGATTGGGATTTTCATGGATATTAGGTCAAATTAAAATTAGGAATTTGTAAATAAGGATTTGGATCAATGAAAAATTGCATAATTACCTTCATGTGGAACTTTGTCTTGCATATGAGTTTGTGATTTACCTCTTGAACAAAAAGGTATAGTTATTATGGCTAGCATTTTGATAATCCTACCTACTTTTATAATTAGATACTTGAATAATGGGACTTTCCCTATTTTGATCTCCTTATAAACTTGAACATTTGATTTTATACAAAACCTAGTTTTTAGCCTAATAGCTAACTACTCTAGTTGCATGTCATTCTGAACACAAGCTACATATCCATTATTATATTGTATGCATATCTGTATATGTATTATTATAACAGATATATGCAGTCGATGTCGTAGAGTACACAACAATGTTGTCTATTTATCTGGCCAAGGTGGCTCCTCATTAAGTCAGAGTGGCTCTCACTCATCGGATCATGGTGGAATCCACTCAGTTGATGTTGAAGCACATAGTTCCTCCGTTTATTTAGACCGATGCGCTTATTGATGCTACCAGTCCATCCACTCGTGCATTTGAGACGGACTCTTCCTTTGTCCAACGAGTTTATGTTTTCCAAAAATAACAAGGACCGATATAAATAATTACTTGTTTAAATATAGTTGAAATCATACACACACTAAACATAGATACATATGCACTGATACACACATATATACATGTATAGTTATGATTTCTCCAACATTCACATCTGATGCAATCCATGAAGGCTTACTAGCATGGATCACAACATTTTGGCCCACATTTAGTGACATTCCCATCGACGTCAAGAAACTCATGTTCCAAGAACTTATGATAAAATAATTGTATTACACAACACTTTATATAAATATGTGTCATTGTAACAACCTTGGTCGAGATTACCTGAAATTAAACATAAAATATGGTTTATGTAATATCCCGGAATTTTTGGACAATATCAATTTAATAATCTGTTTAAATAATTAAATTGATTAATAAATTTTTGATAATAAAATTTGAATTGGTTTAATAATCTGATTAAATAAATATTTACTGAGTGAATGTATCTTTTAAAAACCAATAAAATGATTTCTATTTATAATGTATATATATAAGTATATATATATTGTAAATAGATTAGCTTTGGGTTGAAATATAATAAATAAATAAAATCTTGTTTTTAAATTTCTAATATATATATATTGATAGTTTGGAAATTTTAATATTTGCTTTTCAAAGTTATTTAAACAAAATATCTATATGGTTTTAAATAAGATTAATAATAAGGTTATTTTCTTTTTGAGATATTGCTTAATAAATAAGATTTAAGAGTATATATATATAGGTAAGTTTAAAATACAATATTAATAGTGTATTGTTTTATTTATAGATATAAATAGACTTTAATAAAATAAGATTGTTATTTTCAAATTAAATGTGTAGTTATATATGTATGTATATAAATTGACTTTAAATTGGATTTTAAATATAATTTGAATTTGAATGTAAATTAGTTTTGAAATTCAAAGATAGATATTTAAATATTTGGATTTTAAAATATATGTATAAGCTTTTATTTATAAGTATAATTAGTTTATTTTCTTTAAAGTAATTTATATATATTTAGATAAGTATTTAATAAATAAAGAAAAAGGTTTTTACATTTAAAATAAATATAAATTAATTAAAAGGACAAGTGTAATTTTATAAGGCTTAATATAACATGTGTTGTAAAATTAGAGTATGAGAAAGACAAGTGTCATTTTTGTTCCAATTTTTCTTTTTATTTTAAAAATAAATCATTTATACTTATAAAACATGTTTCCACCCTCTTCCTTTCTTTCTAATCTTCATTTCAAAAATCTGAAATTCGTTTTCCACTTCTAAAAGCAAAACCAGAAAATCAAATTCAACATTCCTCAAACAAAATTCTCAAAACAATCTATAATCAACTCCTCAAACCAAAAACAAAAGCCTGTAATACATTCTTCAAACCTGCAAATCACTTTCAAAACCAAGTCCCTGTAATTCATTTCAAAATCAAGTCTTTAGCCTGTAAACATCTTCTTCAAAGTCTGGAAGCAAGTAAACCTGGAATCAAACTCCAGTCTGCATGCAACTGCAATCTCTTCAAACTAAAGCTAGCAATTCAAGTTTTTAAAAGATCAAAGGGCATTTCAGTTTAAAGATATTCAAAAGCTTTTCAAATTAAAACCTGGAAAGTTTCTCTGTTCACTTTTAAAAGGTGAGTAACTTTCATTTTTAAAACTTAAAGCATATGATATATGTTTGCATGTGATAATATTGGCTTGTATTGTAGTTTTTAATTTGAATTTATATGAATTAGGATAAATATATGTATGAGCCTGTCAGTTTACACATAAAAACCTATCCTCTGTTATTTATCAAGTGAGTAAACAATTATTTTTCAAAGGTTAAAATAGATATAAATTTGCTTTTGAATGATTTCTGAATGAATTATCTCTGCAAGTTTATTTATGTGTATGTATTCTGTTGGTATGTGTGTATTGAACTGTGCATGTTGATATGGCTCTGTTTCCAGAGTTCAGTGTTTATAAGTAAATAAAAATTTCGTATCTTCTTACCTGATCAATGTTAACACTTGGTTTAAAAAGAAAATAGGTTAGTTTTAGCATAATCTAGGAAATAAAAATATAAATAAGTATGTAAGTGATGAAATATGCTTGCATTTGTGTAATAACAGTAGAGATCTTTAAAAACTTGTAAAATCAAGTGTTGTATTTTATCAATTCAAGTTCATATCTTGAATCATCTCTGTAAAACAAGATTTTTAAAACAAAATTTACAATTTTTAGAATCGTATTGAGGGTACAGTTCATAGTTGACCAGAGTTTTGTTTTTGGGTGATTTCTGGTGACTGGAATGTTTCTGGAAGTCGAGATTGTTGCTGGAGTTAGGTGAATGATCAGGGTAGTGGCAAAAATGGTAGGAGTGGTGGTAGTTCACCGTGGCGATAGCGGTAGGTCGAACTAGAATTTTGACCTAGTTTTAGTTGAGGGTTGAATTCGTGATCGTTGTTGCACCTATGGATGATCGAGTGGCTCGAGGCTGTGGGGTTTGGTGGCGTAGGTGTTCGGCAAGGCGTGGACGAAGCGATTCAAATACTGGTGGTCGGAATTGGACCAGCGATGCTTTTTCCTGGCAATTGGTTTGGGTTCCAGTCCAACTGGATGGCTCGATTTTGTATCATGGCGAGTGGTGATGTTTGGGTGATTGCGATGGGTTGCTGGAGCAATAATGGGTGTGTGGGAAGGACTGGCGGTGGTCGGAAGTTCACCGATGGTGGTGCAAGGTGCACAGGGCAATGGAGATGTCAGTGTTATTAGTTTTGGTTTCGTGAGTTTTCTCGAAGGGGTCTCGGGGAAGAAGGCTTTTGACTCGGAGTGGTTTTAGGGTAATACGCAAGAGTATGTGAGTGATAACTGTAAAGTTTTAACAGTTTAAAATTTTAAAACAAACAGGTTTTAGAATTTCTCGGGAGGAACTCGCGTAGATAAGGCTGTGGCTCGGGTTGTCTTCGGGTCGTTTGCAAGTTTGAGTGAAAACCAGATTTTTGATAGTTTAAAATTTTTAAAACCAAACAGTTTAATTAGATCAAACTCTGTTTTAAAAATGAAGATGTATTTGTTTTATTTCAAGTATATATGAGTTGAAACCAAAGTAAAATATTTAAACCAGTTTTTAAATTTTAAATAAAAGTAAGTTTTTAAATTTAAATAATCAAGTTAAATAAATTGTCTTGAAATTCAATTCTTTGTAATGAATGTTTTAAATTTAAATTAAGTTAATTAAGAAATTAAGTTTAATTAATTAATTTAATTAATTATTAATAAGGATTAATTAAATAATTAAGGGTTAATTAAACTAGTAATTAAGAAGTACTTAATAAAGTTTTATTAAGTAATAATTAAGTTTTCTTAATTAATAATTAAGAGATTATTAATCTATGATTAAAGTTAATTAAGAATTTATTTAACTGTTATTAAGGGTTAAATAATTATCATTAAGGATTGATTAATTGGTAATTATGGATTAATTAAATTGATAATTAAGGTTGTTAATTAATAATTAAGTTTTATTAATTAATAATTAAGAGGTAATTAATTAATTAATTAATTAAGGTTAATTAATTATAAAAGTAATTAAGAATTGATTACTTTGTATTAAAGGATATTGATTAATAATTAAGGTTTATTAATTAATAGTTAAAAGAATAATTAATCAAGGATTAATTAATTTGTTTAAAGAGTAATTAAGGATGAATTACTCAGTTATGATTTATGAAACAAATGTGATTTATTTAATTTATTTAATTTGTTAATTAATTTAAAGATAGTCACTTGGTAGTTGATTAAGTATAATTACTTAATAAGATTTGTTAAGTGTAATTACTTAGTGTAAGTAATTGATAAATGAATTACTGTATGTAATTGGTATAGTTAATCAAAAAGGATTATAAAGAAATTAAAGTAATTAAGAAGTAATAGTTAATTACTGTTAATGATTATTTAAGGTTGATTTATGAAAGTAATTAATTATATAATGCATGATTAATTAATGTAATTAATTATAGTTAATTAATTAGTGGAAGTAATTAATTAAGGATCATTAATTATTATAATTAATGAGAGTAATTAAAGGTTAATTACTATAAATGATTAAGGATAAATAAATTTGTGAAATTAATTAAAGAATAATTACTTTATGTAATTGATGATAGATAATTAATCAAGAGTGATTAATATTTAAAGAATGATTAATTAATTAAATGGATTGTAATTAATTAATGGTTGATTAAGCAAGGATAGGAATTAATTCTTATGTAATTAATTTAATTTAAGTTGATTAAATGGATTTTAATATGGATTAATAAATGATTGCTTATGGATGATTATTTGAGTAGAATGTCTGATTTGGTTGATATCTATTGGATGATATACTATGATATTCTGTGATATGATATTGGATATATCTGTGATAAATGTGTGAAATTTATCTGTGTTAAATGCTGTATGAATTCAAGTATTAAATTGAATTGAATTGTTTAAACCTTTAAACAACTTGGCCTTAAAAGATACGTTTTGGATTTCGATGAGACCGGGATCGGGTTTCCGTATACCGGGATTCCAGGTCTGGAGACCCGAATACCACATCGATCCAAATTAACGATAGGTCGTGAATCTCAAGTAAAGATCAAGATTCAGAGTGCAAGGGTTATTGTCGTTAACTCTGAGGGTGATTCCAAAACGAGTGTAACGAGATAATGCCTTCGGTTTCGTTCGAACCCAGAACGAACTTGTATGGATTGAATGCTTTCAGCACATCGTCAGGCGGACGATGAGCATTCTAAGTGATATGTTCTGATTAAAGGTAATCGTAACCTCAAGCCTCATCAACCGGGAATGGCTAAAACAGGGGAGGTGCAGCAAGGTTTCGTGGGTAGCACCCACTGAGAGCAAGATAGATCCCTGTCTAGAGGTCCCTTTTCTTTTATTCGGCTTAGTGTGTGGTTGGTCGCGCCAACTACGGGATTGTCTTGTTCGGGATTATCCAGTAAGGGATGGTTCCGGCTTTGTGTTGCAGGGGAGCGGGCGTACTCCTCGGTACGGTGATCTAGGCCACGTACTGTGACGGGCGGTACCCCAGTAGCCTTGCCATTGTATGGAATCCAAACTCCAATAAGTGCCGTACGTATTAGATGTGCCCAACTATGTTGGAATGTGAGATGTAAGCATTTCAGCTATTTCTATATTTTACTTGAAAACCCTAGACCCTATTATAATAAAATCAGATTTCCTATCAAATGTTTTGGTTAGCGTAAGGTAAAAACTTACCCATGTTTATTTGTGGGGAGTCTTACGTGATACCTTTTCTTTCTAAAGGTCTTGAAGTTAAGCAAGTTTAACCTGTTACTCACACCAGACCCATGTCTGACCCAAGTGTTTATTTCTGTTTTATAAACTCTTGGGTACTCAAATTTTTACGAGTAGCCAAGGGATTCAGGTTTAGCTTTGACGAATATTCTGGAGGAGCAATGGAGCAGGAGGCTTCCGCGTTCGTAGATATAGTATTCCGCTGTGTTGATATCTGTGATAGTGTCTTGTCTTGTATTTGTGTTGTAATGTCTAGACAGATATTTATAACTGTCTAGTAAGTGATGTATATGTTGTGTAACTCTGTAAATTGTTGTATACTATGTAATAGTTTATGTTATTAATATAATTTATTCGTTCCACTGTGAGATCGTTGTTGTTGTTTCTTTCTTCTTTTCTTTTCTATTTTCTACCCCTTTCTTTCTTCATAATGATGCGACTTTCTGTGGAGAGAAAGTCGGGGTCGTTACAGTGGTATCAGAGCATAGGTTGAGCGAATGCCTAAGCTTTTGGTTAAGTGAATATCAGAGCAGTAGGTTGAGTGAATACCTAGGCTCTGAAGTGGTGTCTATCTTGAGAGCGCGTAATTGTTAGTTATATAAAAATTGTTTTATATTGTGTTAATTGATCGGTTGAGTGGTATATGGATTCTGGTCAATACGAGTAGCTAACGTTATTGATAGGGATCTCTAAACACTTGAACCAGGCCAACGGACACAATATTGTTTTAAAGAGGTAAATGAAATAATTTTACCCAGAAATAATTTCTATATAAAAAGTATCATTTTAAATATATATATTTCTACCTATTTGTTGGGTTACCTGTTCGGGTTTTCCAATATAAGTTATAAAGGTAGATAAGGTGGTAGTGTGAGTAACACGACTACCAATAGTTAGAATTTGAGTGTTGAGGTTGGAAGTATATCTGACGAGACTGTAGACCTAATATTGTCTCGAGTGAACTTTGTTGTGGTGTAAAGATTTCACCGATCTCTGAAGGAAACCAGTTATGGTTTAGAGTTTATCTTTGAAGTTGGATGAATAGAGTAGATCTATTGGATGAGCTGAAGAGAGTGATGGTATTTTGGTAACCTCAGGAAGTAGTAGCTGTGTGATGAGACACGGTGGCTATGGACGTTTCTGAAGATGTTTCTTCTGGAACAAGTTTGAAGAAGTGAGTCTGTTTCGGTGTTGTGGCTGAGTCCAGTGGGGTGTTTCTATTTGCTTTGAGGTCTGAGTTTCTCGAGGAGTTTCGGATAAGAAGTCTTTGGTTTGTGGCAGCAATGCGACTCGGAGTGTTCTATGTTGGCAGAAAGTTTCTGGCTGAGCAGTTTTTCTGAAGTTGAAGTTCAGAAGCAGCAGAGTGGATCCATGTCACATCCCGAAATTTTCGACTTTCGAAAATTCGACATCGATACTCACTTTATCGACTGCCGAGCAATCGAGTGCCGGAAACTCCAATAGTGAGGGTTTTAAGAAAGAAGAAAAAGGTAGAAGAAGAAGATAGAAGAAAAAGAAAGAAGAACAACAACAGAACAAGAGAACAGCAACAGAAACAGAACAATATCAGAATCTTACACATCGCAGCGGAACAATATACAATAGATAAATGAATATCATTTAAAAACAAAAGAATTATATCTGTTATTACATTACATCACATCATATCATCAGAGTCAATAAACAACAATGGACAGTTATATAAACTTGTCCTCATACAGAATACACAGCGGAATAAATACTATCAGATACAAATACTATGTCTCGTCCTCCGGCTTGCTTCCAAAGCTCCAGAATATCCAGAATATCCTGATAATATAACTCTAGGCTGCCCGTGTGGAAAATTTGTGGGCACCCAGAGTTTAGAAGGGAAACAATAAACTCCGAGTCAGTCATGGTGACTGGTGTGAGATCGTAAAACAGTTATTCTTTAAAATAAATAGCAGAAGAATTTTAAAGTCAATTCGCAATGCTTTTGGAAAATGAAACTACCATAAGACCTCCCGCCACACACACAATGCAAACGCAGACTTGGAGGAGATTTCTTCTTATGATAGTCAAAGATGCTTACTACGCGAAAATCAAATTCTTTTTGATATTATTATTAGTGCATAGTGTAGAAAACATTTCGAAAGTAGAATATAAATCTTAGCCAGCATAGGTACCATTATAGTATGCTTGCTATAGCTACCATATTAAATGGCAGGTTCTACAACTAAAACCGTACAAGGCTCGTATTGTTTCTTTGGATTTCCAACAAATTGTGACGCCCCACCTCTATACCCACGCTAACCAAGAACACTACGATGTAGTGCTGTCAATTAGCGCGGAGAATAAGGCTGTGGAGGAGCGACCATCCATGTAACTTCTTTGTGCGAGCATCGATACGTCAGATAGAATAGAATGCATATCTTTAAGGAGGAAATCCGACATACCGATACAAACACAAAGCTATCACACGGTGGCTATGTATAATCTTCGGAAACAAACATAGAAATAATCATAACGACAATCAGTCACAGACATCCATATCACAAAGGCGGAAGAAGATATGAATAAATATATATAACACATAAAAGTGTACATCAGAGTAGTGGTCAGAATGATCCACGATAATACAAAAGAATAGCATCACGTGCTATACAAAAGAATAAGTACACAACATAGAGTCTATATCTCAAAGGTGTACATCCAAAAACTACTAATCTAAGTAGTTAGCCAAAAGTCAGAGTAATCCGGAAGAGAAGTCAAGCAGAAGCACCTGTAACATCTCGGTCTGACCCGAGTATTATTTATAAGAAAATAATAAACGGATCAGTCTAACTATAAATATCAGATGACATGATATAGGATAAGGGGTATGGCATAAACATATAATAACCATGATGGCATACTACTATAAGTATGTAAATGATAATCAACAAGGGATTAATCAATGTCACAAGAATCTTCTCAAAGATCCAAACACATAAAAAGGTAATGACACACGAATTCACCAATACACAAAAACCTGATATCATATCAGTGAAAATCACAAAAGTTGGTGAAGCACTAAATCCAGAAATCAACACACGAAATCCAGAACAAATCCCAGAAATCAACACACGAAATCCAGAAATCACTAAAAGGGGGAAGTCCGACACACGGACGAGAAGTTATCTCATGGAAGCTATCCATTTAAATTTTCCGAACACACGGATGGCCCGAAGGCAAGTCCGACACACGGACGAAGAGACATCGCACATTGCTAGTCTAAACCATAAAATGATCATCATGATCAGCGAGAAGTGTCAATCACACCAAGCTAGTAAATATATGAGTTTAGCTTCATGTCCCATAACCACTTGCTTAACTTAAATATTTACGAACAAGCTGTAAATCTTCACTAGGAAATTGTCACGAAAAGGGTTCAATCGAACAAGTCCAAGAGCTAACCGACGAAGTGAACGCAAGCGTTTCATACCACTCGTTTTACTAAGTCGTTTAAGTCGATTTCTCATTCGAGTGAAGTAAAGGCTTGTGTATACTAGTAGATTGAAAATCGGTTTGAGAAAACGAACTTTAGATATTTAAAATAGTGTTGAAATCGCTTTGATGAAAGAGTTTTGATATTTACTATTAGTATTGAAACCTTCATATATCTTTAAAGTGACAAGTCATAAAACGATTGTAGAACAAATCAATTCACGTTCGAAGACGTGAGTAAAGTCCAAAGAAGTCAATCCCCAAAACCATCAAAGTAGAAATTCTGATAAATGTTTTTCAGAAGAGATTGCCTACGCAGAGTAATACGGGGGTCCAGGGGGCAGCGCCCACGGCGGGGTGCGGGGCAGCGCCCCGTCACGGTACGACTTAGTGAAGGCAAGCTGTCTCTAGAAGCCAAACCGGTCAAACGACCAAGTACTAACTCGCGAACGACCTAGGGGAAAAACAGGTCAAACGACCAAGTACTAACTCGCGAGCGACCTAAGGTCTGCGACCTAAATGCGAGCGACCTATCGAAGTGCGCGACCTAACAGTGAGGCGCGACCTAAGGTGATTCGCGACCTAACATGGTTCGCGACCTAAGACTCGCGACTTAAAGTTGCCTGGGGAGTTATAGGTCGGCAACGACCTACGACTTAACAAAAGTCGAGCGACTTAAGAGGCATGGGAACCAGCGACCTAAAACTGGCGACCTAAGGATACGCGACCTAAAGGCTTGCGACCTAAAGGCACGCGACCTAGAGGTGAACGACCTAACGAGGTCCAGGGGAAGCGACCTAAAATGCTTCGACTTAAAGGTGCACGACTTAAGGTCTTACGACCTAACAACTTGGCTAGGCACGCGACCTAACGACTTAACTGGGCATGCGACCTAACGAATTAGCAAGGCACGCGACCTAACGACTTAAGCTTTGAACGACTCAAGGAGTTAACTCGTAACCGACCTAAGATTTGCCTTTAACTCCTGAACGACTTATACCTTTAGCTCCTGAACGACTTATGCCTTTTTCCTGGAGATTATAGGTCGGCAACGACCTACGACTTAAGGGCGAATACGACCTACGACTTAAGGACGCGCGACCTAACAGTTTAAAAGCCAACGACCTAGGACTTAAGAGCCATACGAGCTACGACTTAAGCTCAAATACGAGCTACGACTTATCACTTAACTCGCGAACGACCTAGCGAAGGCAGAACACCCAGAACGACTTAACACTTTAACTCGAGAACGACTCAGGCCTTTAACTCGTGAACGACTCAAGCCAGGCGAACAGAAATACACGCGCGCGACTTAAGCCCTTAACTCGTGAACGACTCACGACTTAGACTTAACTCGTGGACGACTCAGCGAAGGCCAGAAACGACTTAAGGCCAGAAAAATCACCAAAACGCTGAAAATTGAAGTTTTTCGCCAATCCAATTCAAACCAAATGCAAATGTTGATGCAAATGCAATAGGGGATCATTCCCAACTGTCCAATGACAATTTAAGCAAGATGTGAGATCAAAAATCTCACCTTTTCCACGAAATTGATGAAGATGGAGATTGAAAGCAAGGAGAAGCAATCCTAAGCTTGAATCCACTATCTTCTACTTGAATTTGGAGTTGAATCACGGATTTGCAATAGAATTGGAGTTTGGAGTTTTAATTTCCACTTCCCACCACCATTTTTGATGAAGCTTGAATGTTAAAACAAAGGGTGAATGAAGTGAGGAAGGGGGTTGGGCTGAACTAAGGAAGTGCAGTCCAAACCAAAGTCTCAAGCGGGAAAAGTGACGAAAATTTCACTATCTCCAAACATATCGAAGTTTACACTCAAAAAGATCGCAAACGTCATTTTGAACTCAATGGGGGTGGTCTCGAGTCCTAATTTGACCGTATGCAAAAAGTAGCTTTTCGGACTAACATCCGACTAACGATGAAATATTTAAATATAAAATCGATAGATATGCGGGTTGTTACACAAATGGTCAGGCTAAGGAACTTCCTATCCACGATGGGTACGTCCCTGGAATAGACGACCCAAGAACCTAACCGGATCTCTGCCAACACAAGGCCGGGTTACCTCTGCAAAAATAGGTAACTACTGACATGCGTATGCCATCCCCCGATCGTCACCGATCTTCCCGAGGATCCCCGATTTCCAACAACCACAAAGTAATAATAACTGTGCAGCAACCACAGAGGTTAAGTATCTGGGCTCCATACCATGATACCACCTTTATCCAGAAGGAATGACATACACTAAGGGGCGCTACTCCCTAGAACCTTGCCGCATTCGTCCTGTTTCGACCATTTCCGGGGTGTGAGGCTCGACGAAGTCTCGTCCACAAAGCTACGCTTTCTCAAAAAGCCCTGCTTCGGGTCAAACAAAATGATCAACCTATGATCACAAAGATATAAGATCAAACAAATGATCATATCGCAAATGATCAAACACTGATCATTTCACAGCAACACTCAGTATGCCACGTTACCAAATTGGGATATATCGCTGATAAATTTCAACTACATAACCTCTGAGCTCGTACGTCTCAGAGAAGGGTGTTAAGCTAAGAGAATAAATTCTCCGCCACCAACAGAAATGTATTTGAAAGAAATCAGCTTTATATCTCAAATTGTAACGTCAGACACACAATCCATACAAGTCTGTTCCGGGATCGAACAGAACCGAAGGCACTTCTCACGAAGCCCTTGCATATCCGGATAATTTCCAATCACGTCAGGACTTCCCGTCACTAAGGGTGATAAAACCTCTAAATCGAAGATCAGTCGATGTAGAGTAACTCGACGGTAATCCTTCCGTTTTCAAAAATATCCGGTCTTCAACACCGGTCTTCAAATGCAATTCATAACGACGTATCACATATTCGGAATGGGTTATACGACCCCATGGTCCTTTCCCGGCTAACCCGAATAGTGAGCGATTATTCAAAAATAAGTGTGGCATTCAAATTCATCCAATTCACAACAAATACCTATCTAAAGGTAATTATTGATAGTCGGTTATTTAACTATCAATAAAGATGCGCAACATCATCAGATTCCAAATAATTTTCCCAAATTATTTATTCTTCAAAAAAAAAATCTTTACTAGATATAAAATTTCCACACTTAACCGTTTGAAAAACAATTTCAAATATTCACTTTTCAATTTATCTTTAAAAGATAAAAACTCAAACAGTTCATTTCCCATTGGAAAAGCATTTCCATACTTATTTAAAAATAAGTAATTCACAAATCATTTATTTTCAACACTTAGAAAATATTCGATATACTTAAATCAAATTAAGTATATATCTCATTCTTTAAGGAAATCATTCTTAAATCACATTTATTTGAGTCAAAACGAATGTTGCGTAAAACATCATTACGACGACTCGAAATCACTAGTATAGGGATTCGGAATTTAGATAGATATATAAATCCCAATACTATATAAAATATTTCCTTTCGGAAATCATTTACTATAACAACAGTGTTATAGTCCACCATTTCCTTATTTCTCGAAAACGTCTTTTTCAACAATAAATGTTGAAATCTATGATTTCGATAGTTCACACGTTTTAAAAACATCTTTTAAAACAATTAACTTCATTTCATAATATCGCTTTCCCAAAACCCTATCCATTTTACTTAAAAATATATTCACTGTCCAAAATCGTGAATATACTTCACTAACCACATTTCAGTCTTTTCTACACATTTTATTTCAATAAAAATTCGCTATATAGAATCGCGAATATATCTTCTTTAATGTCCTTCTATATTTAATTTATCAAACCCAATTGATTTCGAATTTATAAAAAAACAATGTTTATAAATTTCACCTTTTATATTTTTTTACAACTTCGATTTGTAAATCTCCTTTATTAACGAATTCGATCAATATTTCATTTGTAGGCAAAAATCCAATTTATAAGTTAATTTCTTATAAATCTTCTATTCTACAATTTCATTCATCTTAACTTCCCGATTTATACATCTATAAATTTCATTCTTTTTAACTTCACAATTTATACATCTATAAATTTCATTCTTTTTAACTTCCCAATTTATACATCTATAAATTTCATTCTTTTTACACTTATCATCTCATTTTAAAATTCCAATATTTTAAATTTATAAAATATCAACTTTTTAAATCTTTTAAATAAACTGTTCACGAATATTCGAAAATCTCAGTTTAAACCATTTTATAAATTGCTTAAACTATTTATTTCAAAAATCACCTTACGGTCATAATTCACAAAAATCTTAACTTTTATAACTTCAAAATTTTAAACGTTTATTTATTTAAAATAAATCAATTCAACAATTCAATAAAACGTATAATTTCAAAGATCACTTTAAAAATCCTTTTAAATTAAAGGTCGTTATTTTTAAATTCCAAAACTTGAATCCGATGATGCTACAGCACCAATTGGTCAATCACAACAACAACATCATATATCAACATATGATAACAGAATATACATCAATCTTGTAAATAAATAACTACTGGTGAGGAATCCAGTTGGATCCCTCCAACCTGTTTCCCTGCATCCAAAGACGTTAGCACAATACCAATTCCGCTCCAGTACGGAATTATCGCGGTATATAGGTTTTTATAAATCCGCTTACTAACGGCGCAATAGGGTCTCATCCGCTATACGAGGCGGGAAATCATCAATCCAATATATACATATGCCAATATGTATATACTGCTATATATATATATAGATATATCCTAAAATATCTAATACCACAATCAACATAGCAATCATATCAAGCAATCAATAACTGCAATCAATTCTTGAGTGAGAAAAATCTCACCTTAGATTTTATTTTGCCATCCCTTTTCCATTCTCGACCCAATTTCTTGATTTATACCTTGTATAAATAATCATATAAATTTATTAATATTCGAACCAATCAAATGATCCGTTTCCATTTAGCAGAATTTTATTTTATCTAATCAATCCAATTTCAAACAAATTTCCATTTACATAATTTAAATCATTCAATGATTTTACTTTACCCTAGTTTTTCTTTTAATAATTTTATCAAATCAAAAATTTAAAATTTAGCTTTAAACAAAAATAGGTACATATGTGTATTTATATAACGATACATATTTGAATCAATTTGTAAAAGATGAAATCGAGAATACCTCTTCTACCTTATCGAATCGAACCCTAGCTGTCGATCTTGTTCACGCAAACGAGACCCAAAGGCTACAGCTTGAACTCATCTCGTTGCCAGAACATGGCTTGAACCCGACCTTCTCGAGACCGCGACCTCCAAATCAAATCGCGATGTAGCTCGCCCACGACATCACACTGGCTTTCCAATGCTCCACCGCAGTCGAGACCACCCTGAAGTCACTGCCGCCGCTTTCTCTACATCGTGAATCGCAATATGCTGCTGCCACCATCGAGTACTCACGCCCCCTAAGCCATGGCTTCGCCTGACAGCGCGCGCCTTCTCCCATACGCATCGCGATGCCACTCGCGAGAAACCCTAAATCAGCACCCAAAACGCCTCGCGCCTCCTATCATCGCGAATCACGCGAGCCTAAATGCCACCGCTGCCTGACATCTCGACCTCGCCTTCACTATCTCGCCGACTCCACGCGTACGCGACTAACAGACAACGCGTGGCCTCGACGAATCCTAAATGGCGGCCTCGCCTTCGATTTCTGATTGCCACGAGGAAGACCCCAATTCGCGAACTCCCCTAAACACGCGCGCCTGCCGAGTTTTAAAGCTCGAACTCGAGAATCCCTTTTCATTTTCTTTTCGCGAATGAAGTTTGGAAAAACAAAAACAAGGCTGAAGTCGTTCGCCCATTTTGTTACGAACAATTGATTTTTTTTATTTTATTTTCTTGACTCGAACGAAGAGGGGATTTTGAAATGAAACTCGCGGCCATTAATTTTTATCTCGTATGATTTTTGGACTGAGGAGGGAGAGGACGCGTTTAAAATTGAAGACAGCGTGCTCTTCATGATTTCTCCCGTGATGCTCGGTTGAAACAAAGGAGCGTGCTTTAAGGAACGAAAAGTAATTGACGTGACGAATTTTAAAATTTAAATTCAAATCGAATCCGAATAAATTTCGATGCGTTTACACGTCGTGTGCTCACATATAAACACCGAAAAATACGATATTTGAAATCCGACAATAATTCAACATTACGGACCCAATGGAACTGGTTTCGTTGAATTTCGAGACTGCGCCTCGGACGGCTATTTTTAAATATCGATACGAACGATAAAATTTCAAAACTGAACGAAACAATCTGACATTAAATTCTGAAGCTTCCGTTATCTTCAGTATCATCAATATAAAATTTACAAGTGTTCGAAATATTTTTCTTTAGCTTTAAATTGAAGATACAAATTTTTATTCAACTTCAATCGATTAAATTTTTATAATTTAATCGCCGATTTCAATATTTAAATTCGGGATTCGAATTAGATTATCGTTCAAATATTTAAAATAAATTAAATATTCTCAATTTAATTTGTTCAAAATTCTGGGTCGTTACAAACTTCCCCCCTTAAAAGAATTTCGTCCTCGAAATTACAAGTTAGGGAAAAAGGTCCTTAACTCGTCTACTATTTTTCACAATTCAATAGTTTTATCAAATTTTCAAAACAAATCTTTCTACTAAAGATTCGTTATCATTTCTACTAACTTTCCAACTTCAATTTCAAGTTTCAACAGTATTGTTTTACTTCAAAATTCAAATTTAAGCTTAAATTCAAATTTTAACTTCCAAATTTTTCAAAAATTTTCTAACGCCCTAAATTTTCGAAAAATTTCGCCAGCGTCTCCTTTGCGCGGCTAATACGGTACGACTACAAAACGTCCCTACGGACTCTCAGATTTCAAAAAGAAAAAGAAAAAGCCAAGCGGCTAGAGAGAAATCATCAAAAACTCATATTAAAACTCAAATACGTACCTTTTTTGAGCAATTTGAATTATCTGTGAAATAAATTTTCCAATCCCTTTATACACATGTATATCCTACTAGCCATAATATCTAGTTACAGCATTCAAATCATTTTGCAAATTCGATTACAAATTTTCAATATATACTTCTTATATCCTCTCTAATTCGCTATTGAAGTTACATATCCCATTTCGTTCAATTTTTATTTCACATTCATTGGAACTTATAATTCACAATTTCAATTCTTTTTGAATTCAATTCAGTCTCATTTACTTACAAATTAAAAATGAACTTTAACATTCAATTTCATTTTCTGGCACTTGCAATCGCAATTTATTCATTCATTCACTAATTCATTCGTTTTCAATTTGCATTTCATTCTAATCAAATTTCAATATTCTATAAGTTATCAACTTATTAATATTTCGTAAGTATTTTAAATAGGATTCCAGAGTCGTTTTCACTTTTTCAAAACCATTTGAAAACAATTCAAATTCCATTCGAATTTCCAAAACAAAACCCAAATTTTCAAACAACTCCTATTTAAAACAATTTGACAGCAATTTCTCTTTTGGAAACCCGAAAATGAATTCTAATGATGTGGCCATCATCATCAGGATTATTTTCCAGCGACCGAAAAAAAGTTTAGAGCTTTCATCTCTCCAAAATACTTTTCAAAACCTTTGAAATTTATTTTCAAATCAAAAAGAATTTAAACTTTCCAAATCTCAAAATTTTCGAATTCTTTTCAAAACCTTTCCAAAAACTTCTCTGGAATTCCGTTTCAAATTACAATTCACATTTATAATTTATATTCTCAAATTTCATTTGTACATGGATTTATCTCTTAATTTTGGAGTTACGATTCCAATTTCTCATTTAATTTCAATAGTAATGATAACATTTCAATATCATCACTTTCCTAACAACCAAGCATCCATATACTATGATAATTCATAGAAAACCATTTCTTTTTTATACAAAAATAGTTTTGGGCAAAATTATTTCATTTACCCCATTTTAAAACAATACTGTGCCGAACTGTTCTATTCGAGCATTTAGAAACCCCTTCGATCCAGTTGCGCAGACTGTGCCGACGAAGGTTCATATGCCACTCAATAAACCAATCATCACAATATAAAATATTTTTTTTTATATTCACTAACAAATACGCGCTCATATCTATTATTACACTCAACTCATTCTAGAGTACTGCTGACTCTATCTCTAATGAGTAACACCCAACAGAGCAGGGTTGTCGCTTAACCATATGCTCTGATACCACTTTGTCACATCCCGAAAGAAGCGGCCACCGGTAGGCTTTGCAACCATCCCAGTCCCACCGTGGCTTACACTGGTACCCCAAACTTGCTTTTACGGCCAGCCTCTCGACTGTCACGGCCTCCGCCTAACCAACCCATCCCTCTCAGGGACATGTAGGGGTAAGAGTCTCCCGTTCGCCACCAAACCGCGAAGCGAGAATCCCCTATCATGCTGTAATATAGCAAGACTGGTGTGAGATCGTAAAACAGTTATTCTTTAAAATAAATAGCAGAAGAATTTTAAAGTCAATTCGCAATGCTTTTGGAAAATGAAACTACCATAAGACCTCCCGCCACACACACAATGCAAACGCAGACTTGGAGGAGATTTCTTCTTATGATAGTCAAAGATGCTTACTACGCGAAAATCAAATTCTTTTTGATATTATTATTAGTGCATAGTGTAGAAAACATTTCGAAAGTAGAATATAAATCTTAGCCAGCATAGGTACCATTATAGTATGCTTGCTATAGCTACCATATTAAATGGCAGGTTCTACAACTAAAACCGTACAAGGCTCGTATTGTTTCTTTGGATTTCCAACAAATGGTCAGGCTAAGGAACTTCCTATCCACGATGGGTACGTCCCTGGAATAGACGACCCGAGAACCTAACCGGATCTCTGCCAACACAAGGCCGGGTTACCTCTGCAAAAATAGGTAACTACTGACACGCGTATGCCATCCCCCGATCGTCACCGATCTTCCCGAGGATCCCCGATTTCCAACAACCACAAAGTAATAATAACTGTGCAGCAACCACAGAGGTTAAGTATCTGGGCTCCATACCATGATACCACCTTTATCCAGAAGGAATGACATACACTAAGGGGCGCTACTCCCTAGAACCTTGCCGCATTCGTCCTGTTTCGACCATTTCCGGGGTGTGAGGCTCGACGAAGTCTCGTCCACAAAGCTACGCTTTCTCAAAAAGCCCTGCTTCGGGTCAAACAAAATGATCAACCTATGATCACAAAGATATAAGATCAAACAAATGATCATATCGCAAATGATCAAACACTGATCATTTCACAGCAACACTCAGTATGCCACGTTACCAAATTGGGATATATCGCTGATAAATTTCAACTACATAACCTCTGAGCTCGTACGTCTCAGAGAAGGGTGTTAAGCTAAGAGAATAAATTCTCCGCCACCAACAGAAATGTATTTGAAAGAAATCAGCTTTATATCTCAAATTGTAACGTCAGACACACAATCCATACAAGTCTGTTCCGGGATCGAACAGAACCGAAGGCACTTCTCACGAAGCCCTTGCATATCCGGATAATTTCCAATCACGTCAGGACTTCCCGTCACTAAGGGTGATAAAACCTCTAAATCGAAGATCAGTCGATGTAGAGTAACTCGACGGTAATCCTTCCGTTTTCAAAAATATCCGGTCTTCAACACCGGTCTTCAAATGCAATTCATAACGACGTATCACATATTCGGAATGGGTTATACGACCCCATGGTCCTTTCCCGGCTAACCCGAATAGTGAGCGATTATTCAAAAATAAGTGTGGCATTCAAATTCATCCAATTCACAACAAATACCTATCTAAAGGTAATTATTGATAGTCGGTTATTTAACTATCAATAAAGATGCGCAACATCATCAGATTCCAAATAATTTTCCCAAATTATTTATTCTTCAAAAAAAAATATCTTTACTAGATATAAAATTTCCACACTTAACCGTTTGAAAAACAATTTCAAATATTCACTTTTCAATTTATCTTTAAAAGATAAAAACTCAAACAGTTCATTTCCCATTGGAAAAGCATTTCCATACTTATTTAAAAATAAGTAATTCACAAATCATTTATTTTCAACACTTAGAAAATATTCGATATACTTAAATCAAATTAAGTATATATCTCATTCTTTAAGGAAATCATTCTTAAATCACATTTATTTGAGTCAAAACGAATGTTGCGTAAAACATCATTACGACGACTCGAAATCACTAGTATAGGGATTTGGAATTTAGATAGATATATAAATCCCAATACTATATAAAATATTTCCTTTCGGAAATCATTTACTATAACAACAGTGTTATAGTCCACCATTTCCTTATTTCTCGAAAACGTCTTTTTCAACAATAAATGTTGAAATCTATGATTTCGATAGTTCACACGTTTTAAAAACATCTTTTAAAACAATTAACTTCATTTCATAATATCGCTTTCCCAAAACCCTATCCATTTTACTTAAAAATATATTCACTGTCCAAAATCGTGAATATACTTCACTAACCACATTTCAGTCTTTTCTACACATTTTATTTCAATAAAAATTCGCTATATAGAATCGCGAATATATCTTCTTTAATGTCCTTCTATATTTAATTTATCAAACCCAATTGATTTCGAATTTATAAAAAAACAATGTTTATAAATTTCACCTTTTATATTTTTTTACAACTTCGATTTGTAAATCTCCTTTATTAACGAATTCGATCAATATTTCATTTGTAGGCAAAAATCCAATTTATAAGTTAATTTCTTATAAATCTTCTATTCTACAATTTCATTCATCTTAACTTCCCGATTTATACATCTATAAATTTCATTCTTTTTAACTTCACAATTTATACATCTATAAATTTCATTCTTTTTAACTTCCCAATTTATACATCTATAAATTTCATTCTTTTTACACTTATCATCTCATTTTAAAATTCCAATATTTTAAATTTATAAAATATCAACTTTTTAAATCTTTTAAATAAACTGTTCACGAATATTCGAAAATCTCAGTTTAAACCATTTTATAAATTGCTTAAACTATTTATTTCAAAAATCACCTTACGGTCATAATTCACAAAAATCTTAACTTTTATAACTTCAAAATTTTAAACGTTTATTTATTTAAAATAAATCAATTCAACAATTCAATAAAACGTATAATTTCAAAGATCACTTTAAAAATCCTTTTAAATTAAAGGTCGTTATTTTTAAATTCCAAAACTTGAATCCGATGATGCTACAGCACCAATTGGTCAATCACAACAACAACATCATATATCAACATATGATAACAGAATATACATCAATCTTGTAAATAAATAACTACTGGTGAGGAATCCAGTTGGATCCCTCCAACCTGTTTCCCTGCATCCAAAGACGTTAGCACAATACCAATTCCGCTCCAGTACGGAATTATCGCGGTATATAGGTTTTTATAAATCCGCTTACTAACGGCGCAATAGGGTCTCATCCGCTATACGAGGCGGGAAATCATCAATCCAATATATACATATGCCAATATGTATATACTGCTATATATATAGATATATCCTAAAATATCTAATACCACAATCAACATAGCAATCATATCAAACAATCAATAACTGCAATCAATTCTTGAGTGAGAAAAATCTCACCTTAGATTTTATTTTGCCATCCCTTTTCCATTCTCGACCCAATTTCTTGATTTATACCTTGTATAAATAATCATATAAATTTATTAATATTCGAACCAATCAAATGATCCGTTTCCATTTAGCAGAATTTTATTTTATCTAATCAATCCAATTTCAAACAAATTTCCATTTACATAATTTAAATCATTCAATGATTTTACTTTACCCTAGTTTTTCTTTTAATAATTTTATCAAATCAAAAATTTAAAATTTAGCTTTAAACAAAAATAGGTACATATGTGTATTTATATAACGATACATATTTGAATCAATTTGTAAAAGATGAAATCGAGAATACCTCTTCTACCTTATCGAATCGAACCCTAGCTGTCGATCTTGTTCACGCAAACGAGACCCAAAGGCTACAGCTTGAACTCATCTCGTTGCCAGAACATGGCTTGAACCCGACCTTCTCGAGACCGCGACCTCCAAATCAAATTGCGATGCAGCTCGCCCGCGACATCACACTGGCTTTCCAATGCTCCACCGCAGTCGAGACCACCCTGAAGTCACTGCCGCCGCTTTCTCTACATCGTGAATCGCAATATGCTGCTGCCACCATCGAGTACTCACGCCCCCCAAGCCATGGCTTCGCCTGACAGCGCGCGCCTTCTCCCATACGCATCGCGATGCCACTCGCGAGAAACCCTAAATCAGCACCCAAAACGCCTCGCGCCTCCTATCATCGCGAATCACGCGAGCCTAAATGCCACCGCTGCCTGACATCTCGACCTCGCCTTCACTATCTCGCCGACTCCACGCGTACGCGACTAACAGACAACGCGTGGCCTCGACGAATCCTAAATGGCGGCCTCGCCTTCGATTTCTGATTGCCACGAGGAAGACCCCAATTCGCGAACTCCCCTAAACACGCGCGCCTGCCGAGTTTTAAAGCTCGAACTCGAGAATCCCTTTTCATTTTCTTTTCGCGAATGAAGTTTGGAAAAACAAAAACAAGGCTGAAGTCGTTCGCCCATTTTGTTACGAACAATTGATTTTTTTTATTTTATTTTCTTGACTCGAACGAAGAGGGGATTTTGAAATGAAACTCGCGGCCATTAATTTTTATCTCGTATGATTTTTGGACTGAGGAGGGAGAGGACGCGTTTAAAATTGAAGACAGCGTGCTCTTCATGATTTCTCCCGTGATGCTCGGCTGAAACAAAGGAGCGTGCTTTAAGGAACGAAAAGTAATTGACGTGACGAATTTTAAAATTTAAATTCAAATCGAATCCGAATAAATTTCGATGCGTTTACACGTCGTGTGCTCACATATAAACACCGAAAAATACGATATTTGAAATCCGACAATAATTCAACATTACGGACCCAATGGAACTGGTTTCGTTGAATTTCGAGACTGCGCCTCGGACGGCTATTTTTAAATATCGATACGAACGATAAAATTTCAAAACTGAACGAAACAGTCTGACATTAAATTCTGAAGCTTCCGTTATCTTCAGTATCATCAATATAAAATTTACAAGTGTTCGAAATATTTTTCTTTAGCTTTAAATTGAAGATACAAATTTTTATTCAACTTCAATCGATTAAATTTTTATAATTTAATCGCCGATTTCAATATTTAAATTCGGGATTCGAATTAGATTATCGTTCAAATATTTAAAATAAATTAAATATTCTCAATTTAATTCGTTCAAAATTCTGGGTCGTTACAATCCATTTCTTCGATGGATTAGATAATTAAGTATAAGCTGTTCTGATTGGTAAAGGGAGAACAGTTTTCTTTGGAATTAGGCTGGGTTGAGCGCAAAAGTGACTTGCGATTGCTGAGTGTTCTCTTGAGTTATCTGAGATTTTCTGGGATGTGTTGTCCAGTCTGTGCTTGTGTTCTTCATAAGCATTTTCATTCTATTCCAAATCAGAGTTGAGCAGCGGAAGTAGTTTGGGAGTGCATCTCTGGATAGGAGAAGTAAGTTTGGAATCTACAGATAATTGTGAAGTAGAGTATGTATTTTGGATTATGGGTAGATCTTGAGAGGATCATTTTGTTGAGTTATTTTTGGTCCTGTTTGTTTCAAGAAGCATCAGCGAAGGTTGAGTTGATCAGGAAGGATCTATAGTCAGCCCAGGATTGTCTAAAGGATTTTGTAGATAAGAGACGGAGGAATATTGGATCTCTTCTGTGTTCTGATTTGGATAAGTGCTTTGATCTACTGGATTGAATGGTCAGTTTGGATGACTGAAATTCGATGTGTTTTACGTATCTCTGAGGGAGTACGTGTTTGATCTATCTCTGATTTCGGAATCAGCAGTTCGGGAGATTTGGTTATTGAGTCAGACTCGTCTGTAGTCTGATATTCTGTTTAGTTCTGTAGATCTAGATGAGTAGGAGCTCTATAGCTTAGTGATGTTGATTGTTTGGATTCTGTAGAGCGAGTATTCCGGTATTTATACTTGGGAAACTCTAAGAAATTTTATCTAGAATTTTGTCTGGATAATTAGAATTGTTTGATTGGGTAAATTGGTTGCTATGGTTGTTAGCATATGGATGATAATATATGATTGTGATTTAAATAGATTATTAAATTACCTTTGTTTTAAATTTCGGGGACGAAATTATTTTAAGGGGGAAGGAATGTAATATCCCGGAATTTTTGGACAATATCAATTTAATAATCTGTTTAAATAATTAAATTGATTAATAAATTTTTGATAATAAAATTTGAATTGGTTTAATAATCTGATTAAATAAATATTTACTGAGTGAATGTATCTTTTAAAAACCAATAAAATGATTTCTATTTATAATGTATATATATATAAGTATATATATATTGTAAATAGATTAGCTTTGGGTTGAAATATAATAAATAAATAAAATCTTGTTTTTAAATTTCTAATATATATATATTGATAGTTTGGAAATTTTAATATTTGCTTTTCAAAGTTATTTAAACAAAATATCTATATGGTTTTAAATAAGATTAATAATAAGGTTATTTTCTTTTTGAGATATTGCTTAATAAATAAGATTTAAGAGTATATATATATATAGGTAAGTTTAAAATACAATATTAATAGTGTATTGTTTTATTTATAGATATAAATAGACTTTAATAAAATAAGATTGTTATTTTCAAATTAAATGTGTAGTTATATATGTATGTATATAAATTGACTTTAAATTGGATTTTAAATATAATTTGAATTTGAATGTAAATTAGTTTTGAAATTCAAAGATAGATATTTAAATATTTGGATTTTAAAATATATGTATAAGCTTTTATTTATAAGTATAATTAGTTTATTTTCTTTAAAGTAATTTATATATATTTAGATAAGTATTTAATAAATAAAGAAAAAGGTTTTTACATTTAAAATAAATATAAATTAATTAAAAGGACAAGTGTAATTTTATAAGGCTTAATATAACATGTGTTGTAAAATTAGAGTATGAGAAAGACAAGTGTCATTTTTGTTCCAATTTTTCTTTTTATTTTAAAAATAAATCATTTATACTTATAAAACATGTTTCCACCCTCTTCCTTTCTTTCTAATCTTCATTTCAAAAATCTGAAATTCGTTTTCCACTTCTAAAAGCAAAACCAGAAAATCAAATTCAACATTCCTCAAACAAAATTCTCAAAACAATCTATAATCAACTCCTCAAACCAAAAACAAAAGCCTGTAATACATTCTTCAAACCTGCAAATCACTTTCAAAACCAAGTCCCTGTAATTCATTTCAAAATCAAGTCTTTAGCCTGTAAACATCTTCTTCAAAGTCTGGAAGCAAGTAAACCTGGAATCAAACTCCAGTCTGCATGCAACTGCAATCTCTTCAAACTAAAGCTAGCAATTCAAGTTTTTAAAAGATCAAAGGGCATTTCAGTTTAAAGATATTCAAAAGCTTTTCAAATTAAAACCTGGAAAGTTTCTCTGTTCACTTTTAAAAGGTGAGTAACTTTCATTTTTAAAACTTAAAGCATATGATATATGTTTGCATGTGATAATATTGGCTTGTATTGTAGTTTTTAATTTGAATTTATATGAATTAGGATAAATATATGTATGAGCCTGTCAGTTTACACATAAAAACCTATCCTCTGTTATTTATCAAGTGAGTAAACAATTATTTTTCAAAGGTTAAAATAGATATAAATTTGCTTTTGAATGATTTCTGAATGAATTATCTCTGCAAGTTTATTTATGTGTATGTATTCTGTTGGTATGTGTGTATTGAACTGTGCATGTTGATATGGCTCTGTTTCCAGAGTTCAGTGTTTATAAGTAAATAAAAATTTCGTATCTTCTTACCTGATCAATGTTAACACTTGGTTTAAAAAGAAAATAGGTTAGTTTTAGCATAATCTAGGAAATAAAAATATAAATAAGTATGTAAGTGATGAAATATGCTTGCATTTGTGTAATAACAGTAGAGATCTTTAAAAACTTGTAAAATCAAGTGTTGTATTTTATTAATTCAAGTTCATATCTTGAATCATCTCTGTAAAATAAGATTTTTAAAACAAAATTTACAATTTTTAGAATCGTATTGAGGGTACAGTTCATAGTTGACCAGAGTTTTGTTTTTGGGTGATTTCTGGTGACTGGAATGTTTCTGGAAGTCGAGATTGTTGCTGGAGTTAGGTGAATGATCAGGGTAGTGGGCAAAAATGGTAGGAGTGGTGGTAGTTCACAGTGGCGATAGCGGTAGGTCGAACTAGAATTTTGACCTAGTTTGTGACGACCGCCCATGACCCCTGCACCGAATCTAGAGATAGAGCGCTGTAAAGTGTGTCAGGCGACCATGGACGATTGTCAAGGTAAGATTTAAAACAACAGAATCTATCGTATTACTCACAGCGCATGGACAAAATACAATAGAACATATGTATAGTGAAGCTTTACAGAACAAAATGACATCATATAAAACTCCATAATAGTTGAATACAAGCATCCACATAGTCAATACATCCAGCCTCACTACAAATCTCTCAGAGAATACAAAACAGCGGAATATCCAGTACATATAAGAAGATAATATGCAACCCTCTAGCTCGTCTTCGATATCAGCATCGTGAGAAGAGAACAGCACCTGTCACCTGCTACCTAGTCTGCCCGTCCCAAAATGGACGAACAGCCCAAGGCAATAAGAATTAAAAACATAAAGCCTTGAGTCAGACAACAGTCTTAGTGAGCAGTAAATTAACTAACAACATACCAAAAGAGCATAAAGGAAAAGGAATAGGAATACAATCCTCCCACTCCAACCTCATTCTACAGTGATAGCCCCCAGACACACACTAGGCAGAAGCAAACATAGCAGAGCATACAATTTAAAGTAAAACTACTATCACTCGAGTCAAGGGCGATGTTTTCCAAGTACCAAGGCCTAAATCAGATAAGCACCAAGAAAATACCGCTCTTGAGTCCGAATGACGATACAACCAAACATCTATGACTCTGGCTATCACTGTTATCATTGCTTCGATATCACCGTTAATTGAATGACCGGCACATTCTTTCAGCCGTCCGTCAAGGGCTAATGGAAACCCCGGTTCTAGACATAACTCCCGCACGTCGTCGCAGCCCGTGCCTAGGACTATCGAATCTGCCCAGAGTACTCGACCATCAACGGTTGGCCGTTGGGACTATCAAATCTGCCCAAACGTACTCTTGCTTAGAGCATGCTAGAACCTTCAACAACGATGCTATCCAAGCCTCCTAGTCATCCTCCTCGACGACTATTCTCATATCCATTCATTATCCTCAACTCGAATCATATCACCGAGTTATCAACATGCTTGGAATGATCCCATCTGGATTAGACCAAGTCTTCATCATATGATTGCCTCGCTTCATTACATCCTCGCAAAGCCTCATCTCATCATCACATCATCGAATCTATGCATAAGAGCTTCATCATCCCGCTACATATGCCACGAGCAGCTTTTCCAATTCAAGAGCCTTTCCCTTAGCTTTTGAATCATCTTCGATCTAATCTAATCATCAATCATCTAGTTCATAACAATCAATCAAATCAAACATCAATCCAAGCAATCAAGCATTCAAATATGATCTAAGTAGACAATTATAACAAAAATGGCATTTTCGTAATTAAAGAGTTGAAAGTCCAATAAGCATGAAAACATGGATTATGTCTCTACAAACTTGATGAATGAACTTGCATAGGTTAACATATGATAAAATGGATGTAACATCATCATGAACAATGGATCTATATGGATCTACCCATAGGATGAAGAAAATGCATGGAAATCACTATTTTAACACCAAATCGGGCCAACAATCCGATATACTCCTTTGGATCCGTGTGAGAGATAATCACCACTCACCAAATCACCTAAACAATCCAAAAGATAACGACTTCAGATTTGGACAGCGAAGAACTAAGCTAGATCCAACAAGATCTCACTTCAACCGATGAAATCTCTCTTCGATGGATGAAGATCTCCAACTTTAGCTCTTGGATCTTCGATTTAGATGGATGGAGATACTAGATTAGAGAAGAGAAAAGAGATGAAGAAATGTTGTAGTCGAGCTCTCAAAATGGCAGCACTTCGTTGCTTCAAAAACCGGTGCCAAAAAGTGAGCCAAACCCATCTATTTATAGGCAGATTTTATGTCATCCGCCCCTATAAGTCGTTGCCGACCTAACCCTCTACCGACTTACGACCTACCGACTCACAACTCAACACCCGCTGCCGACTCAACTACCTACCGACTCACAACAGGGTCTCCTCGACCTAACCATACTTAAGTCGCTTACGACTTAAGCCCTAGCACTAAGTCATTCACCACTAACCCGCTAACTCGTCCCAGTCCTTAAGTCATAACCTCTTAAGTCGGTCATTCCTATAGGTCGGTCATTCCTATAGGTCGGTCAGTCCTATAGGTCGGTCAGTCCTATAGGTCGGTCATTCCACTGGGTCGCCCCACCGACCTAAACTCTACACAAGCTAACTCTAGGTCGTCCCTTCCTATGAGTCACCAACTCTTAAGTCGGCTGACTATTTTAACTCGGCCACCCTGCTAAGTCGGTCTTCCCTTAACACGCTCACCTTCTTAGGTCGGTCCAACACCATAAGTCGGTTAACTTCTTAGATAGGCTACTCCCTTAAGTCGGTCACTCGACCTAAGCCACCCTATGACTTAACTTCCTTAACCCGGTTAATCCCTTAAGTCGTCGCCGACCTACCACTTAGTCATTTACTCGTCCAGACCTATTTCTTAACTCGTCCAAACCTCCTAAGTCGGCTACGACTTAAGACTTAAGAAAAATTCTGCTAAAAATCTGAAACGACTTAACAGCAATGCAACCAAAAGTCAACTATTTTACGATGTTTCGATCCGTGAAAATACGGGTCGTTACATTCCCTCCCCCTTAGGAATTTCGCCCCCGAAATTCCAAACAAACCAAGCAATCAAAGACTATTCTGCACGCCTATCATCCATAGCAATCAACAAACCATGCATCCAATTCTAGCTTAGCGTACAGAATTCTAAGACTTAGAACAAGTTACAATTTCGTTAGATGACACGACACCTTAGGGCCATACCTTGAAGAGTTCAGGATGAGCTGCTTTCATCCTCTCTTCCACCTCCCACGTACAGTCGTTATCATCGTCACTCCATTGTATCTTGAGCAACTTAACTATCTTCCTCCTAAGCTGTTTCGTGTCGGTTCCAACAACACGAAGCGGCTTACGAGGTCTTCTATCGACTGGGTCAACTTCGAAGTCTTCATAGCTATCAGCAGAAACCACTGTACTCGAGTCGTGCACATACTTCCGTAGATACGATACATGAAAAACATTGTGCACACCCGACATCTTCTCCGGTAACTCCAATCTGTAGGCGAGCTTTCCAATTCGCTCGATGATCGGGAATGGTCCAACAAATCTCGGAGTCAATTTTCCTTTCTTCCCGAATCGAATAACATTCTTCAGTGGAGAAATCTTCACAAAAACCATATCTCCCACGTCGAATTCCAAGTCCTTTCGACGCTTATCAGCATAACTCTTCTGACGGTCTTGGGCTGCCTTCATTCGTTGCCGAATGATCTCTATGAAATCTGAAGTCTGACGAATCATCTCTGGCCCAAGCATCAGCTTTTCTCCAGTTTCCAACCAACATGTTGGAGAGTTACACGGTCTTCCATACAATGCCTCATACGGTGCCATACCAATACTTGACTGGTAACTGTTGTTGTATGAAAACTCCACCAGATGAAGGTGATCCTCCCATGATCCCCCGAAATCCAAAACACAAGCTCTGAGGAGATCTTCCAAAACTCGGTTGACTCTCTCAGTCTGACCATCTGTTTGAGGGTGATAAGCTGTACTCAAACACAACTCGGTTCCCAAGACTTTCTGAAAGCTCTTCCAAAATCCACTAGTGAACAATGGGTCTCGATCGCTCACTATACTCTTCGAAATACCATGAAATCGGACTATCCACTTAACATACAACTCAGCCAACTTTGATGCAGTCCTAGTCGATCGAACAGGAATGAATCGTGCACTCTTAGTCAGACGATCCACAATGACCCAGATCCCTTCATTTCCCGTTCTGGTTCTAGGTAATCCATCGATAAAATCCATCGACACTTGTTCCCACTTCCATGTAGGAACTTCTAATGGCTGAAGCAATCCGCTTGGCTTCTTCTGTTCGGCTTTTACCAACTGGCAATTCATACACTTGGAAATGAAATCTCCTACATCCTTCTTCATACCTTCACAGTAGTAGGTTCTCTTCATATCCCGATACATCTTGTTTCCACCTGGATGAATTGTCAACTTCGAGTGATGACTTTCCTTCAGAACTTCACTCCTCAATTCATCTATATCGGGAACAACTAGTCGTCCTTGCTTTCGAAGCCAACCTTCTCCATCGACCTCGAATCCTTTATCCTTTTCTGGATCCAATCCAGATTCTAAATCACGGATAATATTGACAAGCTTATCATCTCGCTTTTGGCTCTCGCCAATCCTTTCCACAAGAGAAGGTCTTATCGATAAGTTTGCCAACATCTCAGGTTCCAATTCGCATCTAGGCCTGAAGTCAAATCCAGCTAAATACTCGAGACTCTTCCATTCTGAAAACATGGTTCCCAATCCTGCATGTCTTCGACTTAACGCATCTGCCACTGCGTTACCTTTTCCCGGAGTATAAGCTATACCAAAATCATATGATGCTAAAAACTCTAGCCAACGTTGCTGCCGAAGATTCAAATCCTTTTGGGAGAACAGATACTTCAACGACTTGTGATCCGTAAACAACTCGAATCGAACTCCCAAAAGATAATGTCTCCACATCTTCAGAGCAAATACAATCGCCGCCAATTCCAAATCATGAGTTGGGTAATTCCTTTCATGCGGCTTCAATTGTCGACTGGCATATGCAACAACTTTATCCTTCTGCATCAGCACTGCTCCAAGTCCAGTACCACATGCGTCGGTGTAAACCACCATCTCATCATTCCCACTTGGAATAGTCAAAACAGGAGCACTCGTCAATCGCTCTTTCAGGATTCCGAAAGCTTGCTCACACTTAGTATCCCAACTGAACACTTGGTTCTTTTTCGTCAATCCTGTTAACGGTGCAGCTATCTTGGAGAAGTCTTTGATAAACCGTCGATAATATCCTGCTAATCCAAGAAAACTTCTCACGTCTGATGCATTCTTAGGTCTAACCCAATCCTGGATTGCTGCCACCTTAGCGGGATCAACCGCTATTCCATTTCCAGAAATCACATGGCCTAAGAACCTCACTTCACCCTTCCAGAAGTGACACTTCGAAAACTTAGCCTTCAGCTGATGTTTCCGTAAGATCTCCAAAACAATACGCAAGTGCGTCTTGTGCTCTTCTTCTGTTCTGGAATAAATCAGAATATCATCCACGAACACAAGTACGAACTTGTTCAACTGATCTCTGAACACTCTATTCATAAGATCCACAAAATATGCTGGCGCGTTAGTCAATCCAAACGGCATTACCAGCCACTCAAAGAAACCGGATGGTGTCCTAAAAGCAGTCTTCGGCACACTATCCTTCGCTACTCTCAACTGGTGAAATCCCGTTGCCAAATCCATCTTAGAAAACACCTTAGCTTCGTGAAGCTGATCAAACAAGTCATCTATTCTCGGTAATGGATACTTGTTCTTCTTAGTCACCTTATTCAGCTCACGATAATCGACGCACAATCTCAACGACCCATCTGCCTTGGTTGCAAACACAACTGGTGCATCCCACTCGGACACACTACGCCGAATGAATCCTTTCTGCAAAAGGTCATCAACTTGCACCCTCAACTCCTGCTGTTCCCTAGGCGCCATCCGCCTAAGAGGCATCACAACAGGTCTGGCTCCTTCAACTAGATCTATACGAAACTCGATCTCTCTATGCGGCGGCAACCCTTTGACTTCGTCAAAGACATCCTCGAATCCATTTGCGATTGGCACTAAAGACAGTCCATCCCGTGGAACAGCTAGCGAATACATGAAGCTCATGAAGACGCCTTCCTCATGCTTACATCGTATCACAATCTTTCGCCCTTCCACATTCTCGACTGTCACCTCCAGCCTCTCACAATCAACCTTAGCCGCATACTTCCTAAGCCAGTCCATACCCAAGATAATTCCGAACCCCGCAAAGTTCAGAACAAAGCAATCACAAACAAAAGAGCAACCATGACTCGACACAACTAGACCACGGCATATCATACACAAATAAGACGAACCCCCAACTGGATTAGTCACAACCAATGGCCTATCAACAATATCCGGTGTCAAACCTAACCGGCCTACGAGTTCACTACAAACAAATGAATGCGACGCTCCAGTATCAAACAGAACTCTAACTGGAACACCACATAGAAAAAGAGTACCTTGAACCACCACACTCTTTCCCTTCTCTTCAGCAGTAGGAGCTTTCGAAGACGACGGAACAGCTCCTAAAGCATAGGCTTGCACAATCTGCCTGTCCTTCTTTGGTTCTGGACAATTCTTCCTGAAATGCCCCGGCTTGTCACAGTTGTGACACTTCATCGGTGCCTTCAGATTCTTACAATCCTTAGAGAAATGGCCCTTCTGCTGACAATTGTAGCAAGTCACCTCACCTTTCGGCTTCTTCTGGCCATCCTTGCCCTTCTGCTGCTGCTGCTTCCTCTTCTGGTTTCCACCCTGCTGTGGTTTAGATTCTCCCTTGGTAACAGCAACAACAGGTCCTTCCTTAGGAAACAGACTCTCATGCCTAAGAGCTTTCTCCACAAGCTTCTCAAATGAATCGTCCAAATGATCCACCAACTGTCTCCCAAGATAACTATCCAAGCCAGTCACAAACTTCTCATTCTTCTGATAAGCAGACTCAATATATGACCGGGCATACTTGGACAAAGCTTCGAACTCAGAAACATACTCAAGAACTGATCTTCCACCTTGCTTGAGCTCCACAAACCTCTTGAACAGAACAGACTTCTGAGCTGTAGAAATGAACTTAGCTTCAAATCTGACTTGGAATTGCTCCCAAGTAATCTCTTCTTCCGGAGTAGTGATGGTAATAGAGTTCCACCAATCAGAGGCTCTCCCTTGAAGCTGCCTTGATGCCAACTTCCTCTTAGTTGCATCATCAATTCCCAAATCACCAAAGATCCTTCTACAAGCATCTATCCACCTCTGGACCTCGATAGTTGATTCTGTTCCCAAGAAAACCTTCCCTCCAAGAGCAGTATAATCCTTGCACAGCTTAGCAAAATCCACTGGTTTCGGAGTTTGGACTTGAACTCCAACATCAACTGCTGCTCTCGGAACAGGTATCCTTCTCATGATCGAAGTCATCATAGCTTCGAACATGGCTGCATAATCAGCAGTCTCTTCAGTAGCACGGCCTTCCCTAGCAGCTGGTCTCCCTCTTCGACTCATTCTCAATATCTATAAAAAGGAATGATTAGAACATCTAGAGAAACAACTGCATAAAGGACTCAAACTCTACTAAGCTACTATTTTATATATAGTAATCATCCATCAAAATACAATTACGTCTCTCATACGTAGTTACGACAGCGAGCGTTGGGTAAAATCGATTAACCAATGCTCTGATACCAAATGTGACGACCGCCCATGACCCCTGCACCGAATCTAGAGATAGAGCGCTGTAAAGTGTGTCAGGCGACCATGGACGATTGTCAAGGTAAGATTTAAAACAACAGAATCTATCGTATTACTCACAGCGCATGGACAAAATACAATAGAACATATGTATAGTGAAGCTTTACAGAACAAAATGACATCATATAAAAATCCATAATAGTTGAATACAAGCATCCACATAGTCAATACATCCAGCCTCACTACAAATCTCTCAGAGAATACAAAACAGCGGAATATCCAGTACATATAAGAAGATAATATGCAACCCTCTAGCTCGTCTTCGATATCAGCATCGTGAGAAGAGAACAGCACCTGTCACCTGCTACCTAGTCTGCCCGTCCCAAAATGGACGAACAGCCCAAGGCAATAAGAATTAAAAACATAAAGCCTTGAGTCAGACAACAGTCTTAGTGAGCAGTAAATTAACTAACAACATACCAAAAGAGCATAAAGGAAAAGGAATAGGAATACAATCCTCCCACTCCAACCTCATTCTACAGTGATAGCCCCCAGACACACACTAGGCAGAAGCAAACATAGCAGAGCATACAATTTAAAGTAAAACTACTATCACTCGAGTCAAGGGCGATGTTTTCCAAGTACCAAGGCCTAAATTAGATAAGCACCCAGAAAATACCGCTCTTGAGTCCGAATGACGATACAACCAAACATCCATGACTCTGGCTATCACTGTTATCATTGCTTCGATATCACCGTTAATTGAATGACCGGCACATTCTTTCAGCCGTCCGTCAAGGGCTAATGGAAACCCCGGTTCTAGACATAACTCCCGCACGTCGTCGCAGCCCGTGCCTAGGACTATCGAATCTGCCCAGAGTACTCGACCATCAACGGTTGGCCGTTGGGATTATCGAATCTGCCCAAACGTACTCTTGCTTAGAGCATGCTAGAACCTTCAACAACGATGCTATCCAAGCCTCCTAGTCATCCTCCTCGACGACTATTCTCATATCCATTCATTATCCTCAACTCGAATCATATCACCGAGTTATCAACATGCTTGGAATGATCCCATCTGGATTAGACCAAGTCTTCATCATATGATTGCCTCGCTTCATTACATCCTCGCAAAGCCTCATCTCATCATCACATCATCGAATCTATGCATAAGAGCTTCATCATCCCGCTACATATGCCACGAGCAGCTTTTCCAATTCAAGAGCCTTTCCCTTAGCTTTTGAATCATCTTCGATCTAATCTAATCATCAATCATCTAGTTCATAACAATCAATCAAATCAAACATCAATCCAAGCAATCAAGCATTCAAATATGATCTAAGTAGACAATTATAACAAAAATGGCATTTTCGTAATTAAAGAGTTGAAAGTCCAATAAGCATGAAAACATGGATTATGTCTCTACAAACTTGATGAATGAACTTGCATAGGTTAACATATGATAAAATGGATGTAACATCATCATGAACAATGGATCTATATGGATCTACACATAGGATGAAGAAAATGCATGGAAATCACTATTTTAACACCAAATCGGGCCAACAATCCGATATACTAATTTGGATCCGTGTGAGAGATAATCACCACTCACCAAATCACCTAAACAATCCAAAAGATAACGACTTCAGATCTGGACAGCGAAGAACTAAGCTAGATCCGACAAGATCTCACTTCAACCGATGAAATCTCTCTTCGATGGATGAAGATCTTCAACTTTAGCTCTTGGATCTTCGATTTAGATGGATGGAGATACTAGATTAGAGAAGAGAAAAGAGATGAAGAAATGTTGTAGTCGAGCTCTCAAAATGGCAGCACTTCGTTGCTTCAAAAACCGGTGCCAAAAAGTGAGCCAAACCCATCTATTTATAGGCAGATTTTATGTCATCCGCCCCTATAAGTCGTTGCCGACCTAACCCTCTGCCGACTTACGACCTACCGACTCACAACTCAACACCCGCTGCCGACTCAACTACCTACCGACTCACAACAGGGTCTCCTCGACCTAACCATACTTAAGTCGCTTACGACTTAAGCCCTAGCACTAAGTCATTCACCACTAACCCGCTAACTCGTCCCAGTCCTTAAGTCATAACCTCTTAAGTCGGTCATTCCTATAGGTCGGTCATTCCTATAGGTCGGTCAGTCCTATAGGTCGGTCATTCCACTGGGTCGCCCCACCGACCTAAACTCCACACAAGCTAACTCTAGGTCGTCCCTTCCTATGAGTCACCAACTCTTAAGTCGGCTGACTATTTTAACTCGGCCACCCTGCTAAGTCGGTCTTCCCTTAACACGCTCACCTTCTTAGGTCGGTCCAACACCATAAGTCGGTTAACTTCTTAGATAGGCTACTCCCTTAAGTCGGTCACTCGACCTAAGCCACCCTATGACTTAACTTCCTTAACCCGGTTAATCCCTTAAGTCGTCGCCGACCTACCACTTAGTCATTTACTCGTCCAAACCTATTTCTTAACTCGTCCAAACCTCCTAAGTCGGCTACGACTTAAGACTTAAGAAAAATTCTGCTAAAAATCTGAAACGACTTAACAGCAATGCAACCAAAAGTCAACTATTTTACGATGTTTCGATCCGTGAAAATACGGGTCGTTACATAGTTTTAGTTGAGGGTTGAATTCGTGATCGTTGTTGCACCTATGGATGATCGAGTGGCTCGAGGCTGTGGGGTTTGGTGGCGTAGGTGTTCGGCAAGGCGTGGACGAAGCGATTCAAATACTGGTGGTCGGAATTGGACCAGCGATGCTTTTTCCTGGCAATTGGTTTGGGTTCCAGTCCAACTGGATGGCTCGATTTTGTATCATGGCGAGTGGTGATGTTTGGGTGATTGCGATGGGTTGCTGGAGCAATAATGGGTGTGTGGGAAGGACTGGCGGTGGTCGGAAGTTCACCGATGGTGGTGCAAGGTGCACAGGGCAATGGAGATGTCAGTGTTATTAGTTTTGGTTTCGTGAGTTTTCTCGAAGGGGTCTCGGGGAAGAAGGCTTTTGACTCGGAGTGGTTTTAGGGTAATACGCAAGAGTATGTGAGTGATAACTGTAAAGTTTTAACAGTTTAAAATTTTAAAACAAACAGGTTTTAGAATTTCTCGGGAGGAACTCGCGTAGATAAGGCTGTGGCTCGGGTTGTCTTCGGGTCGTTTGCAAGTTTGAGTGAAAACCAGATTTTTGATAGTTTAAAATTTTTAAAACCAAACAGTTTAATTAGATCAAACTCTGTTTTAAAAATGAAGATGTATTTGTTTTATTTCAAGTATATATGAGTTGAAACCAAAGTAAAATATTTAAACCAGTTTTTAAATTTTAAATAAAAGTAAGTTTTTAAATTTAAATAATCAAGTTAAATAAATTGTCTTGAAATTCAATTCTTTGTAATGAATGTTTTAAATTTAAATTAAGTTAATTAAGAAATTAAGTTTAATTAATTAATTTAATTAATTATTAATAAGGATTAATTAAATAATTAAGGGTTAATTAAACTAGTAATTAAGAAGTACTTAATAAAGTTTTATTAAGTAATAATTAAGTTTTCTTAATTAATAATTAAGAGATTATTAATCTATGATTAAAGTTAATTAAGAATTTATTTAACTGTTATTAAGGGTTAAATAATTATCATTAAGGATTGATTAATTGGTAATTATGGATTAATTAAATTGATAATTAAGGTTGTTAATTAATAATTAAGTTTTATTAATTAATAATTAAGAGGTAATTAATTAATTAATTAATTAAGGTTAATTAATTATAAAAGTAATTAAGAATTGATTACTTTGTATTAAAGGATATTGATTAATAATTAAGGTTTATTAATTAATAGTTAAAAGAATAATTAATCAAGGATTAATTAATTTGTTTAAAGAGTAATTAAGGATGAATTACTCAGTTATGATTTATGAAACAAATGTGATTTATTTAATTTATTTAATTTGTTAATTAATTTAAAGATAGTCACTTGGTAGTTGATTAAGTATAATTACTTAATAAGATTTGTTAAGTGTAATTACTTAGTGTAAGTAATTGATAAATGAATTACTGTATGTAATTGGTATAGTTAATCAAAAAGGATTATAAAGAAATTAAAGTAATTAAGAAGTAATAGTTAATTACTGTTAATGATTATTTAAGGTTGATTTATGAAAGTAATTAATTATATAATGCATGATTAATTAATGTAATTAATTATAGTTAATTAATTAGTGGAAGTAATTAATTAAGGATCATTAATTATTATAATTAATGAGAGTAATTAAAGGTTAATTACTATAAATGATTAAGGATAAATAAATTTGTGAAATTAATTAAAGAATAATTACTTTATGTAATTGATGATAGATAATTAATCAAGAGTGATTAATATTTAAAGAATGATTAATTAATTAAATGGATTGTAATTAATTAATGGTTGATTAAGCAAGGATAGGAATTAATTCTTATGTAATTAATTTAATTTAAGTTGATTAAATGGATTTTAATATGGATTAATAAATGATTGCTTATGGATGATTATTTGAGTAGAATGTCTGATTTGGTTGATATCTATTGGATGATATACTATGATATTCTGTGATATGATATTGGATATATCTGTGATAAATGTGTGAAATTTATCTGTGTTAAATGCTGTATGAATTCAAGTATTAAATTGAATTGAATTGTTTAAACCTTTAAACAACTTGGCCTTAAAAGATACGTTTTGGATTTCGATGAGACCGGGATCGGGTTTCCGTATACCGGGATTCCAGGTCTGGAGACCCGAATACCACATCGATCCAAATTAACGATAGGTCGTGAATCTCAAGTAAAGATCAAGATTCAGAGTGCAAGGGTTATTGTCGTTAACTCTGAGGGTGATTCCAAAACGAGTGTAACGAGATAATGCCTTCGGTTTCGTTCGAACCCGGAACGAACTTGTATGGATTGAATGCTTTCAGCACATCGTCAGGCGGACGATGAGCATTCTAAGTGATATGTTCTGATTAAAGGTAATCGTAACCTCAAGCCTCATCAACCGGGAATGGCTAAAACAGGGGAGGTGCAGCAAGGTTTCGTGGGTAGCACCCACTGAGAGCAAGATAGATCCCTGTCTAGAGGTCCCTTTTCTTTTATTCAACTTAGTGTGTGGTTGGTCGCGCCAACTACGGGATTGTCTTGTTCGGGATTATCCAGTAAGGGATGGTTCCGGCTTTGTGTTGCAGGGGAGCGGGCGTACTCCTCGGTACGGTGATCTAGGCCACGTACTGTGACGGGCGGTACCCCAGTAGCCTTGCCATTGTATGGAATCCAAACTCCAATAAGTGCCGTACGTATTAGATGTGCCCAACTATGTTGGAATGTGAGATGTAAGCATTTCAGCTATTTCTATATTTTACTTGAAAACCCTAGACCCTATTATAATAAAATCAGATTTCCTATCAAATGTTTTGGTTAGCGTAAGGTAAAAACTTACCCATGTTTATTTGTGGGGAGTCTTACGTGATACCTTTTCTTTCTAAAGGTCTTGAAGTTAAGCAAGTTTAACCTGTTACTCACACCAGACCCATGTCTGACCCAAGTGTTTATTTCTGTTTTATAAACTCTTGGGTACTCAAATTTTTACGAGTAGCCAAGGGATTCAGGTTTAGCTTTGACGAATATTCTGGAGGAGCAATGGAGCAGGAGGCTTCCGCGTTCGTAGATATAGTATTCCGCTGTGTTGATATCTGTGATAGTGTCTTGTCTTGTATTTGAGTTGTAATGTCTAGACAGATATTTATAACTGTCTAGTAAGTGATGTATATGCTGTGTAACTCTGTAAATTGTTGTATACTATGTAATAGTTTATGTTATTAATATAATTTATTCGTTCCGCTGTGAGATCGTTGTTGTTGTTTCTTTCTTCTTTTCTTTTCTATTTTCTACCCCTTTCTTTCTTCATAATGATGCGACTTTTTGGGCATAGAAAGTCGGGTTGTTTCAGTTTAATTTATCTTAATTAATTTTAAGATGAAATTAGGGAATTTTATTTGGTTTTTTTTCAAATTTGAAATAAAAATTTTAATTAAATAAATAAGAAATTTATTAACTGGGTTTTCCCAAATGAGATAAATATAAATTTGAAATTTATAGTTTAGAAATTTATATGAATAAATTTCTAAGATGAAAAATCAAATTTAAGACCTAAATATGTTTTTGGACATTTTTATATAATTTATATGAATTGATATTCATACATTTCGTAGTATGGGAAAACAAGCATGAAATTGTATTTTTAACTATTTGGGAATTTATTCTTGTCCAATTGATACAAAATTACTTTTTGAAGTTTGATATGATGACAGCGGGTCCAAAAAGTATTTTTGTGAAATTTTATTAAATTTATATGAATTTATAAAGATGTGATTTCATAATATGTGAAATTCAGCCGGGTTTTGTGTAAAAATGTTTTGGGATATAAAATCACAACAAAATGGTATAAAAATGATTTTTGAAGTTAAGATACATGTGTGTATATATATATATATATGAATGTAGATATTTAATTATGGATTTATAGATATATACTCTAAGAGATGATTTATTTAGTGAGAAATGGAAATAAACAAATGTATGAGCAATCAAATGAATTATATCGAAATAAATATATAAAATATATATAAAAATTATTTAAAAATATTTATAAATTGCAATTTTATATATTAGGGCTTATTATGATTTTATTTTGAATTTATAATGATTTTTAAAGGTAGTTTGAAGATATATATGTGAAAATGCTATATTTCTATTTTCTGGAAACTAGCTTTAAAACGTAGATTTGTACAATTCTGTTCAAACTTTTTGATGAAATGAAAGTAGAAAGGTACTAGAGAATCATATCTAAATTTATAAGAAAACGGATCGAGAATTCGATTTAAAACGAGTGAGAAACAAGCAAAACAAAATCTGAAAAATACATGTTATAAGCTGTCTATCTTAGATGACAATAGGTAGACCGGTTGGCACAACTGGTGGACCGGTTGGACCTACTTTGATCAGGTTTTTTTATCAATCGGAGCCAAATCGATGAGATTTGGTTCGGGATTCTTATGGCATGTTCGGGTAGCGATTAGGCTACGTCTTTAGGCTAGAATTCCAAGTTTGATTTGTTTTAATTTGGTGTGTTAGTGTTTGATTAAATTTGAGAAATCAATTTATATTTTTAAGAAACATTGTTTGAAATGTAAAATGGTGTTTTATAAATAAGGAAAGAAAAGAAAATAATGATACATTCTCTTATTGGGTCTATAGTATCTACTAGGCCCATGTAGCAGTGTAGTAGTGAAGTGGGGATAGCCTAATACACTCATTTTCCACTCCATACTTCTATTTTCAGCCTAAACTAAAATCAAACTCTCCTCTATAATACAAATTCTAGCTCTCATAATCCTCTAAATTCAATTTGTAATCGAAGGGCTTTTGGGTGATAAAATTGTAGTAATCAAAAGAAGATAATCTTTCTCCATCTTCTGGTGTGATTAATTCGTTGTTTAATCTCAGTTTTGTCTTAGGGCTGTTATCTCTCTTTTGCAAATTCTGAAATTTAACCTAAGTAGTTGTCATAAGAAGCTAGCCTAAGAGAATCTAGGTCTTTTGCTACCTATTCAAGTTCAAATTCGATGAGTTTATCTCACACTTCTAGGCTATGAATGATGGCAAGTTGTTGTTTCATTATTTGATTGAATTATGTTGAAATGGCTCTCAAATTGGTTGTGATATTCACATATTTTGTTATTTGATTCACTGTTTTGCTGAAACCCACACTATATGATCATGATTTGCATTAAATTGTACATGTTTGGTTGCTTGCACGATAGCTTATTCAATCCAGTAGATGTCTGGATTCAAGTCAGAGAAGAAAATACCACAAACAGGAAATTGGAGCACCACCGGCGTCGCCTAAGGTTCAGCCCAAGCATGCAACCCGATGCACCAATCACCGTGATCATGACCTAGGCTAAGACCCATGTCAGCCATTTTAGGCTCTATTTGCTCCTCCATTCGTCCGTTCGATCGCTTGGACCTATTTGCTTGATTTTGGTGTTGTTTTCTATGTCGATTTCAATGCTATTTTTGAATTTTAATTTATGAATTCGTGAATTCATTTTGGAGTTTATAATACCATAGAATTGCTCTATGGGTCCATGATGCAACACACAACTTCCGTCGTACATTTTCAACTAGAGTTTTCAAAAGAATGACTTTTAATCCGAACCTTTTTCTCAAGTCATTTTAAGTATGAATATGTAATTTCTATAATTTATATTTGGAATATATATATATAAGATATACTCATTTTTTATAATTATGGCTTTAAAGTTGATTTAGAAAAATGGCTTAAAATTGTACTTATATATATATATATATATTAGCAAGGGCTTTCCAACATACACACACACACACACACACACATATGCATATATATTCTAGTTTATAAACAACATTTTCGAGAGGGATTTCAAAGTAAATTGTTTTATAAAATTGCACGACATCGATCGAATGAGAAATTGATTTAAACAGATTAATAAAACGAGTGGTATGAAACGCTTATGTTTATTTTTCCGATTAATTCCCGGACTTGTTCGATTGAGCGATTTCTACACACGAGTGGAGTTTACTAACTTATAGTAAATGTTTGAATAAACCCGCGTGGTATGGGACATATGGTTGTTATTTATTCAGTTACTATTCAGAGGTATATAACACTTATCGACGAGTTTATAACTCACCTTCGGGGTTTATAAGACTTTTTCCTATCTTGATATTTATAGGTCTCGTACCTAAGTTGATTTTTTTAGGACTTGTTCCTATCTTGATGTTTATAGGACTCGTAACTATCTTGATGTTTATAGGACTCGTTCCTATCTTGATGTTTATAGGTCTCGTACCTAGCTTAATGTTTATAGACTTATACTTCTATCTTAGAGTTACATGCATGTAGGTGAATTTATTCACCAATCTTGGAGTTTTGGCACCTTTCCTCTTTTATGTGATTTTCTGGATTTCCGTTATGATTTCTAGATTCGATGCTATTTGTGTTAACACTGATTGCTTTTATAAGCTGTTTTGGGGTTTTGATATTTGGTGATTACACACTTGGAGTTTATAAAAGAATTCTTGTTGTTAGCCGATTCTTGGCTTTGTGTTCATATTTGAGATCTATATCATTACATCCATTGTTTATCTTGCTTAACTTATTCATTATAGTCTAGACTAACCCGTTTATTATTTTATAATACTCGGGTCAGACCAAGATATATCAGGTGCTCCGGTTTGATAGTTATAGAGAGGATTCACTCCAGTTATTGATCATTCATCTTACCTTCATCTTTTACATGTATACATATTATTGTAGTGTTGTATCTTGTATTGAGTTTACACTCATTTAAATGTACATATTGGTATCCATGAGATATAGTACTTATGTATATTGTGGATCGTAACGACCACAGTCTTATAGTCGACATCATGTATCTATTTTCTCAATTCAGTTTGCATCCATTATAGATTCCGTTGTGTACATTTTATACTCTGTGATTCTGTGTTTTGTGAGTATTGTATATTGTTATAAATTAGTAATATAGCCACTGTGGTTTTTGTTTTAAGCCTTGATTGTATATGCCGACTCTAATTGGAAAAGAAAATAGCACCCAAATCGACGTAGCAATATTCGCTTAAAGAAAAATTCACGGATGATCGCTCATAACCAGCCCTATTCTCTGCACTAATAGACTGTATTACTCAGTAATACCCTTGGTTAGTGTGGGTCTCGGGGTGGGGCGTCACAGTCATTTTATTTATAATATATTCAACTTGCATTTACAGAGAAAATTTTCTTAGAAAGATGGCATTTTTGAAGAAATTGTGAGAAGGACATGGGTGACCATAGCAACCAAAAAATATTGGAATGGATGTATGTTATGCACAAGTATGACAAAAAGCACCTATCCCTTACCCGGGCAATATTCGAGCAGTTCTTGCAGTATTAGGGGACAAAGGAATTCAAAAGGAAAGCAGGACAGAGTGCCAAAATTAGAAGTAGAAATCCTAGGTTGCATAATGGTTCCTTCAGGTCATATGCAAATCATTAAAACAATATGTTATAAATTTATTTAACATTTAAATAAAATAAAATAGGCTTATATGATAATTTACTTAATTCAAATTTCAGTACAAAAAGCAACATAGTGAGCCTACATCTTGCCAAGTCTATTGCAGGACTCATAAGATTGAATCATTGGAGGGGTCCATCGCTATTAGTTTGGTAGGTGATGCTTCCATTGAGTTTGCTATAGGTTGCCCATGAAATGTCGTATAAATTTTATACACACATACATACATACATACACACACACACACACACATATATATATATATATATATATATATATATATATAAAGTATACCTATTTGTAGTATACATTTATTATAAATCCCTAAAACCATATGTGTATATATGTATTTTGTAGGTATGCTTAGTATAATTATTTAACTTAATCCTTATTTTCTACTAGATGTTATAAATCGTTATTTTGAAAATGACTGGGTTGGAGAAAATATCTAATTAAACAAATATATTCATTAAGCTATACATTTAGTTTGAATAAATTAAACAAATATATTCATTAAGCTATACATTTTGTTTGAATAAATTAAACAAATTATTTGAGTTAAAATATAGATTTTTTTTTAATCAATCAATAAATTAAACAAATATATGGTCAAATTATGCATTTTAATTTAGTAAATTAGACAAATTTATTTGGGTTAAAATATTAATTTTGTTAAATCACTAAATAAATTAAACAAATACATAAGTTAAATTATACATTTTGTTTCAATAGATTAAACAAATTTGTTTAATTTAAATAAAAAATTTGTTAAATCATCCAATAAATTAAGTAAATATAAAAGTTAAATCACTCAATAAATTAAACAAATATATAAGTTAACTTATACATTTTATTTCATTAAATAGATATATTTGAGTTAAAATAAAGATTTTGTTAAATCACTCAATACATTAAACAAATATATAAGTTAAATCACTCAAAAAATTAAAAAAAATAGTTAAATTAAATTATACATTTGGTTCAATGAATTAAAAAAATTTATTCAAGTTAAAGTATAAATTTGGTTAAATATACAAATACAATAGTTAAAATAAAATTTTACTTATTATTAACAAACAAATTTGGTTAAAATACAGAGATCCTTAATAGAGAGGGGTGCCAAATTGACTTATGTAGTAGAAGAAAATCAATGCTTGAAGTCACATATCGGTAAACTGTAGAAGAAGAAGCTTGGTAAGCTCACCGATGCATTTATGCAATAATTTCCACATGTGGACATTTCATCTTCTTTTGATGATGATACTGGACAGTGTGCGAGGCAGTAGGTAGTATTTATATTGTTTGTATATTTATGATTGGATATTATTAGGATGTTTTTTTTGAAATAGTACTTTATATACAACATGTGACTGGGACAACACATCACATGTCAATAAACGTTCGAATCACGCTACGCAAGTTTCGAACTTGTGACCTCTCGCACCAAAGCCGAATCACTTAACCACTTAGACAATGGTGCTTGTCAATATTATTAGGATGTTTTTGTAGACACTTGTGTATGTGTGATATTTTTGATTTGGATGGTATGTTTGTATTGTCGGATAGCGTGTATGTTGATATTTGTATGTTAGATGATATGTTTGTAATGACGGATGTTGTGTATGTTATGTATGTTGATGTTTGTGATGTCAGGTATGTATGTGAATTTGTGATTTGATATTATTTGGTTATATTTATGTGATTAATTATTGATTATATGTGAATTTGTGATGTTGAATATGTATGTGAATTTGTAATATTGGATATGTATTTGATTTTGTGATTGGATATTATTTGGCTATATTTATGTGATTAATTTTTAATTATATATGAATTTGTGATTTTGGATGTTATTTGGTTACATTTGAGTGATTAAATATCATACACACACACATATTTACATACATACATACATACATATATATATATATATATATATATCTAATTGTGATAGTGTGAGAAATGCTACAAAAATGTTTTAGCTATGGCATTAGCAAAGTATCAGACGGACGTTGAAAAATGCAATTTTAGCATTTTAATTAGACCTCGGTATGGCATTGGTCAAGGGTCGACAAAAACATTTATCGCTGTCGGTAGGTCATAGACATGGCATCGGCAAGACATTGAAATGTCGATTGAATTATGGCGTCGGTATGGCATAGGTAAAAGGCATCGATATGATGTTAGTAAGTACCACACGAAAGATGCCAGAATTGCACTGATAGAAATTTTCCAATGCCTTGTTTACCGTTGCCATCTAAGGGGTCGGCATGGCATCAATATTTTGTTTACCAATATCGCGCCGAGACCATTGCGACGTTGGTAAATAAGGCGCTTCTTGTAGTTAAAAGAGCTATTTATATGTTCATTATTTTATCCATAAGTTAGAAAATTGACATAAGTATTATTTTCAAATGAGTGACATTAACATTGTTACTTCTCAAGTGATTAAAATTATGCGCACTATGAACAATCTGGATAATTTTACATTCTCTTACTAGACCATGACTTATAAATGTACATTCTCTCAACATTATATGCACTATATTAGATAAATACTGACTATGTTATGATAACTAATATAACTTGTCTAAAGAACAAACAAGCAATAAAACATAAAATTATAGCAAAGTCAATCCTTAAGATGAACTAGACCACCAATATATATATAAACATAATGTGAATAAATATCAAAGCAAATGGCTAAAACAAATTCATAATTACGTGCATGATACATCTCCACAAAACATAACTTATCCAATTTTACTTTGTTTATTTTATAATGAAAATATCTTAGAAAATATTTTTTACTGGAGTATTTTAACTGCATGGAATATCTACCCATTTATCTACCAACTGAAGTTTTAATGTGAAGACCGGTGCAATGCAGATGGATATATCCTTTTAAGAGGTACATAAATCATAAGTATGAATTATATATATATTTTTTGAAATCAACATAGTAAACGTATAATTATTAACTTTTTCGTATAAAGGTATCTAGTTCATCTTGAAAAAAAGGTGAAACAAAAAGAAAGCATTGAAGGTTCAATATGTCAAGCATATATTGTTGAAGAAGCATCCACATTTTCAGTTATTATTTCAAAGGCCATGTTAAGCTAAGTTTTAATAGTGGTCCTATAATGATGATGTTATGGATGAGTAACTTGACATTTCTCTTTTTATTTTTTCAAAAGTGTGCATGTCCTTCTGGTAGATGGAAGGATAGAGGTTTTTAAACACTTAAAGAGTTTATCATAGCTAGAACAAGCATGCTTCTCAATTGTGAAGAATTATCATATCTGATTATGTAAAACTATAGTTGTTTATTTACAATCAGTATTGTGTTATATATTATATTCATGTTTATCTTAATAATATTAGTTGTTTAACAGTAAATTTGATCAACAAAATCCTAGGGTTCAACTAGTAAAAAATTTGAGGTTTGGTTTCAAAAATATGCACGTATACATAATTGAGAAAACTTAGCATGAAACAGCTTATTACGTATATTAATATGTATTAATTTAATTCAATAGGTTGGTAATAATAAAATCAGTGATATTTGTTATAAATCTTTTGCATTTTGTCCATTGACGAAATACAAAATATGCTCAATCATGACATAAACGTCTTTAAATTTAACAAAACGGAGTTTGAAGTTGGTAAAACAACTTATAACGGTGGGGTATGTGTTAAAGGCGATGAACAAGGTGGTTAACTAAAAGATTAATATGGAGTATTACAAGTAATAATTGAACTTGGTTATTCTAAAATATCGGTGCTTAAAACATTTTTATTGATGTAGGAGTATGTCATATACATAATGATTGTCCTCTTGTTTAGGTAAACCGTAAACGGCAACATAAAGGAAATGATCCACTTGTGCTAATAACGCAAGCAACACAAGTTTATTATGTGCCTTATGCTACCATGAACAACAACAAGGACGACGATGGGTTGTCGTTAAAACAAAACTGAGATGGTCATTCAGTGGAGACATGATCGGAACTGACGATCCACTATACCAAAATGATTCAGAGGACAAAGAAATACTCAAAGCAATATAAGATATTGATGACATAGGACCACTTACAATGAAGTATTTTGATGGACTTGCATTAGATGAAGATATCGAGGTTGATGATGATGGTGGTGAGGTTGAAGTTAATGAACACGAATATGATGATAATATTGTAAATGATGATTGATAATGATGCTAACAATTGGTAGCTTACATATAATTTATTGAAAGACTACTTGTATATATGCACGTTATTTTTATTTTTCTCTGTTTGTTATGATAACTAAACAAATAATTTTTTAATTTTGAGCTTATACAAATTGAAACTAAATCAATTCCATTCTTGTTTTTACAGGGGGAGTTGCTAATCTTATTGTGAATTGCACTTGTTTATGATGTAATGTAACTCGAACTAGTGCAAATTGCTAGTTACTCTAGTTGCATGTCATTGTATAACAAAAGTTACATATCCATTATTATATTGTATGCATATCATTACATGTATTATTATAACAGATAGTCGATGATGTAGAGTACACAGCCATGGTGGCTCTTCGTTAGGTCTGGGTGACTCCTCACTAGGTCTGGGTGGCTCTCGCTCATCAGAGCATATGGAATCCACTCAGCTAACGTCGATGCACATATGATATCTCTGTTTATTTAGACTTATGCACCAATTGATGTTACCGGTCCATCCACTCTACATCTGAGACGGACTTTTCCTCCATCCAACGAGTTGATGTTTTCTAGAAAAAACAAGGATAGGGATGAGAAATTAGTTATTTAAATACAACTGAAATCATACATACACCAACATTAATACATATACACTCACATGCACATACATAAATAAATACATGTATATACAATTATTTGCTAATTAAATACGCACAAATACATATACAAATTTACAGTTATGATTTCACCAACAGCCACATCCGATGCCTTTCGTGAAGACTTGCATGTATCACATCATTCCGACGCACAAAATGACATTCCCATTAACGTTAAGAAACTCATGTTTTAGGAATTTATGGTAAAATAATTGTATGACACAACACACTATGTAAATATGCATGTCCTTTATTCATAAAATATTCAATTTGCATTTGCATAGGAAATTTCCTTAGAGAGATAGCATTTTTGAAGAAATTGTGAGAAGGACTTGGGAGACCATGGCATCCAAAAAATATTGGGAATGTATATATGGTATGTGCAAGTATGACAAAATGCACACATCCCTTGCCCATGCGATTTACGTGCAACTCTTGCAGTATTGGAGGATAGAGGAATTCAAAAGGAAAGCGGGACAGAATGCCGAAATTAGGCATAGAAATCCTAGCTTGCATAGCGGTTGCTCCAGATCATACATAGATCATCGTAACAATCAGGTATATATATTTGTTTGTTGAATTTATTTAACATTTAAATAAATTAAAATATGATTATATGATCATTTATTTAATTCAAATTTCAGTACGAAGAGCAGCATAGTGAGCCTGCATCTTGACAAGTCTATTGTAGGACTTACAAGATTGAGTCATCGATAGGTCCACCGTTAATAACTGGGTAGATGTTGCTTCCACTGAGTTTGCAGTAATTTATCCATAAAACTTCTTTTAAATAATATTTACATACATAAATACACACACAGAGATATATATAGACACAGACACACACACACACAGATACATATAACACAGAAGTATAAAGTTTTAATGAATGCATAAAATGAAAAATAGGCAAAATACCAAGCTAGGATTGAGGAGCTTCGGAGTAAAGATGTAGAGATAACAAGAGAAGCGGACGACCAAGTATTCAATTCACTCAGTAGAGTAATTATCAAAAGGGTAGGTTGTAAGCACAACTACAGCAAAATTCCAAAGATAATAACTTAAAAATTCATTATTTACATATAATATTAAGTGTGTGTGTGTGTATACACACACAAACAACCATATACATATATATGTATAGTATACTATATGTATGTATATGTATACGTTATAAATCCCAATAAACATATATGTGTATGTATTTTATAAGCATGCTTAGTATAATTATTTAACTTGGTCCTCGTTTTCTACTAGATGTTATAAATCATCATTTTAAAAATAAGTTGGGTTTGAGAAAAAAATGTAATTAAAAACATATATAATTAAGTTAAATTATACATTTTTTCAATAAATTAAATAAACTTTTTGTGTAGATTTTGTTGAATCACTCAATAAATTAAACAAATATATAATTTAAATTATACATTTTGTTTTAATAAACTAAAGAAATTTATTTGAGTTACAATATAGATTTTGTTAAGTCACTCAATAAACTAAATAAATATGTAAGTTAAATTATACATTTTGTTTCAGTAAATTAAATAAATTTATTTGAGTTACAATATAGATTTTGTTAAATCCCCTAATAAAATAAATAAATATATAAGTTAAATCACTAAATAAATTAAAAAAATAAGTCACATTATCTATTTTATTTCAAAAAATTAAACAAATTTAATTGAGTTAAAATAAAGATCTGTTAAACCACTCAATTAATTAAATAAAATATAAGTTAAATCACTCAATAAATTAAACAAACATATATGATTAAGTTAAATTATATATTTTGTTCTGATGAATTAAGCAGGGCTTCTTAAGTTAAAATATAAATTTTGTTAATTACATAAAAAAAATAGTTAAATAAAAATTTACTTAGTATTAAACAAAAAAAATTTGGCTAAAATATGGAGATCGTCATTAGAGAGGGGTACCAAACTGACTAATGTAGAAGAAAACCGATGCTTGAAGTCACATGTCGGTAAGTTAGAGAAGTTTGATACCAAATGTAGCACCCTATGTTTATACTCATACTATCCAAGAGTATTACCGAGTAATACTGTCAGATAATATAGAGAATGAGGCTATATGGGGTACACATGTGATTATTCCCTTAGGCTAACACTGATATGTATTAAAACATCAAATTTAACTCACCAACAAATGTACACGGTATCGGCACAAAGCAATAAACATGTGTCCCTCCAAGACAGAACGAAACACAATATACAGTAAATAATAGAGATCATAGAGTCAATCGCAGCGATAATATATAATATACATTATACAAAGTATAATATACATTACCAGGTATATACATGAGTTTATACAATACAAAATAATATACAACAATATTGAATAACTAATCTCCTCTATTCCCAAATAATACAACTTAGTCTCAACGTCCCTGTACCTGAAATGTCTTGGACATCCGAGTATTATAAATAACACACGGACCAGACTATGTCTATGACAATGGGTGATATGAAATATGTAAAATCAATAAAAGGTTTAATATTAATAATAACAATGACATTAACAAGTTCAAATATCTCAAGATAACAATCACTATTATTCACATAATAAAGTGTCATCACCCATTTAAAGAATGCCACTCAAAAATCACGAAATCAACGTCAAATGGGTGAATTATCCATATTTAAAAAAATCATCATCAAAATTGATTTATATAAAATATGAGATAGCTTATCAAATCATCCAAACCATATCAAACATCTTACAAACCATTAATATAAATCACCCACAAAACAAAGCACTAACAATAAAGTAAGGCTATCTCAAAAATACCAAATCATCAAAGAATATGGATATACGGAGATCGACTACACTTTAGACTCAACTAGTCTCTAGTCTAGTCAACTCATTATAGGAAAGAGACATATATGTCAATCCCCTACACACACATGTACCATGAATCTAACGGGAGACTGAGAGCCCGCCTACAGCAAGCCTGCTCTAGGAACACAGGTCTACTTGCCAACCACAGAGTAACCGTCTATTCCTATAGTTTTCAAGGCATATGCCAATCTACTACACTTACATACCCTGAACCAGATAGGGAGACTGATAGTCTCCTACCGTAAGCCTGCTTCAGGAACCTACTCGCCTACCGTAGAGTAACTATCTATTCAGAGTCTTCAGTTACCCCGACGGACATCGTGACCTCATCCACCAGTGGCTCATCTACGCATAGCCCCAGTCACGACCATGCTTTCCCCTAATGGTATCAGACTGCTGGCCTAAGCAACACAAGGGTCTATGGGCAACAACCCATCTGCTACTATCAATACTGTGATGCGCATCAAAGGAACATATAGCTATCTTGTCGCGGATCTGGGGGCGATCCCACGATCAGGCCGCCAGGGTGGATGCTGTCCAATCTGGTTCACTTTCGAAAAATAAAAGAAGCTGGACACAATGTGGATGGTCATATAATGCTCATACTCTATATTTACGCATATCTCAAATAATAGGCTGACACGTGGCTCTCATAAGCCAACGTCCAACAAGACGATACTCCTCACGGAGTATCACATATACACATGAGTGTAATCACTGCTTGAGTGACATTTACTTACAATGAATAATCAAACAAATAATATAACGGCGTCTTATACCACCGCATGTTATTCGAATACTTATTCGATGTTCATAAACTACACTCGATCCATATTATATATCTCTATATGACAAGTCCGATGAATAACTGGAAAAGTGTCATAATAGACGGTATCACTAAACCATTTATTCAAATTCCTCGTCACAGAAATGAAATCTCACAAATCAAATAGAAGAATGTCAGCATCCTATCATCTTAAAATAGAACATAAATCAGTATCAACGGTGAATCATACATAGTATCCAATTCAATATAAAAGGAAAGAGAAATCGAAAAAGTATGGTAAAACCAATTAATTAAATCACCATAATAAAGTCGTGTTTTAAAATAAATTTATAAACTTCTAAATAAAAATAGAATATACTTTCACTTTATATTAAACTAATTAGAGTGAAAACATCTTCCTTTAAATTATACCATTTCTGAAATTCTCATAACAAAAAAAGATATTTTTATTTATATAAAACATATCCAAAATCATTTAATTATTTCATAAAAGATTTATGTATTTTTCCAATGTTTGTAAACTCTTTTAATAATGTTTAAATAATCTTTATAATAAGAATCACTTAATATACTATTATTATCTTCATAATATATTTTTATAAAATAGCATTTATATTTTATTTTACCTCCTAACAATTTCAAACTTATAATATATTATAATATTGACTTAGAAAGGATTTTATAACCAGAAGAGAAGTATATTTATATTTATAATTCAAATTATACTATATTTATAAGTACAAAATAGTTAATTGAATAAAATTAATAAACTATTTATAAAATGCTTTTGAAAAAAATTAATCCCTTAAAATAATTTTCCAAAACTTTTCAAAATCATTTAAACTGAAAAATGAATAAAACGTCTATATAAAAAAACGCATATATCAATATTCTATTGTATAATGTTCAATTTGCAATCGAACAGAGTTCCGTTTGCAAATTGACATATCAAACCAATGCAAACAATCTACCAACTTTCCAAACACTCAATCAAGAATTTGCAACACAATATCAACAACTTCAATCTAAATCAATGTACCAATCAATTTATTCATCTAATAAATGCAAGCAATTAACAACATAAACATGTATATATTTTGCATAACAATGGAGACATGGATATAGTGTCTAAAATAGCATTTATATTTTATTTTACCTCCTAACAATTTCAAACTTATAATATATTATAATATTGACTTAGAAAGGATTTTATAACCAGAAGAGAAGTATATTTATATTTATAATTCAAATTATACTATATTTATAAGTACAAAATAGTTAATTGAATAAAATTAATAAACTATTTATAAAATGCTTTTGAAAAAAATTAATCCCTTAAAATAATTTTCCAAAACTTTTCAAAATCATTTAAACTGAAAAATGAATAAAACGTCTATATAAAAAAACGCATATATCAATATTCTATTGTATAATGTTCAATTTGCAATCGAACAGAGTTCCGTTTGCAAATTGACATATCAAACCAATGCAAACAATCTACCAACTTTCCAAACACTCAATCAAGAATTTGCAAAACAATATCAACAACTTCAATCTAAATCAATGTACCAATCAATTTATTCATCTAATAAATGCAAGCAATTAACAACATAAACATGTATATATTTTGCATAACAATGGAGACATGGATATAGTGTGAGTATAAAAACTCATAGAATTGCCAAAGTGACACTTAAAACCTTCGCCTTTATCTTCATCACCATTTTCTTGCTACGCCTTATCACCAGTCCATTCTCCACTTTGTTGCCGATGAGGTCATCTTACTATGGATGAAAGATGTAGGAAGTCAATCGCAAATGAGCATCTCCTCACTAAGTCGTTGCCATTTCCGACACATCCAAGCCCGCCTGCATCGCCTACGGCACACCGCAGACCCTCCCCCCTTCTCGCTTCGATCGTCATGCTAGTCGTGAGGGCTGTGATCTCCACCAGGTCGCACGACCTTGTCTCAAGCTGCCGTCAATCGCTCCCATCGATCGCAAGTCTTCCTCCTGGTCGCCAATACAAATTGCAACTCACCAAGTCGCACGCCACCTCCCCCCACATCGTTCGCGAGTCATCTATGCACAGGCTACAAGTCTTCGCTCCCATCATCACAATCGCCAATCGATTGAGCGACTACGATCGTACACGATTCTGGTTTTTTTTTCTTTTCTCCTTTTTCGCATTTCCTGTTTTGGGGTTAGAGTTAGGATTAGATTGGGTTTAGGTTGAGTTTGAAGGGAAGCCAGGAAGAATTCTAGAATAGGATAGAAAATGTTAAATTTAAATGTCTTTGGACCTTGATTACTTTGGGCCTATTTTCAATTCTATTTAAATTCCAATTCAATATAGTTTTTACTTCAGTTTCCATTCAAATTTAAATTTAAATTCTTAATATTTATTTATAAATATACTTCAGTCTAGTTTAAATTAATTTGCTTTTTACTATACTAGATAAATTTCAATAACTGCACAATTTCCTTCATTTCGATGCTCGCTTATTAATTTCCACTATTTTGATCACATAACCATTATTTACACTTTTAAAATATTTTATATTCAATTAAAACAATTTATTCAATTTCAATATATTATTTAAAATAACTTATTAATTCAATTTAATTTATTAAATCAAATATCATTTACTAAATACAATATAATTAACTAAAAATTTATTTTCAAATTAGAAATTATCAAAATCTCGAATTCGAATAATTGTATTTTAATTAAATTTACGTATAATTACGGCATAGAAAGTATGGTTGTTACAGACTTCCCTTTATCAAAATTGCATCCTCGCAATTCCTTATAGGGAGACGTCAAACAACTTATACCCTGACTTTTCTCGTATCTACCAATCATCCATCAAACTCAAATACTCAATCCTCTATATGGCTCTAACACTCCAATCTCATTTTATCGTATGCTATTATTTTAAATAGACTCAATTTGTGTATGTTGGATATTTTTGATGTTGGATGGTATGTTTGTATTGTTGGATATTGTGTATGTCGATATTTGCATATTGGATGTATGTTTGTATTGACGGATATTATATATGTTGATGTTTGTGATGTCGAATATGTATGTGAATTTGTGATTGGATATTATTAAGTTATATTTGTGCGATTAATTATTGATTATATGTGAATTTATGATGTTAGATATTATTTGGTTATATTTGTGTGACTAAATATTAAATATATATGAATTTGTGACCGAGTCTGCAAATTGATAAAACGGTCGAAAAAAATAAAAATGGCCTCCTGCTAACTTTGCTCTTTTCAGCGATTCTCTGGCTCTTTCTCCTATCTTACTCTCTCCTCTTGCTCGCTCTTGAGCTCTCCACTTGGGTGTGCTCTATTAGTGCCCGCTCATCCTTCCTCTCAGTTGTTTCTAGGTTTTTGCCTATGGAATTGGGGGTTTTTACCTTCCGCGGTGATTTCGTGAGGTCATGTCCCTCATTCGCTAACATAGCTGTAGCCTTGTTAGATGTGGTGGCTCCTCCACTGTCGGTTTGCTTCTCTAGCTTCTGTTCGGTAGAGATTAGAGTCTACTCTCTAGAGGCTTTCTCAGCTCTTGCTCGTTTCAAGTTTTTAGTTGTTGCTGAGATTTTCATGGAGCTTAACCCATGCTTCTCGAACTCGGTGCGCTGCTCTCTATTTTCTGGGTCGAGGCCTTATTTTGCTGCATCGCCAGTATTTAGGGCTTCCCATCCTAGCAAATCTGCGTCTATCGGGAATCGGGATTTCACCACCCGATTTGAACAGAGGCTGATTTTTGGGGAAGCGGTGGGTGTTATGGCTTCGAGTCTGTCTGGATTTTGCTTTGGATCGTTTGCTGTTGATACCGTGTGTGATTATTCGGGCATTAATGCTGATTGTGGTTTCAACACGAGTAATAAACGAGATTTCATCACTCATTTTGCTCCTCGTCTGACTGTCTTCGGAGTAGCAGCTGCTGCTAGTCCGCTTGGGGCTACTCTCGCCTTTGGATCTGTTGGCGACGTAGGCTATGCCTGTGGTCAGGGGGACAAGGATTTGACCACTTTATCTCCTCGACCAGACCGGCAGCTGGATGCTTTGTCTATTTCTGGTTCTGTTTTGCCTGGCAGTTCATCTTTGCCTTCGGGTGAGGTTCCTGTTGTGTCGTTGTTTGTAGGCGGTGGAATGTCTTCTGACTTGGTCGTCGAAGATAAGGAGTTTTCATTATCGCTCAGATCTCCACTACTATTGGCTCATACTCCTATTCAGCTGGTATGTGATGCCATTTGCAGGCAAGTGAGCTTTTCTCCTTCTATTTCCATTTTCGTAGATTATGCTGGATTGCCTGTTATTTTCTGGTTGTTGGCCGATGGTGTCGGTTTTGTGTGCATGAGCCTTGACACACTTAGGTGTGTGCTCCCTGACATTGCTGTCTCGTCCCAGACTGGTGGTGTGTCAGGTCCCATTTGTTCTGATTTTATCGACTCGTCCGTCTTTGCCCTTTTGTCTTGCTGCCTGCATCAGAGTCTTTGGCCTCTGTTTGTTTTGCAGGCATTCCTCTGCCGCATCGGTTGTGTCCATACCAGACTGCTAGTATGGAGCGATCTGATGGGATCCTCTTGCTGGGTTCTAGTGATGAGTCATTACGAGGCCTATTCTGTGTCGTCAGTGACTTTGTCTATTTATCGTATCCCTATTTTGTCAGGCTACCATTGGTCCCTTCGGAGGTTACAACGGGCCTGGAGCGATTGGTTCAGGCGATCTCCCATCTCTGGTCGTATAGTGGCCATCTCTGACCACTATACGGACAGCCTGGGTTATTGCCAGCCTTCATTGTTCTGCTCTGTTGTTCCCTCTGCTTGGTCCGACACGCGAATCTTACCTGTATTGCGGGGCTGTTTTATTAGTGACAGTCCGGCTTTGGTAAGGTTCCCACAGCAACGTGGGAAGCGACTTGTTTGCTCCCCTACACTCTTCAGACCCTCTACAGTTCTTCCCCGCCTCGCTCTTCCTTCCCATTCGTCTCTCTCTCCTGTTCCACCGTCGGTTGCTTCGGTGTTTTCTGTTTCTGGTTGCTCTTCCTCCCCCTCTTTTTCCTCCCCCTTCTCGGCTCATCCTTGTCCTGCTATTGACTGGTTCTTAAGGCAGAATGGAATGCGCTTGGTCCGCCACCCCTCTTTTTTACGCTTTTCTTTTGATCTTTCGAATTGCTTGGTTCCTTCTACCCCTCACTGCTCCCCGGCATGCTCCCTTCCCTCTTCTTTGTGCTCTCTGTCCATTATCATTCCTCTAATGAGTAAGGCAGAAATTGCGCTCCTTAATGAGCGCCTTGATTGCATATCTAGGAACTCTTCGCCTTCGTTGTTTGATGCCTCGCAGTCTTCTTTGATGGGGACCGGTGTTGAGGTGTCTTTTGAGACACCTCCCCAGCCCTCCGTCCCTCCTCCTCGTTCGTCTCGTCGCAGACCGCGTAGAGTCCCGTCTACCCCTCGCACCATCCGCACACGCTCTATAGCGGCGTCCGAGCAGATCGATAGATCTGCTCGATATTCGCTGTATCTTGTCTGAGCTCGTTCTGTTTTCCGTTGGTTAGTGTCTGGTTTTCGCTCTTTTTTTTTCTCTTTTCTCACCTTTCTTTCTCTTCATGTTGAATTTTCTCTTCTGGAATGTCCGTGGTATTGGCAACGATGCGACTTTGGCTAGGCTAAAACGCATTGTCAGGAAGCACTCTGTTGGTTTGGTCGCTCTCCTGGAACCTTTTCTAGACCTAGAAGGTATAACCAAAACCGTTTTATCCTTAGGCTTTGGCGGTGGCTCTGCCAACGTCTCCGGTAAGATTTGGAGTTTATGGTCCAAATCCCTTGCGGTTCGCTCCGTTTTCGACTCATCTCAGCTCTTCTCGGTGGCATGCTCGTCTCCTTCTATCGCTTCTCCCTTTCTTTTCTTGGTAGTTTATGCCAAATGCGATCGAACGGAGAGGTTATCTCTTTGGTCCGACATTTTAGGCCTCGGTTCTTTGGGTTTCTCTCACTCTGTGGTTGGCGGCGATTTTAATATCGTCGCTTGCCAAGCGGAAAAACGGGGAGGAGCCACCATCAACCGTGTTGCGATGGCGGATTTCAACTCGTTCATTGTCATCTCTGGTCTCTCTGAGCTTCCCTTTGTTGGCTCTGCTTTCACCTGGTCGAACAACCAAGAGGGACCGAACCGTATCCTCTCTAGACTTGACCGTGTTTTCGGGTTGGAGGATTGGTTTCGCCTACCCTTTTCCTTTTCGATCGCTCATCTTCATCGGTCCTTCTCTAACCATGCTCCTTTGATTGTTCACTGCTCTCCTTTCTCCCTCTCGGGGCCCTCTTCCTTTTGGTTCCAAAGCATGTGGAGATCTCACCACTCTTTTCTTCAAGTGATAACTAACTCTTGGAGCGATCCTATTGTTGCCTCTCCCTGCGCTGTTTTCGATCGTAAGCTTAAGCGTCTCAAGGATTGCCTTAAGGTGTGGAACGTTCATGTTTTCAAGAACATCTTCGATTGCATTCGCTTGGCCGAAGAGTCTCTAATCGTAGCTGAATCCTTGTTAGACGAGGACCCGTCCGCGGCTAACAAGGAGGCGTGGGCTTTAGCTCAATCCAACTTCTCCTCAGAACTTCGTATCGAGAATGACTACCTTCATCAAAAGGCGAGGGTCAAGTGGGTGGTCGACGGAGATACGAACTCCAAATTCTTCCATTCTTCCATTCGTAAGAAGAATAACCTTCTCACTATCCGTGAGATTTTGCGACCTGATCTATCTACGGCTTCTTCGCCTGAGGAAGTCAAAGATACCATTCTGGCCCACTTTCAATCCTTTCTAGGATCTCCGTCTGTCGCGGTATCCGATCCGGCCCTGTTAGCCTTCATTCCTCGTGTGGTTCTTTCTCCGGAAAGTGTCCTTTTAGCGGATCCTCCATCCCTTGAGAAGATCCGTGCTTGTGTCTTTGCCCTGAGCAAGGATAGTGCCAGTGGCCCTGATGGCTACAACGGTGTCTTTTATAGGAGTTCCTAGCCTATTATTCAGGCAGATTTTTGTCTTGCTGTTCAATCCTTCTTCTCCGGTAGGTCTCTTCCCTCGGGTTGGACTTCCACCAACCTGATTCTCATTCCTAAGTGCGAAAATCCTCGGTCTTGTGGGGATTTCCGGCCCATCAGCCTTTGCAACTTTTCGAATAAAGTTATTTCTAAGATCCTGGCCAGTCGCTTGGCCCCCTTCCTTGAGCGTATTATCTCTCCTTCTCAAGCGGGATTTGTAAAAGTGCGTTTAATTTCTGATAACTTCCTTCTAGCCCAGGAACTGATCTCCCAGCTTGATCGGAAAGTTAGGGGTTCTAATGCTGTCTTCAAACTGGACATGGCTAAGGCCTACGATCGCATGTCCTGGTTTTTCGTCATCAAAGTCTTGAGGGCTTTCGGGTTTCCGGAACCCCTCATTGACTTGGTGTGGAGGCTCATCTCCAACTGTTGGTTCTCTGTGCTCATTAATGGTTCAGCTAATGGGTATTTCAGGGCGGGGAGGGGTTTGCGACAAGGAGACCCACTTTCGCCATCTCTTTTTGTGATCGCGGCGGAGGATTTCATTCGCGGTCATCAAACCTTAACGATCTACGATCAGATCCAGCGCTTCGGGATTCCGAGGGGTTGGCCCCTAATCTCTTTCTTATCCTTCGCTGATGACATTGTCATTTTCTCTAATGGCAGTCGTTCCTCTTTCCGACGGCTCCTTAGTTTCCTCCAACAATACGAGAGGTCCTCGGGCCAGCTCGTTAACCCTTCCAAAAGTTGCTTCGTCCATGCGAAGGACTTGTCTCCCTCTCGAACTTCCTGGATCGAGACTATATCGGGGTTCAAGGAAGTTTCCCTTCCTTTACCATACCTGGGTATTGTCCTGTACCGAGGTAGGAATCTTAACGCTTTCTTCGATCCCTTGACTGACAAAGTGAGAGGTAAGATCTTACGCTGGAATGCGTCTCTCCTTTCCCAGGCTGGTAGGTTGGTTCTCATTAAGTCAGTTTTAGACTCGATGGGAACTCATGTATTCGCGGCTATGACCCCTACCTCTTCCTTCTTCCGGTCATATCGGTCTTTGACCTCGTCCTTCTTCTGGGGTAACAGGGACAACGCCCGTCGTCACCACTGGGTTTCGTGGGACGCGATTTGTCGTCCCAAAAGCAAAGGTGGCTTGGGTCTGCGTAATCCTAAGGACCTTTGTGTGGCATTTGCCTGTAAGTTGTGGTACAGGTTTGGGGCTAACGACTCTTTATGGGCGTCGTTCCTCCATGCAAAGTACCAAAGGCTTGCGGGCTCTAATTTCTCGGGTTCTCCATCCTATGCTAGTGAGACCTGGAAGCACATGCAGTCGGTGAAGCCGTTCTCTGACTCTCATGGAGGATTAACAAGCTGGGATGGCGTTTCGTTTTCCATTCTGAAAGCTTGGACTTCGGTTAGAATTCCAAGCCCCACTCGTACTTTATTTTCCTTCATTTGGGATTCTCGTATTCCCCCCAAGGTCTCTCTATTGATGTGGCGTATCCTGCACGATGGGTTGCCACTAGACGAGAATCTCCAAAAGATCGGCATCCCCTCTGTTTCCCGTTGCAGATGCTGTGGCAATGGGGAAACGGAATCCTTGAACCATTTGTTTTTTGATGGTTTCTCAGCCAGAGCGTGCTGGAATTACTTCGGGAACCTTGTTGGTGTTCGAGGTATTGCCAGATCTCCTAATGATCTTCAGAGAGCCTGGTGGGCTGGGATCTCTAGAAAATCTCTTCGTTCGATCGTATTCCGCTTGATTCCCTGTCTCATCTGCTGGCACCTCTGGTGCGCGCGGAATAAGGCAACCTTTGAGAGCTCTCCTATGGATCCTCCGTCCATTATTCGGCGTGTGAGGAATGACGTCTTCCTGGCTTTCCGTGGTAGACCATTCAGGGGACCCATGGGCTCCCGTTCTAGGCGGCTAGTGGGTCTTCTTTCTATTTCGTGTGCTCTGACTTCCGCTAGACTGGGAGTTGGTTGAATCCTTTTGGTGGGGCGTTGGCCTTCACCCATCGCTCTCGTTCCCCCCCCTACCCCATTTTTCTTATAATGTGGTTGCTAGTTTTCCAGGTCCAGGTGTCTTCGGAGTCTTCCATGGTCCGGAGTTCGCTTGGGTTGTGGTCGTCCTGTTCTGTGGGCATCTCCTATGCTCTGCTCCGGGTATTTGGTTTTGGAGTTGCTTAGGTGGTTCTAGCAGTGGTTGGTTGCTTGGGTTGCTCGTTCTGGTTTTCTAGCTTCTTGTCCGATCGGCGATCCTTTCACTTTGTTGTGCTTGGTTAGAGCATGAGTTGATTGGGATTTAGTTCCCCTTTTCTGCTATTGGCCTTCTCTGTGGTCCTCTCCTTTTGATTTTGTGGGTCCTTGCTTCCTCTGGTGACACCACCATTGGGCGATGGCCTTACCGGAGCTCGATGGTGTTGTCAGTTGGGCGGTTTTCTTTGGGTCAGTTTGGGATGGTAGCTCCTCTAGTGGACTGGCCTATACCTATTCGGTTGTGGCGGGATTGATGGTTGTGTGGGTGGTGCTTCTTTTACTCTGTTTCCATTAGTACTCCTGGCTTCTGTCAGTCAGTGGAGCTTGCGGTGGTTTTAGCGTGGTTGCTCTGCTGATCGGTCTGGGTTTTGTTCCTTTTATCAGTTTTCTTTGGCTCGGTGTGGGGTGGTATCTTCTCTGGTGGACTGGTCTATACCTATTCGGTTGTGGCGGGGTTGACGGTTGTGTGGGATATTGCTTCTTTTGTTCTTTTTCTGTTGGTTTCTCCTGGCTTCTATGTGTCAGTGGAGGTTTTTTATTTTCTTTTACTTATTTTCGTTACGGTCTTGTTCTGTTGTCTGTGTGTTTGGGAGGCATATGTTCTCCGTATGCCTTGCCTTCTTTTGTGAGCCTCCGGAGAAAGGCTTTTTTCTCCTTTTGCAATATATTTTTCTTTTAAAAAAAAATTGTGACCGAGCTCAGAAATGCTGCAAAAATGCTTCAGCTATGGCATTAGCAAAACGTCGGAAGGGTGTCAGAAAATTCAATTTTAGCATTTTAATTAGACGTCGGTATGACGTAGGTTGGACATCGGCATGACATCGACAAAAGCATTATATCGTTGTCGGCATGTCGTAGACATGGCACCGATAAGTAGGCTCTGAAATGTTGTCGGCATGACATCGGTGAATGACATCAGTAAGTACCCCACTAAAGACATCATAATAGCGTCGGTAAAAAAAATTCGACGCCTTGTTTACACTACGCCATAGATTGCATACTGCAACACACAAGAAGTGATGCAGAAAGTGCCAAATAATGTTGCTAGAGGCCAAAAACGAGCTAAGGCAACACTTTCTCGGTGTTGCATTTTGCCGCGTTGCCGCAGACTCAAATGCAACATCTTTGTGATCCTAAGGCAACATCGGTTCTGTTGTTGCCACAGGTACTAAATTTACTAAAAAGTGGGTCCCACAATCTGGGCCCCAACATGTGGGGCCCACTAATTCTGTTAACCAACTTAACGAAACCGTTTTGTGGGGCCCACATTCATTAATCTATGGTAACACTTTTACCAATAAAATGGCAACACTTTTCCAGTTTATTACCACATTTAACATCACATACTGCAACATTATATCATATCTACGGCAACACTTTTTGCAATTTAAATTGGAAATGTACTGCAACATCATACTACTGCAACATTACACTGCATTTCATAGTAGCCAAAGAGCTATTCATTTCATAACAGCCAAACAACAAGTCGTTTCATAACAGCCAGCAACACAAGTTTTAGTCAAGTACAAAATAACAAACATACTTAAAACATAACAGCCATCAACACAAGTTTTAGTCAAGTACAAAATAACAAACATAGCCAGTGCATTCATATTAACAGCCAGTACATACTAATTAAATTCTACATACTACACGTCAATTCATCTTTGCGAGCCTCCAAATTTCATGCTTCCGAGCCACCAGTACCATCAGTGCCTCTAGTGGCTCCAGTGCCAGTTTCATCACTGCAGACGGTCGCACAAAGACCCGCAACATCAATTTGCATGTCAGGGTTAGCTTCGCCTAATTTCTTAAGCACCCATGACAAGTTCTCCTGAACTTTTCGGGTTCACCGTTGCATCAAATTCATCTTTGACCCTCTTGTTCACCTTTGCTTCGACTTCTTCAACTATATTTTCCTTTATCTTCGCTGCCAGCTCCTGTATGTATGTGCTTGTTGTTGGGGCATCTTTTGAAACTTCTGCAGACTTTGTGTGCCGTCCTATAAGCCAAGTTGGACCGTGCCGCTTTCCATCAGAAATCAGTTCTTGAACAACTTCATCACTTCCTCCTTCACCTATTGCTTTTTGAATCTTATCCTGCAAAATAAAGCAGTTTCAAAATGTGACATTAAATAAAATTAACAAATATAACATCTGAAGCAGTTTCAAAATGTTGATGCGCAAAATGAAGCATTTTTTTGACATCTGAATGAAGAGAAATTAAAATTCTTACAACTCTATACTTCATTACTGAAGTATCGGTCTTGTACACCTTTCCTTCTTTCCGCTTGCGAGTTCTAACAAAAAGCTCTCCATCTGATTCGTTGGACTGATACAAATTAAATGAAAAAAGTTAGACAGCAAAAGAATATCAAACCAATTTTTCCAGAACATATATCACTATTCAATTCAGATGTTATATTTGTTAATTTTATTTAATGTCACATTTTGAAACAACAACTCACAGATGAAACTGTTCACAGATGCACCAATGAAAGCTGCTGTTGTTAATTTTATTTAAAAGGTTAGACAGCAACTCACAGATGCAAAAATGGAGCAACAGCAGCTTACAAGTGCAAAAATAAAGAAACGGCAAGTATAAAATCACAACATATGTAGCAACAATATCACTAACATTTTCTCGACTGTCCCAAACAAGGATACTTTTGCTGTCCCAAACATTTTCTCGACTGTCCCAAACCAACCCATCACTAAGTTTCAGAAATTATACAAACAAGGATACTGCATTCGAGTTTGCAGTACCCTAAGATGGGTGCAATACCTTAACCATCACTAAATTTGCCAAATACCTTAAACACTGTATTAATAATTTCCACAGAGACGGATTGGACTCATATTTAATGTTTAATATGCATCTAACTTGCTGACATATATTGACCAAATGTGTACAAATGCATGAGCATGACGGACACTGGTTTGGAAAAGAACTGAGTTTTCTATCCCAAACAAGGGCAAAGAAAGGCTCATTTATATTTTTATAGATTTTATGTATTTTTTTAGCAAATGGTAATAATAGCTATTGAGTCGTAAATTAATGTGAAAATGCATACCCAGCCAACCATAAAAATAAGCAAAATACATACCATCTTATGCCGAATTTGAGAAAAAAGTTTTGGACCAGCAGTGTGTGTGTCTGTATACAATTTCCGACTTGCACAATTTGTAAGGGCCTTGTTCTATGAAAACATAAAATAAAGATGTTTATCTGCCTGATTTGAATGAATAGAAAGGGAAATAAATTCTGTGATAAAATTTAAAATTATACCTGAATTTTTTCATCTCCCCAATACATCAAGAGTACTTGGAAATCCGCAAGTGGAATTTCGTCCGGCCTATTTTCAAGCCTCTCTTCATCAGTTTCATAAGCCATATAATGTGCCTTTTTAATACGACTCTTGTACCCCCTCCAAGAGTCACGAATTGACTTCAAAACCCAATAGTCACATTCATCCGGAATAATATACCGTTGCTTAAATACAAATCAAACATTAAAAAGAACAGTCATGCTACTTTTGTGACAAGTTACATATATTTAATTAAAATTCAGCTAAGTTTGCAAATTACCTTAACATAGCTCAAAACTATTGGAGGCAGTAGTTCGTAGACTACATTTAATCAAAGATAAGCTATTTCCATTAGTAAGTTTGTTCGTAGACGAGCACATGTGCGTGCGTATGTAAAGTAATATTTTTTGCTGATACAGCGAACTTCATATATATGTTTCATGCTACAGGTAAATAAAAGATAATATGTAATTTAAAGAAATAAAATACTAACCTTATTTTAGGTGCATAGGGTCTCCACTACAAAAACCGACCTTGAACTTGCTCCAATTCCAACCGTCAACATGCACTCCTCCATAGTAAGAACCCAATTCATCTTCATAATCAAATTACCAGTCGTGTACAGGTCATATGGCTTTGACGATCTTATATCAATAATTAATAACCTTAGGTTCATATCACTTGTTTACAAAAGTCTTACCCACTTGCATCACCTAGTATACTCCATAATAACTGACATCTGCACCAAATCAGGTAGGTTGTATTTTATATATGCTTGCATAGAGAGAACAGATTTTTCATAATAAATGCATTGGACTACCGAAGGAGATCTAATACTTACTTTGTTAAAGTGTCTCAAAGGATTGGGCAATAAATCTTCTTTATGTAAATCTACTACCTGCATTCCAGTAACAAATCTATATAGTAAACAGAGGTAAGTTATCAATTAAAACTGAAAGTAAACATTTTAATTAACCATAAAGGCAAAATTTAGAGTAAAAACCTTATAGATTGGATCAGTCAATCTTCAAAACTGGAAATAGGCATATGTAGTTCTATAAATAAACACTGTAGATCTAAAATGTCTAAAGATAAATAATAGAAAAAGATAAATACGAGAAGAAACAATATCACATGCAGAAAAAAAATAATGCGTGTTATTTAACTATACTTGTGGACTTACCTCATCAGAAGTTCCTTGTACTAAGCATTTTTATGCTTCGTTTTGCTAAACAAAGTAAAGATACTGTGATAAGATGCGAGCAAAAGAGATATGTAAGCATAAACATCTAAGCATGCTAGTATGACAAAATTACTTCAGAAGAAAATCTTGTAAAAAATAGGGATTTATCAAACCTGTCATTTTTGATAATTTTTAATGCGGCAAGAATGAAGAATTCACATATCAATACATCCAGTTAGTTAACGAGAATATAACCATGATAGTTTATCATTATGAGTAACAGACATAATGCTACAAACAAATCTCAGATAAGGAGAAATATTTCTCCTACACAACCTTTCTGAAAACTGTATATGTCAATACATTTGCTAATTTAGTTAAAAATTTATCCTTTTTCAAGTAAAATTAAAAATAATATCACAAAATGTAATTTTCTCCAAATACGGATGAGGTACCATAGAATCAAATCACAAAAACTGCATAGCCCATGCAAAATTCCGACCATAGTTCAAAGCCCAACTTACAGACAAAAAATGAAGATGGTGAGGACCAACTCAATCACACATAATAATTAGAGGCAGAGTTACCAAGAACATAGATTTTTTAACTAGATGGCCACAACTTCTACCTGTACCTGAGAATACAACTAATTAATTCTCGATTTTATAGAAACTACAATGCCATGTCATATCAGTTATGCACTCTAGCATTAGTATACTGAAATGAATCTTGTATAGTATTTAATTTATAGCTTATGTGTCCTAGTCCTATATGATAATTTTGCTAAAGAAACTTCAATTAGGTAAGTCAAATTCAACATGGCAAATGAAAATGCCCATGACTCAATGTCTATTGCTAGTTTGTCCAGTTATATAATTGGTCATTTAGTTATTAGAACTCCTGAAAGTAACGGATTAGCTCATGATTAGTATATATTTTACTAACATGGTAGGTTTGTAATATGGTTAAAAAAATTAAAAGGCAAGAGATTATAACACATGCATCTACTACCAGTATTAACTTCTAAAGTCGTTATAATGTAAAGGCATGTGCAGGAGCTGTTGCAATATTGCAAGGCAGACCAACCATATCATTGTCTATCATCATATCAATGGATTTTCAGGATCTTGTATGCCCAGGTTTGAAGGAATTTTAATATAAATTGTTGCATACGTTTGTCAAATTGACAATCAAACTTATGTGTAACTGAGCAATTATTACCATCATGGTTATATTCACATAATGATCAATAAAAACATTTACAAAGCAGAGCTACTTTGTGGATTAATACATGTCTTAATTATAACAACTATCATGGAACGTTGTAACCACGTTGTCAAGGATCAAAGAGGAATATGTGCTATTAGTTCTTAAATTAGCAATACAAATGAGTGCAATTAATCCTTAAATTCACAATACTCCTATTTTAATGTACAAAAAATGATCCCAATGATCTTGTATTCCGATAAGCCCTGAAAGGGAACCATTAATTCTTTAGCTAGTGCTTTACAATCTCTATTTTCATAAAATTCATGTAAATAGCAATGGCTTTATTAACAATGACATATGTGCCTTCAACAGGCTAGACCGGACCATCTTACATGATACTTACCATTATTGATTTCAGCTACAATATGATATCTTTATATGTCATTTCGTCGTTTGTAATTTTTTATGATAGTTCATCACACTGCACTATAGAATAAAATTAGCTTGGTTATAAACAACATGTTTACTTTTTAAGGTATATTGCCATAATAGTTCTTTTTGTTCACTATAGTTTTGATACCAATTGTTCACTTATTACTTCAACAGAATAAACAATTTTCATTGGAAATGATGTCCCCAGTCCATGTTAGCAATATTCAAATCTCCTGTAGACATAGTTGATCTCCCTTGGTACAGAGCATACCAAGCAACACCGTAGTCAAGGCTGATTAGATTTTGTTCGATAAAACAACGTCATGTAACCACTTTGCCTTCAGTGGTTGTGATTCACAGCTAGTCCTGGACCCTTTTAGGATTAACGTTTAATCATTCTTTATGTGAAATGAGTTATACATTAATTATGAAGAGACGTGTATACTTGCATGTATAATGTTGTTCATAGAGGGTTAATATACATGATAAAAAATTGGACTTATTTTAGTTGATTTGTCAGTACACACTCGAAACCATGCCTCGCCTTCCCTTTAGAAATCCTTGGATTTCACGGGTCTGTCCTTTTTATTTTCCTAAGTTATGCTGAAATCCACTATGTTCTTATCAAATTCCATCCCTATTTCTCAACAATTTCATCATATATGGCTGATGAATTCAGCGCGACTTGTGTAATAAATTACCTAGAACGTAAGTGTTAAATGCCATGCTTTAAATGATGATGTCTTGGATACACCTACTCACACTATGTCAGCTTATTGATCCCATATTTCACAAGGATATCAACTACTTGTCCATCACCTGTTGATGCTTCCGTCATATTGGATTTGGATAGCAAGATGCAGCATGTGGACAGAGTGATCTTATTATTGGCAAGTCCAAGTCGGTATAGTTTTTTATTATGTTGTAGTGTGATATCGAATTTTATTTCAACATTATTTGTAGATTAGCTTGTTTTGTTTCTTGATACATGAGATTGCTTGCTTACAAGTATATCAATATATAACTTTTGACACCTAAAGAGACCATATATTGTTCATAATAAACTCTTATAAAAGTGTGTCATAAAACTTCACACTTGATTATAATCATATGCAATGCCAATGATTAGCTTTGGGCTTACTATTAAGTTTATTTTATTCTCCCTCAATAAAAAGAAAATGTCAAATATAGTGGCTCTTCACTTAAAAGATTGCTAATCTGGAAGAAACTAGACATAGAACTTTTCTTTTAATCACATAGTATTTTCATGAAATTAAAGGGAAAACGAATTAAAAGCTTACTAGTTGTAGTTGACAGCTTGGATCCATAGACACATCACTTTCCACCCTTGATACCTCACGAATCCAACATTAATTACAGGCGTTGTACAATATCTATACCTACAAGAATATGCAGCATCACTGATACAACTCAGAAGCATCTTAATGAGATATATAAATCGGTAAATTTTGAACTAATCAGGAATATGATTACACCTTAACTCACAAGTAAATCAGTATATTAGGCAACACAACAATCAAATCAGGAAAAACTTGAAATATATATAGAGTGATACCTTAAGCAGAAGATTAAATCGAAGCCCTAACTGAAATTTGAATCCCAAACGAACCCTAATTGAAGACCTAATTGAAACACCAAAGCCCTAATTGAACTTGAACTCGAACTTGCCCTAATCGAACCCCGATTAAGCTTGCAAACTTGAACTTTTAGCCCTAATTGAAACAGCGATTGAGAGTGTTTGAGCGTTTGTGAGGTTGAGTGTTTGAGAGGTTGAGTGGCGGAGTGTTATTTTGTTAAGTGTTTAACTGAAACCCTTGATATTTTTTGTTAAGTTTTGCCGCTTTCTTCCTGCTTCCCGCGTTCTTTTTTCAGCCCGCTCATTTTTTATAATATTTTTATAAGTCTATAGCTACTGCAACATATGTTGATATCTATACTAACATCCTGAAGCTAATGTTGCAATAGACCTTTGGATCGGTGATCCATTTTAACAATTGGATTAAATGTAGACCGTTGGATCGTATTCACGTGGATTGCTAATTTTATTAATTTTTTAATTTGAATACAACTATAGCTACTGCAACATCTTGTTGATACCTATGCTAACACCTTGAAGCGTGTGTTGTAATAGACAATAATCAGCATACCTATCGTTACATTGTAGTTAGCAACACCTTGTATTTTTGTTGCGATAGGTCATCTATGGCGTAGTGTTACCTATGCCATCTAAGACATCGACGGGACGTCGTTTTTCTGTTTACCAGTGCCGTGCTGACGCCGTTGTGACATCGGTCTACAAGGCGTGGCTAGTAGTAAGAGCTATTTATATGTTTATTATTTTATGTATGAGTCATAAAATTGACATAAGTACTATTGAAATGAGTGGCATTAATAATGTTACTTCTCAAGTGATTAAAATTATGCGCATTATGAACAATGTGGATAGTTTTACGTTCTCGGACTAGACCATGACTTAAAAATGCACATTTTCTCACCATTATATGCACTATAATAGATAAATACTAACTATGATATGATAACTAATAAAACTTATTTTATATAACCTGCATGAAGAATAAAAATGCAATAAAACATAAAACTACAGCAAAGTCAACCCCAAAGATGAACTAGACCACCTATATATAAAAATAACGTGAATAAATATCAATGTAAATGGCTAAAACAAATTCATAATTGCATGAATAATACATCTTCACAAAAACTAAAACCAATTTCACTTTGTTTATTTTGCAAAGATATGCAAAAATGTAATGGAAGTTGTTAAATTTTTGACACTAGTTTTATATAAACAAGATGTGATACCAATGCAAGAAATGAGTTAATATGCAACTGCAAATCATGTAAATTGAGTGAAGGCATTGTATAATTGTAACAAAAAAAGCTTATAAAAGACCACTTGGACAATATCATGAATTTTTGGTTGAGTAATGACTTTAACATGATTTTAATCACATTATTTGCAGACAAAAACGCTGTATATAAATGCATTGATCTTTCTCCCAATATCTTATACACATTACTAACAGCTTTTCCATTAGCACTAAATTTTCAAATATGGATTCTTACTTTACCATGCAGATTGAGTATGTTTGCCCTTTTTGTAAGCCAAATGTAACGCACTTTCATGCATGGAATGAAATCATTAGACATTTAATTGAAGGTTACGAGGAACAAGGTTCGAATCAAGAGCTTTTAAGTAAGTTGTACAATGTCGAAAGATTGATCAATCATTCTATTTCAACTTATAATCAGTGGAACTTAATGATGAGTGCTCACCAGCAAAATACTGTTGTTTTTGGACGTGGACATCAACCGAACTTGCCCCATCTTGCAAATCTGTACACATTCTCAGTTGAAACACAAAGACTTGATGCAATGTATCCGTACATTCAAGCACATAAACGAGCTAAGCTTGCCTTTAATGAAATCATGCAAACAATTGAGCATCGTCGACATTATCAGGTAAGGTTCTTTAGGTCTTGGACGTTATCAAATTTAAGCATATTTAGCTCTGCAAAATGAACCAAGTTTTTTTAGAGCTATTGTTAAAGAATTAAATTGTATAGTTAAAAAAGTGCTTGTCTTGTTAAATTTATTTTTGATGTGTTTGATCATTATTTCCAGTACTATAGCGACGTTATAAACTAATAGATATTTGCAAAATTTTAATGATTGATTTGAAGAATAAAGCCTATAATTTTATTTTCTTATGCACAAAATTTTTCATAACCTTTATTCCCCTAGTTTTGGTTGTTTATTCTTTTGAAGCCGAAGTAAAGATAGTAAATAAGTGACCAAATTTGCCAATAACTACCTGATTTTATAACATAGTATGGGATCACTTGGTCCATAATCTATAGATGATCAGAGTTTTCCATCTTTTCATGAGAAAAACTGCATTCTAAACTTTCAAAATTACAGGGTATTATATTTTACATCAATGCCAATTGAAAAAAACATACCAAGTAGCATTGAAATTACCTTACTCGATCTTCAATATCTAAGATTAAGTTCATATATATTACTCACTCTTTAACATTCATTATCTAACAGATAAACTTTGATCTAAAAAGATTATTTAATAAATACTCTAGTAATATTTATCCATAAACTTCAAATCAAAAGTGTGTTAACATGCATTCTTACTTTGCGCCTTGCTCATATTCATCACATTCTTATGTATGTTTGTTAAACTTTGGAAAACTAATAATCGATTAGGTCTATAATTGAAAGACATTGATTATGAAATGTATGGCTACAAGCTAGCTAGTTAAATAGCAGGTCTGCATGTGTAAAGTGTCTGATTTGGGACGCATATTTTGTATGTAAGTTGTACATGCATATGACAACACATTTTCTTGATCAAACTATCTATATTTGTAGTAAAAATTCAAAATGAAGCTCACTTTTATAATTCTAATTAGTGGATATGATGATTCAACCCCAAAATTCTTTTATTGAATCATAAAATCTTATTGCATTGAGTGCTTCCAACTCTATTCAATAATTATAATATGTTCATAGCACAATATAGCATACAAGTATATAATTGATCTTCACTGCCAGGGCATGTATTTTACAGATATAACTTATTTTATATTATATATAATCATCTAACTAATGGAAATATTATGTTACAAACTACAAAAAGCAAATATATCATATAACAGTTACTTTATGCGGAGGAAGCGTAATTAGGAAATTGGAACAAATCAAAAATTGCTTAGAAACCAATATCATAATGCCTAACATTAACAATAAGTTCTATAATAAGAAAAAGCTTAAAGTTAAGGTTTATGAAATCAATAATCTTTGCAAATCCAAGTACTTGAAAAATCCCCACTAGCAAAACAAGCACATCCACTTGCTTCTTTTGTCCACTTAAATTTGTAACAAATCAATCAAATTTGATTATATATAAGGAAATATATTGATAATCATCAATACCATATTAATATATATGATTTTAAGTTTTAGTGATTTCAATGAACAATTGCATATTTTTGGTATAACATAGAAAAACATAATTCTTATAATTAGTTAAAGCGAGCAGACAATAAATATGAGCCTTCAATACAACTTAGGTATCTTGAGGAATCTTCATACCTATATTAATAAGCTTAACATAGCAAAATTTAAAAATAACATCTAAGAAGATAATCTAGAATGACAAAACTGGATAGTAAAAATATAATAAAAATACTTGCCTCCTTAGCCAAATCAAAGAAGGCTTTTGAAATTACATGGAAAGCTATAAGCTTGAATGTACCCCGACATATTTAATAGGTCTGTAATTATGACATTTTTACACATTTTGAACTTTTACCATTTGGTAACTTAGTTGAAAAATAAAGTGAAATCAGGAAAGAACTAGGATTTAGTTGTTGTATTTATAACATTTGTGTAGATCTTTTAGAACTGGTTAATTTGACTATAAATGTACCAAATTTGGAATAATAGTTTGGGAGTCATGGATTTGTAAAGTTATAAGCTTGAACTGATTTCAGTCGCTTTGACTGACCCTGAGAGCTATTTCCACCGACCCAAAGTTCCATTCAGAACCCTCATTTTTACATTAATCAATTGAAGACTGCGTAAGTGGTCAATAGATCATGTTTAAACATATTTTTATAAGTACCGCGAATAGTACAAAATTGTATGCACCCGACTAAAGACCCGATCGAGTCCTCACTTTGTGATTTCAAAAGGAAAGTTTGATAATTTAGACGACTAACAATTTATACATTATACTTGCTCTCACATAACAAATTTTGGTTGAAACGAGGATCCTTTGATGCAATGTGTAAAATTGAGGGAGGATGCTCTTTATCCAAGTCACATCTATTCTTATTTCCAAGTCACATCTATCCAAGTCCCTATGATTTCAAGTGTTTTTTTGATTTTATTTTATTTTATTTTTATTTTTTTGGCTTCGTCTGGGTTCCTGATTTTCTTGCCGAATGTTAGTATATGATCACCTACGCTGATTTTCCTAACCCCTGAAATAATCATATATCGCACTATAGTTGATTACAGATTTCCTTAGACACATTTGATATCATATTCTACTATATATGATCGTTAAGTGAAGATGGTAGGTGACATGAGCTCAATACAATATGGCTGATTCATGCACTCTTTAACATGAAGAGTAGCTATAAATTTCGATTACTATACCTCTATTACCTCACTATATGTGTATACTGTTTATATTTTATTTTGAATCAGTGTTTGCTCATACCCAATTTTTTTCTAACCTAAGGCTATTTTTTTTTCTTACAACTCTCGAGTACTTCCAGGAGTAGGTTGAAAGCAGGTTTAGATTATAATGTCGCTTGGAGCTGATTGGAGACGAGCAGGTGGTTGAAGTACTCTATCATCTATATAGTATTTTCTTTTTGCTTTTTAGTGCTATATTTTGATATAACAGTTTATATTTTTGACAAGAGAGTATTTTACGTGGTCTTTCTTTTACAATCCAGACATTGATTAATGTACCAATTTGATCATTTTAATTTAATACTGCATGGTATGGGATATGCACTTTATTCTTGTTGTCATCATATTACCGTCTCAACTTCATTACTATATATCTATTATGTTTTGCCTATGTGTTATGAGAATTATGTAGTATACATTTTATGTTGCCTACTTTGATGGACCTCCGTAGTGGGTTCTCGACTAATGCATGCATTGTGGTCATTAAAGTTGGCTTTCAAGTATTTGACAGTGGATGGCTGTCCCACTTGGTAACAAAACATGGTCCAACGTTGGAACTAGATACAATTGGTAATAGAGTAGAACACATGACATTTGGGACTAGAGAAGACAAAACGATGTGTAAAAGCGGTCGTAATTAAGTAGCTTCTGATATTTAATCAACTTACCAACATAAAGTTCCATACGAAAGAGTTGTAATAATTAGATATGTATTTAACTAATGATTATGTAACAGTTGTATAATTTACAGTTACTTTTTAAGCTCTCTGATGATAAGAAGAATAAACAAATAAATATAACCAATATATTAATTTTCCTACAATAATTTATAACTCCTATAAATTATTTTGTTAGGTTAAATTCCGACGAACGCTAAGAGTTGCGGTTGCGAGGCTCTCTAATGTGACACTCTATCCTAAGAAATGATTGAATAATTCAAAAACCAAATCCTATGCGGACATTGTTGAAAGCATAGTAGTAGATGCAAGGTATGATGCTTACATGTCATCTAGGTGTTGGAAATAAAATAGATTTTATATTTGGTTAATCTAGATTTTTTCATATAGGAAATATCTAGAATCTAAAATATATGTTAGATATTTTTGGATTAATATATTTGAAATTATATAAAAAATATATAGAAGATATTTATGGAGAACCATTAGCTTAAATATATCTTAATCGTTTATTTAAAATGTAAACTAGTATAAATAAGGATGGAGTCTTTGTATTTGTATTAAGAAAAGATAAAGGAAAAGTTTTTTAATAATAAAATAGTCTTTTTTATATATTTTCTCCATCCTTCTAAAAATATCCAACAAAGTGGAATTAGAGTCATTCGCAGTTTCACACTCTGAATTTGTACGGAGTGCATGTTGCAAATAGAAAAGAAAGTATTTGCGAAATTACGATGGAATGTTCATCGTGCTCATGTTGTGATGAGTGAGAACGTTAGCATTGGATTATATTCTTGGAGAAAGTTCCGCATCACTATAATATCCTTTGTATAAAATAATATATACATATGCATACTGTGGAGGTTGTACAAGTATTTGATTCAGTCGCATATCGAGTATTACTGAACGCATTGGTTCGGTCGCATATCGAGTTTTCCTTCCAGCTCATCTTTCGGGCATTCACAATGTATTCCATGTATCTCAGCTTCGGAAGTGCCTTAGAGATTCTGATTATGTTATTGATCCTTCCGAGCAGTTAGGGCTTGAGATCTCACCAGACCTATCTGTTGTGCAGCAGCCTATTCGCGTTCTTGACTCGGAGGTGAGGCGCCTTCGAAGCAAGAATGTGCCGCTCGTTAAGATTCAATGGTCCGATGATCCCAATGACTGCACTTGAAAAACCAAAGAATTTATCGAGCGATCATATCCTGGATTCCTTTCTTCTCATGGTGTTGGTGAGAATCCTTTATCTCAAGCATTTGTTCTTTCTTTCTTGTGATGGTTTGATATGTTACTTACGGACTTTCCTCTAGGAATTGCGAGGACGCAATTTTGTTAAGAGGGGAGTCTGTAACAAACCAGGATTTAGGAGATTACCGAAATATTAAATTATAATGTAAATTATAATTTAATATGGGAATTATAAATTTATAGATGGAATAAATTGATGATAATATTGTTTATTTAAAATAAACAATGTTTGTTGATCAAGAGTTGGGTTTTTAGTGTAAACAAATGGGAAATAAAGTTTAAAACACTTTATCGGTGGTATGGAATGAGAATAAATGATGAAAATAAATTATTGGGTTAAAAATTTATAATATTGTAGTTTTATTCTAATATTAGTCTTTTATCCCGAAACAAAAGGATAAACACGAAGGAAATCAACTTTTGTGGTATAATTAAATTTGAAATAATGTTTTAAAGCTATAAAAATGTTAAAAGCATTTTTATACATATTAATGAACTTAGTAATAAAAATTTTATGGGTGGAAAATGATGAAAATAGTGGTTTTTCACTAAAAATTTGAATATTGGTAAATAATTGGTATTAAATTGTGAAAATAATATTTTTAGTTGGAAGATTAAGTTTATAACATTTCTAACATGTTCTTTTATCCAAAACATGAACATTGCAATTTGTTTCATGTGATTTGAAGTTTTTATCCAAAAGTTATGAAGGAATTAGTGTTAATAACATATATAAACACAACAAAAATTTATTCTAAGTATTTTTATTGGGTTTGGGTCCAAAGATTAGCCTACTCATTATCCATAAGGTGCTTCTAGTAACCAGCGTTCTATTCTTTCTTCTTTCTCATTCCAGAAGAAAAAAATATACAGTAAAAAAAAGGGGGAAAATCAATTATGGCATCTTTTAAAAATCCAAAATCCACCTAAAATTGTTAGAATCTGGAGTTAAATTCGATTCTAAGCTATCCTATAGGTAATCTCCAACCTTTTTTATCCTCTAATCCATCCAAAGTTTGGATTTTTATTTACTGTAATCTTATTTTGATTGATTTTCTTTCTGCATGTTCCTATTTTACAATCTACAGGCTCTTGAAGGCCATTTCCTTGCTAAATCCATCATTTTGTTGCTGAACCATTGCTAAATCAAGTGGTAAGCAAGGTAAGAGTTTTCTTACAGCAAGCTAAAGCAAAATATTAAATTTTGCTATCAATTTGTTGCTTGAAATGCTCAGTATATTGAAGAGGTTTTCTCTTTTGCTGGCTGAAAAAGTGTAATTTTCAAAAAATCATATCTTCTTCAATTTACAGCGAATTGCTCCCAATTTTTGGTATGTTGTAGTAGTCGGGCTGTACAATATTTCTGGAAATTTTCATTGAATTTTGAATTGTTTTGATATAGAAAATCGTTGGTTGAAATCGGTCAAAAATCTATCTCTGTTTGTTGGCCGAAAAATTGTCATTTTCAAAAAATCATATCTTCTTCAATCTACAGCGAATTGCACCCAATTTTTGGTATGTTGTAGTAGTCGGGCTATAATAACCTGATGGTTCAGAATTTGAAACATGGTGCAGACTACACTGTAAAACATAAAGATCATGACTTAATTGTTAATATGGGTTCGGAAAGTAATTTTCTATTAAGGGTGGAGGAAGGAGTGGGATCAGGTTCAGATGGTGTGATTCATGATAGTGGCTCATGCATGACAATGAGCTGGAAAGATGCGATTTCTGATGCGTCTATGTGGATAAAATTTTGGGGCAAAATTTTAGTGGAGTGATACAAGATGGGGACTTGTGCATTATGGAAATGAAATTGGAGGATGTACTTGAGAATGTAGGATTGGATTCACATTCAAGTGGGGTGCAACACATTAGGGACTCAAAGGTTAGTGATCCAGACTTAGAGCACGTTAATCAGGAATTGTTGCATGCCTCTTGTTTGATTTATTCAGATCGATGAGGAGGTATTCTCTTCTTTGTAAAACGGCCACTAAAGCATCTGATGGCTGTAGACCAGATTCAAACGTTCTTTCTAAAAGTACTTATAGTTTATATGCTTTGAGTAGTTTATCAACCAGTGATATGCATTATTTAGTTAGGAGTTTATGTTTTGTTTTTTATTCTGTTCAGTTGGACACCGAGTATATTAAGAGTAGCAAGTTATAGCAGGTTGGATTGCTTAGATCATGAGAATACACCAGTCGGAATGTTAAGAATTTATACTGTTTAGAAAAATATAGTAAAATTAGGTTTTTTTAAGATAATAACATTGATATTGCTTTATTACAAGAATCAAAAATAGAATATCCTAATTACCGATTTTATAGGAGTTTAGGGGTCTATACTTTAGTCATTGGGTTTATTTTCCGACTAGGGGTAGCTCGGGAGGTTTTATGGTGAGATGGAAAAAAATGAGTTAAGCTTTTAAAATCTACTATTAATGTTCACTTAAGCATCTTATCTTTACGGACCTGAGTAATTGTTCATTTCTTAACGTCACTAACGTTTATGGGGCCAAACTCCAAGACAGATGATGGGATTCTTTGGAGCTAGCGTCTCGAGTTTAGAACACTTGCTCTTGACCCTTGGATAATGAGTGGGGATTTTAACGTTACTAGTTTTTAGGAGAACTATCATCCAGAGAAGGAGACTTTCCCGGTATGGAGTTTGATCAGTTTATTGTTAGTGGTAATTTGATCAAGTTACCACTAAGCAATAAACGATTCACTAGGTCAAACAATAGGGTTTCGATGGCACCTTTGAATAGGTTTTTTATTAGCGGTGAGGTGGATGGCAGGTTCCCCGTTTGTAAGATCGTTGGACTTTCGAGTGTTTGCTTAGACCATTGTCCCATTATTTTATCTTGTGATAATCAAAGTGTCGTAAATAGAGTTTTTAGATTTGGAAAGATGTAGTTGTTAGAACATTAGTTTACGGATTTAATTGCATATAAAGGGCTATCTATGAGTAATTATAATTTTAGATTTTCGGGAAACATTGCTAAAGTATTCGTAGGTAAGCTTAGAGAATTAAGAAATTTTCTTAAAAAATGGAATAGAAATGATTTTGGAAACATAAGAGTTAAACAGGATAAATTACTTTACAAGATTTTAAAGTTAAATTGAATAGAAGAATCTAGAAGTTTAAATATTTCAGAGAAAAATGTGCTTACAAGCATAAAAGAAGTATTAAATACAAATATTACGCAAAAGAAAGTGATGTGGAAATGAAGGCTTAAGGCCCAGTGGATTGATCAGGGTATAAGAATACTAAGTTTTTTTCCATAAAATCGATAAAAGTAGGAAACGTGGTAATACCATAAATTCAATTTTGATTAACAATGTTGAGATTTTTGATCAAAATGAATTAAACAATGTGTTTACTAACTATTTTAAAGAAATTTTAGAAATTAAGAAAGGGCATAGGTGTAGCACCCCATAAATTAGTAAATAAGTAATCAAAGAATTAAGTATGAGATTAAAGGTTCAATAATTAAATTATGAAATTAAATAAGGAAGCATGTTGAACAAAAAGAGTAAATATTTGAAGGACGTTTATTTATTTATTGTCATTTAGATTAAAATGAAAAATGATTTACCATGATAAGCATTTGGGTGTACATTTACTTATTATGTTGCAACTTCTATATTAATTTTTGAGAATATATAAAATGAAACGGAGGAGGAGGTGGGGATAAAAGGGCCAATGGTCCAACTCATCATAGGATAATGAAATAATTGCTTTCTCATTATATCGATTCATTATTTTTCAGAAACAAAAATACAAACTCTAGAGAACTTTAAAGGTGACGGCTTAAGAGTGAAAAAGAAGTATAAGAAGAGAAAGGATAAGGAAACTTATAGAGATTAAAGATCAAGCTAATCAAATGTTTTGATGAGTAATATCATTTCCATTTTTATCGTTTTCATTCGTGTTGAATATAGTTATGAATAATATGATAGTGTCATATGCGTTATGCATTTACTTATGATAGAAAAAAAAATTAATAAATGTTTTGGGTTGAAATGACTATACTAAAGGATGTTTAGCTATGATTCCTTACCCTAATGATTTCAAAATGATGTGAAAATTAATACGACGTTTTTAATGTATTTTTAGAGATGGTTTTCAATTTCAAGAATTTTCTCATGTTTAAACAATTAGTTATGAATTTAAAAGAATCTGCATATTTATCGAAATTAAGTGATAAAGGCTAAAATGGTGATGTTTTAGTAAAAATGCACTTAGAAAAACATTTAGAGATTTTCAAGGATTTTATAAGTAAATTCCCCATCTAAAATATACTCTAACGAAACTGAAAATGGAGAAGCCGATAGCTTAAAATATGTTTATTAATACCATTTTATAAATGTCAAATTATGTTATGAGGTTAGGGGACAAGATCTATTAAAGTACTAAAAGAATACTAGGCAAAGTACTGTCATTAACTGAATGTGGAGGCGTAATGAATGTAGTGGCGACGCGTGTAAAATAATGGCAGGCATTACAGATGGTCGTCTTTGTTGCAGGCAACAGACCTGAGGTGGCAAAGCACAATAGTATTTATTGTGGAACTGACCTGAAACCGAAGGCTAAAATGAACTAAAAAAGACTAAGTGAATTCCAAGTAAATGAACTAACAAAATACAAAGCCGAAGACGAAGGCTGAGTGTTCGGATAAGAGTTCCAAACAAAGATCAACACCGAAGGTGATAGCTGAGGGTGTCTCTAATGAGTGTATATTAAACGAGGCTTCCCTAATAGGACCTGAGGGTAGTGATTTGACGCGACTAGTTAACTTTTGATGGAAAGTTAATACTTAGTCCAATTGACTTCGGTGGGATGTCAATATCAGGACCTACTGAGACATATTATCTTTCAAAGGAAAGTTAATGTCGAGATATGAGACTGAGTACTTAGAGTTACGAGAAGCATGATGAATTGTAAAGTTAGTTTTGAGGCTTAAGATAGGCGAAAATAGGCTGGGAGCCGAAAGAAGCTTAATGAATAAAATAAGCCGAGACCTAATAAATGAACAATTAGGTGAAGTATTGAAAGCAAAAGATAACTAAAAAGTTAAAATGAGAACTAATTTGTAATGCGGGCTCGAAAGGGCTATTGAAGCTAAGTGAAATCATTCCTCTATTTTTACCTCTCATGTACATCCAAATTCAGTCTTTCAAATAATCTATCTTCTATATTCTGCACATAAACAAATTTTACATTACCTTTCACACGATAGTATTATTAATTCAAATAACATTATCAATTTTATTATTACTTTAAATAACACTACTAATTTTCTTAATAATATAAATATTATTTTTTATTATTAATACAAATAACATAATTAAGTTTATTAATATTTTAAATAACATTATTATTTTTATGAATTATTTAAATAACATTATTAATTTTGTTATTAGTTTAACTAACACTATTATTATTAGTATACATTCAATAACATTATTAATTTTATTATTAATTTCAATAACATTATAAATTTTATTATAAAACCATGTAATTCACAAACAATTTTAAAGCTATATAACTAAGGGATTTCTATACTTTTTTAAATGGTTGGTCATCCTACTTACCATTACAAACACAATGATATTTACATTTCGTAAATCATTTCAAATCGAACAATTGACAACATTTCTGCAGCACTTCCCCTTATTCCCCGTATCATATGTAAAAGAGCATATACAGGGAACAATAAAGACGTGCTGTCGAAATTTCATTAACCATTCGATTTGAAATATTGATTTATGAAACAAAAATATCAATATCCATTTCATTTAAAAAACAAATATATATTTATATAATGATCATATATGGTATTTGTCAGATGGGATCAAATTAAACGTCTATGGGATTTCATTAATACTATCATATCAAATGATAATGAATTATGGAACAGTTTATATTAACATATGAAGTTAATCAAATATGAATATACACCAATGAATATAAACCAATGACAATGTTTTATAACAATTTATATAAATGACAACGGATATAAACTAACGAATCCATATCATATAAGAAGCTAATCAAATTATAGCATTGCATCGGAAATGAATCGGAAAAATAAATCATACCGACGGAGTCTTGAACGGCGACTAGGAGGGATTTGCAGCTTATGCTTGTGGCGATTGACAAGGTGGCGGCTTAGGCTTGCTGCGATCAACGAGGTGGCGAACGAGGTTGGGGGTTTGGCCGATTAGGAAGAGGTGGGGGCTTGCAGAGGTCGAAGTTGAAGGAGGAGGATGGTTATGCGGCATTCGAAATCGAGGGATGGCGGTTGTCGAAGTGGAGGGCTTGCGATTGTCGAAGTCGAGGGAGGAGGAAGTGGAGGCTTGCGACGGTCGACGTCAAGGGAGAAGGAGGTGGGGGCTTGCGGCTGTCGAAATTGAGGGGTTGGAAATTTGTCTTCTTCTGTTATTAGGAAAGTGGAGAAGGGAAGAATGTCAACTGGGGTATTATCATTAGGGCTTATGCCATGCAGACGACCCACCGACGCCTGAGAAAGGAGTCGACATGGCATCGGTGTTTTTTCATGGGTGGTTTATACCAAGACCATTTCTATGCCCCCATCGATGCCTTTGTTATATGTGTCTGAATGGCGTCGATAATATCTTATAGTTAAATGTTACATTTTCTAGTAGTAGTGGATGAGGAGTGCACAGTGTGTTATGCATGTCTCATCATATCCAATGGATGTTATGTTTGGCATTTGATTGCAAAATACTAGTGAGGGAAAACTCATTCTGTTCAGCGGCATGATCTCACTATATATCTATTTTGATTGGGATGGACTAATATTATTCACATCAGATTTTTTATTTGACCTAAGGTTTTTGATTTTCCTATAAACTATCGAGTACTCAATTAAGTAGGTCAAGAGTATAGTTTTTTAGATTTAAGACGAATAAAGCTTCTGAAGACGTGCAGGAGGCAAGATAATTGTAGTTTATGTTTATTTCCACTTTGCAGTATACCTGCTTTTGTTTATATGTGAAGACGGGTTGTATATCCATCAGTAGTTATGGCTATGGTCATCTAAGAGAGCATCATCATATGTCTCTCCTGGAATTATATTATGTAAATATAAATATTACATTTTATCTAAATGATGTAATTTTGGGGTTTGTAATGGATATTTAATATGAATGAATGAAAATTTTGTTTTCGTGTGTCCATGTTAATGATACAATAACTGATTTTATTTTGTCGCTGTAAAATAATACACAAGATGAGTGCAATATTATTTGTGTTTTTGGGTCTTAAAATGAAGGATGTTATAATATCTCAGACCGGTAGACTAGTTCTACTAAAATCCATCTTAAGTGTGATTGACTCTCATACTTTCTCGACCTTATGTCCTACAAACCCTTTTATTAAAGATTTTGAAAAAAATTATGCCAACTTCTTCTGGTATCATCAGATAATCTTAGAAAACATCATTGGCCCCTTGAGATATAACCTAAGGAAGAATAAGGGTTAGATATAAAATCACTTAAAGACATATACCAAACTTACTTATTTAAGCTTTGGGTTAGATTCCTTGGTAACTATTCTTTATAGGCGAACTTTAGTATTCCATGATTTGGGACAAAAGGCTTCCTTCTAAAATTTCTATATTGATGTGGTTCCACATGATGAAATTTTATCATTAGACAATGACATACAAAAAATTCATAGTCCTATGGTGTCTAAATGTAGATGTTGTCTATTCGGTTGTAACGAGAACACAAATCACTGGGCATACTGATAGAGCAAAACAGATTTGGACTTACTTTGGGGTACTCATGGGGTTAAAATTAAATGGTCAGGTGGTTCCTTTAATGCCCGCCTCCTTTTTGTAGTCTCGAACAAGAGGAAAGTCTTTAGTTCGTATTCTATTCAAAAGTGTTCCTTGTTTTATATATTGGCATGTTTGGTGTGCTAGAAATAGAATGATTTGTGATAGTCTTCCCATGTCCACAGAAGATATAGTAACACGCACTCACAAGAACATAATCCTTACTTTTAAGGCTTTTCCATATAAAGGTCTCATTAATACATACATTAAATCTTTTAGCCAAGATTTTTTCATTGATATATTTTAATACCTTCCACAACAAATACTATTGGTATCACTTTGCTCTTTATAGGTTAACTATTGGAAATCACATAATACAAATATTGAGAGATGCTTTTACCCATTCACAGTTCAAACAAGGTCTATGCCTACTGGTTTACATCTATTGTTGGAGATACATATATTCAAAGAAATAGTCTCGGGTTGACTCCAAAGAATTTTTCATTTTGTTCTATAGCCTATTTTTTGTTTGCAAACTCATCTTTATAAGAGTTCTATCTTTAGTAAATTTTGGATGACTCTGGAGTCTGGACTTATTGTAATAGACCTTTATATTTATTAATAAAGAAATGGATATGCCTGACAGTTTTTCAATATATGACTGTAATGCAATGTATTTTCCCTCTGGATCACAATATACATGGTCTAAGAGCTTTCATTGTTCCCTTTTGAAAATAGAATGTTCTACTTCTAATTCACTGCAGCCTTCTTAGATTATCAATTTGAATCACAAGCAAGTTAAATATGTTCTAGATAATCAAACTGAATCACAAGCAAGTTAAATACGTTAGCCTCTTGTATGAAATTAGCAAATAATTGTCACTTATAGATTTGCTTTTTGCAAAAGTGTTTGTGTTGGAAATCGAAGGCTGCTGTGGTGATATTACATGTATGTACAGACAAAAAAACCTCATGCTTGCCTCCACAATGAAAAATCACGAGTGAATTTAGAGCCTGTTTGTGAATAACTTATTTTAGATCTCCTAAGAAGCAGCTTTAAATAGCAGGTTCTAAGTAGTTTTGAATAGCAACTTCAAAGTGAAAGTGTTCGGATGTAATTTTACTTTTAAAATAATTTAAATTTAGCGTTCGGCTGCTATAGCTAATAAGTAATGAATGTATAATCCATAATACAAAAGGCGGGTTTTAACGGCAAAGACAAAACAATGACAAAGACGGGTCGAGATTAAATATAGCATGTATATCAGATGACTCTTATTAAGACATGCCACTGATATTTAATACTCCTAAAATTCTCTGTTATCTACGACTCTCTCCCATTACTACCTATGTACAACCGTCTCCCATTACTTTTCCCCGCTACCTTTTCAAAGCAACCTCCTTCGGATCCATTCGTTCTCATCTTCTTCAACATAAATAATTTCACATAAATACTTCTAATTTTTTTTATGGTCATCGTGACTATTTGTCGTTCTCTTAGTTCTTCCTTCTGTTGTGTCCATGGTTGACCTATAATATTCTTCACAGCCATAACAATCGACTTCAAATTTGAAACCTCCACCTTACGCATTCATCCTCATAGCTACTACTTCCTCTTTGTCGCGACCTTTAGTTATCATTTTAGGAAATAAATTTTAAAAGGTAATTGTCATATTCATTTCAATGTCGGTTAATTTAATTTGAAGTATACTTATAAGAAGTAGCTTTTAAATTGTGTTTTCCTAGAATGATGACCGAAGGCCACGACAAAGAAGAAGAGGTAGCTGTGAGGATGAATGCGTAAGGTGGAAGATTGTCATGATCGTGGAGAATATTATAGGTTAACTATGGACATGATAGAAAGGAGAACTCAAGGAATAACAAATAGCCACGATGGCCATTAAAGATCTTGGAAATATTTATGTGAAATTATTTGTGTTGAAGAAGATAAGAATGAATGGACCCGAGGGGGTTGCTTTGAAAAGATGGTTGGGAAAAGTAATGAGAGATGGTTGTACATAGGTAGTAATGGGAGACGGCCATAACTAGTGGAAAACTTTAACAGTGTTACATTTTAATGATATATACTAATAAGAGTCATCTGATATACATAATACTTTTTAATCTTAACCCTTATTTACCTTTGTTTTGACTTTGCCGTTTTAACCAATGCTTTTTGTATTATACATAGTTGACCTGTTTGAGAAATTAGAGCCACTTAATAGCGTAAGTGATCGATCACATTTAGGGGTCGATTGCTCTCCACAATCTCAACAATGTGTTTGCACAAAGATGGTACAAGCATTTTGATGCTTTCACTAAGAGATTATCTCGAGATGCAGATTGAATTTCTTGAAGTTTTGTGAATCTCTAGGTTGATTGATGATGAGTGATGGCTCCTAAAAGAATTAAGAAACAAACAACGAATGTCGGTGCTACTAAAGAGCACGTAGAAAACATTTTGGAAAAAAATAAGAGGTTGCTTCACAAACGCTCAAAGCTCCTGACGTGATACACAGGGTAACAAAGATGCTTGCAACTTTGCAAACTTCGATTGATGAGCAACAACAAACTATGATGAATTAGCTGACCCAATGATTCAAACAGTGAGGAGTAGCTCCGGGTGCTTGTCAAAATGTCCATGGAGATAACGGAAGTTGGAATAATAGAGGCTCCCTCGATGGTAGGAGGGATCATGAATCAGATCATGGTAAAGAGGGATTGTAATTTGAGAAAAGTTAGATAAAGGCAGTTCAAATCGAGTTCAAGTAGCTAGGAGAGCAGTATTGGAGGCACGTAGGGAGAAGAGCTATAAACTGGCCAACTCAAGGGGTCGAGCCTTCCCTAGTCGAGCCATGACTAGTAATTAATGAATGTATAATATATTACGTAATTGGGCCATGATGAATTTAAAATACTGGCATTTTTCTTTGTAAATTAGTTGAAAACATAAGGCTATTTTAGTCTTGATCAAAATTACTTCTGAAATTCTTCATAAGTCATAAGCAGTAAAGAGTTAATTCTTCAATTTCTACTTCTAAACTACTTTTGCAAGCTCCTTTTTGGGAGCTCCCAAACAATACAATCCAAATAAACAGCATGTAAGCAGATTTTACTACTGGTAAGAAGTTGCAAAGTAAAGCAAAAAAAAGAATACTATAACCTGACACTAATTGTACAGCGACTATTTCTAAACGAGAATTTTTGGCACGTGCATATAAAATACCTTTGTATGCATATGTGAAATGATTAAATTCAGTTTTATGTATAGTTTTAATAAGCATAAATTAAGTAATATAAGAAGCAGAAGAAAAGATAATGAACTTTTTGTTGAGGTTTAAATTTGAATTTGTGAATTTATCTTGTGTACCAAATTTTCCATTTAAAATAAATATTAATGTTTGTTCAGAGCGGGATTTCTTTGCATACAAGGTTGAAAAACAATGTTATACATTATACACAGCACAATGCAGATTATTTGAACTACAGCATGTATTAACAGTGTCGATGTATCATAGATACGCAAATGCATTATGACTAAAGCACTCTTCCCTTTGTTCTTTATCGCCAGCACATAAAGTTTTCCGTTTAAGCAATTTACTTGAAGAATTGCACCGTTTTCAAAAATATATTTTGCCTATAACATTAGGTACTTCTTTTGCTCCATTTTCCAATCAAAATTAATACCGGTAAATAAATAAATACCTGCATCAAAGAAAAATGGACCCGAGCAGAACCCTCTAGAATTCTCATCGTTGTTCTTCGAAAAGAGGGAGTAGGGACTCGAAATCAGTTTGTCGGATGATTTCTGACGTGCCGTGCGGTGCTTCGCGATGCTGAATCATAGGGAAACCGTTGGATTTGAACAATTGGGGGAAACCAAATTGCGATTGGTAAATCATTAGGTTTTAAATCAAGAGGCAGCCGTTAGTTCAGCAATTTCAAGTTTGGAATTGAAGAATTATAGGATTATTCGATGAAATGGTTTTGTTTAATGTGAAGAGGGGAAACAGAAGGGTTCCTGTCGTAGTAACCGTAATTTCATCTTTAAAATAAATGGTTTTGTTTAATGCCAACGGCTACCATTTTAAAATAAAGTCGGTATATCACTATAATCGGTATGCTAACGGTAAATTTATCATTTTCTGCGGTAAAACATTGGTAATATTTTTTCAAAACCAACGGTAATGGTAATTTATCAGTCCGTTCATAATACATTGATATTCATGTAAGATGTTGTATTACGGACATTTAGAAGCAAGAAAATAGTTCAATTTATTTCAGTAATTCAACTCAAATGATGATAAATACACTTCTTTTCTATGTCCTTTATTAAGTGACCCAATGAGATATATAATGAAGCATCGTTCAGTGTAAAAATATATCAACTTATTATTTTTCTAAACAAATTACCAGTGTAACGGTTACCAGTTTATCGGTATACCGGCCATCGGTATATCGGTTAATCTGTAACGGTAAACAATTTTAGTTTACCAGTAAAAACGCTACAGTAATGGTATTTACAAAACAGTAACGGTAATTATTACCATAACAGCCCTAAGTGATGCACACTTAAAATCGGGTGTTGCTAGATGGCCTAAAAAAGAGTATGAGATGCAGCCGTCCGTTCACATTACCAGGCCTTGTAGCTTTAAGGGAAAAGGAAGGGCAATGAATGACAACAATAGATACCTCTTTCTTTGAAACACAAAGCTAGCCCATGAGTTTCTTGTGGCATTATTTTTATTTTCAAACTTAATATACAAAAAAAATTAAAAATAAAACAAGTTTTAGAAAACATCCATGTCAGTGTTTTTAACGAAAATGTACAGTGTAGACCGCTATTTGCACTTCTAACTGCATATATTTGTAAAATAAATATTTGCAGTGTAGACGACAAATATTTGCAATGTGAAGTGAAAATTTTTATTTTACAAAAATGTGTAGTTAAAACTGCAAATATTTGCAGTGTATAGGCTGCAAATATGTACAGTGTATGTAAACTGTAATTTTCGTTGAAAACATTGACAATGCTTTTTCGTAAAATATGCTTTTGACAAGGGAACAGAAGTAAATTTTGAAATTTATGAAAGGTGTTTAAAGAAACGTCACTTGCTTCTTTCCCACTTCTTGGACCTTCTTTTAGTGATCCTTATTATCATGTAGAGTTGCAACTTATGGGCTATTGTGGTTATTGTCTATAACTACCATTTTTATGCTTTTTTTTGTTTAGAATTTCTTTAAGGTTAGAGAATGAGTTTTGCTTGTAAATTTCGAGAAAGTATGCACCAAACTCATATCACGTACTTCAAGCACATTTATAGGGACGAGTGTTACGGCACATGCTTCGCGCGTGATAAAAAGGCTGAATTATTTTTCTACAAATTGTATTTACTTAATATGTTCAAAAGAAACCACATATATTTAGTCATATTTTTGTGTTAAATCATACGTAGTTAATTTGAAATTTTATTTCTAAGTTGCAATATCTAATTTTTTTTGAGTTTGAATTTTTATTTATATTATTAATTAATAAAAAACAAATTTGTAAAGTATGTTAGATCCTATTTTTAAGTGATATTAAGACTTGGTAAATATTTGTAGAGGAAATTTTGAATTTGTAAAAGAAACTTAATTGTCTGATCCTAATTTTAAGCGATGCTAGATTTTAATAATATCCATAGAGAGGCATTTTTGGTATTTCATGCTAATACCAAAAGAGTGTGACAACAAATATATTACAACTATTAATAAAGAATTACATATAAAGGGCAATTTTGAAAGTTCGCGGTCGGACTAAAATTTTGCGCTTTCAAGCCAACTATTAATAAAGACTAGTGTGTAACTCGTGCGTTGCACACGGTAATGTTGTTAAAAAATAATATTTAATTTTTAATTATTGTTAAAATATTTTTTATTATGCAATATGTGATAAATTTATCATGATATATTAACCATAAATTAAAATGACATGCGATACTCTGATATAAGATTGAGCGTTCAATCCTCATTAACTACATATTTCTATATAATTAACGTCCTAACTAAAAAATAATTATAAATTAAACTTGTTATTATTGTATATGTAAATAATTTATGTATTTTCTTGATGACAAAATATTTTTGTATGTATGAGTGAATAAGTAACTTTAACATTTTATTAATATGATTATTGTATATATATTGAATTGTTATCTTTTTTAAGGATTTATAAATGGATTGATGAACATTAAATAATTGAATTTATTTAAATAACTTGAATTAAGGATCAATATAACTAACTAAATACAAGGAGTTGAATGTAAAAAATTGAAAAAAATTGAGAAGAGCGGTTAGCTTATCTACTTGTGAACTTTTATTCATTATATTATTTTCATTTTTAAACAATTTTATCCTTGTAATTAATCATAGATTTCATATTATTGTCGGAGGGTCATGCTTACAACTTTGATAATTGCAAAAATAATGTTATATGGCATTTAGTTGAGTTATGAGTTAGGTATCAGTGTAATTTGTGTGTTCACATAGTAATGTTGTAATGTTGTAGGAGGTTTAATAACATGTTGAAAGTGAGAATGTTTATATAATCTAATATCAGTGTAATCTGTGTGTTTACATCATAATATTATAAAATATAAATTTACCTTTAAAGGTTGCTCAAAATGAAATTATGTTATGTAATGTACGATAACTTTTTAAGATAATTCGAAATTAAAAGAGTTATAATTATTTATGTATACACTTTGTTATGTGATTTAAATATCTTCATATATCTAAATAAAGAAGAAATAATTTTATCATTTTTTCCCATGTCTATGAATATTGTGTATATCCAAATTCCCATATTTTTAGGATTTATTAGATGATTAATGAATATTAGTTAATCATATTTATTAAATAGTTGAAATTTACGATTACACAATTAGTTAAATATATGGACTTGAATGTAAAATATTAAAAGATAATTGAGAAGGGTTTTATCCGCGATTGTAAAAAAATTAAAATTTATGTATTTAAAGTTAATAGAAGTTTCCAGTGCAATGTATAATAAATTCATTTATTAAATAAATTAGATATATATATATATATATATATATATTTGCATCTAAATAAGTTTTTAACCAATTTGTTGATGCGCCTATAGTATACATATTAAAACTTTCGCCTTTTAGGTTTATTAATAAATATTAGTTGATTAAGTGTAACAATTAGTTTAAATTTTGGATTATGTAAGTAATTTAAATATATGAACTTTAATGTAAAAGTTTTAAAGAGAACTATGAAAGATTTGCAAATAATTGCAGATTTGTTTTAAAAGTAGGTGTTTGAATGTAAAATAGTACGAAAGGTTTAATAGAATAATTGTAAAGTGGTAATTGATAAGATTTTGAAAATAAAATATCTAAACTTGGAGAGAATTAAGGAGAATAGTAAGTCCTAAAATTAGTGAGAGAGCTTCAAATTCTTCTGCATTACTATACTTAATAGATTATTTCTTAATTACGAGTATTATGGCACGCGCTTCGCGCGTGAATTGTTTTCCTTATAAATTGTATATGTTTAAATTATTTAAAAAAATGATTTTTTTTTATTTTCAAGTGATACTAAGGTTTGTACATTTGTAAAGAAGTATTTTGAATTTGTAAAGAAAGTTAAATTTCAGATACTATTTTTAGAATCATTTTGAATTTGTAAAGCATGTTTGATTGTTAGATCCTACTTTTAAGGACGTTTGAATTCGTAAGAGAAGTTAAAATTAGATCATATTTTTATGTGATTAAGATTTGATATTATATAGAGGGGCGTTTTTGGTAGTTCACGTTGATACCAAAAAAGTGTGACACCAAAGCTATTACAACTATTAATAAATATTTGTAGTGATAAGATTTGAATATTTGACCGTGTACTAGAGCACCACATGTCATGTCCAACTGTGCTACCCCTAGGTTATTTTTAATAAATAAATATTTTACAAACATATAGACGATTGTTGTTTAATTATTGAAACGTTAATTTACCATCGTTTTTTTTTGTTATTTTATGAGAATTGGTAAATTCAACCCAAAAAGGCTTAATTATAACAAATATTGTCATTTTGGTAGTACACATGTTAAACACTTACAAAGGATGTATCAAAACTTGTATAACCCCTTCATGCTAACAAGTATTTGACACATTTGTTATTTTAGAAAAACAACAAATGACAAGGACCAAGCTTCAATTTTAACATAGCTTTTGCAGTAATTTTCTCCTACCCATTTTTAAATCTTCTTCCTCTCTTTCTGTCATTCCATGCTTCAATTTATTCTTCATAGAAGTGTATTATTATCTAACGTTTAAAAAACTAATATAAAAGGATAATTTTGTCCTTTATATTTTCAGTGTTTTAACATTGTGGACAAGGACCAAGCTTACGTTTTTAAGCCCTGAGTAATCATGCACCAAGCATAAAATACATACTTTAGGCAATTCACATAATGTTATAATGTTAAGCACTCATGACCCCTTGTCATCCCATCTTACAATTTAACAAGTGGACCATTCTATGGGAATCATTTTGGATTTATTTGGTGGAAAAGAATTAGTAATAGTTTTGAAAGGTAGTAGATTAAAAAGGTACAGAGACTTAAATTAAATCATAGGAAAAGCTACTTCATCACCTGCTCCAAGTTTGAAATCATGTATGATTTTCATGTGGATTTTTTGGTACAATTCAAGTAGAATGCTTAACCGAATGAAAATCGTGTATTGTCCAAAATTAGCCTGATTTTGCCTAATGGGAGGTTTAGAAATTAAGCATGGGGTTCATTATAACATTGCATTGAACTAGAGGTAGAAAAGTGCTTCTCAAATTCATAATACTTCTCCAACACCACCTGGCATTGGAAGGTAAGGGCATGGTCCAAAACTGCTTTGATTTTATTAAATTATGCCACATTGCACCCAAAGAATGTCACTTTGTGAGAGTAGTTTGTTGATGTAGGTGGACATGGCTGCTTTGTTCCATATCTTCAGGTTGGTTATACCTAAGGTACTAGTCTTTTCGGAATGTATGGTTTTATGAAATGTTGTTGGGACCATCTTCTTTGAAGAGGAATCTCCTGCCAAAGAAATTTGTTAAGAGCACTGGTGATCATGGAAATTATCTTTACAGGAAGGGTGTTGTAATGACCCACTTTTTCGTACAGTTTAAGCGGACAATCAATCACACATGAACCACTCAAATTGAACGGAAATGTGGATAGTTAGGAAAAGAGATAGAATAAAGAAGATAAGAAGGAACTAAGCAATACATAATCTCACATCGGAACGAATTATACAACAAATCCTTACACCAAGATAAGCTATAATATACACATACACACAAACACACATCAATTAGAGTACATTAACCTATTTCAGCCTAGACAGTTATAACAGCATGTCCTTACAATTACTGATAAATACAGTCAATAGACAACACAGTGGAACACAAAGAAATACGTAGATATGTCTTGGACCTCCAGCTCGTCTCCTGAGCTCCAATGCATCCAAAGAAATCTGTAATTATACTCGGTCTGACCCGAGCATTATAATAAAATAACACCCAAGTCAGTCTGGAAAACCAGCGTAAGAAAACATGCCCAACTGGATTTTTAAAATTATAAAAACCCTTTGAAATCAAAAGTATCTCGTAAGACCACAGCGCACATAAACACGGACGGGTTTTTACCTTATGATAACCAAACCATTTAATATGAAATGTTCGGATATTATAATAGTGTCTAAGATACAAATACTTATTAATCATAGCCGAAATTGTTACATTAATTAAATTCCAGCATAAAAAGTATACAACTAAAACTGTAAAGGCATGTATTGGAAAATGGATTCCATACAACGACTGGGGTACCACCCGTCACCGTGCATCTCTAGACAAAATAACATCGAGGACCTCGCCGGGATCCCTTACCAACACAGAACTGGCTTACAACTTGACTGGTAGTATCGAATATGATCACCCCTCCGTTAATGGGCCCCGAAGCATACAAATGAGAGGTAATATCGACTCTATATAGGGATGATCATACCCTACTTGGTAGCGACCCACTTAGCCCTGCTACATCTCCCATGTTTTAGTCATTCCCGGTTTGATAAGGCTTTAGGCTACGTTTTACCTTTTATATAGCACTTGCCACTTGGAATGCTGACACTGGCCTCCAGGCAACTATGCAATGCTAGCATTTATCCATAAAAGTTCGTTATGGGATTGAACGAAACACTTGAGAGCTCTGTCTTCAATTCCATCATCTTTAAGATGTCTTCACTTCGAAACGCTTGAGTTGGATCAAAGTGGTTTTCAGATAATATATCCGATCCTCGTCTCTTCAAAACAACATTCGATAGTTTTCCGTAAACTCAATCCCTGTTCTTTAGGAAATAAACAGTCAAAGAGAAGAGCGGAGATCAATGCTTAATTGTTAGTAGATAGATTTTCTAACCATTTGTCCTAGGAGAACGAAACGAGATTTATATACACAGTACAGCATCATCGAAGATGATTGTGCCATACAACTCACATGTTTCTCCTAGATATTTCCAAAGTTATGTTTTGGTCCATATTTGATAGTCGGTTATTTAACTATCAACAACACACATTCAAATCAAGGATTTAATTCCATAGGGAAAACCAACATTGGTTAAGCACATAAGCAATCACTAGCCTCTTAAATTAATCTTCTCATTTATTAAAATCACTTTGTAATAATTATATAAAAATACTTCTACAAAGGTATATCCACCCATCCCTATATTTTCAATACCTAGAAAATATCCATATACTTATCTCAACGGTATAGGTATATTCACAGACATTACACCTCACAACTTAGAAAATGTACTCATATACTTATGTCAATAGTATAAGTATATTTACAAAACCGAGAAAGATTTTCTTTTTATTCGATTCTAAAATCATTTATAAACTCCTTATAATTCTCTAAAACCGTTTATAAACCATTTTATAAATCTCTGAAAATCATTTATAGTCTCTTTTATAAATTTCAATCACTTATAAATTCTTTTTGTACATTTCTAAAATCATTTATAAATCCTTTATAAATCCGTAAAACCATTTATAAAACCTCTTTTATAGATTTATAAACCCATTTCTTAAATTCGTTTATAAATACCTAACCATTTATAAAACTCTTTCACCTTGTAGGTAATCTTCCCTTAAGTATTCAAACCATTTTGTAAACTCTACTTATAAAATCCAAGTCAGTTTATAAAACTCTATTTATAAATTTCTAACATTTATAAATAAGGTCCAACCACTTACTTTACATTATTACATAATAATAATTATTGACAATAACATTATAAATAAATAATTATTATTAACTTTGAAATATCTTAAAATAATATCTAAGTATTTCAAAACATTATTAAATAAACCATAATAATTTATCCTTACCATTATTATAAATAGTAATATTTATTTCCAAAACATTACTAATAAGTCATTATTATTAATTTCAAACCATATTAATTATTTAAATAATTAATCTTCAAATATTACACATTGATAAATAACCTTAAAAAATATATTAAATATGAATAAACAATCTTTAAAACAATATTAAATATAATACATAATTTATTATAAAAATAAATTTAACTTTAGAACAATTTATTATAATAATAAATTAACTTTTGAAATAATATATTGCAATAAATAATTAACTTTAAAACCATATTATTATATAATAAATTTCTCTTAAATATTAATTATTTTTAAATATTTTAAATTAACTTCAAACAAAGTTATTAACCTTTAAATATAATAATTAACCTAAATTAAAGCGACTGACTTAATTTATAATAGTTAACCTTAAAATAATATAAATATATTTTTAACATTCAAATATAATAATATATTAAAACATTTATTTTAAAATGAGTTAAACTAAAATTGATTTGAATATAAAAAAATTTGGATTTGAAAAGAGGCTTAGCAATCATTTTGGTGCTTAAATAAGCTGCCATTTTATTTTAATTAACTAATTTGGTTAATTGCTGTTATTAACATCAATCTTGGCTAACACATCACTTAACAAACATTGTTAATGATTTTCTACCACTACGGGATTATGTTGAACATATACAATGCCACATTCAATTAGGCCAACCAATCGGGTTTTTGATATTTTATAATCATATAACATAATTATTGGTGAAATTAAATCAATAATGGTGAGGAATCCTGTTGGATCCCTCCAACCTATTCCCCTGCATCACCGCTCGTATATATCAACACATATATATAAATAAAATTCAACAGCGGTGAGGAATCCTTTTGAATCCCTCCAACCTATCCCCATGCAATTGATTTCATATATTGATCGCTTCCAAAAACGACAATCCATCAAAACCAACAATCAACATATAAATATCCAAACATACAACCAATGATTTATATTGACTATATAATATTACCGGCTAACCAAAAGGTGAGTTTAACTCACAATTATTCCAGTTGTCGTCGAGGTATTCTACTTTCGTCTGAATTCGAACGTCGTTCGAATTCATCGTAAAATTCCATTAGCTCCAATCTCTACCAAATCAACTCCATCACGTAGCTAACATCATTACGAATCCAACGCGACTGCCCATGCTGGATTTGGACCTCGTATGAAATAGTTATTGCATTTATAAGTTTTTGGATTTAAATACTTAATTACAAACATTAACTTCTGATTACCCATATTAACATCACAAACTCTCCTTCCTCAAACGCTAACCACCCTGCACACGTTCATGCATATCACCCATAACAGTCGAGATTAACCATCCAAGATTCCTCCTCCCTCACTCGATAAAACTTCGATATGAGCACACCATTAACTCTCTCTATGCTAGAGCTTCACCACCATTACGTCGAGGCCGTGCCCATGCCTTAAATCAAGATCTGGCATCCGAACTGCCACGATACAAACGTCGCACTTTGCTAAATTCTGCTTGCCAATGCCCTGCGACGCCACAAACTCGATGCCACAAACCCTAAAGCCTCCCATCTCCTAAATCGTTCCAAAACCTTAACCTTAGTCTTGCTAACCCACTGTCGATCCTCTATATCCCACAATTGAACCCATCCAAACACACATCATCTTGTAGATTAACCTTAAACAAGTTCAAAGATTTGAATTTTTAATTTTTTTATTCCATTTGATTTGATTTTGAAATGGAAGCTCCAATTTGTTTTTTTCGATACAGGCTATTATTAATAGAAGAAAGGGCATGGGTAATCACGAGATGAGGTAAGGGCCGAAGGGTACGGGTGTGACAGTGGGGTATGGGGTAAGCATGGTGAAAAAGGTATGGTATATAAAAATAAAGTATTCATTAATTCTAAAATATCAAGCTCTTATGTGCCCAAAATCCCAAACCCTGATCGAGGCGTGCCACCTGGCATTCTATATGTTATACCCCTATTCCGAACACAATGGAACTATTATCGTGCCCTAATTCGATCATATGCAGAAGTTAGCTTTTTGAAATCAAATTACATTAATTTAATTCCTTTAATTAATTTCTACGCGTTTCGAGCTCACATGACCAAATGATACGCCCGATTACCATGAAATTCGTTAACATACAACAATTCACTATTATGGATCTAATGAAACTGGTTTCGTCCAAATCCGAGATAGTGTCCCGGAAGGCTATTTTCACACGTTAATTTAAACGAATTATTTCCAAAAATCAGTTTATTCGCTTTTAATTCAAATTTAAAAGTTCACTATCTTCATTCTTATTCCAACAAAATTTAAATAAGATTTCGAAATCATTTTTATGCAGATTAAATCCAAGATCCAATTTTATTATATATTCCAATTATTTAAATTCACTATCCAAATAAATCGCTATGTTAGAAATTTAAGTTATTTTACCTATAAAACTAATATTTCAACATTTAAAATAAATTAAATATTTTAAATTCAAATGGCTAAAATTCTGGGTCGTTACATTCTCCCCCCTGTAAAAGAATTACGTCCCCAAAATTTTTAAGGTAAGAAAAATGTCCCAAATCCATTAACTTTCCAAAATCAATTAGTTGTAATATATTATAAAATTCTCTTAGCCTTTAAATTTACGAAAAATTTTGGTAGCGTCTCCTTTGCGTGGCTTGGTCGGTACAACTACAAATCATCACTACATACTCATTCCCAACCAAAAGAAACAAAATCCAAGTGGCTAGTCATAAATCGTTAAACCAAACAAAATAGAAACATGTACCTTTTAGTTGGGCAACCAAATTTTCTTATGAAATCAGAGGAATCAAATTATCTCATGCTTCTATATACCTTCATCTTATTTACAAGTAATACCCAACTATATAATTCATAACCATATCATCTTGCATTTTCCAATATCAAACATTTAATTTGCTAAAGCCCATATGATGTTCGTATACCATCCATACGCAATATCAATCTGATCGCTCCCTCGATCACACAATTTTACTTCCGAACTAGAATCGTCCAATCGACTCCTCTAGTGCGGACTCTAATTTGTTTCCTTGATTATAAACCATCATTCTCCTTGCATAGCCATATACTATGACAGAGAACTGCAGAATCAATCAAAAATCCGTATCAAATCATCGCCGTCAAGAATCGAATGAAAAATCCTTGTTTGGATTGATGTAAATTATCTCGAAATCATATACTCGAATGTGGATCAAATAGCTATGCAAATAAAATGATCTACTTAAAATTTACGTATTTATTTCAATTGCTTTCCAAATTTATCCAACACTTTTGTGACGCCCCACCCCGAGACCCACATTAGTAAAGAGAATTACTAAGTAATCATGTCTACTAATGCAGAGAATAGGGCTGGTTAAGGGCGACTCTCATGATAATGCATTAGCTAAGGGCTAAGTATGTCGATATATTTTTGTTAGACATTTACCTCATATATGGTCGACACACCTAGTCCTTAGCTAATACGATACCATGGTAGTTTAGGGCCGTTTCAGAATAAATGCAATATACAAATATATATGAACAGTCACAGAACAGCAAACCCAGATCAGAGTATACATACACCTCCATACATAATACAACATACATAAGTAGCATGAACTACAAAATATACATACACAACCATCCCATAAAATAATAGGTACAATGTCCAAGTCTGAACGAAGTGGTCCAAACAAAAGCAAGCTAACAGATCCAAGAAGGAGTGAGCTAAATCCATACCTAACCTGCAACTCGGTTTGACCCGAGTAATAAATACACGGGTCAGGTAGGCTAGTACTTATCATTAGTAAATATAACAGTAATAGGAGGAAAGGGAGAACCATTCCGTTGTTGACAACGGAATGATATAAGTATCACCAAATCGTCTCTAAGGTGAGACATCTATGGGTTCATCATGATTTCATAAGGGAATTCAATTGGTTATCTATCTATGGTTCAACTGCTATAGTTATATAAGTGAAATAAGCAAGGATTTAAACCATATAAATAATCATCATAAAACGGTCTAAAACCTCATAAATCCATCATAATAGAACTCAATGAGGGTTCAAAACATCATATTAGAAATCACCATAAAACCATCAATACATGTAAGCCTTCATCTTACTCAAGGCTATAATAACATCCACATAAAAAGGTGAAATTGAAACATCTAAAACTTCATGGAAAACTTCACGTGCTTACATCGTGACTAGTACTAATATTTGGTAACATAAACCTCGTGATGACTGGAGTCAAGTAACATCATAACATCGTGGTGACTATAGTCTATAATATCATAATGACTCCCAGTCACAAAGACCCGAGTTAATAACATCTTGATGATCAGAGTCGCAACTACATCGTGATGACTCCAATTGAGTACTCGTGGTCTATAGTACTAGTAAACATCGTGAATGTGTCTCAACTTCTCGAATAGGAACCCAATAGGCGTTAACGTATGTCCCATACCATACGTTCGCACCTAACAGTTTACAAGCCGTTAGTTGCTGTCACACTAGTAAAACATCATAAACATCATGAAAATATATTTTGCCTCATCTCATCGGCGAGTAAATACAATACGCTACTCGTCTCATCTCATTGGCGAGTACTAGTGGCATCGTGACTTGTCTCATCTCATCGACAAGTAAAAGCCATCATAATATATCTCAACATCGTAAAATCATCATAAAGAAGATTACCTCATCTCAAACAGTTCATCGAAAGGGTTTCGATCGTATAAGTCCGATATTAAGCGATAAAGCAAATCCATGCGTCCCATACCACACGTTTTACTTTAACGTTTAACTGTCATTCTCATACGTTCGAAATTCATAAAATTAAGTAATTTTATTTATAAAATAATTTTATTAGAGGAAAACAAGAATTTAAAACGATTTTCCAAAAACGATTATTAAAACCAATATTTGAAATTTCTTTATTACAGGAAATAAATATATTTTTCTTAGAATTTTTTTTAAATACTATAAAATAATAATTTGAAATGTCCATATATTTTAAAAATGGTTTGGTGAAATATGTTATCGAAAACAATAAAAACTAAGAAGGATATCTCAAAACCGATGACTTGAATTCAATACGAATTTAATTCAAAATTTATCCCAAAATCAATTCAAATTCCATTTAAATTTGAATTTCAAATTCTCCCAATATAGCTAGCCTACTAATAGGCATCATAGCTCTCAAAATATCTCAAAAACAATATCAAAACCGAACGAGAATGAGAGCAAAAACGAGCTAATACAATTCTAAGGTCGATGATTGTTATTGCTGTCATTTTGCACTCAGGACAGCAACATACAAACATAATTCGACCAAGCAAACTTCAAAATCTCAGAAAACTCAAAACATGAAAATTGTAGTATATAATCTAAGCTTTCCAGGTTATCCAAAATTATTGAATTTGGTTTAGAAACGAAAGAATTATGGCCAAAACAATTCTCAGGCATGTGATTGTTGTTGCTGTCGATTTGCTTTCGGGACAGCAACAAACAAACACATTTGTGATCAAGAAAACATCAAAATTTTAGAAAACTCAAAACATGAAACTTGTAGCTCTATTTCTAAGCTTTCTAGAACAACTAAAATTATTGAATTTGGCTAAGAAACGAAAGAGTTATGGCCGAAAAAATTCTCAGACCTGTGATTGTTGTTGCTGTCGATTTGCTCTCGGGATAGCAACAAACAAGCACGATTTTGATTAAGCAAACATCAAAATTTCAGAAAACTCAAAACATGAAACTTGTACCCCTATGTCTAAGCTTTCCAAAACATGCATAATTATTTAATTTGGATAAGAAACGAAAAAGTTATTGCCAAAACAATTCTCGGGCATGTGATTGTTGTTGCTGTCGATTTGCTCTCGGGACAGCAACAAACAAGCACAATTTTGATCAAGCAAACATCAAAATTTCAGAAAACTCAAAACAGAAAACTTATAGCCCTATGCCTAAGATTTCCAAAATATCCAAATTTATTGGATTTGGTTAAGAAACGTAAGAGATATGGCAACTCAAAGTGACAACTAGAATAAGATATAAACAGAGAAATATGAACAGAGAAAACTTCCTATACAGTAAACGATTTAGCCAAATTTCTCATAGGAAATTCATTTTTTAGCTAGAAACTTGTGAGCTTTAAACTCACCTTATGATTTAGCAGCGAATTCAGGAGCAAGTTGATGACTTTTGGTGGAGAAATGATCCTCAGTAACCTGTAGAAGCTAGAAAAGACACATGCAGGAAGAAACAAAATATTACAGACAATTCATATCTCAAGTTCGAAGATTTTTATGAAAACTCTTTTGTATTGGATGAAGATTACCTTTCTATTCTTGATTTAGATTATTTCTCTTTGAAATTTGTAGCATATTGAGTGGGAATTTGATTTAGTTTGAGGAAGCCATTATTTTCTCCTTTTGTTTTTACTGTAAGAATGTTTTAGGAAGAAGGAGATACAAATTACGTACAGCTCTTTTCTCACCAAAAAATTCTAAGCTAGAGCTAATGGATAAATTATTACCCAAAAATCCCAATAGAAAAATACTTAGTAAAAAAATGCAAGGTTATGCACATGTATTAACCTACTTTACATTAAATTCACATATTTTCACATAAACCCCCATTTGTAATGAAATAATTGTTATTAGAATAAAATAAAATTTATTTTAACAACAAAAGTTAATTTTTTACAATTAAACCCATATTTTACACAATATTTAACAATTTGCACAATTTAGTGTAAAAACACCATTTTAAAAGCATAACTTGCACAAAAATTATTTTCTTTGTGAAATAAATTACAATAAACCATTTAACTTTATTAAAACAACAAAATATTATTTTCAAACAATATTTCATCTTTTATTTTAATAAAATACATATTTTCTTCATATTTCTCCTTTTAAATTCAATAAAAGGTTAATATTGGCAATAATTACCAATATTAATGCATTGATTCAACTAAAATCCAATAAGTAATTATTTTCACTCCAAATTCTCAAAATAAAGTTTTTAAAACTTTATTTTCATCAATTTATATTTATTTCAACAATTTAAATGTTGAAATATATTTCTTGATTAATTTATGAACTCAAGATAACAAAATTCCAATATTTTCATCTTATTTAACCAAAACTCCAAACAATGAATTTTAAACCCAATATTTAACTCTGAACATATTGTTTATTTAAAATAAACAATTTAAACCAAATTTATTTCTCCATTACATTCTATTCACCATATTAAATTATAACTATCATTATAATTTAATATCATCAATAATCTCTAATACCAGGGTTGTTACAGACTCCCCCCTTATAAAAATTACGTCCTCGCAATTTCTAGAGGAAATTTGTATTCAACACAATTTATTTTTCAAACAAAGGAATTTTGAATAGATTAAAATGGAAAATTCTTACCTTTCTCATGAGAAGATAAGAATCCAGGATACGATCGCTCGATGAATTCTTTGGTTTCCAAAGTGCAGTCATTGGGATTTTCGGACCATTGAATCTTTACGAGCGGAATACTCTTATTGCGAAGGCGTCTAACCTCCGAAGTAAGAACTCTCATAGGATGCTGCACGAATGATAGATCAGGAGAGACTTCTAGCTTCTCTAAAGCACGAGAATCGAACTTAGAATCTGAATCTCGTAGACACTTCCTCAATTGAGAGACGTGGAATACGTCGTGAACTCCAGAAAAATGATCGGGAACTGCTACACGATATGCAACAGGACCGATACACTCTATAATAGGAAATAGCCTAATATAGCGTGGTGCCAATTTCCATGTCTGGCTGAAGCGCATCACTCCTTCGGAGGAGAAGCTCGAATATAAACAAGATCGCCCACTGAGAACTCAAGAGGCCTTCTACGGTTGTCCGCGTAGGATTTATGTTGACTCTGAGACTCTTTCATTCTCTCTCGAATAAGATGGATCTTCTCAGATGATTCTCGAATAGACTCGGGGCCAAGAATGAGCTTTTCCCCGACTCAAGCCAACATGGTGGAGAACGACACGGCCTTCCATATAAAGCTTTCGAAAGGAGCCATGGCGATAGAAGATTGGTAGCTATTTGTAACGTCTCGACTTTTCGATGCTCGAAAGTCGACATTAATACATCCACTGTATCAAATGCCGCTCAATCGGATGCTGGAAAACCGAACCATTAGGGTTAAAAAGAAGAGGTAGAAGAAGACAGAAGAAAAGAAAGAACAGAAAAACAGAAACAATATCAGAATCTCACATTCACAGCGGAACAATATACAATAGATAATCACTAGTCTTTTAAAACAAAGAACTATATCAGTTTATACATACATCAATCAGAGTCAATATACAACTCAATACAACAATGGACAGTTATATAAACTTGTCCTCATACAGAATACACAGCGGAATAAATAAACAAGTACGGGAGTACGTCTCTCCATCCAGCTTGCTTCCAAAGCTCCAGAATATCCTGATAACATAACTCTAGGCTGCCCGTGTGGAAAATTATGGGCATCCAGAGTTTAGAAAAGAAACAATAAACTCCGAGTCAGTCATGGTGACTGGTGTGAGATCGTAAAACAGTTATTTTCACAAAGAAAATAAAATTGATTCGCAATGCTTTTGGAAAATGAAACTACCATAAGACCTCCCGCCACACACACAATGCAAACGCAGAATTGGAGGAGATTTCTTCTTATGATAGTCAAAGATGCTTACTACGCAAATCATTGGATTATTATTATTAACGTCTAGTGTGGAAAACATTTCGAAAGTATAATATTAATCTTAGCTAGCATAGACATTCCGAACTATGCCTACTATAGATACCATCTAAACAGTGGTGACCACCATAAGTAAATGGCAGGTTCTACAACTAAAACCGTACAAGTTCCGTATTGGGAAATGGATTTCCAACAAATGGTCAGGCTAAGAAACTTCCTACCGCCACATGGGATCGCCTCTGGCTGGATGTCCCGAGAGACAACTGCTCTCTGCTAACACAAGGCCGGGTTACCCTTGTAACAGGTAACTCATGAATATGTCATCCCCCGATCCTTTGGGACCTTTATCCGAGGCGCCTCGATAAACACACAATCACACAATAAATGAGATCGGAGTATCCACATAGGTTAAATACCAGGGCTCCATACCTGATACCACCCTTTTCCAAAAGTAAATGACATACCCTAAAGGGCGCGACCCTCATAACCTTGCCGCATATTCCTGTTTCGACCATTTCCGAAGAGTGAGGTCTGACGAAGTCTCGTCCACAAAGCTACGCTTTTTCACAAAGCTACGCTTTTTCACAAAGCTACGCTTTTTCACAAAGCCGTGCTTTGATCACAAATGATCAATAAATGATCAACACACAGCAGCACTCAGCATGTCACATGACCAAATTGGGAATATATCGCTGATAAATTTCAACTACATAACCTCTGAGCTCGTACGTCTCAAAGAAGGGTGTTAAGATAAGAGAATAAATTCTCCGCCACCAACAGATATGTATTTGAAAGAAATCAGCTTTATATCTCAAAATGTAATGTCAGACACGTAACCATACAAGTCTGTTCTAGGTTCGTACAGAACCGAAGGCACTTCCGAAGTAGCCCTTGCAATCCGGGTATTCACAATCCCGATCGGACTTCCCATCACAAAAGAGTGATATAAATCTCTATACCGGAGCAACTCGGTGCAGAGACATTCGAAAGGTTGTCCTTTCATTTTCACAAATACCCGGTCTTCACCACCGGTCTTCAATACGATCCATATCGTCGTATCACTAATTCAGAATGGGTTATATGACACAAAGGTCCTTTCTCGGCTAACCCGAATGGTGAGCGTTTGTTTTAAAAACAAATTCAAGTGCCATTTCAAAGGCAAATGTTAATAGTCGGTGATTTAACTATCAATAACATTCACAGCAATCATCAGATTTAAATAATTTTCCCAAATTATTTATTTTCAAAATATCTTCACAAGATATGTATATATTTCCACACTTCAACATTTTGAAAGCAAATTTCAAATCACTTTTCACCTTTCAACTTTTGATAATCAATTTCAAATCAATTTCCTTACGCGGAATGTATTTCCAAATATTTCTTTTAAAAAACCCACTTTAGAACCTTTAATTTATATTTTAAAAGCAACTTTGGAATATACTCGGTTTTTCAAGGAAAATACACTTCCATTTCAAAATGGTCCATTTAAACCAATTTAATAAATCCTTATCGATTTATTTTAAATTTACGTTCCAAATCCGTAAATTTACTTTCACACTTTAAAATAAATCAGTGTTTATTTTTAAACCAAATTTCCCTTTCCTTTATAAATTCCCATTGCGAATTTACATTCCCAAATATTCACTTTCAACACCAAATCAATTTCAAATTGATTTCTAATTTATTTCAAATTCCAAATTGATTTTAGAATGGATTTCCCAGGATTTATTTTTAAACACCAAGTCAAATATCAAATTGATTTCAACAAATTTATCGCCTTTTTAAAAAATTCCTTTATTCTTTCCAAACTATTTAAAATTCTATTTTTTAAATGAATTCTTCAACTTTTAAAACAATATTATTCAAAACTCATTTATTAATATCTTTTCCATATTTTGAAATTTATTTGGTAAGATTTCGAAAATTAATTTTTTTAATACTTTAACTCCTTCTTTTAAATGCACCCAATTCTTTCAAAAGAAATTCACTTAAAATTTCCTACTTTAAATTTTTAAAAAATCAATTTATTTATTTCTGGTATCCAACGATACCAAAAATGCCTTTGGCTAAATTTTAGCCTTCAACACATTCAATCGTCAATATAATCATTCACAGATTATCAACAATCATCACATCATTCACATATGAAATAATATTCAAACAATTTGAGGAATCCGGTTGGATCCCTCCAACCTGTTTCCCTGCATCCACAGATGTTAGCACAATACCCATTCCACTTCGAGGTGGAATATCGCGGTATATGGGATTTATAAAATATCATCCGCTATTATGCGGCGCAATAGGGTCTCATCCGCTATATAATGCGGGAAAATCAATCACCAATATATACATATGCCAATATATATATATATATATATATATATATATATATATATATTGCTATATACTACTTTATATATACTATCACAATCCAAACAGTCAATCAAATAACTGCAATTCAAATTTTTGTTTGAGTGAGAAGATCTCACCTTTGCTTTTATTTGCAGTCCGATCAAATCTTGACTCGATTTCCCGGTTTTGACCTTATATAATCATTAGAGGATTTTATTAATATTTTGAACTAATCGAACAATTAATTATCGTTTAATAAATTTATTCTTTAACTCTAACAATTTAATATGAACTAGTGATATAATTTAAAGAGATAATTAATTTTTTCCTAAATCTTGTATATGTATTAAATTAAAAACAGAAATGAATAAAGAATTTACCCTACTCAAGAAAACAACAGCTACTCGAACCCCCTGAGCACATCACCCACTCGATCACCCTACCTTCGACCCACATCGCTACTCTCTTTTCTTCGCTCAATCTCAGAATCTCCCATCCAGACCTCACGCAAATCGAGCTCGGGAATTCCAACTCCATCGCCGCCTTCGAGCTTCCTCTGAGCCTTCCCGATCCACGATTTCCCCCATCCGCAAGCGTTTGAACTGCCGCCACCGCTAATGGAAGCCGCGACCTACGTCTCGAGTTCCTCATCGATCTTCACATACGCGCGCGAACTCATCGAGAATAGGTCAACATCGAACGAAGAAGCAGTGACGCCTATTCTCTACGCCAAACAGTCGCACGCGAGCTCCAGACTTCATGAGCTTCCGCGATTTCCAAACCCTAGGCCACTTCCATTGTCGACGAACCCCTATCACCTGCTCCTCACCACTCTTCGATCGCCATACTAGCCGATTCGAGACCCTAGCGTTCGAATTTGAATCGAACGAGAATTTACTAACTCGTTCTTTATGTAATCGATTTCGAATAAGAGAGAGGCTCGGCCATTTCTTTGATTTTGGTTTCGTGATTTTAGGAAAGGAATTAGGTTCGAGGATTTGAAATGAAGGCATGGATTTTTTTCGTGATTTTGAAAATTTGTTCGGCCATATTATCTTCGTTCTGAGCATTTTCTTTTTGAATGAAAAGATAGGATAGGGTACGAAGGAAACAACGTGGTGGCTGGTTGTACGAATTGTCGGAAATAAGAATAAATAAATAAAATTAAATTGATTTCAAATTGTCTCGAATTTGTAGCTTAAATTTTTGACCTCCTATCGAGGTGTGCCGCTAGGCGTTCGTAATGTTATACGCCTATTCCGAACACAATGGAAAAGGTTTCGTGTCCAAATTCGATCGTATGGAGAAGATAGCTTTTTGGACCAGTTATTAAATTGAATTTCGATTTAATTTCAGCGTGTTTGCTTATCGTACGGCTAAACGATCACTCCAAACATTACAAAAATTGAAATCCGATAAAAATAAAATATTACAGATCCAATGGAACTGGTTTCGTCGAATTCCGAGACTGTGCCTCGGAACGCTATTTTTAAATATCGATTTAAACGATAAAATTCAAAACTGAACAAAACAGTTCCAAATTCAATTCTGAAACTTTTATTATCTTCAGTATTATCAATATGAATTTTCAAAGCCTTGAAAATATTTTTAATCGGCTTAAAACTGAAGATTCAAATTTTTATCCAGATTTAACGATTAAATTCAATAATTAATTTACCAAATGCACTTTGATATTTGAATTTCAAATTAAATTGAATTCCAGATATTTAAAATCAATTAAATATCCTGATTTCCAATATCAAAATTTCAGGGTCGTTACAATCTTCCCCCCTTAAAAGAATTTCGTCCCGAAATTACAAGTAAAGAAGAATGCTCCAATACCCGTTTATCATTTTTCCAAAACAAAACAGTTTTATCAAAATTTCAAAACAAATCTTTTTATTTAAAGATTCGTTATTACTTTAACTCATTTTCCAAGATCAACCATAAGTTCCAAATAATATGGTTTTCTTAACAATTCAAATTCAAATTTTGAATTCAAAATTTTCTCAAAAATTTTCTAACTCTTTAAATTTTCGAAAAATTTCGCCAGCGTCTCCTTTGCGCGGCTAGCTCGGTACAACTACAAAATGTCCCTACGGACTCTCAAATCCCAATAGAGAACAAAATGCTAAGTGGCAAAATCAGAAACTCATCAAATTTCATACTGAAATTCAAATACATACCTTTTGTTGAGAAATTCAAATTTACCTTCGAAATCAAAATCCAATTTCATTTTCCTTAGCCTTTACAATCCCTGTATACCTTACTTAACAACAATGTCCAAATTTACTTATTGGATTCCAAATACCAATTTTACTTAAGAATTTCATTATTCACTTCTTAAGTTCAACATAAGCATTTACATACTTCTTATATTCATTTTCACTTCACAAACAAAGTTATATATTCATTTCCATTCAACTTTGTATTTTCAATTCCATTTGAATTCAACTTACAATTTCAATTCTATTTGAATTCATTTCAAATCTCAATACTTTTATTTCCAAAAAATTTCATTCAAATTTTCATTTCGAATTTTACTTGAATTCGATTCATCTTCTAATTTCGAATATTGAGTTTTATTCACTTTTATCTCAATTCCCAATTTTAAATCCTTTGTCGTTGGTGAAGAATTTCTAAAAATTTCAAAATTTTTAGAAAATTTTGGCGGAGTCTCCTTTGTACGGAGAAGCTTTTGCAATTTGACAATAGATATAAATATATATACATCGACCCACACGGTCGGAAAAACCAAAAACAGTTCATATTTCCTATTTTTATTGCTTAGGCGTACCTTATTTAGCATTTTTAAGCAAGCGGTTAAATTATTTAGCAATTGCGCGTCCCAAAATCCCGCTATACAGCCTCCCGGTACCTGTACTTACTCAGTTTAAATATATAAGTAACATATCTATGAAATTTATAACATATCATTCATTTATGCAACTACAATACATCAATAACATAAGTAATGCATTTAAAATAACTTACATAAACAATCCATATGGTTCCCAGACTAGTTCGATTACTTTTAACCGATACATATACCATTTGCATTCAACTTAAGTGATTCACAACTCATTTACTTAGCTCCACTTCATTTTTATGTCCAAACAACTCATTTTCAATTTAATTGATTTCAAAATCAATCTATTCTACTTCTATAAATTTATAGTAACAACAGGACTATTTTTATAAACAATTCACACAATACAGTTTCTATAAGCAATTTATAAGGTCTCAACATTAATTTAATTGCTTTACTTGATTTTTATATTATCCTATCCAGTTTGAAATGATTCAACTCATTTTCTTACATTCACTCCATTTATAATCTAAACAACTCATATTCATTATAACTGATTCAAAAATCAATTTTTATTAACTTCCATTATTCCATAGAATTTTTATTTTACTTCCGTTTTACGTCGAACGACCAATTTAAGCAATTCGATGGCACTCATTTACACAAACAATTTCTTTAGTTTTAAAATCATTTAAAAATTGATTTCGACTCAATTTATATTTGGTTCCATTCCAATTTATTTACAAACTATAGATCTGCATTTTATTTCGTATTCACTTTAGTTTTCATTTTAACTATTTTATTTGGCTTGGAAACATCCTATTAAATAACCATTTAACAGTTATTCTTAAGCCAAGCTTCTATTTATTTATTTACTTAAGTAATTTATTTCTTCAAGTTACTTCAACTTTATGACCCAAGTTTATATTTTGTTTTCTTGTAAACAATCCCAATTTATATTCTTGATTTGAGTTTATTTATCAAATCCATTTCATCTACTAATTAAATTCAATTTGTTTATCCACTTATTCATTTTAATTGTTTAATTCACATTCACAATTCCCCACCAAATCTATTTATTTAATTATAAAGTCATTTCAAATTTTATTTCTACTCTCTTGAATTTTATTTGTAATTCAATCCATTCTTGTTTTAATCCAACACTTTTTATTTTGACAATTCTTTAACTTAGTTTACTATCAATATACATTGAATATTATTTATAACTCAAATTCTATTTCACAATCCGTTTATTAACTCACAATTTCAACTTATATTTAATCAATTGAAATCTCATTAACGAATTCAATTTACAAATTTATTTCAAATTAGTTTACTTCCACTTGCAATTCAATACTTGATCTTATCACAAAAATCACTTCGTTATATTTCTTGAGTTCAATTCTAGTTTGTAATTCAAGTTTAGATTTCTAGTTCAGTTTCAAAATACAAAACAATTTAATTTTGGCTTATTATTCCTCCTTTAAAATTACTATAAGCCACACATTCATTTATTTTCCCCAGTTACATCCATTTACCCTTAATCACAGACATTTTCACTTTACAACTCAAGATCTTACTTTTATAAAGCAAGGCATACTTTTATTCCAACTTTAAATTCCTTAGATAAGTCATCGAAATTAATTTATTCATTTTTAATTTTTATACAACTTATTCCTATTAGATTATGAATTTTATTTCAAATTCATACTTAATTTCATTTCCAATTTGATTGATATTCATTTTAATCAAATTTCATTTAATTAAATTAGCCATTCTCATGATTCCATTCAAATTTTAAATTCCATTTCACTTTGTTAGAATTATACCCAAGGCCATATTTATTTTATTCATACTTGAATTAGACTCATTTGCAAATTCAAACTAGCTTTATTTTAATTCAATTCCATAACAATTCTAATCCATATTTAATTCTCTCCCATTTTAATTGAATTTCTATTTATAACTCAGGTTCTATTTTCACATTCCTTTATTCCAACTTACCTCCATTCACTTAGCTTTAATTAATTTCAATCCATTTTAATTCCTATTAAACTTCCCAATCCAATTTACTCACATTCTAAATTTTATTTACTCCACCAATTCATTTATATTTATTTATTTATTTGTATTTTCATTTTCTCATTTCAATGATACTCAAAAACTTACTTATTTATTTCTTCCAATCATTAATTACATTTCAAAATTTAAACCTTAATCCAAGTTAAATTCTCCTTTTTAACTTCTCACTTTTAATTTTAATTCAAAAACTCAAATTCAATGCTTCCTGGGTTATACAGGCCATTTCAAGTTTTATAAATCTTATTTGTCTAATTTGTTATCATCCAAACATCCAAGTACAATAATAATTCATAGAAAATGATTTCTTTTCTATACAAAAATAGTTTTGGGAAAAATTATTTCATTTACCCTATTTTAAAACAATACTGTGTCAGTTTATCTTGTTTAAGAGTTTATAAACCACTATCGATTACAGTTGGCCACACTGCATCGACCAGAATCTATAAACAATCAACCGATAAGTCAACACAATACAAAACAAATTTTGTATTCACTAACAAATACGTGCTCATATCTATTATTACAATCACACTCATTCTAGAGTACTATTGACTCTATCTATAATGAGTAATTCCCAACAGAGCCAGGGTTATCGCTTAACCGGCTGCTCTGTTACCACATGTAACGTCTCGACTTTTCGATGCTCGAAAGTCGACATTAATACGTCCACTGTATCAAATGCCGCGTAATCGGATGCCGAAAAACCGAACCATTAGGGTTAAAAAGAAGAGGTAGAAGAAGACAGAAGAAAAGAAAGAACAGAAAAACAGAAACAATATCAGAATCTCACATTCGCAGTGGAACAATATACAATGGATAATCACTAGTCTTTTAAAAAAAACTATATCAGTTTATACATACATCAATCAGAGTCAATATACAACTCAATACAACAATGGACAGTTATATAAACTTGTCCTCATACAGAATACACAGCGGAATAAATAAACAATTACGGGAGTACGCCTCGCCATCCAGCTTGCTTTCAAAGCTTCAGAATATCCTGATAACATAACTCTAGGTTGCTCGTGTGGAAAATTATGGGCACCCAGAGTTTAGAAATGAAACAATAAACTCCGAGTCAGTCATGGTGACTGGTGTGAGATCGTAAAACAGTTATTTTCACAAAGAAAATAAAATTGATTCGCAATGCTTTTGGAAAATGAAACTACCATAAGACCTCCCGCCACACACACAATGCAAACGCAGAATTGGAGGAGATTTCTTCTTATGATAGTCAAAGATACTTACTACGCAAATCATTGGATTATTATTATTAACGTCTAGTGTGGAAAACATTTCGAAAGTATAATATTAATCTTAGCCAGCATAGACATTCCGAACTATGCCTACTATAGCTACCATCTAAACAGTGGTGACCACCATAAGTAAATGGCAGATTCTACAACTAAAACCGTACAAGTTCCGTATTGGGAAATGGATTTCCAACAAATGGTCAGGCTAAGGAACTTCCTACCGCCACATGGGATCGCCTCTGACTGGACGTCCCGAGAGACAACTGCTCTCTGCCAACACAAGGGCCGGGTTACCCCTGTAACAGGTAACTCACGAATATGTCATCCCCCAGTCCTTTGGGACCTTTATCCGAGGCGCCTCGATAAACACACAATCACACAATAAATGAGATCGGAGTATCCACATAGGTTAAATACCAGGGCTCCATACCTGATACCACCCTTTTCCAGAAGGAAATGACATACCCTAAAGGGCGCGACCCTCATAACCTTGCCGCATATTCCTGTTTCGACCATTTTCGGGGAGTGATGTCTGACGAAGTCTCATCCACAAAGCTACGCATTTTCACAAATCCGAGCTTTGATCACAAATGATCAATAAATGATCAACACACAGCAGCACTCAGCATGTCACATTACCAAATTGGGAATATATCGCTGATAAATTTCAACTACATAACCTCTGAGCTCGTACGTCTCAGAGAAGGGTGTTAAGCTAAGAGAATAAATTCTCTGCCACCAACAGATATGTATTTGAAAGAAATCAGCTTTATATCTCAAAATGTAATGTCAGACACGTAACCATACAAGTCTGTTCCGGGTTCGTACAGAACCGAAGGCACTTCCGAAGTAGCCCTTGCAATCCGGGTATTCACAATCCCGATCGGACTTCCCATCACAAAAGAGTGATATAAATCTCTATACCGGAGCAACTCGGTGCAGAGACATTCGAAAGGTTGTCCTTTCATTTTCACAAATACCCGGTCTTCACCACCGGTCTTCAATACGATCCATATCGTCGTATCACTAATTCAGAATGGGTTATATGACACAAAGGTCCTTTCTTAGCTAACCCGAATAGTGAGCGTTTGTTTTAAAAACAAATTCAAGTGCCATTTCAAAGGCAAATGTTAATAGTCGGTGATTTAACTATCAATAACATTCACAGCAATCATCAGATTTAAATAATTTTCCCAAATTATTTATTTTCAAAATATCTTCACAAGATATGTATATATTTCCACACTTCAACATTTTGAAAGCAAATTTCAAATCACTTTTCACCTTTCAACTTTTGATAATCAATTTCAAATCAATTTCCTTACGCGGAATGTATTTCCAAATATTTCTTTTAAAAAACCCACTTTAGAACCTTTAATTTATATTTTAAAAGCAACTTTGGAATATACTCGGTTTTTCAAGGAAAATACACTTCCATTTCAAAATGGTCCATTTAAACCAATTTAATAAATCCTTATCGATTTATTTTAAATTTACGTTCCAAATCCGTAAATTTACTTTCACACTTTAAAATAAATCAGTGTTTATTTTTAAACCAAATTTCCCTTTCCTTTATAAATTCCCATTGCGAATTTACATTCCCAAATATTCACTTTCAACACCAAATCAATTTCAAATTGATTTCTAATTTATTTCAAATTCCAAATTGATTTTAGAATGGATTTCCCAGGATTTATTTTTAAACACCAAGTCAAATATCAAATTGATTTCAACAAATTTATCGCCTTTTTAAAAAATTCCTTTATTCTTTCCAAACTATTTAAAATTCTATTTTTTAAATGAATTCTTCAACTTTTAAAACAATATTATTCAAAACTCATTTATTAATATCTTTTCCATATTTTGAAATTTATTTGGTAAGATTTCAAAAATTAATTTTTTTAATACTTTAACTCCTTCTTTTAAATGCACCCAATTCTTTCAAAAGAAATTCACTTAAAATTTCCTACTTTAAATTTTTAAAAAATCAATTTATTTATTTCTGGTATCCAACGATACCAAAAATGCCTTTGGCTAAATTTTAGCCTTCAACACATTCAATCGTCAATATAATCATTCATAGATTATCAACAATCATCACATCATTCACATATGAAATAATATTCAAACAATTTGAGGAATCCGGTTGGATCCCTCCAACCTGTTTCCCTACATCCACAGATGTTAGCACAATACCCATTCCACTTCGAGGTGGAATATCGCGGTATATGGGATTTATAAAATATCATCCGCTATTATGCGGCGCAATAGGGTCTCATCCGCTATATAATGCGGGAAAATCAATCACCAATATATACATATGCCAATATATATATATATATTGCTATATACTACTATATATATACTATCACAATCCAAACAGTCAATCAAATAACTGCAATTCAAATTTTTGTTTGAGTGAGAAGATCTCACCTTTGCTTTTATTTGCAGTCCGATCAAATCTTGACTCGATTTCCCGGTTTTGACCTTATATAATCATTAGAGGATTTTATTAATATTTTGAACTAATCGAACAATTAATTATCGTTTAATAAATTTATTCTTTAACTCTAACAATTTAATATGAACTAGTGATATAATTTAAACAGATAATTAATTTTTTCCTAAATCTTGTATATGTATTAAATTAAAAAGAGAAATGAATAAAGAATTTACCCTACTCAAGAAAACAACAGCTACTCGAACCCCCTGAGCACATCACCCACTCGATCACACTACCTTTGACCCACCATCGCTACTCTCCTTTCTTCGCTCAATCTCAGAATCTCCCATCCAGACCTCACGCAAATCGAGCTCGGGAATTCCAACTCCATCGCCGCCTTAGAGCTTCCTCTGAGCCTTCCCGATCCACGATTTCCCCCATCCGCAAGCGTTTGAACTACCGCCACCGCTAATGGAAGCCGCGACCTACGTCTCAAGTTCCTCATCGATCTTCACATACGCGTGCGAACTCGTCGAGAATAGGTCAACATCGAACGAAGAAGCAGTGACGCCTATTCCCTACGCCAAACAGTCGCACGCGAGCTCCAGACTTGTACCGACCCGCATTTTTGACCGTTCAAGTCGACAATAATCCACACATGTCCAACTCAAACCATTCAAAAAGGCAGATGGTTATTGGGGTTAAATAAGAAAAGAAAAGAAAGAACAGAAACAAACTCAGAATCTCGCAGCGGAAGGAACAAGATATAATAATAAAATAGCAGTTCATGAAGCTGTTAAATAAATAAATTTGATTATTATTATACATCATAAATCAGAGTTACATACATATCAGAGATAATACAATAATGCAGCGGAAAAATAATATGGTAGTAGAATACAAATGATGTAATACCAAACTCCGTCTTCGTCCTCCAAAATAGATCTTCAACCTTATCTGAAACGCTCAGGCTGACCCGAGCGTAATGAAAAGACAAAACACTCGAGTCAGGACTAAAATATCTCATGTAAGTCAAATCGAATAAGAAAATATGAGTGTGACGGCGTCAAAGATGTTTACGGGGTTTGACATCTCCTATTCAGTGTCAACGTGAGTGCAATAACTTAAGAGATGTTACGGGATTTTTCATCTCTCAAGGATCCGTTAAAATATCTACTATGTAGTACAATACGCTATTATAATATGTCTACATTAAAGTAAAAGTATTAAAATAGCGTTAAGCCATGGCCCATTCCACCCTTAACACAGTTTATATTCCCAAGAGCATATACAAGACCGTAGTTTCCCCAAAACCGGAAGTCACCAGAGGGCAATACATATACTAAAGGTACAAACCAAAATGTAGTGGTCACGAATAGGATAATCAGTATGACAAGGCACATGAGGCGATACCAACTAGGATACTAGTAGTTGCCTGATCCGGACTGATGTTGGGCATAGCAGCTACTACCCCAACACCGCAAAACAACACTCCCAAAATCGAGGGGTGCACCCAAATCGAATCACAAAAGTAATAGACATGGTAACGAAGGAGTGTGTCCGCTAGAGATGGCGATCCTCAATGGCCCGGCGCGGCTCCTGTTTTAGTCATGTCAGGGGTCATCCAAAATTGTTCTCTTTCTTCAAATCAACACGTTCACCAAAACCATCCACTTCGTTCTGGATCAACACTCCGCGTATACTAGTTATTAAAGTGGTTTTCGGTATCGACAGAGAGTATGTCCATATCCGATCCCGGTCTCTTTAATAACTACGTATTATTACACCGATGGCTCTTTTACATTTCAAATCGATTCATAATTGATATCAAAATATCATATTCGCTTCAAAATCAAATCCATTTCAAAATCATCATATCTACTCAAAGTATACAATTTCATTTCAAACCCCTCTCCTTCTTTCCAACGTGAAATTCTCGTCCATCCAAACCCATCAGCCTCCACTCTTTCATCAATTCTTGCCACCACCACCGACCACTACACGACGATCAGGCACCACCATTCCAAAGCCTTCGACGAAAGCTACCCACGCCTGGAACCCTAGCAAGCTCGGCCACCCCCTCTACCTCGAAATGCGTGAAAAATGCAGCAGCTTCAAGCATGATTTCCCGTTGATCCGTTGCTCCATTTTTGATCATCTCCGTATGGATTTGAAGCTCTCATCGTCCTCTACAACTTTGTAGTTGACGACTTTTGCTAATTCTTTATGGATTGGAAGATATTAGAGGAGAAAGAAGATGCATTTCTGGCCATTGATAGGAAAGTGGCGGCTAAGGGCTGAAACCCTAGTTCTTTTGCACAATGAAATAAGTGAGGGGCTTTTATAGAAAAATACGCGACACTATTCACCCGAAATTTTCCGAACTCCAAACGAAGCGTGTCGGCTGGCGTTTCTAAGGTTCACCCCACGTTCCGAACGCAATGGAACATGTTTCGGAGGCTAATTCGGTCATCTGGGCGAGTTACGGAGAAAAACGATCAGTTTTAAATTAAACCGATTTCGATGCGTTTTGGCTTGCCCCGGACAAACGGTACATCCAATTGACATGAAATTTGAAACCATACAATAATATCACATTACGGATCCGATGAAACTAGTTTCGTCAAAATCCGAGACTTTTTCAAAAATGACTATTTTAACTCGCCAAATTAAAATTAAAATGATTTCGATGCGTTTCGAGCTGCCACGGTCAAACGATAACTCCGATTGCTACGAAAATTGAAATCCGACAATAACAAATTATTATGGATCCAATGGAACTAGTTTCGTTCAATTCTGAGACTGTTCGAAAAATGGCTATTTTTCCGTCGATAATTAAATATTAAAAATATTCAATTTTCACAAATTAACTTTAAATTCAATTTTAAAAGTTCTATAACATTACTATAACTCCAATATGATAAGATAAAATTTTACAAATCATTTTCAATCATATTCAACTCGATTTACAATTATTTCTGAAATTTAACTTATTAAATTATCGATTTAATTGTCTAATTAAATCCAATATTCGAAAAATAAATTATTCGACTGTTTAATTTCAATATAAAATTCCCAATTTAAATTATTAACTTTTAAATCAAATTTCAATTGTTCACAAATCCCATTTTTAATTTCACAGTAATTAACAATCTTCTACAATGCAGTTTTCCATTATAAATCCAATATAAAAGATTATATTAGATTCAGCGTTCAATTATATTGTAATTCAAATTCAAGTTACTTAATTCCAAATGAATTCTTTTATTTCGATTTACACTTTCATTATTGAATCAACCATTTACTTATACATTATTATCAATAGTTTATAATTCATTTACTTTCATTTTCTTCAGCTATCATCTTATTTAAATTCACAGTAATATTAAATTACATTCATTTACGTTGATTTCCATATTATAACTTCAATATTAAATGTAACATTTTATTTATTTCGTTGTTTACAATCAAATTCAATTCAATTCAATTACTTGTTACATTCAAATTTAAATCTTTACTTACGTTCAATTACAAGTTAACATCTTTATCGAATTACAGTTTCAGTTATTATCTGCTTTCAATCAACTGTAATATTAAGTTACATTTATTTATATTAGTTTCAATAACATAAACTTTCATTATTAAACCTACCATTTTATTTATTCTTTGTTTACAATCATAACCAATTTGGTTTACAATCAAATTCAATTCATTATTTACATTCACTACAAGTTAACATCCATATTTAATTTACAAATAAGTTATTTCAGAATTCAGTTTTGTATTTTAACTTGTAATTCACATTTAACAACACAAAATTTTATTTCCTTCGGCTTTTTATCCAAAATTTTCATTTTAATTCGTATTTTTAAAGTGTTAAAAATACGGGTCGTTACATTCTCCTCCGCTTAAAACTTTTCATCCTCGAAAAGGAACGGAGAAGGGGAAACCATCATTTAGATATAATTCATTCAAAATATTCTACTTATTTGCAAAATTTAGTTATAGGATTTTTTTCACAAAATTTTCTAACTCCCGAATTTTTGAAAAAATTTCGGCAGCACCTCCTTTGCGCGGCTAGGACCGAAAAATTTCACAGTAGTAATAATTGCATGATATACATCTCATTACAAGAATGAGGCATCCCAAAACATGGGGAACACAATAATATACCACAACATAAACTGTAATCCGAGAACATACCTTTTATTTAGCGTTTATTAGCATTTTAACTTACATTTTGCATTAAGCGCAGAAGCGAGCTCCACAAGCGAAGCGCAACCCCTTTGCTACCTACTAAAATGCTCAATAACCAAGTTAGAACCATGCATGTAAAGATAGATCGATATACTTATCATAAACAACACACATATAACATGTTTAGCTTCAAAACTGAAATTTCAATTCCAGGACAGCAAACGAATCTTAGTTTTTTGGTCACCTAAACGATAAAACTTGACAATGGAATCTAAACAAAAGTTGTTGCATTCGTTTAAGGCTTTCCGGAATGTCCAAAATCATTGAATTCGGACCTTCCGTTCAAAAGTTACGACCGTTTTACTAAATAGATACGCCTCAGCCTGGCAATGAATTGCGCAGGTCAGCGACGTTCACTCCCCTTTTCGACCACCTAAATGACAGCAAAACACAAAACACTTAAAGCAAAAGTTTTAACTTAAGTTCTTAGCTTTCCAGAAAGTGCAAGATCGTCAAAATCCGATACACCAGTAAAAAGTTATGGTGAGAATACTAAGGTGTTTCAGATTTCTACTCCGCACAGGCCAGCGACTAATATTGGTGTTTTAAACCTAGTGGATGAAGGTATTTATCAAAACATTCTAAACAAAAGATGTAGCATAGTTTCTAGGCTTTCCGAAAAGTCCAAGATCGTCGAATTTCGTTCAAACATTTAAAAATTATGGTTGTTTTCGTTCCAGCATATATTGGACAATTTTGGATTTTTTTTTCTTCCCAAATTTGCTTTTATTATTTCAAAGCACAAACCATCAAACTTCAAATTTTCTAAAGAAACAATCATAAACACAAAGTCGTTTATTTTCTTATTTATCCATGAAATAAGTTTACATTCAATTTGTTTCCGATTTATTCAAATTTGTTTCATTCACATTTTAAATTCAAGTCAATTTGCTTCAATTTAATTTGAATTCAATTATATTTAATTTCACTTTGCTTCAAATTTGAATTTAATTATTTAAATTTTTATTCCGTTTATTCAATTCCATTAACACTAATGAATTCTACTAAACCGATTTCCATCCATCTAACAACCAATGCATATCAAACATTACCATCCATCCAAAATCTACACTAAATCAATTATACATTTCCAAGTTTATTGACATTTAGTTATATTCAACTTTAATTAGTTTCTATTTACAAATTTTATATTTCATTAATTTTAAATTTTATTCATTCACTTGTATATATCATTCATTTTACAGCTTAAATTTCTTTTATATTTACAACTATCAATAGATCTTCACATTTTATTATTCACTCTCACACTGGTATATTATTCATCTACTTATCCTTATTAGCATTTTAAACTTTTTAAGTATTTGGTAAGTTATAGTTATGCAAATAGAATGTAGTTAAACAACATACAACCTCTTTTCATTCAAAGTTGAATTTTCAATTAATTAATTCTTAAGTCATTACTTAAATTTCACTATAATTTAATTTCACATTTACATTCACATATAGTATTTCCATTTTATATTAACATAATTGTGAATCACCTTTAAATGTTAATTTAAATTCCAATTATTTACTAACAATTTTATTTATATTTGCAAACCATTAATTAAACGCATATTTCATTATTCAAACTTATACTTGTATATTATCCAATTAACAATTCATATAACATTTTTGAACTTCTTAAATATTTTGGTAAGTTATATCTATGCTATAGAATGAAATTTAATACTACGCGAGTTTTACAGTTTCAATTTTATTTTAAATTCATAATTTCCTAATTCTCAGGATTTCTACTTCAATTGATATTTCACTTAGCTCTCAGGTTCATTTCTCATTTCGCAATTCAGAAGTTCCGTAATGATTCAAGTATTAATTCATTTCAACCATTAAAAGAAAAATCATTAATTATTAAAGAACTCAAGAATTCCAATCCCGGTTTCATTTCAAATCAAGTTTTGAAATAATATATACTTATATAATTTATATATCAAATCATACTATAGAGAATACAAAATAAAATTCAATCTTAAATCAAAACAGGGTTTAGAAAAAGCTATTAAGTGATCTCCCCCACTTAGACTCTCGAAAATAAACGTCGATGATGCGTGCACTCATCACCGAAATCATTCTCTAGTGTCAAGAGGGGAGTATAACACTTACTTCATTTGAAATCCTTTAAAACAATTTCTAATCAAATATACTATCATATAATACTTATATTATACATTTCAAATTTTTGTTAATAAATTTTCAAAACACCGGAATTTAAATTCTCCATCTTAATTTAAATTCATTTTTATTTTATTTACCATTTATATTCATTGTCAATCATATTCACAAGTTTCGTTTCTTAAATCAGCCAATAGTCAATAGTTAGAAATATCGACTAATCAACAATAAACAATGATAATATAATATTATCATCTCCTAACAACCAATACAATCAAAATTTATAAATTTTCAAGATAATTCTTTTATACATAGAATATAATCCAAAACAATATTATGTCAATCTGTCCTATTCGAGTGTTTAGAAATTCCTATCGATGCCTTGGCGTCCCAAGTACCAACCAGAATTCATAAATACTCAACGGAACAAATTAACACAATATAAAATCATTTTTATATCAAAATTACAAATACTCTCTCTCATATACACTCAACTCATTCATATAGTTTACCTCTATTTCAATGAGTTATTCCCCACTAGAGCCAAGGTTTATCGCTAAACCAAAGCTCTGATACCAACTGTACCGACCCGCATTTTGACCCTTCAAGTCGACAATAATCCACACATGTCCAACTCAAACCGTTCAAAAAGGCAGATAGTTATTGGGGTTAAATAAGAAAAGAAAAGAAAGAACAGAAACAAACTCAGAATCTCGCAGCGGAAGAAACAAGATATAATAATAAAATAGCAGTTCATGAAGCTGTTAAATAAATAAATTTGATTATTATTATACATCATAAATCAGAGTTACATACATATCAGAGATAATACAATAATGCAGCGGAAAAATAATATGGTAGTAGAATACAAATGATGTAATACCAAACTCCGTCTTCGTCCTCCAAAATAGATCTTCAACCTTATCTGAAACGCTCAGGCTGACCCGAGCGTAATGAAAAGACAAAACACTCGAGTCAGGACTAAAATATCTCATGTAAGTCAAATCGAATAAGAAAATATGAGTGTGACGACGTCAAAGATGTTTACGGGGTTTGACATCTCCTATCCAGTGTCAACGTGAGTGCAATAACTTAAGAGATGTTACGGGATTTTTCATCTCTCAAGGATCTGTTAAAATATCTACTATGTAGTACAATACGCTATTATAATATGTCTACATTAAAGTAAAAGTATTAAAATAGTGTTAAGCCATGACCCATTCCACCCTTAACACAGTTTATAATCCCAAGAGCATATACAAGACCGTAGTTTCCCCAAAACCGGAAGTCACCAGAGGGCAATACATATACTAAAGGTACAAACCAAAACGTAGTGGTCGCGAATAGGATAATCAGTATGACAAGGTACATGAGGCGATACCAACTAGGATACTAGTAGTTGCCTGATCCGGACTGATGTTGGGCATAGCAGCTACTACCCCAACACCGCAAAACAACACTCCCAAAATCGAGAGGTGCACCCAAATCGAATCACAAAAGTAATAGACATGGTAACGAAGGAGTGTGTCCGCTAGAGATGGCGATCCACAATGGCCCGACGCGGCTCCTGTTTTAGTCATGTCAGGGGTCATCCAAAATCGTTCTCTTTCTTCAAATCAACACGTTCACCAAAACCATCCACTTCGTTCTGGATCAACACTCCGCGTATACTAGTTATTAAAGTGGTTTTCGGTATCGACAAAGAGTATGTCCATATCCGATCCCGGTCTCTTTAATAACTACGTATTATTACACCGATGGCTCTTTTACAGTTCAAATCAATTCATAATTGATATCAAAATATCATATTCGCTTCAAAATCAAATCCATTTCAAAATCATCATATCTACTCAAAGTATACAATTTCATTTCAAAAATCATTTTCGCCTCAATATCTCATTTCGATTTCAAACTCATTTTTCGCCTCAAATTCCACAAAACGATTCACATAAACTCGAATTCCAAAATTTAAAATTTAATCAAATTTCAAATCATCAATTTCAACTCGATTCAGCTTCTCAATAAACCATTTCAAATTATCAATTTCAAATACATATTTGAATCACAAAATAAACAATTTCACTTTCAATATTTTCGAAACTTTAAATATTTCACATCTCAAAACAACTCATATATTTATATAAGAATATAAGATTCGCTTTAAAACCATTTCGTATTCAAATTAGAATATACTTCAAATTAAACATCCGTATTAAGTAGTTTACTTAATTTCTGGAACAATTCCAATTCAATAAACTTAGATTAACATTCAGATTTCAAGAATTTATTTGAGTATTAACTTCCAAATCAATTTCAGTTCAAATCCTATTCAAAACAATTTTATCTTCAAATTTAATTCAATAGTTTCAATTTAGTCCAATTCACAAATTTCTTTGAATTTCAATTAAATTCCAAATTAATTAAATCTCAATTTCAAATTTATTTTCAATTCCAAACTCAAACTTGAAATATCATTTCATATAAATTTTCATAGAAATATTCAGAGTTCGATTAAAAGTCCAATCTTTTAAAATAAATCAACTTTCGAAAATTTACGCCGTACTTCAAATTTTTTTCTTAAAATCTAAACTTCGAATAATTAAACAATTTCATTTACTAAGTTTAAATTCCAACATCTCGATCTTCAATTCAAAATAATTAAATTTCCATAAATTGGATTTTATTCTTAAAATTAATTCATTTAAATAATTTCAAAACAACTTTTAAAATCATTTAATTTAATTAACACGGTGTCCGTATATAATTCTCTAACCTATGGCCAAGTGGTTAGTTATTTCAATTAAATGTCAGGGATGAATATATATTACTTAAACCAATCACAGTGTCAGGTGCATGTATAACAGGATATATATATAAACAAATAAACATCCAAACATTTAAATATCAACCATTAGCATCCATCGAAATAAATCATCCAATAGTCAATACAATTCACGACAATTTCATAGTTATCAATATCGGAAAATTTGATTTCAATTAAATCCTAATTTCAATTTACTGTCCATTTAATTTTTCAACGGTGAATTCACATGACAATCTATATGACAATTAAATTTTTATCAAACAACGACAAATAAATCCATATCACTTCATAATGTCAAATTTAACTACCATAAAGATATTCAGTACGTTATGAGCATTATAAAACACTCACCTTGATTTTCTGTTGTCGCCGAGACGTTCCAGTTTGGAACTAAAACTGGACGACGCCCAACTTTAGCCCAAATTTCCACCATCTCCAAATCCATCCAAACCAGTTTCATTTCGAAGCTCTCGTCATTACGATCGCAACGCAAAAAGTTTCGTTCCAATCGGACCTCGTATGAAAAAGTTATGCATTTTTAAAGTTTGCACGAATTAAAATACACATTTTATTTAAATTTTGAAACCCTACAATCAAATCCTGCCACTGATTCTCTTCCCACCAGATCTGGCCGTTCCCCCTCTCCTTCTTCCCAACGTGAAATTCACGTCTATCCAAACCCATCAGCCGCCACTCTTTCATCAATTCTTGCCACCACCACCGACCACTACACGACGATCAGGCACCACCATTCCAAAGCCTTCGACGAAAGCTACCCACGCCTGTAACCCTAGCAAGCTCGGCCACCCCCTCTGCCTCAAAATGCGTGAAAAATGCAGCAGCTTCAAGCACGATTTCCCGTTGATCCGTTGCTCCGTTTTCGATCATCTCCATATGGATTTGAAGCTCTCATCGTCCTCTACAACTTTATAGTTGACGACTTTTGCTAATTCTTTATGGATTGGAAGATATTAGAGGAGAAAGAAGATGCATTTCTGGCCATTGATAGGAAAGTGGTGGCTAAGGGCTGAAACCCTAGTTCTTTTGCACAATGAAATAAGTGAGGGGCTTTTATAGAAAAATACGCGACACTATTCACCCGAAATTTTTCGAACTCCAAACGAAGCGTGCCGGCTGGCGTTTCTAAGGTTTACCCCACGTTCCGAACGCAATGGAACATGTTTCAGAGGCTAATTCGGTCATCTGGGCGAGTTACGGAGAAAAACGATCAGTTTTAAATTAAACCGATTTAAACCGATCTCGATGCGTTTTGGCTTGCCCCGGACAAACGGTACATCCAATTGACACGAAATTTGAAACCATACAATAATATCACATTACGGATCCGATGAAACTAGTTTCGTCGAAATTCGAGACTTTTTTTGAAAAATGACTATTTTAACTCGCCAAATTAAAATTAAAACGATTTCGATGCGTTTCGAGCTACCACGGTCAAACGATAACTCCGATTGCTACGAAAATTGAAATCCGACAATAACAAACTATTACGGATCCAATGGAACAAGTTTCGTTCAATTCTGAGATTGTTCGAAAAATGGCTATTTTTCCGTCGATAATTAAATATTAAAAATATTCAATTTTCACAAATTAACTTTAAATTCAATTTTAAAAGTTCAATAACATTACTATAACTCCAATATGATAAGATAAAATTTTACAAATCATTTTCAATCATATTCAACTCGATTTACAATTATTTCTGAAATTTAACTTATTAAATTATAGATTTAATTGTCTAATTAAATCCAATATTCGAAAAATAAATTATTCGACTGTTTAATTTCAATATAAAATTCCCAATTTAAATTATTAACTTTTAAATCAAATTTCAATTGTTCACAAATCCCATTTTTAATTTCACAGTAATTAACAATCTTCTACAATGCAGTTTTCCATTATAAATCCAATATAAAAGATTATATTAGATTCAGCGTTCAATTATATTGTAATTCAAATTCAAGTTACTTAATTCCAGATGAATTCTTTTATTTCGATTTACACTTTCATTATTGAATCAACCATTTACTTATACATTATTATCAATAGTTTATAATTCATTTACTTTCATTTTCTTCAGCTATCATCTTATTTAAATTCACAGTAATATTAAATTACATTCATTTACATTGATTTCCATATTATAACTTCAATATTAAATGTAACATTTTATTTATTTCGTTGTTTACAATCAAATTCAATTCAATTCAATTACTTGTTACATTCAAATTTAAATCTTTACTTACGTTCAATTACAAGTTAACATCTTTATCGAATTACAGTTTCAGTTATTATCTGCTTTCAATCAACTGTAATATTAAGTTACATTTATTTATATTAGTTTCAATAACATAAACTTCCATTATTAAACCTACCATTTTATTTATTCTTTGTTTACAATCATAACCAATTTGGTTTACAATCAAATTCAATTCATTATTTACATTCACTACAAGTTAACATCCATATTTAATTTACAAATAAGTTATTTCAGAATTCAGTTTTGTATTTTAACTTGTAATTCACATTTAACAACACAAAATTTTATTTCCTTCAGCTTTTTATCCAAAATTTTCATTTTAATTCGTATTTTTAAAGTGTTAAAAATACGGGTCGTTACAAGACTTCACGAGCTTCCGCGTTTCCAAACCCTAGGACACTTCGATTGTCGACGAACCCCTATCGCTTGCTCCTCACCGCTCTTCGATCGCCATACTAGCCGATTCGAGACCCTTGCGTTCGAATTTGAATCGAATGAGAATTTACTCACTCATTCTTTATGTAATCGATTTCGAATAAGAGAGAGGCTCGGCCATTTCTTTGATTTTGGTTTCGTGATTTCAGGAAAGGAATTGGGTTCGAGGATTTGAAATGAAGGCATGGATTTTTTTTGTGATTTTGAAAATTTGTTCGGCCATATTATCTTCGTTCTGAGCGTTTTCTTTTTGAATGAAAAGATAGGATAGGGTACGAAGGAAACAACGTGGTGGCTGGTTGCACAAATTGTCGGAAATAAGAATAAATAAATAAAATTTAAATTGATTTTAAATTGTCTCGAATTTGTAGCTTAAATTTTTGACCTCCTATCGAGGTGTGCCGCTAGGCGTTCGTAATGTTATAGGCCTATTCCGAACATAATGGAAAAGGTTTCGTGTCCAAATTCGATCGTATGGAGAAGATAGCTTTTTGGACCAGTTATTAAATTGAATTTCGATTTAATTTCAGCACGTTTGCTTATCGTACGGCTAAACGATCACTCCAAACGTTACAAAAATTGAAATCCGATAACAATACAATATTACGGATCCAATGGAACTGGTTTCGTCGAATTCTGAGACTGTGCCTCGTTACGCTATTTTTAAATATCGATTTAAACGATAAAATTCAAAACTGAACAAAACAGTTCCAAATTCAATTCTGAAACTTTTATTATCTTCAGTATTATCAATATGAATTTTCAAAGCCTTGAAAATATTTTTAATTGGCTTAAAACTGAAGATTCAAATTTTTATCCAGATTTAACGATTAAATTCAATAATTAATTTACCAAATGCACTTTGATATTTGAATTTCGAATTAAATTGAATTCCAGATATTTAAAATCAATCAAATATCATGATTTCCAATATCAAAATTTCAGGGTCGTTACACTATTATTATAAGCAAACTCAACAAGAGGAAGATGATCCTCCCAACTACCTCCAAAATCCAAGATACAAGCACAAAGCAGATCTTCCAAGATACGATTCACCCGTTTAGTCTGTCCATCACACTGTGGGTGATAAGCTGTGCTAAGATTAAGCTTTGTGCCCAAAGCTTGCTGGAGACTCTGCCAGAAGTGACTCGTGAAAAGAGGATCACAATCACACATAATAGATGAAGGAACATAGTGTAATCGCACGATCTCCTTAATATATAGCTTCGATAAGAGATATGTCGTCCTATTCGACTTAATAGGAATGAAATGTGCGGACTTGGTGAGACGGTCCACAACAACCCAAATACCGCTATGGCCTGACCTCGAACGAGGTAAGCCATCGATGAAATCTATTGAAACTTGGTCCCATTTCCACAATGGAACCTCTAAAGGCTGAAGAAGACCACTGGGTCGCTGATGCTCGGCCTTAATAAGCTGACAAGTCATGCAATTACTTACATAACTTGCTATATCTCGCTTCATGCCTTCCCAGTAATAGAGACGATGCATATCAGCATACATCTTGCTGCCGCCAGGATGAATAGTATACTTAGAACGGTGACACTCAGCTAGAATGTCCCGCCTAAGTTCTGGAATAGAAGGCACGACTAGACGGTTCTTCTTTCGAAAACACCCATGAATATCGATGTTGAAATCCCTCATCTCAATGTCATCGTGGGATTCAGACTTATACTTCTGAATAAGAGTAGATATATTAGAGTCTTGCTGCTGAGCCTTGGCAATCCGATCTAGAAGAGTAGGACGAGCTTCCATGCTATACAATAGAATATGTGAATCTAAAGTGGAAGCACAATCACGAATATCACACATGGAAAGAGTCTCAAGAACTTTCCACTCTGCAATCATCATGGAAACAGTAGCTGAATGCTTACGACTCAAAGCATCAGCCACTCGATTCCCCTTGCCAGGGGTATACTGAATGTCGAAATCATACGAAGCTAGAAACTCGAGCCAACGCTGTTGTCGCATGTTGAGCTCCTTCTGAGTGAATAAGTACTTGAGGGACTTGTGATCGGTAAAGAGAGTAAAGTGCTCTCCCAACAAATAATGACGTCGCATCTTCAAAGAAAAGACAATGGCGGCAAGCTCTAAATTGTGGGTAGCGTACCGAACTTCGTTCGGACGTAATTGCCTTGAAGCGTAGGCAACTACCCTATCCTTCTGCATAAGAACAACACCGAGGCCACTATGACTGGCATCGGTATAGACAATAAAATCCCTATTCCCTTCTGGAACCACAAGAACAGGAGCATTAGTGAGAAGTTCCTTCAATCTTTGAAAGGAAGCCTCACACTTATCTGACCATATATAGTGAGCGCCTTTCTTCATAAGGCTTGTAAGGGGAAGTGCAATACGGGAAAATTCTTTGATGAATCGACGGTAATAACCCGCCAAACCTAGAAAGCTACGAATCTCATGAACATTCTCAGGCCATTTCCAATTCTGGATGGCTTCGATCTTAGAAGGATCGACCGAAATGCCTTCGGAAGAAACAACGTGGCCTAAGAACTTAACTTGCTTTTCCCAGAAATGACACTTAGAAAGCTTTGCTTTGAGTTGATGCTGTCGAAGAGTACTCAAAACAATTTTAAGATGTCAAGTATGGTCCACTTTGGACTTAGAATATACAAGAATGTCGTCGATGAAAACAAGAACAAACTTATCGAGATATTCCCACTCTGATATGGGTTTGCTGTTCTGTGACTATTCATATATATATTTGTATATTGCATTTATTCTGAAATGGTTCTAAACAACCATGGTATCGTATTAGCTAAGGACTAGATGTGTCGACCACATATGAGGTAAATGTCTAAAAAAAAATATCGACATACTTAGCTCTTAGCTGATGCATTATCATGAGAGTCGCCCTTAACCAGCCCTATTCTCTGCATTAGTAGACAGGATTACTTAGTAATTCTCTTTACTAATGTGGGTCTCGAGGTGGGGCATCATAGCTTGGTATTAGAGCAGGATTTCAGAATGTAATGTGATATATGCATAACAGTACACAAGATTACCCTACAACAAATATAATACATTTGTACACATCATCCCCAATCGTGATCCATCTTACCTTGTCCTCGTTTTGATTCATGTCCCTTTTCGATTCCTTTGGGGTAGATAGAAAGGAATATGTCTAGGAATGTTAATTTAATTCCGTAGTATTCCTTAATTTATACATTTGAATTGCTAATATATCTATCTACCTTGTGAATAATCCTATCTTATCTTATCTTTCAGCTATGTCTGGTAGAGGTAGAGGACACTCTTCGACGGTTGGACCGTCCAGTGGTTCTCGTCCCGAAGGTGTATATATGTCCATCGATCAGATTCTCGAGCTTATTAGGAGCACTCAACCTCCCATTCCAGCTCGATCTTCTCCTCCATGCAAATCTGCATTTGCGTGCATGTGTAGCGACTTTACTCATCTTGGTGGTAAGATCTTTAGAGGCACTGAGACCATCTTAGAGGTTGAGTCATGGCTCAGTTCTTGTGAGTGCATATTTAACCGTATGGAGATATCTAGCCATCATCGCGTTCTTGTCGCATCGAGTGTGTTGCAAGAATGTGCATTGAATTGGTATGACTTGCTTGTGATGGAAGTTGATGAGTCTACCTTAGAGTGGGATCAGTTCCGTGGGAGATTTGAGCTTAAGTTTGTTCCTGAATCCGAGAAAGCTATTTTAGCTCGACGTTTCCTTGATTTCAAACAAGGGAAGTCGACAGTTTCTGAGGATGTTGCATCTTTTGAAGCCTTATCTAAGTATGGTCTTGAGCACATTTCTACTCCGTATAAGAAGAATCTTAAGTTCGTCTTTGGACTTAAGAAATACTTGAAGAATTCTTTTATGCTTCGTCTTGAGCTTTCTTTTGAGAAACTTGTGGATACAGCCCTTCAGCTTGAAGCAGTCGAGAAGGAGAAGGATAGTGATGTTGAGGGTGAGGTTCGGAGAAATCCAAACAAGAAAAAGTTTTTCCGCAAGTCTAAGCCTTTCCACCCTAATAAGAAGAAGAAGCAAGGTGGATCGTCTTCTCAGTCTCCAGCTACTCCTTCAACTAAGCCTTTTGCTTGTTTCAATTGTGGCTCGCCTGACCATCCTATGAGAGAGTGTCCCAAGCCTAAGAGATGCCTCTATTGTAAGAAGGAGGGACATTTGATTTCAGCTTGTCCCAAGAGGGAGAAGAGTTCTCGTCAGGGTCATCTTAATGTAGCTACCACTTCTGGAGATGCTTCTCAGTCTCGAGGTATATTCTCTTTCGTTTTAGAGGGTTCTATTTTATTTCATGATCGTTCTATTTGAGTGCTCTTCGATACGGGTGCTTCTCATTCATTTGTATCGAAGGAACTTGTCGATGCTTTACAGTTAAATGTTTCTTGCATGCTTACTTCTTACGGATTGCGAATCCTATCAGGGGATCTGCAACCCTTAGTCTTCCTTGTGATGATGTTGAGATTATGATTTATGGTTTTTCTTTCCATGCGAATCTGCACGTGATTCCTTTTCTTGGATTTGATATGATTCTTGGTATGGACTGGCTAGTTAGATACGATGCCAAGATTCTTTGTTTGGAGGGAGATTTATATCTTCGTCATCCCGATTCTCCTACTCAATTGTCTCTTTTGCTTCAAGAGTCTGATCATGGTTCCGTGGCTTCTTTATTTGCTCTTGATTCTCAAGACGATGATGATAATGTGTCTCGGATTCCTGTTGTTCGTGACTTTCCAGACATATTTGAGCCTGTTTCGGGATTACCACCCAAGCGGGCTATTGAGTTCCGCATCGACCTTATTCCAGGAGCACAGCCAGTTAGTCGTCCTCCCACGAGGATGTCTACTAAAGAGAATGAAGAACTCAAGATGCAACTCCTAGAGCTTGAAGCCAAGCATTTCATTCGATCTAGTTCTTCACCGTGGGGAGCCGCGGTGGTATTCGTAAGGAAGTCCGATGGGACTCTTAGGCTATGCGTCGATTATTGCAAGCTTAATGAGTTGACCATCAAGAACCACTATCCATTGCCTAGGATTGACGATATGTTCGATCAATTGAGTGGCGCTAAGGTCTTCTCATAGCTTGACCATGCTACGGGATTTCACCAGCTCCGAGTTGCGGAAGACAACATTCCACTTATAGCTTTCCGCACTCGCTATGGTTCATATGAGTGGCTCGTCATGCTGTTCGGTTTGACAAATGCCCCTGCTTATTTCGTCGACCTTATGAATCGAGTATTCCGGGAATATCTCGATAAGTTTGTTCTTGTTTTCATCGACGACATTCTTGTATATACTAAGTCCGAAGCGGACCATACTTGACATCTTAAAATTGTTTTGAGTACTCTTCGACAGCATCAACTCGAATTAACAAAATTCCAATATTTTCATCTTATTTAACCAAAACTTCAAACAATGAATTTTAAACCCAATATTTAACTCCGAACATATTGTTTTTTTAAAATAAACAATTTAAACCAAATTTATTTCTCCATTACATTCTATTCACCATATTAAATTATAACTATCATTATAATTTAATATCATCAGTAATCTCCAATACCAGGGTTGTTACAACTTTTTATTCACCTTCTTATATTCACATTCATTTTATTCACATCTATTTACTCACACTCATTTATTCAGATTATTTTATTCACTTAGTATATTTCCTTTAATACTAATAACACTTAGGAACCATTCCATAAACCCATTACTTAAGTTTATTATAAACATTTATACAACACCACTTACGTTTTTTTATCAGTTCAAAGCTTAAGTTCACATTCACTTCATAAAATAATTTCTTTAATTCATTTTAAATCACAATCAATTTACATCAATGGATTTTAATCATTCCAGACCCATTTCATAAATTTACCTTATTTAACCTTACTCGAGTTAAATTTCTTTTTAAAAATCATTTCTTTTAACTTAATTTAAATTAAATTATATTTTGTATCTCAATTTCAGATTTTCATTTCTTTCCTATATCCTTTTCCAATTTATAAGTTACAAAACTTATTTTTATATAATTTTACAAAATTTTTAGCTAAATTTTTTTAGAATTTAAACCCCGACTCTTATTTCAAATCATTTTGAAATCATAATACACACATTTCATTTGTATTTCAAATCCTAATTTTTGAAATCCAAAACAATTTTTGTTTTCCAAAACAAACCATTATGGTAGCAATCCATCACTTAGAAACTCGAAAATGAACATTGATCATGCGGCCGTCATCACCTGAATTATTTTCCAACGACTGAAGTGAGTTCAATGCTTTTATTTCTTTAAAAATCCTTTCACACCCCTTTCATTAAAAATACTTCCAAAATAATACTATTATTATTTCTCAAAAAAATTGAAAAACAATTTCTAAAAACATTGGAATTAAGATCCTAAAATTCTCAATTTAAATTCTTTTTAATTTATAACTCATATTTATATATCATTTTCTTATATAACTCGTTTTCACAATCTTTTACCTTTGTTTAAATTATAGTAATAAATAACTTTTATTAAAACAAAAACAACGAACAATAAATGATAATAATTGAATATTATCATTCTTTAACAACCTAACACATTATATATAACTATAATAATTTCTGAAAATTGTCCTTTATATTTAAAATATAATCTGGGTAAAATTATTTCATCTACCCAATTCTTGTATCGGTTGGCCTTATTCAAGTGTTTAGGGATCCCTATCAATAACATTAGCTACTCGTATTGATAAGAATCCATAAGCCACTTAACAAATTGATTAACACAATATAAAATATCAATCATTAACAAATACACGCTTGTATATATATACACACTCAAACTCATTCTAGGGTGCTACTGATCCTATCTCTAACAAGGTTCTCGCTTAACCATGCACTTTGATATCATGCAGCAACGACCTAATTTTCCGTACAGTTTAAGTAGATAATCAACCAAACATGACCCACTCAAATTGAAGGGAAAGGTGGATAGTTAAAGAAAAAGAAAGAAGAAAGAATAAAGAAGAGAAGAAGAAACTAAGCAACACAAAATCTCACAGCAGAACGAATAATCTATAATATGCAACAAATCCTTACAACGAAAAAAGCTATAACACACACACACACATCTTAATTAGAGTACACTAACCTATTTCAGCCTGGACAGTTATAACAGCCTGTCCTTACAATTGCTGATAAATACAACCAATAGACAACATAGCAGAACACAAAGAAATACGTAGATACGTCTTGGACCTCCAGGTCGTCTCCTGAGCTCCAATGCATCCAAAGAAATATTTAATTATGCTTGGTCTGACCCGAGCATTATAATAAAATAACATCCGAGTCAGTTTGGAAAACCAGCGTGAGAAAACACACTCAACTGGATTTCTAAAGTTTTAAAAACCCTTTGAAATCAAAAGTATCTTGTAAGACCACGCCGCACACATAAACACGGATGGGTTTTTACCTAACGATAACCAAACCATTTCATATGAAATTCTCTAACATTATAATAGTATCTAAGATACAAATGCTTATTAATCATAGCTGAAATTGTTACATTAATTAAATTCCAACATAATAGGTATACAACTAAAACCGTAAAGGCATGTATTGGAAAATGGATTCCATGCATTGACTGGGCTACTGGAGTACCACCCGCTATGGTGCATCTGTAGGCAACATAACACCGAGGAACTCGCCGGGATCCCCTGCTATCACGACCTACTTTTCCGTACAGTTCAAATTGACAATTTACCACACATGTCCAGTCCAAAGTGAACAGAAAGGCGGATAGTAGAAAAAGAAAGTAGAAAGAAGATAGAAAGAAGATAGAAAGAAGATAGAAAGAAAACCAAACAACACAGAATCTCACAGTGGAAACAAATAATCTATAATATAGAACAAATCTTTTCATAAAACAAAACCGTAATATTTACATAACAGATAACAATCAGAGTATACTAACCTATTCAGCACGGACAATTATAACACCCTGTCCTCACAGTTGTTGATAAACACAACTATAATGCAACAGAAAAATAATCATCTACGTGACTACGACTCTGGGCCTCCAACTCCTCTCTTGAGGCCCCAATCTTCCAGCTAAACCTGGAAATATACTCGGTCTGCACCGAGCATATAGGAAAAACCACGCCCGGGTTAGTCTGGTAAAACCGACGTGAGAATTTAAATCACAAGAAACTTTATTCATTATAACTTTCAAAAATCCTTTTAAAATCAAAGGTATCTCGTAAGATCACGCCACACATAAACACGATGGGTTTTTCCCTTACGATAACCAAAACCTTTTATAGGAAATCCAATGGTATTATAATAGTGTTTAAGTACAAATACTTATTCAAATAGCCGAAATTGATACATTAATTAAATTCCAGCATATTAGGCTCTACAACCAAAACCGTAAAAGAACGTATTGGAGAATGGATTTCTATACAATGACTAGGCACTAGGGTACCACCTATCACAGTACACATCTAGAAAACTGCACCGAGGACCTCGTCGATCGGGATCCCCTACAACACAAGACTGGTCTACCCCTAACCTGGATAGAACCGAATATGCTATCACCCTGGGTGTTCCCACCCTTTCCAAGTTCCTTCCATGCACCATAGTAATAATATCCGAGGGTATATAGAAAGGTGATAAACATACCCTAATTGGGTCCGACCCACTTAGCCTTGCTGCATCTCCCCTGATTTTCAGTCATTCCCGGTTGATGAGGCTTGAGGCTGCGATTACCTTTTAAAGAATTTATACTTGGAATGCTCATTGTCCTCTAATGGCAATGTACTGATAGCATTCATCTATACGAGTCCGTTCTGGGTCTGAACGAAATCGAAGGCACTATTCCTACTACATCCATTTTGGAATCATCCTTAGGTTAGTAGCGATTAGCCCTTGCACTTCAGTGCTCCATCTTCGATTCCATGCTCTTGTCTTCATTTCGAAAACGTATTCGTTGGATCGAAGTGGTGTTCGGATAACTTATCTGATCCCGGTCTCTTCGAAACAACATTCGGTATTTCTGGTAAACTCAACCCCGATTCTTTAGGAAATAAATTGACTAAAATAAGATCAAAGATCATCTCCTAACTGCTAGTGGACGGATTTCCTTATAATCGTTCTAGAAGAACGAAACGAGTTTATACTTACAGTATAACACCTTCGACGGTAACTATACCATATAATCCTCGTGTTTCTACTAGATATTTCCAAAGTTAAGTTTTGGGTACAGATTTGATAGTCAGTTATTTAACTATCAAATAAACAATCATTCAATCAAAGGTTTCATTTCCCACTGAAATCACTAAGCCTTAATTAATTTAAATTCATTAAATTAAATCTCTAAATCAAAGGTATATACTTATCCAACAGAAATAAGCATATTCACAAAACATTTTCTTCAATAATATTTGAAAACCTTTTTAAATAAATATGGATAGTACTCTGCGGTATCAACCATGGATTCGTAGCTCGATGATTACGTCTCTATCCCAGAGAAATCCAAACTTAACCGTAGGCAATCTCTTCCTCCCGATTACGCCATGAAAGTATACCATTACTTCCCGAAAACTTTATTTAATAATTATCTCAAAATAATACTTATAAGGTTTCTATATAAATTTCCAAGTTTAATTTAGGAAAAATACTCCTTTATAAGGTTTACTATATAATATATTATTTTTAAACATTATTAATATTTGAACAATTTATCTTGAAATAAAATACTTTAATACTAATTAATCCTTAAGTAATAATTTACTATAAACAAATCACTATAAAATAACTTTAATCTTTAATTAAATATAATTTAAACAACTTAAATAATTAAATAGCTTTGAAACAATAATTAAATACTTTTTAAATAATTTTTAAGAATAATAAAATGATTATGTAACGGCCCGGAATTTTAGATATTTGAAGTTGGAATATTTAATTTATTTTAAATATTTAAAAGTTAATTTTTAACTTGATTTTCAAATATCACTATTTATTGGATGATTTAATTATTGAATTTAATAATTGGAAAATGGATAAAATATTGAATCGGGAATTTTAAGCTTGTTAAAAATATTTTAAAGGCTTATAAAATTCATATTAATGATACTGAAGATAATAGAACTTTTAAAACTGAATTTAAAAGTGTTTTGTTCAGTTTTAAAAATATATCGTTTAAATTGACATTTAAAAATACCCTTCCGAGGCACAGTCTCGGATTTCGACGAAACCAGTTCCATTAGATCTGTAATAGTGTATTATTATCGGATTTCAAATTTCATGATGTTGATAGCCTATATATACAAGTTTATGCAAAGAGATGAAAAGGTGATGTACACATACAGTATTTTGTGATGGATTTAGGTGAGATGGCTTTGAGTTGATATTTGTTGAGATGAAGAGAAGTTAAATTGAATGTTTTGGTCTTTCTCTATTTAGACCAGACAACTATATATGTTTATATATTTTCATTTCTTCTTTCTTTGCTTAGCTTTGCTGAGTTGATATATATGCATCAGTCTTCACATCCTTTTTTTTGCTTGACCAGGCAAATGTTTAATTTACTTGTAACTTTGTTGCTTTACATTTTTCTCCCATTTTTACTTGTAAAACTTTGACCAGTCAATGTTTTCATTAGTAACTTTTGGTTATTTACTTTTACTTTCATTTGATTTTAAACATGCCTTTTCTTATATTTTTAAACAACATGAAAAGTGGTTTTAAATAAGCCATTTAAGTCTTCATATATATATATATATATTTCTATTAAAATATATAACTCAAGGCATTAAAAGTACTATCATTCCATTTTTAAAAAAATAACATTTATGTTTTTACATTCCTTTTATATTTAAAAAAATGTATATCTCAAAGCAAATGAAATTTTTTCTATACTATTTTTATAAAAATAACACTTTTGTTCAAACACCATTTGTAAAAGATTTCCTTTTTAAAATGATTTTATAATTTTTCTCATTTCTATCATATATATTTTCACATATATTTTCTTCTTTTATTTTTCAATATATATGTATTATTTTTAATATACCATTTATATCTGTTTAAAAATATTACATATATATATATATATTACATTCTTCTTAACTAATGTGTATATATATAAGAAAAATCAAATTTTAAACTCTCTTTATTTAAAATACATTATATTTTTCATATGCCAAATTAATTTCTATTTATAATATATTCTTCTTATTCATCTACAACAACACAAGACCGGTCTACTCCTAACCTGGATAGAACCGAATATGCTATCACCTCGGGTGTTCCCACCTTTTCTGAGTTCCTTCCATGCACCATAGTAATAATATCTAAGGGTATATAGAAAGGTGATAAACATACCCTAATTGGGTGCGACCCACTTAGCCTTGCTGCATCTCCCCTGATTTTCAGTCATTCCCGGTTGATGAGGCTTGAGGCTACGATTACCTTTTAAAGAATTTATACTTGGAATGCTCATTGTCCTCCAATGGCAATGTACTGATAACATTCATCCATACGAGTCCGTTCTGTGTCTGAACGAAATCGAAGGCACTATTCCTACTACATCCATTTTGGAATCATCCTTAGGATTAGTAGCGATTAGCCCTTGCACTTCAATGCTCCATCTTCGATTCCATGCTCTTGTCTTCATTTCAAAAATGTATTCGTTGGATCGAAGTGGTGTTCGGATAACTTATCTGATCCCGGTCTCTTTGAAACAATGTTCGGTAATTCCGGTAAACTCAACCCCGGTTCTTTAGGAAATAAACAGACTAAAATAAGATCGAATATCATCTCCTAACCGTTAGTGGACGAATTTCCTTATAATCGTTCTAGAAGAACGAAACGAGTTTATACTTACAGTATAGCACCTTCGACTATAACTGTACCATATAATCCCCGTGTTTCTACTAGATATTTCCAAAGTTATGTTTTGGGTCCAGATTTGATAGTCGGTTATTTAACTATCAAATAAACAATCATTCAATCAAAGGTTTCATTTCCCACTGAAATCACTAAGCCTTAATTAATTTAAATTCATTAAATTAAATCTCTAAATCCAAGCTATATACTTATCTCACAGAAATAAGCATATTCACAAAACGTTTTCTTCAATAATATTTGAAAACCTTTTTAAATAAATATGGAAATTACTCAACGGTATCAACCATGGATTCGTAGCTCGATGATTACGTCTCTATCCCTGAGAAATCCAAACTTAACCGTAGGCAACCTCTACCTCCCGATTACGCCATGAAAGTATACCATTACTTCCCGAAAACTTTATTTAATAATTATCTCAATATAATACTTATAAGGTTTCTATATAAATTTTCCAAGTTTAATTTAGGAAAAATACTCCTTTATAAGGTTTACTATATAATATATTATTTTTAAACATTATTAATATTTGAACAATTTATCTTGAAATAAAATACTTTAATACTAATTAATCCTTAAGTAATAATTTACTATAAACAAATCAATATAAAATAACTTTAATCTTTAATTAAATATACTTTAAACAACTTAAATAATTAAATAGCTTTGAAACAATAATTAAATACTTTTTAAATAATTTTTAAGAATAATAAAATGATTAACTTCAAATCATTATTAAATAATTATCAAGTGTCTTTAAAATATCATTAATAAATATTAATTATCCTTAAAATAATTTTGGTTCAAAAATCAACTTCCAAATTTGGAAAAGGCTTCTTAATTTCAATGGTACTTAATCAATTTACCATTCATTCCATAACAATCTAGGATAACAGATACAGATATTCACATCAATCTATTTTTAACAATCAATTCAACATCATATTGCCCAATATAATTATCAGGATAATAAATAGATGTCCGTACAAATATAATAGCAGAATTAGGTTTTATTTCTTCTAGTAAATTTCCAAAACACACATATTCAGTAATAATGGTAGAACGGTGATTTATTCTGTCAACAGGGGTTGAAACAAATACAATTAACGGAATGGTGTTTTATTCCGCTAAAACAGATGTCAAAACATCGTAATTAATTTAAATTAACTCATCATTATTTTTATCTGAGAAAATAATTTCAATAGATAGGTCATATACAATTAAACGACGATATTGTTCAAATTGGGTGATTAAATTCCTGGCCGTTTAAAAATGCCATAAATTCTCACTTGTTCAAATTCTACAACAAGTCGTTCAACGACGTAGTGTTCGTCGATACGATTCCATACCAACAAGTTTCGCGTAAATCGAAATTCGTATGAACTAGTTATCACACTTTAAATTTTCAAATGTTTATTAGATTAAAACATTTTATATATTTTTTTAAAACTTCCTCACCATTTCCTTTGGGCCGAAGCCCACCATCATGCCCAAGAACCCGCTTGACCCTTCTTCCCCCAACCTTTCCCTTTTGCTTCCAGTTCTTATTTTTTTCATACGACACACACCGTGCACGTATACGTGCACATTAACTCCGGCCGCCACTACTTGCCACTGACCTGCCCCTCCGATCACCCACGGTCCTCTTGCCACAAAACACCCACCAGACAGCACTATCGACCCCGGGTTCGAAAATTTGCACGTTTTACCCAAGTTGGAAACAACCACCGCACCCATTCAAATGCCTCATCCCATCAATCCCCTAATATATAGAGCATGCCGCCACTACTGACGCGACCGCCTCCCTCTCCCTTCGCCTCCGAGCCACTCAATCCTATGACCGATGCTTTCCCACTGTGCCAGCGATGTGATAACCGAGCCCAAGGAAAACAAATGTCACTAAACCCTAAATGCCATGCCCACTCAAAAACAATGCCAAATTCAAAAATTCGCCCCGGTCAACCTCTTCCCCTTGATGCGACGCTCCTCCTCGACCAGGCCCCGCCTTCCCCCGACGACCACCTCGCCGTAATTTTTTTCTTCATGAAAACCGATCAAAACGAAATTCTTTAAATCTAACAAATTACAAATCTTGATTTCTTCACCAAAATTCAGGGTTTCACCTTACGATCGTGACTATATATGAATCAAGGATTTAAGAAGGTTGAAATTTGCCAAAGTATTGTTTTCTTACTGTATATTCAACATTACACACAATAAATAGCATGAATCGACCTAAAACTATTTTTAGTGTATTCTACATTCAAAAACAAACAAGTTACTAGTTTACATCATCTTCAAATTCGAATTGGGGAGTGAGATATTGAATTTTGAACCAGAGCATATATATTTTCAACTCTGTTTAAAATGACAGAGTAGTACTTGAAACATTTACAGACATTAAATATAAATTCTCACCTCTAACATGCTTGTTCACTTCAACGCTTGCAAATTTTATTCTAAACTATGACTTGAATTCTTGAAGAATAGCATGCTTCTTCTTTTTATTTTCTTTTTACAGTGTTAGTTTATTTGTTTACAGAGCTGTTTTATTTTTACTATAGGCTTTTGAAATCTGAAGCTACACACATATACAAGCCTATATATACATGTTTATGCAAAGAGGTGAAAAGGTGATGTACACGTATAGTGTTTTGTGATGGATTTAGGTAAGGTGGCTTTGAGTTGATATTTGTTGAGATGAAGAGAAGTTAAATTGAATGTTTTGGTCTTTCTCTATTTAGACCAGACAACTATATATGTTTATATATTTTCTTTTCTTCTTTTTTTTTGCTTAGCTTTGCTGAGTTGATATATATGCATCAGACTTCACATCCTTTTTGTTTTGCTTGACCAGGCAAATGTTTAATTTACTTGTAACTTTGTTGCTTTACATTTTTCTCCCATTTTTACTTGTAAAACTTTGACCAGGCAATGTTTTCATTAGTAACTTTTAGTCATTTACTTTTACTTTCATTTGATTTTAAACATGCCTTTTCTTATATTTTTAAACAACATGAAAAGTGGTTTTAAATAAGCTGTTTAAGTCTACATATATATATATATATATATATATATATATATATATATATATATATATTTCTATTAAAATATATAACTCAAGGCATTACAAGTCTTGTCATTCCATTTTTAATAAAATAACATTTATGTTTTTACATTCCTTTATATTTAAAAAATGTATATCTCAAAGCAAATGAAAATTTTGCTATACTATTTTTATAAAAATAATATTTTTGTTCAAACACCGCTTGTAAAACTTTTCCTTTTTAAAATGATTTTATAATTTTTATCAAATCTATCATATATATTTTCTTCTTTTATTTTTCAATATATATGTATTATTTTTAATATACCATTTATATTTGTTTAAAAATATTACATATTTTTTTTTACATTCTTCTTAACTAATGTGTGTGTGTGTGTGTGTGTGTGTGTGTATATAAGAAAAATCAAATTTTAAACTCTCTTTATTTAAAATACATTATATTTTTCATAAGCCAAAATCCTTTCTATTTATAATATGTTCTTCTTATTCATCTACATTTATTTGCTATGAATTTGTTTTCAATATATATATATAAATTCTATTTTCTCGAATCATATACATATAAGAATATTCAAATAAATCAATTTCCTATTTTATTAATAAAAATCTGAAAATTTAAAATATTATCTTGGTTTAAAACTATTTATTATTACCAAATATTATTTAACTGGGATTTTATCTTGATTAAAATACCGTATCATCGAATATTAAAAATAAATATTCAAAACTCAAGACGACAAAAATTCCGGGTCGTTACACCTGCCAACACAGAACCCGCTTACCACTTGACTTGTAATACCGAGTATTATCACACCTCCGTTAATGGGCCCTGAAGCATACAAATGAGAGATAATATCGACTCCAGATAGGGATGATCATACCCAACTTGGTAGCGATCCACCTAGCCTTGCTGCATCTCCCATGTTTTAGTCATTCTCGTTGCTGAGGCTTGAGGCTACGTTTTACCTTTTATATAGCACTGCCACTTGGAATGCTGACACTGCCCTCCAAGCAACTATGCAATGCTAGTATTCATCCATACAAGTTCATTCTGGGACTGAATGAAATGCTTGAGAGCTCCGCCTTCAATTCCATCATCTTTAAGATGTTTTCACTTCGAAATGCTTGAGTTGGATCGAAGTGGTTTTCGAATAACGTATTTGATCCTGGTCTCTTTGAAACAACATTAGATAGTTTTTGGTAAACTCAATCCCAGTTATTTAGGAAATAAATAGTCAAAGATAAGAGCGGAGATCACCTCCTAACCGTTAGTGGACGGATTCCCTTACCATTTGTCCTAGGAGAACGAAACATGATTTATACGTACAGAACAACATCATCGGAGATGATTGTGCCATATAACTCACGTGTTTCTCCTAGATATTTCCAAAGTTACGTTTTGGGTCCATATTTGATAGTAGGTTATTTAACTATTACAACACACATTCAAATCAGGGATTTAATTCCATAGGAAATACCAACATTGGATAAGCACATAAGTAATCACTAGCCACTTAAATTAATCTTCTCATTTGTTAAAATCACTTTGTAATAATTGTATAAAAATACTTTTACAAAGGTATATCCACCAATCCCTATATTTTCAATACTTAAAAAAAATTTCCATATACTTATCTCAACGGTATAATTATATTCACACACATTACACCTCACAACTTAAAAAATGTACTCATATACTTATCTCAATGGTATAAGTATATTTACAAAACTAAGAAAGATTTTCTTCTTTTTATTCATTTCTAAAATCATTTACACACTTCTTATAATTCTCTAAAACCTTTATAAACCATTTTATAAATATCTAAAAATCATTTATAATCTCTTTTATAAATTTCAATCACTTATAAATTCTTTTTGTACATTTCTAAAATCATTTATAAATCCATAAAACCATTTATAAAACCCCTTTTATAAATTTATAACCCCATTTCTTAAATTCGTTTATAAATATCTAACCATTTAAAAAATTCTTTCACCTTGTAAATAATCTTCCTTAAGTCTTCAAACCATTTTATAAACTCCCCTTATAAAATCCAAGTATGTTTATAAAACTATATTTATAAATTTCTTTCATTTATAAGTAAGGTCCAATCACTTACTTTACATTATTATATAATAATAATTATTAACAATAACATTATAAATAAATAATTGCTATTAACTTCAAAATATCTTATAATTATATCTAATTATTTCAAAACATTATTAAATAAACCATAGTAATTTATCCTTACCACTATTAGAAATAGTAATAATTTATTTCTAAAACATTATTAGTAAGTCATTACTATTAATTTCAAACCATATTAATTATTATTTAAATAATTAATCTTCAAAATATTACATATTGATAAATAACCTTAAAATATATTCAATATAAATAAATAATCTTTAAAACAATATTAAATATAATACAAAATTTATTATAAAAATAATTTTAACTTTAGAACAATCTATAATAATAATAAATTAACTTTTGAAACAATATATTACAATAAATAATTAACTTTAAAACCATATTATTATATAATAAATTTCTCTTAAATATTAATTATTTCTAATTATTTAAATTAACTTTAAACAAAGTAATTAACCTTTAAATATAATATTTAACTTAAATTAAAATGATTAACTTAATTTATAATAGTTAACCTTAAAATAATTTAATATATTTTTAACATTTAAATATAATAATATACTAAAACATATTCCTTTTAAACCGAGGTAAACTGAAGTTGGTATGAATATAAAACTTTTCGGATTTGAAAAGAGGCTTAGCAATCACTATGGTGCTTAAATAAGCTGCCATTTTGTTTTAATTATCTAACATGGTTAATTACTGTTATTAACATAATTCTAGGGTTAATTTTCTACCACTATAGGGTTTATGTTGAACATATACAATGTCACATTCAATTAGGCCAACCAATCAGGTTTTTGATATTCAATAATTATATAACATGATTATTATTGAAATTAAATCAACAATGGTGAGGAATCCTGTTGGATCCCTCCTATGTGTCCCCCACGTCACTACTTATATATATCAACACATATATATAAATAAAATTCAACAGTGGTGAGGAATCCTGTTGGATCCCTCCAACCTGTCCCCTTGCAATTGATTTCGTATATTGATCGCTTCCAAAAGCGACAATCCATCAAAACCAACAATCAACATATAAACATCCAAACATACAACCAATGATTTTTATCGACTATATATATTACTGGCTAACCAAAAAGGTGAGTTTAACTCACCATTATTCTAGTTTTCGCTGAGGCGTCCTGGTTTCGTTTGAATTCGAACGTCAGCCGAATTCAGCGTAAAATTCCACTAGCTCCAATCTCTACCAAATGGACTCCATGCGTAGCTAATGTCATTACGAATCCAACGCGACTGCCCGTGTTGGATATGGACCTCATATGAAATAGTTATTGCATTTATAAGTTTTTGGATTTAAATAAATAATTTAAATACTTAATTACAAACATTAACTTATAATTACCCATATTAACATCAATAACTCTTCTCCCTCAAACGCTAACCACCCTGCACACATTTGTGCATATCACCCCCAACAGTCGAGATCAACCATCCAAGATTCCTCCTCCCTCACTCGATAAAACTTTGATACGAGCACACCATCAACACTCTCTATGCCAGAGCTTCACCACCGTCACGTCAAGACCACGCCCATGCCTTGAAACGCGATCTGGCACACGAACTGCCACGCTACAGACGTCGCACTTTCCATTTCAACACTGCACTTCACTAAACTCTGCCTACCAATGTCCTGCGATACCACAAACTCGATGCCATAAACACCAAAGCCTCCCATCTCCTAAATCACTCCAGAACCTTAACCCTAGTCTTGCTAACCCACCGTTGATCCTCTATTCCCCCAATCGAACACCTCCAAACACACATCTTTTTGTAGCTTAACCCCAAACAAGTTCAAAGATTTGAATTTTCAATTTTTTTCGATTTTTTTATTCCATTTGATTTTATTTTAAAATGTAAGCTCTAATTTGTTTTTCCATTATAGGCTTTTATTAATAAAAGAAATGCATGGGCAATCACGAGGTGTGGAAAGGGCCAGAGGGTACGGGTCTAACAGTGGGGTATGGATAAGTATGGTATATAAAAATAAAGTATTTTTTTAATTCTAAAATATCAAGCTCTTATGTGCCTAATTTCCTGAACCCTGAGCGAGGCATGCCGCCTGGCGTTCTATATGTAATACCCATATTCCGAACACAATGGAACTATTATCGAGCCCTAATTCGATCATATGCAGAAGTTAGCTTTTTAAAATTAAATTATATTAATCTAATTCCTTTAATTAATTTCTATGCGTTTCGAGCTCACATGATCAAATGATATGCCCGATCGCCATGAAATTCGTTAACATACAAAAATTAACTATTACGGATCCAATGAAATTGATTTCGTCCAAATAGAAGACAGTGTCCGAGAAGGCTATTTTCACACGTTAATTTGAACGATTTTTTTCCAAAAATCAGTCTAGTCACTTTTAATTCAAATTTAAAAGTTCACTATCTTCATTCTTATTCCAGCAAAATTTAAGTAAGATTTCAAAATCACTTTTATTCAAATTAAATCCAAGATCCAATTTTATTAAATATTCCAATTATTTAAATTCACTATTCAAATAAATCACTATATTTGAAATTTAAGTTATTTTACTCATAAAACTAATATTTCAACATTTAAAATAAATTAATTATTCTAAATTCAAATGCCTAAATTCTGGGTTGTTAGATTCTTCCTCCCTTAGAAGAATTTTGTCCCCGAAATTTTCAATGTAAGAAAAATGTCCCAAATCCATCAACTTTCCAAAATTAATTAGCTGTAATAGATTATAAAATTCTCTAAGCCTTCAAATTTACAGACAATTTCGCAGCGTTTCCTTTGCGCGGCTAGGTCAGTAACTACAAATCATCACTACAGACTCATTTCGAACCAAAAGAAACAAAAGCTAAGTGGCTAGTCATAAAATCATCAAACCAAAAAAATAGAACATGTACCTTTTAGTCGGGTAACCAAATTTTCTAATGAAATCAAAGGAATCAAATTATCTCATGCTTCTATATACCTGCATATTATTTACAAGCAATATCCAACTATATAATTCATAACATATCATTTTTCATTTTCCAATGTCAAACATTTAATTTGCTAAAGCCCGTATGATGTACGTATACCATCCATACGCAATATTAATCTGATCGCTCCCTCGATCACATAATTTTACTTTCGAACTAGAATCGTCCAATCGAATCCTCTAGTGCGAACTCTAATCTGGTTTCTTGATTAGAAAATGTCATTCTCCTTGCATAGCCATATACTATGATAGAGAACTCCAAAATCAATCAAAAATCTGTATCAAATAGTCATCGTCAAGAATCGAGTGAAAAATCCTTGTTCAGATCGATGTAAATCGTCTCGAAATCATATACTCGAATCTGGATCAAATAGTTATGTGAATAGAATGATCTACTTACAACTTACGTATTTATTTCAATTGGTTTCCAAATTTAGCCAACCCTGTTTATTTACCTTCTTTTATTCACATTCATTCTATTCACATCTATTTACTCACACTCATGTATTCACATATTCACTTAGTATATTTCCTTTAATATTAATAACACTTAGATACCATTCCATAAACCCATTACACAAGTTTACTATAAACATTTTATATAACACCACTTACGTTTTTTTATCACTTCAAAACTTAAGTTCATATTCACTTCATAAAATCATTTCATTAATTCATTTTAAACCACAATCAATTTACATCAATGGTTTTTAATCATTCCAAACCCATTTCATAAAATTATCTTGTATAACCTTACTCGAGTTAAATTTCATTTTAGAAATTGTTTCATTGAACTTAATTTAAATTAAATTTATATTATATCTCAATTTTAAATTTTCATTTCTTTCCTATAACATTTTCCAATTTATAAGTTATTACACTTATTTTCATATAATTTTACAAAATATTTAGCTAAAAAATTTCAGAATTTAAACCCCGACTCTTATTTCAAATCATTTTGAAATCATAATACACACAATTCATTTATATTTCAAATCCTACTTTTTGAAATCCAAAACAATCTTTGTTTGCCAAAACAAACTTTTATGGTAGCAATCCGTCACTTAGAAACTCGAAAATGAACACTGATGATGCGGGCGTCATCACAAGAATTATTTTCCAACGACTGAAGTGAGTTCATTTTTTTTTTCATTAAAAATCCTGTTACACCCCTTTCATTCAAAATACTTCCAAATAATACTATTATTATTTCTCAAAAACTTTGAAAAACAATTTGAAAAAACATCGGAATTAAGATTCTAAAATTATCAGTTTAAATCCTATTTAATTTATAACCCATATTTATAAATCACTTTCTTATATAACTCAATTTTGCAATTGTTTACCTTTTTTTAAATTATAATAATTAACAACATTTATTAAAACATAAACAACGAACAATAAATGATAATAATCAAATATTATCATTCACTAACAAGAAAACACACCATATACAACTATAATATACTTTGAAAATTATCCTTTATATATAAAATATAATATGGGTAAAATTATTTCATCTACCCGATTCCAAAACAATATTATGTCAATCGGCCTTATTCAAGTGTTTAGAGATCCCTATCAATAACGTTAGCTACTCGTATTGACTAGAATCCATAAGCCACTCAACAGATCGATGAACACAATAAAAAATACTAATCATTAACAAATACGCGCTTGTATATATATACACTCGAACTCATCCTAAGGTGCTACTAACCCTATCTCTAATGAGTAATCCACACCGAAGCCAAGGTTCTCACTTAACCTTGCGCTCTGATATCATGTTGTAACGACCTACTTATCCATGCAGTTTAAAAGGACAATCAACCACACATCACCCACTCAAATTGAATGGAAAGGCGGGTAGTTAAGGAAAAAGAAAGAAGATAAGAAGAAACTAAGCCACACAAAATCTCACAGCAGAACGAATAATCTATAATATACAACAAATCCTTACACCAAGAAAAGTTGTAATACACACACACATCTATCAGAGTACACTAACATATTTCAATCTGGTCAGTTATAATATCCTGTCGTTACAAATGCTGATAAATACAACCAACAGACAATGCAGCGGAACACAAAGAAATACATAGATAGGTCTTGGACCTCCAGCTCGTCACATGAGTTCCAATGCATCCAAAGAAATATGTAATTATGCTCGGTCTGACTCAAGCATTATAATAAAATAACATCCAAGCCAGTCTAGAAAACCAGCATGAGAAAATACACCCAACTGTATTTTTAAAGTTATAAAAACCCTTTGAAATCAAAAGTATCTCGTAAGACCATGCAGCACATAAACACGAACGAGTTTTACCTAACGATAACCAAACCATTTCATATGAAATTCTCTAATATTATAATAGTGTCTAAGATACACATGCTTATTATTCATAGCCGAAATGATTAATTAATTAAATTCCAGCATAATAGGTATGCAACTAAAACCATAAAGGCACGTATTGGAAAATGGATTCCATATAATGATTGGGCTACTGCGGTACCGCCTATCACAGTGCATCTCTAGGTAAAATAATACTGAGGACCTCACTGAGATCCGCTACCAACATAGAACCGGCCTACCACTTGACCAGTAGTACCGAATATGATCAGCCTGAAAGTCTATATTATGGTGGATCGATTATACAAATGACAAGTATATGACTAATTTAAACTATAGTGTAACAATAGTAAAGTATGTAAATAAGAATAATCACACCAGGGATTTTATACTGGTTTGGACCTCCCGTCCTACGTCCAGTCCCGAAGCACCTCTTCGAAATTTCCTTTCACCAAATAACCCTCACTTCACCCGGAGGAACAGGTTTACAATAGCAGAGTTTTCTTTTTCAAGAATGTGTACTCTATTACATGGATTTTGACTATTTAGTACAATTGAACTTCCTATATCTCTTGAATGATTGAATACAATATTGTTCGAGAGAGTATGGAAGTGTATGATCTCAGATTTGCAGATTCGATAGCGAGTAGATGGTTAGAACAAGAGATGATCAAGATAGAGAGTTGAGTAAATTAGTTAAGTGCTTTGATCCTTCTTGATTCTCGTTTATATAGTTGTAGAAGGTTGCTTCTAGTAGTTACACCTCTTCCCTTTCAGTCTAGAGTCGTCACTGTTCACTGGTGAAGAGTTGTGGAGGAGAGATGGAGTTGTGTCTCTTCGGAGATGACAGTTGTAATTTGAATTATCTGCCCTGAGCCCAGTTTCAGACGTCTGAATGGTGTTTTCAAACGTCTGAGAACTATTATTATTTTTGTTCATCTTCTACGTTCAGACGTCTGAAGTTCTGCATTTAGACGTCTGAACCTATTAAATGATGTTCTACTGGGTTTATTCTTGAGTGTATCTCTCTTCGATCCTCGTGCAACTTTGTAGATGAATCTCTTAAAGTGCTTTAGTCATCGTCTTATCACAGTAGTGGTTTCTCTTGCTTTGAATTCGTATTTGTATAGTTGTATGATATATATATGATTTCCATTGTATAGTTGTCATCGTCGAAATTGTAAACTAAGGGTTCTAATATTCTCCCCCTTTTTGATGATGACAACTATATAATGTACTTAGATAACAATTACAGAAAGGTTCTCCCCCTAAATATGATCTCCCCCTATAGATGTGCATATTTATTTTACTCCCCCTTTGTCATTATCAAAAATAATCAAAGAATTATAAAAATAATGCAGAACCAAGTATGACATACATATATAATTATATTACTAACAAAAAGTTTATGATTACATCATTAAGCACATCAAAAAAGAGGAATATTGATAGTGTTTTACCAGAACTTTGATAAGGGAGTTAATTACAACAAAATATTTACCTTATGAAGTCAAGGTAGTTCATCACGAGAGGAGTCTAATTTCCCTTTCTCCTCATCGCCGGTTTTGGCGATGTGAGGAGATTGAGAAGGTGTAGACAAGTCAGAAGAAGGTTGACGGATTTGTTGAAGTGCTTGATTAAGTTTGGAAACCACTGAAACGAGAGAGTCTTCAACTTTGGAAAGCCCTGTGGACAACATGAGATCAAGCTTCGCTATTTGTTTACCAAGGATAATTTGATTTCTTGATAGGAGCACTTGGTTTTGTAAGGTTAAGTTAGCAATATTTTCATTAGCATGAGGCTGAGTTCGTACTTCCAATATCTCCATATCGGAGTGATATTCAAACGAGGAAGGAGGAGGTGGAGATGGTTGCCTTGGTAGTTCAACATCATCTTCTTCTTGTTGTTGTTGTTGTTGTTGAGGAGGTGGAGGTTGATCTTGTGCATTTTTCCATTCTAGAAAAGTTATATAAGATTGTGGTTCCTTCGGCAAATGCGTAAGATTGAAAATTTTTGTTCCACTATATTTGATAGGTAACTCCTCAAAAGCAGAAATGTATGATGGGATGTTTAGTGCGTTGAGAATTCGCATAATATAAGCCGGGTAAATGATTGTATGGCGAGATCTATTCCAAAAACCTTTTAGTTCATCGAAAATGAACTGAGCCCAATTGATCTTAGTTCGACTAAATAGTGCATATAGAGCTTTGTGTTCAAGATCAGTAATTTGTTCATGGCTACCTAATCGAGGGATAATGGTATTTATAAGCATTCGGGTAAGGAGCCTAGCACGTGGCCTAAGGAATTTGGATGAAAATTGAGGCATTTGATTTTCCCATAATTGATGAGTGATAGTATCACGAGGTTTGAATCGCATGTCCTCCATTTCAGATAAATTATGACCCGTATAAGAGCATTCTAAGAATCATCCAACTATAGTGGGGGTTATCTTGATCGTTGTCCTATAGACACTCGTCCATAACCAGTCTTCATCATTCTCAGTAGTCCATACCGATGGACTATCCAGATTAGCGTAAAAAAGACATATAGCTAGTTGATCGATAGAAACATCGTTGGCATTAAAAGAGATAAGGGTTTTCAATTCACCTTGCTCACATATGTCGTCCATATCATATGAAGGAAACTTGATTAGGCTATAGAAAGGTCCTAGATGCATCTTCTTAATCTTCAAGTTGTTAAACCGTCGTATATTTGTTGGATTATGAAATAACCAATTGTTGATTTGAGTATTAGTCACCATCAATGGTTGAGAGGAAGATCCTTCTCCATGCTTCCTTTTCTTAATTCCCATCTTTTTAGTTCTTGGTGGCATTGATTTGAAGAGAAATTCGATTTTAGAGATTTTGAGAGAGATAATTTTTAATTTGGAAATGAATTGAAGTGGTGAAATAATTGTTGATCGATCAGGTATAGGGTTTGAAAAAAACTATCGTTTCCCGTTCCAGACGTTTGAAAAAGTAGATCAGACGTATGGAGATGTCTAAATTAGAAATAGAAAGTAAAGTTAGACGGCTGAAATCAAAACTCAAACGTCTGGAATTTTTTTAATGTGAGACAGAGAGTGATTTCAGACATTTGGACTTGAGTTCAGACCTATGGGAATATATAATTTGTTCCAGATTCTTAGTTCAGACGTCTGGAATATATTTCAAACGTCTGAAAACTCCAGATTAGCTTTTTCTTGAGAGTTTTGTGAAGAAAAAAAAACTTTATTTATTGAATAGAATACAATATAATACAAACAAAATATATGGATATAATCGTCTTCAAACGTCATAGTTTATTTTCTTGGTTCCATTCCTGACGATCCCATGTATTTGGTTTTGCCTAGTTATTTTATTTTGATGCTCGTATTGGTGACCAAGAAGGAGGTATTGGAATGAATTGTCCTTCAGATGTTCCTTCTCCCCGTATTCTTCGTGGAGTTATGTGACGAGCACGCGAAGGAGTTTCTATGAGACGAGGAGAGCGTGCATGAACACAATCCTTAGTAGGAGAATGTCCACAGATGGCAATAATGCATTTTTCCAGAAAGTTTAAATGTGCTCCCTGGCGTCATTGTTCGTAATACATTTCTCGTTGTACATCCATTATTTCTTTTTGATAATGATGGATTTCATCTGCTTTTTCCGAAAGAGAGGATGAGGGAAGATTCATATTATGTTTGGCTTTCTTCCCTTTTGGAGAAAAGCCTATATGATATGATGGTGAGGGCATAATGTGAAGAGATGGAGATGATTTTGGAGTTGTTTTGGCGGGAGATGTGTATGTTCTCCCAGATGAGGGGGATGAAAAATCGATGGTAGAGTAAGTGGAATTGTGATCAGATGACATGTTTTAGTACTTAGGATTTTGATTAATATATTACAGAAGAAGTTTGTACTGTGATTTTGTTTAAAAATTATATGTATATATAAGAGCAGGAATTTGCTATTTTAATCATTCCATTTGTTTTAGTTTGTTAAATTTCTTGTGATGTTTAGAGAAAGTGTTTGATCCATAGATTATGAGAGGTATAAAATAAATATTATTATATTTTTTTATAAATTTATTCATGGTTCTAAACAGTTAGTTCATTGATTAAAACTAATTAACCAATGAAATGAAAATTTAGTATTAGTTGTTAAGATCATTAAGAGAACATATTCCTAAATCGCATCGTAGTTTAACAAACGTCTGTTCATTTAGTGGTTTTGTGAAAATATCTGCTATTTGATTCTCAGTATTTACATATTCTAATGTAATAATTCCTTTTTCTACATTGTCTCGTAAAAAATGATGTTGTATATCTATGTGTTTAGTACGTGAGTGATTTACAGGGTTTTTTGATAAATTTATTGCACTTGTATTATCACAATAAATCGAGGATTTTTCAATTATTTTTCCAAAATCTTTTAAGGTTTGTTGCATGTAAATTACTTGTGCACATGCTAATGCTGCTGAAATATATTTGGCTTCACAAGTGGATAGAGAAACACAATTTTTTCTTTTACTAAACCATGAGACAAGAGATTGTCCGATGAAATGACTTGTTCCACTAGTACTTTTTCTATCCATTTTGCATCCTCCAAAATCCGCATCGCTATATGATACAAGTGCGAAGGAAGATCCTTTTGGATAGAATAGTCCATAGTTTTTCGTGTTAGGTAAATATCTCAAAATACGTTTAACGGCTCTTTGATGAGATTCTTTTGGTTTTGCTTGAAAACGTGCGCAAAGACAAACACTCATCATTATATTGGGTCGACTTGCGGTTAAATATAATAACGAACTAATCATACTACTATATAATTTTTCTTCAAAATTTTCTCCGTTTTCATCTTTAGCAAGATGAACCGTAGTACTCATAGGAGTAGGTTTACTAGATGTTTTATCCATACCGAAACATTTTAATAGTTCATTGCAATATTTTTCTTGATTTATAAAGATACCATTTTCTAGTTGCTTTATTTTTAATCCTAAAAAGAAATTTAATTCTCCCTTGTGTGACATTTCAAATTCATTTTTCATTATATTAGAAAATTCTACACATAAATTTTCATTAGTTGATCCAAATATGATATCATCGACATAAATTTGAATAACTAAAATATCATTATTTTCTCTTTTAATAGATAAAGTCGTGTCAATTTTACAAATTTGAAATCCTGATGAGATTAAATGAGTTTTAAGCCTATCATACCATGCTCTAGGGGCTTGTTTTAACCCATATAATGCTTTATTTAATTTAAAAACATGATTTGGAAATTTGTCATGTTTAAATAATGGTGGTTGTTCAACATAAACATTTTCTTTGATAAAACCATTCAAAAATGCACTTTTGACATCCATTTGATATAATTTAAAATTGTTATGACAAGCAAAAGCGAGTAGAGTTCGTATAGCTTCTAATCTAGCTACAGGTGCAAAAGTTTCATCGTAATCGATTCCTTCTTCTTGATTATACCCCTGTGCTACTAAACGTGCTTTATTTCAAACTATATTTCGGTTTCATTGGCTTTATTTTTAAATACCCATTTAGTTCCAATGACGGATTGATCTTCCGATCTTGGAACGAGTTCCCAAACATTATTTCGTTCGAACTGATTTAATTCTTCTTGCATAGCTAAGATCCAAAAATCGTCTTTAGAAGCTTCTTTATAGTTCTTTGGTTCAAAATTTGAAATGAATGCAACATGACTTATTTGATTAAGTTGATTTCGAGTTACTCTAGAGTTTAAATCTCTAATAATGTTATCTATAGGATGATTCTTTAAAATCCTAAGAGGTGAAACTAGAGTATTATTTTGATCAATAGCTTCATTAGAATTGTGAGGTGTGTTAGAAGAATCATTTGGATGTATTTCTTCTTCGTCATTAATTTTTGTAGTTACAAAATTTTCATCAAAAGAAACATGTAAACTTTCTTCTATAATATTTGTCCTTTTGTTATAAATTCTATAAGCTTTGCTACGATCCGAATAGCCAACAAATATTCCTTCATCGGCCTTAGGATCAAACTTTCCTAGATTGTCTTTAGTATTTAATATGAAACATTTTGATCCAAATGTTCTGAAATACGATACTTTAGGTTTCTTACCAAAAAATATTTCATAACAAGTGTTTTTTGTCATTGGTCGTAGTGTCACTCTATTCAAAACATAACAAGCCATGGCAATAGCTTCAGCCCAAAAATGTATTGGTAGATTACTACTGTTTAATATTGTTCTTGCACATTCTTGTAATGTTCGATTTTTTCGTTCAGCTACACCGTTTTGTTGTGGTGTACGTGGAATTGAAAAATTATGATTAATTCCCTTTTATTGAAAAAATTTGTAAAAAATTCATTTTCGAATTCTCCTCCGTGATCACTGCGAATATTTTTAATTTTCAAATTCATTTGATTTTTAATTCTTTTTGCAAAAATTTTAAACATACCAAAAGTGTCACTTTTATGTTTTAAAAACAAAGTCCATGTATATCTTAAAAAATCATCAACAATTACAAAAACATACTTGTTATGATTTATTGATCTTACTTGAGTAGGACCAAATAAATCTAAATGGAACAATTCTAATGGTTGTTTTGTTGAAATATTATTTTTAGATTTAAAAGAACTCCTTTTTAATTTTCCAATTTGACATGCATCACACAAATTGTCTATTTTATAATTTATTTTTGGTAAACCTCTAACTAGTTCATGTTTTGATAATTTATAAATTTGAAATTCATGCGACAAAATCGTTTATGCCATAGCCATGGATCATCAAGTTTAGCAGTCAAGCATAAATCAGAATTTTGTTTTATATTCATATTCAAAATATAAATATTTTTATTTTGAAATCCTTCAAATAATAAATTTTTATTATTATCAAATATATTGCATCGATTTTTCTTGAAATTTATTTGAAAACCTTTATCACATAACTGACTAATGCTAAGTAAATTATGTTTTAGATTTTCTACTAATAAAACATTAGAAATAATAGGAGAGTTAGAAATACCAATGTTTATGACTTCTCCAATTCCGATGACATATCCTTTTGAGTTGTCTCCAAAGGTTACGGTGACTCCATTGATATATTTTATATTTGAGAGCATCTTGGCATTCCCGGTCATATGTTTTGAGCAGCCACTATCGAGTATCCATTTCTCCTTGCTTTTATTTTTGGGTACCTACAAAACAAAAATTATTCAATTGGTACCCACTTTTTTTATTAGGGTCCTAAATGTTAGGAGGGGAGGGTAACCACACCCAAGTGGGTTTGGGTCCTTTAGAAACATAATTATTATTAAATACTACACTTGATAAAAAAACTATCAATATGTTTTTGTCTAATTAACTTATTATTAGACTTTGGTATCCAAATTTTTATATTTTTAGATTTTACATCTTTACTTAACTTTGGTGTCTTTTTGAAACTTTGATACAAGATACTTTGCTTTATAGTATTATCTTTTCTTTTTTGTGAATCTTTTCAAATCCCAATCCATTTCGATTACCAGAAGGTTTCGAAATTTTAATTAAATTATCAAGCTCTTGTTTTCCTTTGTTAAACTTTGAAACATTGTTAGTAATTTTTTCTAGTTTATCCTTTAATTCACAAATTTAAGTTTTTGAAATTTCTATACTACTTTTTAGTTCAATATTTTCCTTAATCAAATTATTATTCTCAAGTTTTAACCTATATATTTCACTAAGTTGTGTATCATATTCGATAGACTTTTTACACTTTTCTTGTGAAATCTCCAATTCTTCTTCTAAAATAACTTTTTCATCCTTTAATAATCCAATTTCTAGTTCTAATCGATTTATTTTGGATAGGTGTTCTTTATTCAATTTTTTGATTTGTCTAAACTTATCATCAAGTTCCATACTTAATTCTAATAGTTCATTATAGCTAAGTTCAGGACATACCTCATCAGTGTTAGCCATAAAACATACATTAGCTTGTTCTCCATCGCTATCGCTATCACTATCAGAAGATGATGATGAATCAGAATCGTCCCAAGTGACTTTAAAAGCTCTTTTCTTCATAAATTTATCAAAGTTGTTCTTTTTCTCATTGTTGCGTTTAGGACAATCCTTCTTCATGTGTCCGTATTGATCACATTCATAGCACTTGATTTGAGATAGATTTGTTGTATTGGACTTCCCTTCTTTTTGGAATTTGGTCATCTTTCTAAATTTCTTGAATTTGTTGTAATTCTTGGCAATGAAAACTATCTCTTCTTCATCCAAATCTAAGTCATCATTCTTTGCTTGAAATGCTATGTTCTTCTTTTCAACATTTTGTTCTTTTCTTGCCTGTAATTTAGCTTCATAGGACATTAAATTTCCTATCAACTCTTCAACCTTGAGAGTAGAAAGATCATTAGCTTCTTCAATAGCTAATACCTTCCTTTCCCAATCCGATGTTAAAGAGTTAAGTATTCGAGAAACTAAATCAAAATTAGTAAACTTAACTCCTAATGCCATAAGATCATGTTGAATAGTTTGAAATCTAGAATACATGTCAACAGTAGTTTCATTTTGCTTCATTTTGAACGAGGAGAATTGGTTTTGCAAAATTGAAATCTTAGTTTGTTTGACCTTTGTTGTACCTTCGTGTGTAATTTGTAAGGTACGCCAAATGTCAAACGCAGTGGTACATAACATGACACGTGAAAATTCATTTTTATCTAGAGAGAAAAATTAAACATTCATAGCTTTAACATTGTTTGAGGCTAAGGTCTTTTGTGCATCGGTCCATGTGCTCATAGCAGTGTCAGGTGCTTCATATTTATTTTGTGTAGCAGACCATATTTCTAGACCATTGGCTTCCATAAAAATACGCATACGGGTTGACCAATATGCATAGTTGGATCCATTAAATAGTGGGGGACGTGCGGTAGGTTGACCTTCTTGAAAGATACTTGCCATATTAGTGATTCAAAAACTTGTTACAGTACTTTTGATCAAACCAGGCTCCGATACCAATTGAAAGTCTATATTATGGTGGATCGATTATACAAATGACAAGTATATGACTAATTTAAACTATAGTGTAACAATAGTAAAGTATGTAAATAAGAATAATCACACCAGGGATTTTATACTGGTTCGGACCTCCCGTCCTACGTCCAGTACCGAAGCTCCTCTTCAGAATTTCCTTTCACCAAATAACCCTCACTTCACCCGGAGGAACAGGTTTACAATAGCAGAGTTTTCTTTTTCAAGAATGTGTACTCTATTACATGGATTTTGACTATTTAATACAATTGAACTTCCTATATCTCTTGAATGATTGAATACAATATTGTTCGAGAGAGTATGGAAGTGTATGATCTCAGATTTGCAGATTTGATAGCGAGTATATGGTTAGAACAAGAGATGATCAAGATAGGGAGTTGAGTAAATTAGTTAAGTGCTTTGATCCTTCTTGATTCTCGTTTATATAGTTATAGAAGGTTGCTTCTAGTAGTTACACCTCTTCCCTTTCAGTCTAGAGTCGTCACTGTTCACTGGTGAAGAGTTGTGGAGGAGAGATGGAGTTGTGTCTCTTTGGAGATGACAGTTGTAATTTGAATTATCTGCCCTGAGCCCAGTTTCAGACGTCTGAATGGTGTTTTCAGACGTCTGAGAACCTATTATTATTTTTGTTCATCTTCTACGTTCAGACGTCTGAAGTTCTGCATTTAGACGTCTGAACCTGTTAAGTGATGTTCTCCCGGGTTTATTCTTAAGTGTATCTCTCTTTGATCCTCGTGCAACTTTGTAGATGAATCTCTTCAGTGCTTTAGTCATCGTCTTGTCATAGTAGTGGTTTGTCTAGCTTTGAATTCGTATCTGTATAGTTGTATGATATATATATGATTTCCATTGTATAGTTGTCATCGTCGAAATCGTAAAGTAAGGGTTCTAACATAACCTTACCTTAATGGGCCCCGAAGCATACAAATGAGAGATAATATCGACTCAAGATAGGGATGATCATACCCTACTTGGGAACAACCCACTTAGCCCTACCGCTTCTCCCATGTTTTAGTCATTCCCGGTTGAAGAGGCTTGAGGCTACGTTTTACCTTTTATATAGCACTTCCACTTCCAACTTGGAATGCTAACACCGCCCTCAAGGCAATTATGAAATGCTAGCATTCATCCAAGTTCGTTTTGGGACTGAACGAAGCACTTGAGATCTCGATCTTCAGTTCCATCATCTTCAAGTTATCTTTACTTCGAAATGCTTGAGTTGGATCGAAGTGGTTTTTGTATAACATATCCGATCCCGGTCTCTTTGAAACAATATATTACAATAAATAATTAACTTTAAAACCATGTTATTATATAATAAATTTCTCTTAAATATTAATCATTTCTAAACATTTTAAATTAACTTCAAACAAAGTAATTGACCTTTAAATATAATATTTTAACTTAAATTAAAATGATTAACTTAATTTATAATAATTAACCTTAAAATAATATAAATATACTTTAAACATTTAAATATAATAATATATTAAAACATTTACTTTTAAACCGAGGTAAACTAAGGTTGATTTGAATATAAAAAAATTTGGATTTGAAAAGAGGCTTAGCAATCACTATGGTGCTTAAATTAGCTGCCATTTTATTTTAATTAACAAACTTGGTTAATTACTGTTATTAACATCAATCTTGGGTTAACACATCACTTAACAAACATTGTTAATGATTTTCTACCACTACAAGATTTATGTTGAACATACAATGTCACATTCAATTAGGCCAACCAATCGGGTTTTTGATATTCAATAATCATATAGCAGGATTATTATTGAAATTAAATCAACAACGGTGAGGATCCTTTTGGATCCCTCCAACCTGTCCCCTACATCACCACTCATATATATCAACACACACATATATATAAATATAATTCAACAGTAGTGAGGAATCCTATTGGATCCCTCCAACCTGTCCCCCCCGCAATTGATTTCATATATTGATCGCTTCCAAAGCCGACAACCCATCAAAACCAACAATCAACATATAAACATCCAAACATACAACCAATGATTTTTATCGACTATATAATATTACTCACTAACCAAAAAGGTGAGTTTAACTCACCATTATTCTAGTTGTCGCCGAGGCTTTTTGGTTTCATCTGAATTCGAACATCATCCAAGTTTAGCATAAAATTCCACCAACTCCAATTTCTACCATATCCACTCCATCACATAGCTAACATCATTATGAATCCAACGCGACTGGTCGCGTTGGATTTGGGCCTCGTATGAAATAGTTATTGCATTTATAAGTTTTTGTCCAACAGTCGAGATCAACCATCCAATATTCCTCCTCCCTCACTCGATAAAACTTCGATACGAGCACACCATCAACTCTCTCTATGCCAGACTTCACCATCGTCCCGTCGAACCCGTGCCCATGCCTTAAATCGAGATCTGGCACCCGAACTGCCACGCTACAAACGTCGCACTTCCCATTTCAACGCTGCACTTCGCCAAACTTGCCTGCTAATGCTCTGCAATGCCACAAACCCCAAAGCCTCCCATCTCCTAAATCGTTCCAAAACCTTAACCCCAGTCTTGCTAACCCACTGCCGATCCTTTATACCCACCAATCGAACCCATCCGAACACACATCATCTTGTAGATTAACCTCAAACAAGTTCAAAGATTTGAATTTTCAATTTTTTTATTCCATTTGATTTGATTTTGAAATGGAAGCTCCAATTTGTTTTTTTCATTATAGGCTATTATTAATAGAAGAAAAGGCATGGGTAATCATGAGATGGGGTAAGGGCCAAAGGGTACGAGTGTGACAGTGGGGTATGGGGTAAGCATGGTGAAAAAGGGCATGGTATATAAAAATAAAGTATTCTTTAATTCTAAAATATCAAGCTCTTATGTGCCCAAAATCCTGAACCCCAATCGAGGCCTGCGGCCTGGTGTTCTACATATAATACCCCTATTTCGAACATAATGGAACTATTATCGAGCCCTAATTCGATCATATGCAGAATTTGGCTTTTTGAAATCGAATTATATTAATTTAATTCCTTTAATTAATTTCTACACGTTTCGAGCTCACATGACCAGACGATACGTCCGATCACCATGAAATTTGTTAACATACAATAATTCACTATTACAGATCCAATGAAATAGGTTTCGTCCAAATCCGAGACAGTGTCTCGAAAGGCTATTTTCACATGTTAATTTAAACGAATTATATCCACAAGTCAGTTTAGTCACTTTTAATTCAAATTTAAAAGTTCACTATCTTTGTAATGACCTGGAATTTTCGAACCCGATAATTCCAGATAGTTAGGGAAAAGAAGAAAGAGATAGAAGAAGAAGAAACAGAAACACCAAAAACACAGATTCTCACATTTCGCAGCGGATCAAATATAATATCAAATAATAGCATTTATACAAAGAAAAACTATAATTGTTACTTTACATTCAATACATCAGAGTTACAATCATATACACATAACTGGACAATTATATCAACTTGTCTCAGACTAATATCACATCAACTCTCAAATTCACAGCGGAATACTTCATACGTTTCTACCATCCAGCTCGCCACCTGAGCTCCAGAACGTCCTAACCTGGTAATCTGTAATACTCGATCTGACCCGAGCATTACATCAAAGTAACACCCGGGTCAGGCTGGAAACCAGCGTGAGTAAACTCATATAACAAGAAATTCCAATCCATATAACTTATTTAAAACCCGGGGTAACTCGTACTTACTACACGTAAACATCTTATATAGTCACCACTTATTTTCACAAAACAATATCTAAGTATCCAACTTAGTTTAAATGGTCCATATTATCCCAATCCAGCCCATTGATTTCACATATCAATCTATAAAGAATTATAGACAATTTCAAATCGAAGTGGTATCGGGTATTTACCGATACCCGACACCGGTCTCTTCGAGTCCTATGTTATCTTAACCCATGTTATTCTAATGAAATACAATTCAAACTTAGATGCAAGATATCGCTCTTACATAGTAATTCATCAACAAGAGATAACTTCATTATCACTATTCCACCTGAAACATAACATATCACAAATCTCTTCATATAGAAATATCAACCAATTCAAGACATTTAACATCATTCAATCATTCATAAGCAAGATTTATCACTTCCAAAATTAATTTAATTTATCTCTAATTAAATTAATTTCTAATCTAATCACTTAGATTATCTTTACTTAACATTAATTAATTACAAACCAATTAATTAATCATCCTTTAGTTTTTCCATCTTAATTTAATCACCCTTGACTAATTATCCTTTAATTATAATAAGTAATTAACTCTAAATTAATTACACAAATCCTTTAAAATCCATATTAATTATTATTGATCCTTAATTAACTTCTCAAATTAATTATCTTGTAATCATAAATTAATTCACCTTTAATTATTAATTAATTAACCTTTAATTAATTAATTATATTTAATTATTAAATAATTAACCTTCAATTATTGAGTAATTAATCTTTAATTGCTAATTTATTAATTAACCCTTAATTAATTTCATTAACAAATTAATCCTTTAATTACTTCCATTAAGTAATTAACTTTTAAGTAATAAATCATCCTTTAATTACTTTCATTAATTAATTAATCTTAAATTAATTACCTTAATTAATTAATCACATTAATTAATTTATCTCCTTGATTAGTTATCCTTTAATTAATCACTTTAATTAATTAATCTTTAATTATTATATAATTAACCTTTAATTACTTAATTTATCATCCTTAAATAAATCACATTCAGTAATTATCCATTAATTTATCACCTTAACAAATTACTTAATTACATTTTTTATTTTTATTTTTATTTTGAATACTTAAGACATTAATAAAAGGTAACATAATTAAATAATTAATTCTTACTTAATTCAAAATAATTTACTTTAAAACCTTTAATAAATCCCAACTTAAACCAAAATAGTTATTTTAAAAGAATTTGTTTTCAACTTGATCTCTTATACAAAGCAAAAGAAAACCCGAGCCAAATCTTCTTTTACCCGAACCATCTTCCAGTTCCCCCACCTTCCACTTGCTTCGAGTCATCTAGCGATTTTCTTCGGGTCTGACCCGAGTTACCCTTGTCTTCCCCAACTCCACAACTTCAACTGATACCACAGTCTCGCGTGCACGTGCACAGATATTCGCCATCGTTCTGACCATCGATGCTGACATCTACAGGTCTCCGACCTTCCCTCCAGACAGCCCTATCACCCAAAACTTTGAATTGAACTCGAAATCAAAATCGAGTTCGAGCACACCCAAACTGGAACGATCCCATTTCTACAAAATCGATCGCCGACGACACGCTAGTTCATCAGAATTCTTGTGGTTCCGTTCAGAGCAACACCGTGACCCCTAGCTTCGATCCTCATGGACCGGTGCCCCCCCGACGCTACGATGATATTGCAGCGACCTCGTTATTGCCATCGACCAGGACAATCCCTTAAACCCTAATCCATCATATCCTAGCCACCCTGACGATCTGATAACACTGTAGCATTTTTCTCCTGTCCACCAAACTTCAACCTTCCTCCAGTGACAAGAAAGATGACCATTCTTCCATCGTTCGTCAGATTTTGACCAAAATATAAATTTCGACCAACTCAAGATATCTCAACATCCACATATTTAGAAATCATGAAATTTCTTTTAAAAATTACCTCTTCAAAGTTCAATTCTGTTTCTAAAGTCAAAATATGAAATTAGAATGATCAATTTCCTGACTTATAAAAGTTGTTACTGTATTTTATCATTTTCGAAAATAGTTACTTAAATAAATTCTAGAAACTATTTTTTTATTGATGTTATAGTCTTAAGATCATTTCTTCTTTAAAAATCATAAACTAAATCCTATTACATGGGGAGATATAGATTTATGAACAGGTCTTTGAATTCTAGAAACCTGGAACAGAGACATTTTCTTTGTGTTCAAACATGTACAAGCATATACATCTATACAGAAATTCATATACATGCAAGCATAATTTCTATCACACATTTACAGATCATTACATGCAAACCAATATATATATATATATATATAGGTTTAAGAGTTTGCTCACTGTTTAGGTGATGAGCAGAGAGCAGGTTTTGAGTTTTTAAATCTGGAAATATTTTTGAAATGATCTGGAATCTTTAGTATTGAAACTGATCTGAAGCTTTGAATTGTTGAAGGTTAATTGAATCTGATCTTGAATCCTTGTTTTGATCTGTTACTCGATTCAGTTCTTTTGATTTAGTTTTATTTTGATTCTCTTTTCCAGGTTTGAAATGAAGAAGAATTTTGATAAAGTATACATTAGCCTGGTTTTCTTCTAATGCATATAATTAATTTTTAAAGAACATGTTTTCCACTTGTAAAAAGTAAATTTACACATGTTTATGCAAGTTATAAATATTTTACAAATGTTATTCATGTTATAATCTTTCTACACTTGTATTTTGCATGTACCTTATGTTTTAAATATATTTATATAATTTTTATATTATATTTTATAATTTAGTTTTTAATATATTTCCTTTTTATTTATACATACAAACCATGTTTAGTCATGTATAAAAAAAACAAGCATATTTAAACATTTATTAAATCTTATTTAAGCTATCACATATTTAAAATAAATATTTATCTTATGTTTGAAAATATAGAATTTAACCTTAAATAGCTTTTGAAAAACTATTATATTAAATTCAACCCAAAACTTCCTATTCACAATGTATATAGAAAATATTTTAATATTATAAAGAAGGTTATAAAATTATTATTGTTAAATTATAATATTAATATGTTTACTGTGATTATATATTCATAATGGATTTGTATATGTATATACTTAAGATTTTCATCATTATAGAGTTTGCATATATCTATTTATATATATATATATATTTATTGATTTACTATAAGAGTTATTATTTCAGATATTTATAATCCAGCATTTATTATAACTCAAATCCATTTATATACAATCCAGATATTTTTAATTATCAGAATTTTATTTGTTCACTTATAAATCATCATTTTACTAATTCAATCCAGTTAATTATCAATTAACAGTTGTTTCAAAAATCTGGGTTATCACTGTAAGGACCCGATTCTTTGACTTTCGAATACCGACATCAATACGTCCACAGTATCGACTGCCGAGCCATCGAATGTCGGAAAACCGAATTATTAGGGTTTAAGAAAGAAGAGGTAGAAGAAAAGATAGAAGAACAACAGAACAACATCAGAAACAGAAACAATATCAGAATCTCACATTCGCAGCGGAACAACATATAATAGATAAATGAATAATCTTTAAATCAAAGAACTATATCATTTTATACATTACATCATCATCAGAGTTTACAACAACAATACAACACTGGACAGTTATATAAACTTGTCCTCATACAGAATACACAACGGAATGAATAATATCATATACAAGTGGTACGTCTCGCCATCCAGCTTGCCACTAAGCTCCACAGCATCCCGAATCCAGAATGACCTGATAACCTGACTCTAGACTTCCCGTGTGGAAATTGGTGGGCACCCAGAGTTTAGGAAGGAAACAATAAACTCCAAGTCAGTCATGGTGACTGGTGTGAGAACTTAAAACAGTTTATCTTTAAAACAACAACAGGATATTTTTAAAATCAATTCGCAATGCTTTTGGAAAATGAGACTACCATAAGACCTCCCGCCACACACACAATGCAAATGCAGAATTGGAGGAGATTTCTTCTTATGATAGTCAAAGATGCTTACTACGCAAAATCAAATCCTTTTTGATATTATTATTAGTGCATAGTGTAGAAAACATTTCAAAAGTATAATATAAATCTTAGCCAGCATAGGCATTCCGCACTTATGCCTACTATAGCTACCATGTTCAATAGCAGGTTACCGCCTCATTCCATGGCAGGTAATACAACTAAAACCGTACAAGTCACGTATTGTTTCTTTGGATTACCAACAAATGGTCAGGCCAAGGAACTTCCCATTGCCACATAGGTACGCCTCTGGAAAGACGACCCGAGAAATAACCTAACATTACGGTTAGATCTCTGCCAACACAAGGCCGGGTTACCTCTGCAAAAATAGGTAACTACTGACATGCGTATGCCATCCCCCGATCGTAACCGATCTTCCCGAGGATCCTCGATTTCCAACAACCACATAAGAATAATAATGCAGCAACAACATAGGTTAAGTATCTGGGCTCCATACCATGATACCACCTCTATCCAGAAGGAAAGACATACACTAAGGGGCGCTACTCCCTAGAACCTTGCCGCATCCTTCCTGTTTTGACCATTTCCGGGGTGTGAGGTCCGATGAAATCTCGTCCACAAAGCTATGCTTTGTCACAAAGCCATGCTTCGGGTCAAACAAATGATCAAAGTAATGATCACAAAGATAAATGATCAACAAATGATCATATCACAAATGATCATATCACAAATGATCAAACAATGATCATTTCACAGCAACACTCAGCATGCCACGTTACCAAATTGGGAGTATATCGCTGATAAATTTCAACTACATAACCTCTGAGCTCGTACGTCTCAGAGAAGGGTGTTAAGCTAAGAGAATAAATTCTCCACCACCAACAAAAATGTATTTGAAAGAAATCAGCTTTATATCTCAATTGGTAACGTCAGACACACAACCATACAAGTCTGTTCCGGGATCGAACAGAACCGAAGGCAGTTCTCACGAAGCCCTTGCAAATCCGGATAATTTTCTAATCATGTCCGGACTTCCCGTCACTAAGGGTGATAAAACCTCTATATCGGAGATCAGCCGATGTAGAGTAACTCGACGGTAATCCTTCCGTTTTCAAAAATATCCGGTCTTCAACGCCGGTCATTTAATGCAATCCATAACGATGTATCACATATTCAGAATGGGTTATACGACCCAAAGGTCCTTTCCCGGCTAACCCGAATAGTGAGCGCTTATTCAAAAATAAATGTGGCATTCAAATTCATCCAATTCACAACAAATACCCATTCAAGGTAATTATTGATAGTCGGTTATTTAACTATCAATAAAGATGCGCAACATCATCGGATTCCAAATAATTTTCCAAATTATTTAATTTCCAAAAATATCTTTACAAGATATATAATTTTCCACACTTAACCATTTGAAACAAATTTCAAATATTCACTTTTCAATTTATCTTTAAAAGATAAAATTCCAAACCTTTCATTTCATATTGGAAAACATTTCCATACTTATTTAATAATAAGTAATTCACAAATCTTATTTTCAACACTTGGAAAATATTCGATATACTTAAATCAAAATTAAGTATATATTTCATTCTTTAAGGAAATCATTCTCTTTCACAAATTTTATTTGAGTCAAAACGAATGTTACGTAAAACATCGTTACGACGACCCAAAATCACTAGTATAGGGATTCGAAATTTAGATAGATATATAAATCCCAATACTATACAAAATATTTCCTTTCGGAAACCATTTACTATAACAACAGTGTTATAGTCCACCATTTCCTTATTCCTTGAAACGTCTATTTCAACAATGAATGTTGAAATCTATGTATTCGATACTTAACACGTTTTAAAACATCTTTTAAAACAATTACTTCATTTTATAATATCGCTTTCCCAAAACATAACCATTTTATTCAATAATGTATTCACTTTCCAAAATCGTGAATATACTTTATTAACCAATTTCAACATTTTCTACACATTTTATTTAAAGAATTATCCACTGTCCAAAATCGTGAATAAAATTCCCATCCAAACTCTTCATTACTACACCTATCATATAATTGACAATTCGCTATCCAAAATCGCGAATATATCCCCTTTTATAAACTTCTATGTTTTATTTATCAAATTCAATTAGTTTCGGATTTATAAAACAATGTTTATAAATTCCATTTCTATTTATAAAACTTCAACTTATAAATCTCATTATTAACAAATTCCATTCATATCTCATTTAAATGCCAAAATCCGATTTATAAGATAATTACTTATAAATCTTTTATATTACAAAATCTATTCATTTAATAACTTCACAATTTATAAGTCTATAAATTTTGTTCACTTATGAAATCCATTTTTTCCATTTTAACACTTATAAAAACTCGTTTTATAATTCCAGTATTCTTACTTTATAAAAATATCAATTTTATAAATCTTTTATATAAATCGTTTATAATAATTCAAAAATCCCAGTTTAAAATCAAAATCGTTATTTTTAAACTTCAAAAATGGATCCGATGATGCAACAACACCAACCATCAATTACGACAATCAAACATCACATATCATCATATGATAACATTATATATCACAATATCTGTAAATAAATCAATACGGTGAGGAATCCAGTCGGATCCCTCCAACCTGTTTCCCTGCATCCATAGATGTTAGCACAATACCAACTCCGTTCCAGTACGGAATATCGCGGTATATGGGTTAATAAATATTATCCGCTATTATGCGGCGCAATAGGGTCTCATCCGCTATACAATGCAGGAAATCAACTCCAATATATACATATTCCAATATATATATATTGCTATATACATATATAATACCAATTTCACTTCAATGTGAAATTATCGCGGTATATGTTTTTAATAAATAACCTCCGCTTACTAACGGCGTATAATGTCTATTTAACACAATAAATAGCTATCATCATTCAATCATCACAATCAATACTATCAACAATTTTAAATCTAACAATTTAAAATTTAAATCGAAACAAAACATTCGATTGAGTGAGAAGTTCTCACCTTCAATTTTCGATAGCAATTCGTAGCGTTTTATTTCGAATAAAATTAAACGGACGTTTAATTTTACCCGAAATTTTCGCTAGCTCCAAACGACTCCAAACCAGTTTCATTGCGAAGAGCTTGTCAAAACGAAGCCAACGCCGCTTGTTTCGTCAATTTTTGATCTCGTATGAAAGAGATATGATTTTACAAAGTTTATAAATTTTATAACATAAATATTTACAAATTCCTTTTAAAATTTAAAACCCTACTATCATCTACCGTTCATTGCTTTCATTCAGATCTGGGCTGTTCGTTCTGCAAATTGATCTAGGCCACACGCACATGCTTCTCCCCCACATTCGTTCTCTTCCAGGTAGAGACACACCCGAACCCAACCAAACTCCACAAACCCTAATACACGCCACCACTTCATCAACATATACCTCGATCAGGACACACCAAATTGAAGCCACTAGCAAGCTCCACCTTCGGCTCGAGATTCAAGGAGCTCGGCTGCACCATGGCTCCAAAAAACGCGACCAAACTTCATACGAACGCGAGTGAATTTCTTCCTCCTCGACGCACCATAACCGATCATCTCCATACAGATTCGTAGATCTCGCCTAGCTCTACGCTTTTGTAGTTGGGGCTATTTGCTAAATGTTTATGGATCGAGAAAAATTAAGGGGAGAAGGGCGTGCGTTTCTGGCCTTCAAATTTGGAGATGGCGGCCAGGGTTTTAAAACCCTAATACATTTTATTTTGCCAAAAAATGAATAATTGAGGTGCCTTTATAGAAAAATATCGAAACACTATTCATCCCGGGTTTTCCGAACTCCGATTTACGTGCGGTAATCGGTGTTTCTAGGGTTTATCCCGCGTTCCGGACACAATGGAACAGGTTTCGGAAGCTAATTCGATAGTCTGTGCGAGTTATGAAATTAAACGATCAATTTAAATTAAACCGATTTAAATCGATTTCGAGGCGTTTTGGCTTGCCCCGGGCAAACGGTAAATCCGATTGACACGAAATTTGAAACCTTGCAATAATATCACATTACGGATCCAATGAGACTGGTTTCGTCGAAATCCGAGACTTTTTGAAAAATGACTATTTTAACACGCCAAATTAATATTAAAACAATTTCGATTCGTTTCGAGCTGCCACGGTCAAACGACAACTCCGATTGCTACGAAAATTGAAATCCGATAATAACAAACTATTACGGATCCAATGGAACTAGTTTCGTCCAATTCTGAGACTGTTCGAAAAATGGCTAATTTCACTAGTCGATTAAATATTAAAATATTCAATTTTCACAGATTAACTTTAAATTCAATTTTAAAAGTTCTATAACATCACTATAACTTCAATATGATTTAATATAACTTTATAAATCATTTTCATTCACATTTAATCCAGATTTCAATTATTTCTGGAATTTCAAATATTAAATTATCGATTTAATTATCCAATTAAATCCAAATATTCGAATTTTAAATTATTCGACTTATTAATTTCACTTATTAATATTTAAAATTAATTAAATATTCAAATTTTAATTAATATAAATTCTGGGTCGTTACAATCACATTCCTCCCCCCTTAGAATCTTTTCGTCCTCGAAAAGGAACGAAGTCAGAATTTATTCAATACTTGAAATCAGATAAATTATTCTTTAATCATTTTTAAAACACTTTAAAAATCTATATAATATTGTCAAAATAGTTTTTATAAAAATATTTTTTATAACTTGATGTTTCAAAAAGTCCATCCTCGTTCTCACAGAAATTCGGTCATACGTTGATTAGGCGTAGGACTGAAAATCCATAAGTACTTGGTAAACCCGTTTTCAACACCTAGTGAAAATACTTGAAAATTAATTTATGAAAATATAGAAAACAATTTTGAAAATAAGGAAATATCTTTGGTAAGAATGCTCTGGAAATCATCACCCGCATCCATGGTCACAGTTACATCCCGGGTTACATTGCCATCGCACCAAAAGTCCATGTAACTGATTACACCATGGAACCCATAACAGATCGCAGTTACATTCCAGGGTTACGTTGCCGTCGCAGCAAAAGTCCATGTAACTGTTGGCTCTCAGCGGCACACACGATTTCACTGTCAAAATGAAACTTCTCCACTCCTACATAGGTCGCAGTCTACTGATATAAAATCAAACGTAGACTGTTGGCTCTCAGTGGCTCACATGACTTTCGCTATGTTACCATAGTGTCGCAGTCTACCGATATAAAATCAAACGCAGACTGTTGGCTCTCAGCGGCTCACATGACTTTCGCTATGGTCTGCAGTAGATCGCAGTGACATTGAGTTACACTGTCGTCACAGCATAACCCAAATGCCTCTGTGGGCACCAGCCCCTCGACTTTCGCTACACAAATAATCCTCAAGAACTAGTTTTGTCCGGACTCCTCACAGGATCAACTTTAGAATCCCCCCTTGGGGTTCAAGGCAGTACCACCCTATGGCACTCCTGAGAAGTTCATTTCAAGGGAGTGCCTTTTTTCCAAAGCCAGTCTCAAAATACTTTATACTATACACTTATAGTATCTTCAAATCATACCATTTATGATTTATATCAAAATCATCTTTACACAAAATCGATATCCAAAATCGATAGTTCCAAACTTGGCTTTCCAAAATCCAAAATTGATTTTCCCAAAAATCAAAAGCCTTTTCAAAATCCATAGGTTCCAAAACCTTTTTCCAAAATCATTCTCATAAAACCCTTTATATATATATAGATATATATAACTTTGAAAATCTTTGGATCATTTCAAACTTGTATAAAACCTCTTTTATACTTCAAATATTTTCAAAACCCTTTTTTTCTTCTGGCTATAGATTTAACAAGGGAAGATTTATCTTATATAACAAGAATATATAACTTTGTTTATTCCAAATCAAATATTCAAATTTGATAAATCTTTTATAAAGTTATTAACCATATTACTTTCCATTTCAAAACCATTTTACAGTTTTTATTCACAATTTTCAATATCAATTTCATTCAAACCCATACGATGTACACATATCATCCGTACGCAATACCAATCTGATCGCTCACTCGATCACACAATTTCTCTTCCGAACTAGTATTGTCCACCCGACTTCCTAGTGCGGACTCAGATCTGGTTTCCTGATCAGAAACCGTCATTCTCCTTGCATAGTCGTAGCTATGATAGAGAATATCCAGAACCAATCAGAAACCCATATCCAGGTTCGTCGTCAAAAATCGGGCGAAAAATCCCAACTCGAATCGATAATACTATCTCGAAATTCTATGTTCGAATCTAGATCAAATCACTATGCGAATAGAATAATATACGTATATCCTACGTATTTATCTTTATTGGTTATTAGCCAAATCAATTCTCTTTTCTATTCACATTTCCTTTAATTCCATTCACTTATTCTCAATTGCTTCTATTTCCAATTGAGTTATTACTTCAATTACAAACAGTTTGAACTCTGACCTATTTAAATTTAAAAATTGCTTGAAAAAGTTTAAAATAGATAAGTAGTTGAAAAATAGTTATTAGTTTGTATAATAGCTGTAATATAGTTAAGTAGGTATAAAATATTTAGATAATTGCAAAATAGTTTTTAAAATAGTGATTAGATATAAGTAACTGAAAAATAGTAATTAGTTTATAAGATAGTTTCAAAATAGTTAAATAGTTCCAAAATAATTGTAAAATAAGTATAAGATAGTTTGGGGTTTAAGAAGAAAGATTGTATAGTAAATAGTTTGGAAAAATATATTTGTATTAAAACAATTTATTTTGAAAGTAATCCAGAGCCAAACTGTTTAATTTCCCAATCTCCATTTCCAATTAACTTCCCATCAATTCAATTTAAATTCCACTTTCATTTAAATTGACTCAATACTTCAATTTCCATTGAAATTGATTTAATCCCAATTCAAGTTGGATTAACCTTAATTCCTTTCCAAATTCAAATCAAATTCCATTTGATTTTTAAACTTATTCAACTTTAATCACAATTCCAAATAATTCAAATCCAATCCAATTTGAACAAATTTTATTCAAATCTCAACTTAAACCATCTCGAATTTCATAAATTTGAGTTAAAATTTTAAATGTTGATTTAATCCTTTAAATCAAATCATCCTTTATTTTTTTTATTTTTTTATTTAACAACTTAAATCTTTAAACCATTTAATTCTGAATCCAAATTCCAAAATTCCATTTTAAATTATCATTACTTAACTTATTTTAAAGTTCAAATTAAAAGTTCAAAGAAATTTTATCTTCAAAATTCAATTTATTGCCCAAATTTTATCTTCCAACTTTGAAACTGATTCTTAAACAAATTTAAGTTACAAATTCAATTCTTAACATTCAAACCTTAAGTTAAAAGGGATTCCATATCCTTAATTTCAAATTAAGGTTTAATTTTCATTTATCTCTATAATGGATATATTATCTCAATCCATTTCTTCATTCATTCTAACAACTTTGCCCAATTTTAATTCTCAATTCAAATTTTAAACTTCATATTAATAATCTTTCCACTTATAAGTTCAAAAACTTATCACTTTGGGTTTTCATACCATATTCCAAGGAAAATTTAAAACTCAACATTTAGAGTTTATTTCAAATCATCTTTGATATTATGTATATCCTCATTTATACATATTTATTTCCTTTACACACCAAGTTATACCTTAAATTTTTAAACCACCTTTGGTTTTAATTCAAAACAAATTCCTTTAAAACAATTTCAAGTTTTCTGGACTTAGATTTAAAATTTCACAATTTTAAATTATCTTTAATTCCAATTTATAAGTCATACTCACCTAAAAGTTTACTTCCCTAAAACATTTCATTTTGCTTAATCATTAACAACATTTCATTATTAAACACAACAACCATTTATGATAATAACCAAGATTGTCATATCTGGAAACCAATTCATTATTATCTTTATTCTGATAACACTTCTACAAATTCAAGATTTTAATTTCAATTTGAATCCATTTCAAACTTATCTTCATTCAATTTCAATTTGGTTGTATTACTATTACCTCTTAATTCTTATTGTTTTATTTTATTCCAATGATTCAACAACCAAATTCTTTAATATATTTAATAATTAGAAAATTATTTCTTTATATATCAAAAGTTAAACTTATATAAAAATCATTTATTTTTTTAAAACCATTTTAAAACCTTTATATAAGAAAATAACAAGTACGCTCTCATATATATATATATATACACTCAACTCATCCTAGGGTACTATTGACCCTATCCTTAATGAGTAAATCCCACCAGAGCCAAGGTTCTCGCTTAACCTTTGCTCTGATACCAACTGTAACGACCCAGAATTTTCGAACCCGATAATTCCAGATAGTTAGGGAAAAGAAGAAAGAGATAGAAGAAGAAGAAGAAACAGAAACACCAAAAACACAGATTCTCACATTTCGCAGCGGATCAAATATAATATCAAATAATAGCATTTATACAAAGAAAAACTATAATTGTTACTTTACATTCAATACATCAGAGTTACAATCATATACACATAACTGGACAGTTATATCAACTTGTCTCAGACTAATATCACATCAACTCTCAAATTCACAACGGAATACTTCATACGTTTCTACCATCCAGCTCGCCACCTGAGCTCCAGAACGTCCTAACCTGGAAATCTATAATACTCGGTCTAACCCGAGCATTACATCAAAGTAACACCCGGGTCAGGCTGGAAACCAGCGTGAGTAAACTCATCTAACAAGAAATTCCAATCCATATAACTTATTTAAAACCCGGGGTAACTCGTACTTACTACACGTAAACATCTTATATAGTCACCACTTATTTTCACAAAACAATATCTAAGTATCCAACTTAGTTTAAATGGTCCATATTATCCCAATCCAGCCCATTGATTTCACATATCAATCTATAAAGAATTATAGACAATGTAAAGACCCGCAAATCTGTCTTCCGAAAACTCGACACCGATACGTCCACTGTAACAAATGTCGAAAAATCGAATGGCGAAAACGCGAAACTTTAGGGTTAAAAGAAGAGGTAGAAGAAAAGATAGAAGAAAAAGAAAGAACAGAAACAGAATCAGAAACAATTATCAGAATCTCACATTTCGCAGCGGAGCAATATATAATAGATAAATCAATAATCTTTAAAACAAAAGACTATATCAGTTTATACATACATCAATCATCAGAGTTTACAACAATGGACAGTTATATAAACTTGTCCTCATACCGAATACACAGCGGAATAAATAACAAGTACGATAGTACGCTTCGCCATCCAACTCATCTCCAAAGCTCCAAAATATCCAGAATCCTGATAAAATAACTCTAGGCTGCCCGTGTGGAAAATTTTGGGCACCCAGAGTTTAGAAAGGGAACAATAAACTCCAGGTCAGTCATGGTGACTGGTGTGAGATCGTAAAACAGTTATTTTCGCAAAGAAAATAAAACAACTTCGCAATGCTTTTGGAAAATGAAACTACCATAAGGCCTCCCACCACACACACAATGCAATCGCAGAATTGGAGGAGATTTCCCCTTATGATAGTCAAAAATGCTTACTACGCAAAATCAATTGATATTATTATTAATGTCTAGTGTGGAAAACATTTCGAAAGTATAATATCAATCTTATCCAACATACAACCATTGTTGTATGTCTACTATAGCTACTACGTTCAGTAGCAGGTTACTGCCACATCCCATAGCAGGTAATACAATTAAAAATCGTACAGGGTTCGTATTGTTTCTTTGGATTTCCAACAAATGATCAGGCTAAGGAACTTCCTTACCGAAATAGAAATGCCTCTGGAAAGACGCCCCGGATCCTAACCGGATCTCCGCAAACAAAAGGCCGACGCTACCTCACGCTCTAACCGAGCTGTAACTAGGTAACTAACACACGAGCTATGCCATCCCCCGGTCGTTACCGACCTTTATCCGAGGATCCTCAATCGAAAAGCAACAGTCGCAAAATATAATCCACATAGGTAAAATATCTGGGCTCCATACCATGATATCACCTTTTATCCAGAAGGAAATGGCATACCCTAGGGGCGCTACCCCTACAACCTTTGCCGCACATTCCTGTTTCGACCATTACCGGGTTGTGAGGTTCGACGAAGTCTCGTCCACAAAGCTACGCTTTTTCACAAAGCCACGCTTCTTCACAAAGCAACGCTTCTTCACAAAGCAACGCTTTGATCAACAACTGATCAGCAGCACTTCGTGTGCCACATTACCAAATTGGGAATGTATCACTAGTAACCATCAACTACATAACCTCTGAGCTCGTACGTCTCAGAGAAGGGTGTTAAGCTAAGAGAATAAATTCTCCGCCACCAACAGAAATGTATTTGATAGAAACCAGCTTTACATCTCAAAGTGTAACGTCAGACACACATCCATACAAGTCCGTTCCGGGATCGAACGGAACCGAAGGCACTTCCAAAGAAGTCCTTGCAATCCGGATATTCACTAATCACGTCCGGACTTCCCATCACAAAAAGAGTGATATAAATCTCTATACCGGAGCAACTCGGTGCAGAGACATTCGACAGGTTGTCCTTTCATTTTCACAAATATCCGGTCTTCACACCGGTCTTCAAATGCTATCCATTCGCGACGTATCACTATTCGGAATGGGTTATATGACACAAAGGTCCTCTCCCGGCTTAACCGAATAATGAGCGTTTGTTTAAAAACAAATTAAGTGTCATTTCAAAGGCAAATATTGATAGTTGGTTATTTAACTATCAATAACATTCATAACAAACATCCAATTCAAATAATTTTTCCCAAATTATTTATTAAATTTCAAATCTTTTCACAAGATATATATTCTTCCACACTTCACATTTGAAAATCAATTTCAAATCATATTTCATACTTCACGTTTGAAAATTTATTTCAAATCATATTATGGTCCATTTAAACCAATTTGATAAATCCTTATCGATTTATTTCAAATTTACATTTCAAATTTGTAAATTTATTTCCACACTTCATCACTTTGAAAATCCGATTTCAAACCATATTTTCCACACTTTTAAAAATAAATCAATATTTATTTTTAAAACAAATTTCCCTTTCCTTTACAACTTCTATTCGGAATTTACATTCCTAAAAATCCACTTTTACACGATTTTCAAATCATTTTCCAAATATTTATTTTCAACTCCGAATCAACTTTAAAAATTGATTTCTCCATTTTATTTCAAATCCCAAATCGAATTTCAAATTGATTTCTGAATTTACTTCAACACCGAATCACATTTCAAATTGGTTTTAACTTTTAATCCCAATTACCAAATCATTTTACAAATCGATTCCCAAATTTATTTTCAACACAAAAATCAATTTTTCATTCAACATTAAATAAGTTTTCATATCGATTCCTCAAAGATTTATTTTAAATACCCAATCAATTATCAATTTGATTTCAAATAAATTTATCTCCTTTAAAATAAATTATTTTATTCTTCCAAACCATCTAAAATTCAATTTTAATTTCAGAAATCCAATTTCATTTATTTCTGCTATCCAACGATACCAAAAACACATTCGGCTAAATTTTAGCTCTCAATACATTCAATCACAGATATAATCATATGCAGATTATAAATAATCAATCAAACAACATATGAAATCAATTCAAATGTTTTGAGGAATCCTGTTGGATCCCTCCAACCTGTTTCCCTGCATCCAAAGATGTTAGCACAATACCAATTCCGCTCCAGTACGGAATTATCGCGGTATATAGGTTTTTATAAAAATCCGCTTACTAACGGCGCAATAGGGTCTCATCCGCTATACGAGGCGGGAAATCAATCAATCCAATATATACATATGCCAATATGTATATATTGCTATATATATATAGATATATCCTACTATATCTAATACACATCCAAACAGTCAATCATCAATCAATAACTGTAAAAAAAAATCCACTTTCATTTGAGTGAGAAGATCTCACCTTAGCTTTAAGTTGCAGTCCATTTTCCAATTTCGGCTGTTTCTTGATTTTTTTGAACCTTGTAATAACAATTTGTACAATTTATTAATAAATCGAGCAATTAATTATTATTTATTAATTTTTAATTAACTAATGATTTAAATTTATTAAACAAATTAATCTCCATAATACATCATTATTAAAAATTAAATTGTACGTGAAAAGGTGTATATATATATATATATTTATTTATAAACATAAAATTACAGCTATCCTTAACTTAACAAATTTTCTTCCTCTTTCTGCATGTATGTATATATATGTATTCCTGACTAAATTTTTTTTTTTTCTGTTTTAACCTTATATAAATTAAATTCCTTTTATCTATATGTATATATTTCTTAAATCAAAATTGAACTCGAAGAATAGAAATAAACTGCAAGATCTCTTAATACCTTAATGTTAAATTAAATTAATATATTTTCCAATAAAAATTTGGTTACCTGAACCGAACTGGAAAACTAAACAACATACATCTACTTGACTCTTCGAACGAGATGAACGCGATGCTCCTCCCACCGAAACTTTCCAGATTGATCTCGCGGCCATGCCACTTGAACACGAGCTCGAGCTCACCCCCTTTCATCGCTTCCAACCTCGCATCTGCTATCGCCGAGCCTCGAGCTTCCACAGTGATGACATCGCCTCCTACTTCCCAGTCGCAGTCGAAACCCACTTCTTCTTCAACGCGAGACGAAGCCACGCGATTAAATCGCGACCTCTCTCGCGAGAGCGAGCGCATGCTGCTGCCCAGCTTTGTTGATCGCCCCACGAAAGCCATCGTCTCCACACATACGTACGCGAACAGTTGCGATCCACTCGAATCCCCAAAAGAAAACTCAATCCTTCGCAATCCCTCTATTGACAGCAGCTTCGAATTGATTTTGAATCTCGGCCATTTTTTTTTATTTGAAGTCACTGTGAACGAAAGGGTTTTCGTTCGATCTTATTTGAATTAGAGAAAAAAAAATGAGGTCCCGGCAGCTTGCTTTTCTTTCTATTTTTATTTTAAACGAAGAAGCTTTTCGTTCGATTCCTTTTCTTTTTTTCTTTTCTTTTCATTAAACAAAGACGCGTGATGTTTTGAAAAGGGGCATCATGATTTGAAAGGAAGGCTGCATGCTGTCTCCTAGCTACTACAGTGATTCGAAATGAAAGAAGGCAGCTGATATGAAGATATAGGTCAATCAATGTATATAATTATATATCTTATTTTAAATTAAAATCGTCTCGATTAACGTAGCTTTAAATCTTGACATCATATCGAGGCATGCCGCTAGGCATTTGTAATGTTATACGCCTATTCCGAACACAATGGAAAAGGTTTCGAGTCCAAATTCGATCATATGGAGAAGATAGCTTTTTAGACCCGGTTAAAATATTAAATTTTCGATTTAATTTCAGCGCGTTTGCTTATCGTACGGCCAAACGATCACTCTAAACATTACAAAAATTGAAATCCGATAATAATACAATATTACGGATCCAATGAAACTATTTTCGTCGAATTCCGAGACTGTGCCTCGGAACGCTATTTTCAAATATCGATTTAAACAACAAAATTTCAAAACTGAACAAAACAGCTTCAAATTCAATTCTGAAAGTTCCAATATCTTCAGAATTATCAATATGAATTTCTAAGCCTTCATATTATTTTTAATCAGCTCAAAACTGAAGATTCAAATTTTTACCCAATTGCAATAATTAAATTCAATAATTTAATCGCCCAATTTATTCTGATATTCGAATTTCAAATTAAATTATCATTCGAATATTTAAACACAATTAAATATTCACTTTTTAAATGTCAAAAAATCAGGGTCGTTACAATCTTCCCCCCTTAAAAGAATTTCGTCCCGAAATTACAAGTTAGGAAAAATGGTCCTTAACTCGTCTACTATTTTCCATAATCTAAATAGTTTTATCACATTTTCAAAACAAATCTTTTTATTCAAGATTCGTTATCACTTCAACTAATTTTCTAACTTCAATTATAAGTTTCAAACAACATTGTTTAACTTCTCAATTCAAATTCGAGTTTAAATTCAAATTTTAAACTTCCAAAATTTCTCAAAATTTTTCTAACACTCAAAATTTTCGAAAAATTTCACCAGCGTCTCCTTTGCGCGACTAATACGGTACGACTACAAAACGTCCCTACGGACTCCCAAATCTCAAAAGAAAACAAAATGCCAAGTGGCAAAATCAGAATCTCATCAAATTTCATACTGAAATTTAAATACATACCTTTGCCGAGCAAATTCAATTTATCTTCAAAATTTAATCCAATTCCATATACCCTGTATGTTTTACCTAACAACAATGGCCAATTTTACTTATTGGATTTCCAAATACCCATTTTACTTAAGAATTTCATTCATTCATTTCTTAAGTTCAATATAAGTATTACATACTTCTTATATTCATTTTTACTTCACAAACAAGGTTATACATTCATTTTCGTTCAACTTTGCATTTCAATCTCATTTGAATTCAATTTACAATTCCAATTCAATTTGAATTCATTTTATCTTCCAATTTTCATTCAGATTTTCATTTTGAATTTTACTTGAATTCGATTCATCTTCTTATTTCAAATATTGAGATTTATTCACTTTTATCTCAATTTCCAATTTGAAATTACTTAAAAATCCTTTTAAAAATGGATATGGAAAGCACGTTTCCCCATGGATTACAGTTACTCGGCGGTTTCGCTACTATCCCAGTAGAATCGCTCGTAATCTGTAGATTTCTCATCTCTTAAATTTCGCCATGGTTGTTGCCATAGATCGTAGTTCACACGGCGGTTACACCACTATCTTAGTGGAATCGCTTGTAACCATAGGCATCTCGCCCCTCAAATTTCGCTGTGGCGTACGTCGTGATCAATCAATATGATCCCATCACGATCAAACGGATACTCATAATGAGTTCCAACACCTTCACAATTTTTTCAATGGAATGTACTTTTTCATATCCTTAGTTTGGAAAACATGTCATATATGTATAGTACTTCATTTCCAATTGATTCCATTTAATTTTAAATTGGCATTTCATATTCACATTCACCAACTTAGAATATTTTCAATATCAAATTTACTTAAGAATTTCACACTTATTTCTTAAGTTCAATACAAGTATTTTCCATACTTTTGATATTAATTTTCAATTACCACTTATATTTAAACTGGATTACCAATTCCATATAAATCCAATCTATATTTCATTTATAATTATTGAATTCAATTCGTTTCGAACCTTATTCATTTGGTCAATCTTCAATTAGCTTCACTTACTAATTTTAGTTTAATACATCACTTCGTTTTCCACAAATCAAATTCAATTCCAGTTCTATTTACTTACAAATTCAAAATGAATTTTAACACTCAATTTCATTTTCTTGCACTTGCAGTTGCAAATTTATTTATTCATTCACAAATTCATTCATTTTCAATTTGAATCTCATTCCAATTAGATTTCAAATATTTTATAAGTTATCAAACTTATTTACATTCCATTAATGAATTTATTTCAAATATTCTTTCTGAAATTGTATTTCAATTTGTAAATTACCTTTACAATTCACATTTCCAAATCTCATTTGTATATGGATTTATTTCCTTACCTTTCAATTCATACTTATAAATTTCATTTGTTAAATGAATTTATCTTCAAATCTTTGGTTATTATTTGAATTTATTATTCAATTCCATATATCAATGATAATACTTCAATGTTATCTTTTTCTAACAACCAAGCATCCATATACTACTATAATTCATAGAAAATAATTTCTTTTCTATACAAAAATAGTTTTGGGCAAAATTATTTCATTTACCCTATTTAAAACAATACTGTGTCGGTTTATCTTGTTTAAGAGTTTAGAAACCCCTATCGATTACAGTTGGCCACCCTGCATCGACCAGAATCTATAAACAATCAACCGATAAGTCAACACAATACAAAACAAATTTTGTATTCACTAACAAATACGCACTCATATCTATTATTACACTCACACTCATTCTAGAGTACTACCGACTCTATCTCTAATGAGTAACACCCAACAGAGCAGGGTTGTCGCTTAACCGGATGCTCTGATACCACTTGTAAAGACCCGCAAATCCGTCTTCCGAAAACTCGACACCGATACGTCCACTGTAACAAATGTCGAAAAATCGAATGGCGAAAACGCGAAACTTTAGGGTTAAAAGAAGAGGTAGAAGAAAAGATAGAAGAAAAAGAAAGAACAGAAACAGAATCAGAAACAATTATCAGAATCTCACATTTCGCAGCGGAACAATATATAATAGATAAATCAATAATCTTTAAAACAAAAGACTATATCAGTTTATACATACATCAATCATCAGAGTTTACAACAATGGACAGTTATATAAACTTGTCCTCATACCGAATACACAGCGGAATAAATAACAAGTACGATAGTACGCTTCGCCATCCAACTCATCTCCAAAGCTCCAGAATATCCAGAATCCTGATAAAATAACTCTAGGCTGCCCGTGTGGAAAATTTTGGGCACCCAGAGTTTAGAAAGGGAACAATAAACTCCAGGTCAGTCATGGTGACTGGTGTGAGATCGTAAAACAGTTATTTTCGCAAAGAAAATAAAACAACTTCGCAATGCTTTTGGAAAATGAAACTACCATAAGGCCTCCCACCACACACACAATGCAATCGCAGAATTGGAGGAGATTTCCCCTTATGATAGTCAAAAATGCTTACTACGCAAAATCAATTGATATTATTATTAATGTCTAGTGTGGAAAACATTTCGAAAGTATAATATCAATCTTAGCCAACATACAACCATTGTTGTATGTCTACTATAGCTACTACGTTCAGTAGCAGGTTACCGCCACATCCCATAGCAGGTAATACAATTAAAAATCGTACAGGGTTCGTATTGTTTCTTTGGATTTCCAACAAATGATCAGGCTAAGGAACTTCCTTACCGAAATAGAAATGCCTCTGGAAAGACGCCCCGGATCCTAACCGGATCTCCGCAAACAAAAGGCCGACGCTACCTCACGCTCTAACCGAGCTGTAACTAGGTAACTAACACACGAGCTATGCCATCCCCCGGTCGTTACCGACCTTTATCCGAGGATCCTCAATCGAAAAGCAACAGTCGCAAAATATAATCCACATAGGTAAAATATCTGGGCTCCATACCATGATATCACCTTTTATCCAGAAGGAAATGGCATACCCTAGGGGCGCTACCCCTACAACCTTTGCCGCACATTCCTGTTTCGACCATTACCGGGTTGTGAGGCTCGACGAAGTCTCGTCCACAAAGCTACGCTTTTTCACAAAGCCACGCTTCTTCACAAAGCAACGCTTCTTCACAAAGCAACGCTTTGATCAACAACTGATCAGCAGCACTTCGTGTGCCACATTACCAAATTGGGAATGTATCACTAGTAACCATCAACTACATAACCTCTGAGCTCGTACGTCTCAGAGAAGGGTGTTAAGCTAAGAGAATAAATTCTCCGCCACCAACAGAAATGTATTTGATAGAAACCAGCTTTACATCTCAAAGTGTAACGTCAGACACACATCCATACAAGTCCGTTCCGGGATCGAACGGAACCGAAGGCACTTCCAAAGAAGTCCTTGCAATCCGGATATTCACTAATCACGTCCGGACTTCCCATCACAAAAAGAGTGATATAAATCTCTATACCGGAGCAACTCGGTGCAGAGACATTCGACAGGTTGTCCTTTCATTTTCACAAATATCCGGTCTTCACACCGGTCTTCAAATGCTATCCATTCGCGACGTATCACTATTCGGAATGGGTTATATGACACAAAGGTCCTCTCCCGGCTTAACCGAATAATGAGCGTTTGTTTAAAAACAAATCAAGTGTCATTTCAAAGGCAAATATTGATAGTTGGTTATTTAACTATCAATAACATTCATAACAAACATCCAATTCAAATAATTTTTCCCAAATTATTTATTAAATTTCAAATCTTTTCACAAGATATATATTCTTCCACACTTCACATTTGAAAATCAATTTCAAATCATATTTCATACTTCACGTTTGAAAATTTATTTCAAATCATATTATGGTCCATTTAAACCAATTTGATAAATCCTTATCGATTTATTTCAAATTTACATTTCAAATTTGTAAATTTATTTCCACACTTCATCACTTTGAAAATCCGATTTCAAACCATATTTTCCACACTTTTAAAAATAAATCAATATTTATTTTTAAAACAAATTTCCCTTTCCTTTACAACTTCTATTCGTAATTTACATTCCTAAAAATCCACTTTTACACGATTTTCAAATCATTTTCCAAATATTTATTTTCAACTCCGAATCAACTTTAAAAATTGATTTCTCCATTTTATTTCAAATCCCAAATCGAATTTCAAATTGATTTCTGAATTTACTTCAACACCGAATCACATTTCAAATTGGTTTTAACTTTTAATCCCAATTACCAAATCATTTTACAAATCGATTCCCAAATTTATTTTCAACACAAAAATCAATTTTTCATTCAACATTAAATAAGTTTTCATATCGATTCCTCAAAGATTTATTTTAAATACCCAATCAATTATCAATTTGATTTCAAATAAATTTATCTCCTTTAAAATAAATTATTTTATTCTTCCAAACCATCTAAAATTCAATTTTAATTTCAGAAATCCAATTTCATTTATTTCTGCTATCCAACGATACCAAAAACACATTCGGCTAAATTTTAGCTCTCAATACATTCAATCACAGATATAATCATATGCAGATTATAAATAATCAATCAAACAACATATGAAATCAATTCAAATGTTTTGAGGAATCCTGTTGGATCCCTCCAACCTGTTTCCCTGCATCCAAAGATGTTAGCACAATACCAATTCCGCTCCAGTACGGAATTATCGCGGTATATAGGTTTTTATAAAAATCCGCTTACTAACGGCGCAATAGGGTCTCATCCGCTATACGAGGTGGGAAATCAATCAATCCAATATATACATATGCCAATATGTATATATTGCTATATATATATATATAGATATATCCTACTATATCTAATACACATCCAAACAGTCAATCATCAATCAATAACTGTAAAAAAAATCCACTTTCATTTGAGTGAGAAGATCTCACCTTAGCTTTAAGTTGCAGTCCATTTTCCAATTTCGGCTGTTTCTTGATTTTTTTGAACCTTGTAATAACAATTTGTACAATTTATTAATAAATCGAGCAATTAATTATTATTTATTAATTTTTAATTAACTAATGATTTAAATTTATTAAACAAATTAATCTCCATAATACATCATTATTAAAAATTAAATTGTACGTGAAAAGGTGTGTATATATATATATATATTTATTTATAAACATAAAATTATAGCTATCCTTAACTTAACAAATTTTCTTCCTCTTTCTGCATGTATGTATATATATGTATTCCTGACTAATTTTTTTTTTTCTGTTTTAACCTTATATAAATTAAATTCCTTTTATCTATATGTATATATTTCTTAAATCAAAATTGAACTCGAAGAAGAGAAATAAACTGCAAGATCTCTTAATACCTTAATGTTAAATTAAATTAATATATTTTCCAATAAAAATTTGGTTACCTGAACCGAACTGGAAAACTAAACAACATACATCTACTTGACTCTTCGAACGAGATGAACGCGATGCTCCTCCCACCGAAACTTTCCAGATTGATCTCGCGGCCATGCCACTTGAACACGAGCTCGAGCTCACCCCCTTTCATCGCTTCCAACCTCGCATCTGCTATCGCCGAGCCTCGAGCTTCCACAGTGATGACATCGCCTCCTACTTCCCAGTCGCAGTCGAAACCCACTTCTTCTTCAACGCGAGACGAAGCCACGCGATTAAATCGCGACCTCTCTCGCGAGAGCGAGCGCATGCTGCTGCCCAGCTTTGTCGATCGCCCCACGAAAGCCATCGTCTCCACACATACGTACGCGAACAGTTGCGATCCACTCGAATCCCCAAAAGAAAACTCAATCCTTCGCAATCCCTCTATTGACAGCAGCTTCGAATTGATTTTGAATCTCGGCCATTTTTTTTTATTTGAAGTCACTGTGAACGAAAGGGTTTTCGTTCGATCTTATTTGAATTAGAGAAAAAAAAATGAGGTCCCGGCAGCTTGCTTTTCTTTCTATTTTTATTTTAAACGAAGAAGCTTTTCGTTCGATTCCTTTTCTTTTTTTCTTTTCTTTTCATTAAACAAAGACGCGTGATGTTTTGAAAAGGGGCATCATGATTTGAAAGGAAGGCTGCATGCTGTCTCCTAGCTACTATAGTGATTCTAAATGAAAGAAGGCAGCTGATATGAAGATATAGGTCAATCAATGTATATAATTATATATCTTATTTTAAATTAAAATCGTCTCGATTAACGTAGCTTTAAATCTTGACATCATATCGAGGCATGCCGCTAGGCATTTGTAATGTTATACGCCTATTCCGAACACAATGGAAAAGGTTTCGAGTCCAAATTCGATCATATGGAGAAGATAGCTTTTTAGACCCGGTTAAAATATTAAATTTTCGATTTAATTTCAGCGCGTTTGCTTATCGTACGGCCAAACGATCACTCTAAACATTACAAAAATTGAAATCCGATAATAATACAATATTACGGATCCAATGAAACTAGTTTCGTCGAATTCCGAGACTGTGCCTCGGAACGCTATTTTCAAATATCGATTTAAACAACAAAATTTCAAAACTGAACAAAACAGCTTCAAATTCAATTCTGAAAGTTCCAATATCTTCAGAATTATCAATATGAATTTCTAAGCCTTCATATTATTTTTAATCAGCTCAAAACTGAAGATTCAAATTTTTACCCAATTGCAATAATTAAATTCAATAATTTAATCGCCCAATTTATTCTGATATTCGAATTTCAAATTAAATTATCATTCGAATATTTAAACACAATTAAATATTCACTTTTTAAATGTCAAAAAATCAGGGTCGTTACAGACAATTTCAAATCGAAGTGGTATCGGGTATTTACCGATACCCGACCCCGGTCTCTTCGAGTCCCATGTTATCTTAACCCAGGTTATTCTAATGAAATACAATTCAAACTTAGATGCAAGATATCGCTCTTACATAGTAATTCATCAACAAGAGATAACTTCATTATCACTATTCCACCCGAAACATAACATATGACAAATCTCTTCATATAGAAATATCAACCAATTCAAGACATTTAACATCATTCAATCATTCATAAGCAAGATTTATCACTTCCAAAATTAATTTAATTTATCTCTAATTAAATTAATTTCTAATCTAATCACTTAGATTATCTTTACTTAACATTAATTAATTACAAACCAATTAATTAATCAACCTTTAGTTTTTCCATCTCAATTTAATCACCCTTGACTAATTATCCTTTAATTATAATAAATAATTAACTCTAAATTAATTACACAAATCCTTTAAAATCCATATTAATTATTATTGATCCTTAATTAACTTCTCAAATTAATTATCTTATAATCATAAATTAATTCACCTTTAATTATTAATTAATTGACCTTTAATTAATTAATTATCTTTAATTATTAAATAATTAACCTTCATTTTTTTTTGAAAAGTAAAAAAGGAAACACGTTACAGCTACTACAACATTCATTACATTAAACTCATCTCTAAAAAAAGAAACCTAAAAGAATAGTAATGGCGGCGAGACAAGAAAGAACGAGAGTCACCAACAATATGCTCAGAAAGATACACCAGAACTCCTCTGTTATTTCCAAATCGAAGCACAAATCAGACTAGATCCAGCACTTCTCGAGATCCCGACAGATAAGTCTCTTTGCCTAAGAAAAAGTAAGTCTTTGATCTTTACAACGAAGAACTAACATATGTCGTTTGAACCATAGGAACCACGATCAACAGCGAGAACTTCAAATCATCTAAGACTAGGTAACTAACACTCGGAACAAGCAGAAACACCTTCAAGGACGATAGCCAACCTTCCTGGACAGAGAGGACGAGATAAGTCTCTTGAATTCTAACAAGAAAGCCTCTTTAAGCTTAAAGAAACCTAATTTCTTTTGATTCTGCTCAGATCTGAAAAAAACAAATCTCTTTTCTCTAACTAACTACTGATATGCCTAGGTCAAGATATCAAGCACTCGGAGTATCCTGCAGATCTGCAACCTTCTAAACTAATTCAATATATATTGTAAATTGTAAAATAAGATGTAATTTAAAAGAGAGAGAGGAAAATTGTAAATAAAACAGGATCAAAGAAACCTGGAACCAGGAAACGAAGAAGCAAGAAGAAAGTAGAAGAGTAGATCTTATGATAAAGCAGAAGGAACCCCAATTCAGCGTTGGGAGGTATATCCCCATTTCGAAGCTATTTCTGCATTCAAATCAGTAATGTTCTTAAAGTATTTTGATTTTGCCATTCTGATGTTCATAACCTGGAAAATGTTCTTACAAATCTGCGACCTATCTGTAGAACGATTCTGAAATATCCTATCGTTTCTTTCTTTCCAAATGTGCCAGACACAAACTGATAACGACAGATGAAACAAGTATGAACTGAGACTCTTAGAGCTAGATAAAGCAACAATTTTCTGTAGATCCTCTTTCAAAGAAAAGAAAAATACGTTTTTCGGAGTTTGAAAATTTTTTTTACAACTCCAAAGCCATACGCTTTCTGTAAAATTACATTGAAAAAATAGGTAATCTATATTTTCAATGTAATTGTTACAAAAGACACAATTAAGGTCCACGACTATCTGCTTTTGAAGAAGTCTTTCTTTTGTCAAAAGATAGTCATTGACCACTTTAAACAGGCATACCGCCATTTTGGGGACATGAATTTTATTCCAGACCAAAGGAGCCCAATACTTAGTCTCAGAACTGGATCTAACCGTGTTCCAAACTTTTTTAAATTGAAATAAACCATCCTTTGAACATTTCCAAGACCAAAAATCCCTATCCCTATTATTATGAATCTTAACTCCTTCAATTTCTGCATGGATAAGACAAAGAAAACTATACGAATCCCACTTCCACACACCATCTTTTATGATCTTTCAAAGAGATAGATTTTCCGAACCAGTTCGAAAGGCAGTATCTCTACCAATGCGTTCCATGATAGAACTACCATTAAGACATGGATCATACCATAAAGAAGTAGTTTTGCCATCTACAATATTAAGAGAAAGACATTTCAGAGCTACCCGTCTGTTTTTCAAAATGAATTTCCATACTCCCGAGTCGTCCAATCGCTGATTAATTTCCCAAAAACTTTTTTGACCAATATATTTACTATGCATTAGATTTGCCCAAATTCCTTCTGAGTTGATCACTTTCCATATCAGTTTGATATATAACGCTCGGTTCATCTCTTCTAAATTTCTCAATCCCATTCCTCCTTCTTCTTTTTGCCTACACAGAATCTCCCAAGGAATCTTACTGCTGCGACTTTTCCAAAGAAAGTTTAAGATCATGTGTTTAATTTTATGTAACGTTGAGACTGGAAGACAAAAGCATTGCATCCAAAATTGTATTATAGGGTAAATAGTAGATTTAATAAGTTCAAGTCTCCCTGCTAGAGTAAGCATTCTAGTTTCCCAGCTATCAATCCTTAACTTAATCTTCTCTATTAGGGGAGAGCAATCCTTATCCCTCAAATTAGCACTAGACAAAGGAATACCTAAGTACCTTATAGGAAGATCCAATTGTTGAATATTGAGTATCGAGCTGATATTTGAACAACAATCCACCCCTTTCCCAAAGAATACATTAGATTTCTCAAAACTAAGCTCCAATCCAGTAACCTCCTTAATGGTCTTAAAAACATCACTTATAGCAGTTGCTGTCTGGGCATTAGCTTTAGTAAATACAATGATGTCATCAGTGTAGATAAGATGAGTCAACTTATTATCATAGTCTATAACTGGGGAGATAAGACCGTCCCTGACTTTACCATCCATCAATAGAGTAAAATATTCCATAACCAAGGTAAAAAGTATAGGGGAAAGTGGGTCACCTTGGCGAAGCCCATTAGAACTCTTGAAATAACCATGCGCTTCTCCATTAGCAATGATGGAAAAAATAGGAGTCTTAATAATATCTTCGATAATTTTCACCCATTTAACTGGAAAACCCATGTTTATAAGCATATGTATAACAAAAGATCCGTTGATCGAATCATAAGCTTTCTTCAAATCAATTTTGATACACATATATTTATTATCCTTTCTTCTGAGACCCCTTATAATTTCATGAGCAAACAAGATTCCATCCCCTATTGATCTTCCTTTGATAAAAGCCGTCTGATTCGGGGACACCAACTTATCCATAAACGGACCCAGTCTATTACACAAAATTTTAGAAAAAACCTTATATAACGTATTACAACAAGCTATGGGTCTGAAATCTAGAATGCAAGTGGAATGGACTTTTTTTGGTATCAAGTGAATAAACGTATGATTCCACTCCTTGATTATAACACCCTTTAGGAAAATATCGTTCAAAGCTTTGAAAATTAAATCTTTCGAAAGGTTCCAATGAGTCTTAAAGAACAAAAAATTAAAACCATCCGGTCCTGGGGAGACAGTATCTTTAATATCCCACAATGCGAATCTAATTTCTTCCATGGATATACTCTCATTCAAAAAGTTAGCACCATAATCAGAAATAACCGTTTTACAAATAACTTCAGGAAAATGATCACTTAAGGGGAGATTAAAAATACTGTTAAAGTAGTCAATAGCCGAATCAACATATTTGTCTTCCGAAACCGTCTTTCCATTAACTACAATATTGGACAAACGCTTACTATTTCTTCTACTAGACATCTTAGCATAAAAAAAGAAGAAGCCTCATCTCCCATCATTAGCCAATCACATTTAGCCTTTTGTTTAGCTACCAGAAATTCTTTCTTAAGACCTAATCCAGATTTATCTTAGCACTTTGAAATTCCAATGCTAAATTATGATCATAAACTTTTTCCAGAAGTTTCTGAAGTCTTGAACAATTCTCTCTCTGAACTTTAACCTCTTGTTTCATATTACATGATTTAGCACTCCAACTCTTTAACTCTCTCTTGATATTTTTGAGGATACTGATGATCTGATACAAAGGTCTATCTTTATGATTAGAAATCCAGTGCTTCTCAATCAAAGGAAAGTATTGGTCACATAAGGACCAATGGTTCATATATCTAAAAGGACTGTTCTTAACCCTAGACTTGGAAGAAAGCGAAACAAGGACAACATTATGATCACTCACAGAAGGAGGCAAATATTCAGCCGATAAGTCTGTAAATAGATTAATCCAATCTAGGTTAGCAAAAGCCCTGTCTATTTTTGAGAATATGTTTCGGCTCGGACCAGACCACCAAGAAAATTCGTAACCTTTAATATTAATCTCATTAAGACCAGTATGATTAGACAAATCATCTAACTCAAACAAGTTACCAAAAGTTACAGGATTACCTCCCTTTTTTCTGAGGGACTGCGAATACAGTTAAAGTCCCCAAGGACCATCCATGGTCTATAAATATTAATAGCATCCTCCTGCAAATTTTTCCATAATCTTTTCCTAAAATCAATAAAATTATGAGCATAAACAAAGGTTAGATTGCATTTGAACTTCGATGGGTTGATCAGTTCGATAGTAATGTGTTGATCGCTCATACTAATGTAGTTGTAATCCTAAGAATTTCCATCAATAAGGACCATGATCCTACATTTATACTAACAAGAGACATTACTTATTATTTTCCATCTGTCTTCCAACGCTCTTTCCAGCTTCATTAAATCCGAAAGCAACAATTTATTTTCAAGAATACCAAAGCAACTTATATTATACTTATCAATGAGTTTCCTCACTTCTCCCAATCTGTTGGGATTGTGGAACCCTCTAACATTCCAGCTAGCTACTGACATTATAAGACTTTGTTATTGCGGGTCCTCAACGACCTACTGTTGGGAGACTCCCCTTTATCTTCCGAGGATATGCCTAACATCTGCACCCATTTAGGATTCTTACGAACAAGCTTATCCTTCTGAATATTCTCAAACTCTATGTCCTGAGGCTTTGGCAGAATTTGCTCTTCCATTATCTCCTGAACTGCGTCTACCTTATCATAAGAATTTTGTTCCTCTACCACTTCTATGGTTCCTGTTTCCTGATCTAGAATGTCTTGAACCTGTGAGTTAATACAAGATTCAGTACCTCTCCTAAAATTAACATTATTAAATATACAATCATCAATAAATATATCATTAGAAAGTAAAGAGTTTGGAAAAGTATGGGTATCCGATGATGATGAAGGGCAATTAAGTAAAGTTAAGTGAGGCGAAGGTGACTTCGGAGGAGAAGATCTCGGGACTCTGGCTCCCGAGGTAGTTGGAGATACAGGGATATAAGGCCCACTGGTTCCTTGATCAGGAGGAGGTCCCGACCTGGCCACGGGAACAGTGTAGCAATCTTCTCTGGCTCCTATTTCGGTATGAGAAACAGGTTCTGATTCTAAAACTTCTGAAGTTGCCCCCTCACCACGCTCTTCGAAGGGTACATCTTTTTCTAATATCTGATCCGAGGGTAAAACTTCCGTTTGTTTTTGCTCTAGAATATTATTACCCCTAACTCCTGGCTCCATCTCATTAGAAATTAACTGGCACCTATTCCGAGATCCATCATTTTTAGAACTAACAACAATTATATTTTGATTTCCTTGATGCACTTATGACTGTAAGACTTCAGTCGAATCATCACCACAGGGGATCTCCATCCCAACATTCGTTCTTACTCCATTGTCTTCGAGAAAAGGTTCTAAAACAGTGTGACTTCCATCTTGCAACTGTTTCTCCAGCTCCTTAGAAATCTCAAGTCCTCCTTCCTCCCTGTCAGAAACCACACTTCCTACCAAACCAGGATCGGAAGTTCTTTCCTTGTCAGAGTTGATAGCTTGCGTCACTTTAGGAACCCAAGTCTTAGCCATAGGACATTCATCAGAAACGTGACCAAAACACACACACACTTACCACAAATAGGCGGAGGGTTCTCGTATTCCACTACCTGAGAGAAACTTCTACCGTTGTCGTCCATGCCTTCTATAATATTAGGCATACCAAAAGTAGCGTTTACCTCAACCAGAACTCTAGCAAAAGCTAGTCTAGATTTATTTTTTGTGGCCTCATCCATCTTAATGGGAACTCCTATAGTACTAGTTAAAGCACTAATAGCTTTATTGCCCCATAGTTTAAAGCTTAAACCAGGAAGTCTAACCCACATAGGAAGGGATGTGAGGAGATCTCTATCAGTTCTCATATCTATAGACAGTCGCTTCATAATGATCAAATTACGATCCATAAACCAGGGACCTGATTTCAGAATTTTGTCACAATCATCCTCAGACCTGAATCTCACTACAAAGAAACCGTTATTCCGTGTATGAACTGTAAACGGCTTCTTAGTAGCCCAAACCCTATTAGCATAACCCTCAAAAGACCTTAACCATGGTTTATACCCAACCACATATAATAAAATGCATAGATCCCAACCTCCCTCCGCTTCTTTAATAGCTTCAGAAGAAAGGGAACCAATCCTCCTACCGTTCGCAATTTTAGGCTCAATAAATTCCAGATCTAGGTTACCTAGATCTCCTACAACTCCTACTTGCACTGCCTCTCTGTATGAGATTTTTTTTGCATTCTCTGAATCGGTGAATATTATTTTAGAGTTACTACCAGGCATCGATCCTTTCTGCTTTGCAATTCTCGAATGATTTGTAGATGATCGCACAGTAAGATCCGCTTGCACCCTCCTCCCCGTGTTCCGATCTGGAATAACTCCAGATCTATTCGATCTTTGCCCTCCCAGATTGAGCCTTTGATCAGGACCCAAAGACACAGTAGCCTTACCTCTTTTTCTTCTCACCTCCTCCCAACCTTCATCATCCCGCAGAGATCCCATGATTTCCAGGTTTTAGGAGAAAGAAGTGATGACAGAATTAATCTTTAATTACTAATTTATTAATTAACCCTTAATTAATTTCATTAACAAATTAATCCTTTAATTACTTCCATTAAGTAATTAACTTTTAAGTAATAAATCATCCCTTAATTACTTTCATTAATTAATTAATCTTAAATTAATTACCTTAATTAATTAATCACATTAATTAATTTATCTCCTTGATTAGTTATCCTTTAATTAATCACTTTAATTAATTAATCTTTAATTATTATGTAATTAACCTTTAATTACTTAATTTATCATCCTTAAATAAATCACATTCACTAATTATCCATTACTTTATCACCTTAACAAATTACTTAATTACATTTTTTATTTTTATTTTTATTTTGAATACTTAAGACATTAATAAAAGGTATCATAATTAAATAATTAATTCTTACTTAATTCAAAATAATTTACTTTAAAACCTTTAATAATTCCCAACTTAAACCAAAATAGTTATTTTAAAAGAATTTGTTAATAAATTGTTTTAAACTTGATCTCTTATACAAAGCAAAAGAAAACCCGAGCCAAATCTTCTTTTACCCGAACCATCTTCCAGTTCCCCCACCTTCCACTTGCTTCGAATCATCTAGCGATTTTCTTCGGGTCTGACCCGAGTTACCCTTGTCTTCCCTAACTCCACAACTTCAACTGATACCATAGTCTCGCGTGCACATGCACGGATATTCGCCATCGTTCTGACCATCGATGCCGACGTCTACAGGTCTCCGACCTTCCCTCCAGACAGCCCTATCACCCAAAACTTTGAATTGAACTCGAAATAAAAATCGAGTTCGAGCACACCCAAACTGGAACGATCCCAGATCTACAAATACGATCGCCGACGACATGCTAGTTCATCAGAATTCTTGTGGTTCCGTTTAGAGCAACATCGTGACCCCTAGCTTTGATCCCCACAGACCGGTGCACCCCCGATGCTACGATGATATCGCAGCGACCTCGTTATTGCCATCGACCAGGATAATCCCTTAAACCCTAATCCATCATATCCTAGCCACCCTGACGATCTGATAACACTGTAGCATTTTTCTCCTGTCCACCAACCTTCAACCTTCCTCCAGTGACGAGCACGATGACCATTCTTCCATCGTTCGTCAGATTTTGACCAAAATATAGATTTCGACCAACTCAAGATATCTCAACATCCACATATTTAGAAATCATGAAATTTCTTTTAAAAATTACCTCTTCAAAGTTCAATTCTGTTTCTAAAGTCAAAATATGAAATTAGAATGATCAATTTCCTGACTTATAAAAATTGTTACTGTATTTTATCATTTTCGAAAATAGTTACTTAAAATAAATTCTAGAAACTATTTTTTTATTGATGTTATAGTCTTAAGATCATTTCTTCTTTAAAAATCATAAACTAAATCCTATTACATGGGGAGATATAGATTTATGAACAGGTCTTTGAATTCTAGAAACCTGGAACAAAGACATTTTCTTTGTGGTCAAACATGTACAAGCATATACATCTATACAGAAATTCATATACATTCAAGCATAATTTCTATCACACATTTACAGATCATCACATGCAAACCAATATATATATATATATATGTTTAAGAGCTTGCTCACTGTTTAGGTGATGAGCAGAGAGCAGGTTTTGAGTTTTTAAATTTGGAAATATTTTTGAAATGATCTGGAATCTTTAGTATTAAAACTGATCTGAAGCTTTGAATTGTTGAAGTTGAATTGAATCTGATCTTGAATCCTTGTTTTGATCTGTTACTTGATTCAGTTCTTTTGATTTAGTTTTATTTTGATTCTCTTTTCCAGGTTTGAAAATGAAGAAGAATTTTGATAAAGTATACATTAGCCTGGTTTTCTTCTAATGCATATAACTAATTTTTAAAGAACATGTTTGCCACTTGTAAAAAGTAAATTTACACATGTTTATGCAAGTTATAAATATTTTACAAATGTTATTCATGTTATAATCTTTCTACACTTGTATTTTGCATGTACTTTATGTTTTAAATATATTTATATAATTTTTATATTATATTTTATAATTTAGTTTTTAATATATTTCCTTTTTATTTATACATACAAACCATGTTTAGTCATGTATAAAAAAAACAAGCATATTTAAACCTTTATTAAATCTTATTTAAGCTATCACATATTTAAAATAAATATTTATCTTATGTTTGAAAATATAGAATTTAACCTTAAATAGCTTTTGAAACACTATTATATTAAATTCAACCCAAAAGTTCCTATTCACAATGTATATAGAAAATATTTTAATATTATAAAGAAGGTTAAAAAATTATTATTGTTAAATTATTATATTAATATGTTTACTATGATTATATATTCATAATGGATTTGTATATGTATATACTTAAGATTTTCATCATTATAGAGTTTGCATATATCTATTTATATATATATATATATATATTTATTGATTTACTATAAGAGTTATTATTTTAGATATTTATAATCCAGCATTTATTATAACTCAAATCCATTTATATACAATCCAGATATTTTTAATTATCAGAATTTTATTTGTTCACTTATAAATCAGCATTTTACTAATTCAATCCAGTTAATTATCAATTAACAAATGTTTCAAAAATCTGGGTTATCACAATCTTCATTCTTATTCCAACAGAATTTAAATAAGATTTCGAAATCACTTTTATTTAGATTAAATCCAAGATCCAATTTTATCAAATATTCTAATTATTTAAATTTACTATTCAAATAAATCGCTATATTTGAAATTTAAGCTATTTTACTTATAAAACTAATGTTTCAACATTTAAAATAAATTAAATATTTTAAATTCAAATGGCTAAAATTTTGGGTCATTGCAAATGTAATGGCTTGTTTGGTAAGAAGCCATAGCAATTGCAATTGATTGAGTAATAATAAGTCCCCAACTTGTGATAGTTTGGAATTCGACCGAGAAACGAGCTTCTAAATTATCTTTTCATATAGGAGTAGGCATTTAGTTTTAGTTATTCTAGCTAAAATCAAAGGCATACTAAGATATTGAGCATCAACAGGCATCTCTTAAAGATTGGAAAAGGTGATAATTTCTTGTCTAAGGTGAGGTCCCATGCCTGCAACAAGGATGTGGGATTTTCGCTAGTTGATCTACGGAGCAGTAAGTGCATGGAAGCTATGAAGAACAGAGAGATTGCATTAAAAATTTTCTTTAGTAGGTTTTGTAAAAATCACAAGATCATCTACAAATAGGAGATGAGTAATAAGGGATGATTTGTAGGTAGGATGAAGTTATAACTTTTTCATAATGACTTGTTGCAACGATCATCGGTAAAATCCAATTTTACAAATTCAAATGGTACTTTTTACTAATGATTATTTACGTCAATTCTCTTCATCGATACAATATCACTTTAGAACTCATGGAATTTGGTTTTATTCAAAGCTCCAATATCATCCACACTTAACTTGGTTAATCCATAAACAAAACAGTTGGTTCAATAATAACATTTATTATTAATCGTACTACTTTGGCCAAAGATTTTGACATTGAGTTGACTATAGTTGGTCATGATACTAACATTATACTGCTAAGGAGACGAATTCTCCATTGAATAGTGTTTCACTTTGAATGCTTCAACTCAGACCTAACCATATTCGTTTGATGGACGCCATATCATGATTTATCTATAATCAAAATGGAGTTTCATATTGAAGTTCAACAGTATTCTCAAGTCGAGAGAACTGTGTAGCATCATCACTTGAAGTTTCCTGTTTGACATAGTTGTTATTAACCAATAGAAAACTCTCGGATGGTTATCCAATAACTATCAGTGTGTAACTCCTTAGAGGCCCCAACTGCTATGAGTAATACACTGCCCAACGTTTGGAGAGCTTTATGCAGTCTGGTCTCAACGGATGCATCTATATCCTTTCTCGGAGCATCTTGACAAGGAATATTTAAAATAATATGTTTTGTGATAATTTTCTCATGATTACAACTCTTTGTAACAATTATTATATAGAATATTATTTAAGGATTTGCTAATTGATATACTTTAAATTAATTACTTAATTAATTACATCACTATATAACAAAGTATATATTAATCAAATACCTTTATTATGAACAAGATTGGTTATCAAGTTAGATATATGTAACAAACTACGTAATTGCCCCTAGGGCATATCCCTAAATCTACAAATCTCTCACTTACACTTGGGATTAATTATGGAATATTTCCATTCGATCGGTTTTTCTCAAAAACTAATAGAGCTAGTCCCTTAATTAATGGATATGCTATGTTATCTTAACTATCTACTCTGTCAATCAACTCTATTCGACATTAATAAACTGCCTTTCTCATGTGTAACTTTTTGCAGTGCGTTTTTCGACTTGTAGTTAACTCTAGGTTCTTTCACGATCTATATCATGGCATTGTTATCAAATAACAATGACATGGGACTCTCAACATATAGAATCACCCCTAGCTCAATTATAAATTTATGCATTTATATATGTACACATACGTTGCTTCTATCGCGGCGTTATTCAAGACAACGTACTTAGCTTTTTTATCGAAGCCACTATGTATTGTTTGGAACATTTCTAACTTAAAGTTATAAACTTAAGTTTGAACATGATTTTAGGATTGACATACTATGCTCGATATCGCTTAGGAAGTTCGAGTCCAATCACTCCTTCATAAGAAGTTCGTTGTTTCTATAAATAATTCTCTTGTATTTTATAAATACTTGAGAACACTCTACACATGCATATAGAGATCTTAACGTGGAATTGATACTCGCTCAATTTATCAAGTACATAGGAAAAATGTGATATAGTAGACTACATAGCATATGTGATAATTCAGATCGCCAATGCATAAGGAATCCCTCTCATATTCTCCAAATTAAATATTTTAATATGGTGTCTATATATACCGTATGGGACTTTATTTTTAAAATTGGGTACTTATATGGTAGTATATATTAGTACTACAAGTCTTAGGTAGTATGCAACATACTACATTTCAATATATGTTCGAATAACGCTATGCACGTACTACAAAATAAACAAAGAATCATTCAAATGTATCTTCAATGAAGATAATTTAAAACAGCAAAAATCTAATCAATAGATGATTAGTACAAAAGAAAGCCAGCGGAAATTTCAACAAAAATCACATAACTGTAATTTCTTCGAATCCTCAATTCGGATTCGAAATTCTCAAAGAAACAAAATAATTACAGCTATGTGAACAACAAATGAAATTCATATCAATTTCGTATTTTGATTTTTAAATCAAAAAGATTATCAGTTGTACTCAGCGAAGACAGTTTCACTGTTTCCGCTGCGCACTCTGATAAACAGAACGCAAATCAATCAAATCAACAAAACACAGTTTCATTTTTTATTTTTAAATAATGATATTTAAAAACTTGCATCAAAATTTCAAAACTTTAGTTTTGACTCAAATCACAATAAAACATAGACTAATAGTTGTAACATATGTTCCATCCAAGTTATGTTTTATTTTATGTCCATAAACCCCAAGCTCTGATACCAACTGTGACGCCCCACCTCTATGCTCATAATAACAAAGAGTATTAAAAGAAATACTGTCTATTATTACGAAGAATAAGGCTGGATAGGAGCGGCCATCCGTAGTTGGCCTTACACTAATATTGGTTACCTCGATAGGAGTGATATATATACTTTTCATTTTTCATCTTATTTGTTTACTCCCATCGACATACCCAATTATCAGTATAAAACAAACTACGATGGTTCATAATAGTTTAGGACATTAGGTATAACAATAACACAGATAATATAAATGCGGAACACAGATTAAAACAAAAGTCTCATATATATATAACTGATGTCAGTTACAACATAGTTGACACAATACATATGATACAACTACAACTGTCGACTCTGGAAGTTATATACACACGTACATTATCAACTAATATACATGGATACATATCAACCTATACAATTTGACACGGCTACTACAAAATGACAAAGACAACTTCAGAAGATGTGAAAAGTCTTCATATCCCGAACAGCAACTCAAAGAAGGAAATCTACAACCTGAAATAACTCGGGTCTGACCCGAGTATTACATTCAAAAGAAAATAATACACGGGTCAGTCTAATTCAAACTCAGTTATTAGTGCATAGAAGCAATAATAATCAGATAGTCAAATAGACGACATTCACAGAAATCTCGTATATCCAACTCTCGATACGAGAATTGGATAACGGCATATATAACACTAAATAGTGTTAAACAACAAATCAGCAATCCAAATCAGAATATAACTCCAAAACATTGAAATTCACCAACGAAACAATTCAACAAATCGAAACATCAATTTAAAACTGTCAAATCTGATAGGGCTGCAGTACACGCACGCGTGTACTGCCTCGCCACTATCGCAAGAGATAAGCAAAAGCTCAGTGAAAGTCACAAATGATCACCAGGTCAAACCCCGAAATCGGGTTCAACTCAGGTGATAACAAACAATGCATTTCAAATAAATGGTCAAGACATAAAATCAAGTCTCGGCCCAAGTTCAAATCAATCAACAGAAACAGTGGCTGCACAGAGACAACAGGGTACAACACGCCTCAAAGTATCGGTCGATACCAACACGCATGTGGGGTCAGGGAAACCCAAATACTACATGAAACAGGTATGCATATACATGAAGGCTACGCATGAATACATTGGAGCAATGCCGCAGTCAGCAACTAAAGCATGAATGCTACTGTGGAGACCAGAGTATAGAAATGCCCAGACTCGAGTGAAATTAGCAAACCAAGGAACTGACAACCAGAATGAATGTAATTCAAGTGACAGTGCAACCAAAAATGGTGACACTGAAAAAGGTTCAAATAAATACCAGTGCACAACCATACAATGAACAGGAGGAACTTAAGGCAACTTATGGCGCAACATGACAACAAACAGTGGAACAACATAATCACGATGCCAAGTACTACAAAATCTTGAGTATCATCAACGAAAGGATACAACATATATGCAACTGTAACACTAGACAGTGCAAGTGACAATGCAAGCTACAGGTTGGTATAAAGTCAAAGTGAACAATGGAATGCAAGTGACAACAAGACTCCATTATACTCGAGTCCAAATGCAACAGTATGCAGATGCACTCAGGCCAAAGCCAGGTGAGAAATCACATATTTAAATAACTGAAGTAGCAAGTTGTACCAAAGACCAACGGCAATAACAAAAAGGCCGTCCAAGAGGCAAGAACCAATGACAACGAGTGATACAAGACTCTATATATGCGGCCACAAAGTCATGAAATATGAAACTACAAAAGTCAGAAGCAGTTTCACATTTTAAAATCAAGGCCGAGACCAACAGTTAATGGCCCTAAGCAAATTAAGGTACAAGCCGAGATCAACATAAATGGGCAGTGACAGTGGTAACTATACAAGTGAAAGCAAACAGTGAAGAACACTATCAAGTCGAATGCAATGGGGAAACAAAGGCACCAGTAAACAAAATGTCAAAGCAGTAAGCATCAGAAATTCATGTCATCAGAAAACAATGAATTCACAAAATAAAAATCATAGTCAAGTTCGAATCACGACGACAATTCGACTGCCGAGCATAGTACTGAACGGTGGATAAACAAATTCGAAGACAACATTCTCAGAAGCCAACTAAGTCGGAAATCAAAACCCAAGCGTCAAATAGAAACATACGTTCAAGAGAATAAACTGCCCATTCCAACCAATATATGCGACGAAGATAAAGGGATTCAAATCCTAATAAAACAACTTAAAACCCAAATCACGAAACTGAGCAGTTGAATTAGATGTGAGCGGTAGCACTCACCTTTGATTCGACGAGCAAGCAACATGTTTCCTCACTCGATCGAGCAAAACGAAGTCGAAGTCAATTGCCTTGGAGATACCAAAGCCCTAATTTTCGGTGCCGAGGAATGAACAAAAGACGAGCTGCCTCCATTTTTTCTTCCTTTTCGAATGTTTGCTAAGGCTTGGAACGATTGGAATTGGAGGGGAAAAAGGAACGAACGATAATGTCGCGGCCGCCATTAAAATTCTTTTCGAACGATTGCTTAGGTTTTCTTTTTGAACGAAGTTAAAATGAGGGGAGGCCGGGTTTTTTTTTCTTTTTTAACGAACAAAAGGGAGAAAGGTGTTTTGCCCCAGATAGAATCTCGACCAAATAGTAATAGGAATATGGCTCAAAAGTTTTGAAGCCCACATAAAAATAATTAGGTTTGCAAAAGAATCTCACTCGATCACAAACTTTCGACAACAACTTGCTACCAACCATAATCGTCTGACGATACTTAATGGTTATTCTTCAAACAATACAACATCAAATTGTATGGTCGAGATTCAAATTTGCAAAGCTCAAATACACTTAATCAACTATCAAAAGAATTTCAGCTGATTCAAATATTTAACAGAAATTAACAATCAATAATTGTTCAATTACACTAATCAATAGATGCAAAATACTGGGTTGTTACAAAAGTAGATTCGTTCTATATGTGAGAGTTAAGAACGATGTTCGAGTGAGGTTTAGCAATAATGCTCTTACCTACTAGCTTCATTCTTGTCCAAGGATAGTACAAATTTGAGAAAGTCAAAAACATAATAAGTACACGAGACTTAATTTCTATGTGATCGTTTCTATTTCATACTAGATAGTCGATTAGTCGACTACTGAGTTTGACCAAATTAACTTTAGAACTATATGTAAGCATCACGTACTGTTACGGTTTGAGACCCCCAGGGAGGACTCATTCATATAAATCATCTCTTACTTCAAGAACGTATGAATTTGAGATTCCCTAAGGAGGACTCCATTATATCATTCGTTTACTTCTTAAAGAAAGGGAATTGAGTTACTAGAATCACCGATTTAGTTTTAAAGAGACCGGGATCGGATAAGTGTATTACTTACCAAAAACCACTTCAAAAATGATATACAAGTTCTTTTTTTTGGAAGTAGTTATGGAGTGGAATGCTATATAGTTGAACCATCAATCCTAAGGTTAAGTCCAAGAGAGAGGTCAGCGTTAGCATTCATTGGATGACTTATGTGAGAATCCAAGGAGGGATTCAGGATTCATTCGAGATGTTGGAATCCAAAGAGATATTAGAGATATGTTCGAGTGAAGAAGACTTGTGTGTTGAGATGATGAACATGACTTCACCATCAAAAATGAAAGAAAACATGATAGGATGCATAGCCAGTGGGTTTAGCTAACCCATGGGTACATCAACTCCAAATATCTAAAGATGCTTTTGATTATGGCCGGTGGGATTTGATGGTATTCGTTATTACGTGTTTGGACGTGGACCAATTATGTTTACCTTTCAGACATATTTTATCTAGAGATATACATGATTTCGGAAGGTAGATTCTAACCCTTATTAAGAGGTCTGCCTCGGTTTACTAGGGGCGCCTCTAATGGAAATCCTTATGCAAACGCACTTTAGTAGTTTTTATTGTATACCTACTATTATTGTGTTGTAAGGTGCAAGCAGCATAATTATTTTTTTATTTATACTCTTAACCCTACATATATCACCTTATGTACTTATTAAATGGGTTTAGTTCTTTTGAGGGGATAACCGTTACGGTGATATGAACGGCCTAGAAGTACTGTTATATGCTGATCATATATTTCTTGTGTTTCTTATACTAGACTTATGGTTGATTCGTGATTTCATATTTCCCTTTATTCCATGGGTGCTCGGGTTTTCATTGATATTCTTTGAAGCTCGAGGAGACGAGCTAGATGCTTTCACCTACCGTAGTATTCTTACTTCCGCTGCACTACATATTGTATATACCAACATTTGTAAGGACATGCTGTTATAAATGTCCAGGCTGATGATAGTACTTAGGATTGTAACTATGAAATGCTATGTATCTTAGATTGACATTTTGTACTATCCTTTGATATTATATGTTATTATTCCGCCGTGAGATTTTTATGATGTGTTCTCTTCTTTCTTTTTCTTTTTTTTTTCTCTAATAATTTTGCTTTTTGGCACTTGAGTGCTCGTCTTATGAATACCATGAATGTATTAGTGTCGATGTTTGGGGGTAAAAAATGCAAATCATTACATAAATGTACGTATACCGTGATTCCTGATGTATCCGACACTTGAATTACGAGGGTATACATAAGAAATACATTATTCCATAAGTCGAATTTACTCAATACAATATATTAAAGCTTATAAATCTTTAATATAAAGTTGTCCTTTGCTATTTTATATTAATAGATTGCTTGCTTACTCCTTAGTTGTTGAGCTTTCCTCAAGCTAGTGATATTATGTACGGCACTATTAATTTATTGAATAGATGAGGTAAGATAACCCTATATATTTGTCAATCTTTCCTCAATGCATGTGCATTATACTTAGCCATCGTAAATGGTGGGTATGAGTGAATAATCTACCTTTATTTGTTGAGCTTCCTCAAGGTAAAGATGAGATTAGGACAAGGAACCACAAGTTAGGAGTTGTATATGTTACAACCGATAAGGATTTATCCATTGTATATGGGCCTATGGTTTGTTAAGCTTTCCTCAAGGTTAAAATCCCAAGGCATACGATTCCTAGCACCAGATAAAGAAATCGAACAATTTCTATGTTTTCTCTTAGGGTTTTAAGAAAAATAAAAATCTAGTGGGAGCATCATTAGAAAATGAAATGGTAACACTTAACCTTTCTAATATTATAAGAACATTTTCTAGATATTGCTGTATAATCTACACTGATAAATTTATGCATTTAATCTGATTGATAATAGTTTATCGATTAAAATATACAAATGAATTGAACTGAAGATTGACAAATAGAAATATAACATATACTTACTAATAAATACTTCTTGCATATTGATGTTTCAATACTCATGCAAGCGCTGAATTTTATAGCTACTAAATATGCTCATGATTTGGTCACCTACATGTTTATCTGGCCGAAGCTGTGTAGTGCATACTATGAGTTTCAAACTCTAAAGCAATACAAGACTATGGATATCTTATCCATATACTTTCACATATAAGTGTTATACGGTGAACAGTCACAATTCGTAATGTATGATACGTCGATGAAATTAGTTCATTTGAAATACTATAAGATCGAGTAATCAATTTGATTGATTACAATGAAGATTATATTATGTTAAATGTAATACTAGACCAAAACTACAAAAAGGATCTAAGAACTTGATTGCTGAAATGTCGACTTTGATCAGTTTATGAAAAATAAAACATAATTGATATCCTTAAATGTTAAGTATGATTGAATGCACTTCTGTAAGGAGTTAATTATGATATTGTAATAAGGTTTTCTTTTGAATGGCTTGACCACTTAAAAAGGAAAACGAATGTACAAAAGTAGACGTGATTTAAGGTACAGTTGGGATGTAGAGAGTGAATTATCATTTCTGCTTCATAAAGAAACATCGAAAGTGAAAATTGTAAAATAACAATTGATATTTAACATTGGAATAAGAAATATGATTTCTATTCCGAAATGTATTTTCATATAGAAAATCTTTTTCTATGAGATTTATTTCTTTGTGTTCAAGATAATTGATCAAAGAATTCCTCACTATAAACTAGTCACAATATATGAAATAAATAGTCTATATTAAGTGGATGATGAACCTCTATATTCAGCACACTGTTATAGAAATGATGAAAATAGTGGGAGCATGCCACATAGCACTAATTGATTGCATCAAGTTACGAAAATTGTTTTCGTAAAACGTACCATGTATTATTTATGAAATAATATATGTTCTTCGACGATGACTGAAGAATAAACATAGTTTATTTCAATGAGAATATTATGAATATTCATTATGAAATAAAACTATAATGTGTTATTTATTTTCACAACAAAAGTGATGTATTGGAAAATACCAAACTATTTGAAATTATTTACAGTTATTTTGAAATTATAGACTAGGGCATGGTTTTGAGAAGTAATTCATCGACCATATGATTATAAACCATATAGCACTAGTGGATTATACCTCTAATAATTAAAGCAAAGCACCCATTTAGTGGGAACGTCAAAAGTGATAATGAACTCTTCGGGTTGTTGCATATAGATGTATGCGATCACAAGTCTGATAATACCAAAACGTTTCCACATATTTCGTTATATTCGTCAATGAATTATTGCAAGCATGAATATATATTGGATACATATGGGGCATGTCTATGATAAGTTCGTAGAATGTAAAATGGAAGTAAAATAAAATAACATGCAAAAGTAATGATTCAATTTTGGTCGGATGGGTAAGTATATTGAAAAGAGTTCCAAACGTACCTAAAATGAAATTAATATTCGGTCTCAAGAATTACTCCTCCTTATAACAGATAATAATGTGCTGATAAGGGGTAATCGAACTTTGTTGGACAAAGAACAATTAAATGATTAGTGAAGTTGAGTTAAATTCTTTTTATAAGGTATGTACTTAAGACTAGTATAAAAGGTTGATATTAATATTATTTGAAGAATAGTTTATAAAGCAATACAAGATATGGGTTTATAAGAAACCCCATCATTCCCAGGTCACGGAGTTGGCTGGTTGTGTGAGTCGAAGGACCACACGTAATATTTGTACATAAGAAATCTTGTATGAATTGTCCCAAGGGAGTTTGGGGATGATAGTCATTTGATGACTAATTTATGTCATGAACATAAATATTGGGAACTAATACCAATTCAGTTTTATGTATTGCAATTCATAATATGTTTATGAATGTTCGTTCTTTGTAATAAGAAACAATTGTTGCTTCAAGAAAAACCATCTTTATAGCAAAGAAATTTCTTTTAGAAATTATTGGTAGTAAAATGGATTTGGATACGATCCAAGGATAAATCTGATTACAAGGGATGAAATGAAATTAACCAAACATAAATGAATGCATAACATTAGAGTGTCTAATGGTTATTCTTGCACATTGAAGAAGAAACTATGAGTTTCTTATTAATGTCAATAATAAATAATCCTCAATTGTTTAGATAAGCCATTAAGAGTATCGACTATATGATATGGTTTGATGCGCGAATCTAAAATAGATTCCAAGTACATAATCAAAATATGATTTTGATAGTTGGACCCGAAGGGATGTGATCCATCGGCCGCAAATCCGACTTTAAGAGAAAGGCAAATGCAGTTGGAATACGGTGAGCCATATTGACAAGAATAAAATCGTGAATTTCAATTGTTGAAATTAACGCAACAAATTCTACAAAACTATTTTCTTTTATTTTTCTTAAACAAACTATTTTATTCTATTTTACATACAAATTATTTTACAAACTATTTTATTTACAAATTGTCTTACAAACTATTCTATTTACAAAACTATTTTACAAAATATCTTATTTACAAACTATTTTACAAACTATTTTATTTACAAACTATTTTACAAAACTATCTTATATACAAAACTATTTCACAAAACGATTTTTATGTATAAAATAATTCTAAATTCAAAACCTTTTATAAAGCAAAGATGTTCAATCCCATATGGCTCTTCATGCAGCGTAATTGATTTTGGAAAAAAATTGATCCTTTATAAGATGGACTTTATATAAGTATGAGGTGATTTTGAAGACTATTTATTTTGGAAGGTATTCGATCTGAAGAGATAAATTTTACATACAACGGAATTTATATAAGAATGATTGATATATTCAAGATTATTGATTTTGGAAAGTACTCTATCTAAAAAATGAAATCTTATATATAATGGAATTTATATAGGTGCGATATTCGAAATTTTGATTTTGAAAGGGTTATATATATGATATGATATATTTTGAAGTAAATGATATGGGAAGTACCTTCCATCGAAAATCGCGATCCTATTTGGTAGGGTTGCATTGGAACTCCATGCGGGGTGTCCATCGGAAATCGGGGTCTACTCGGTAGGAACACGTATCGGAACCCACTTAGTGGGTCACTTATTTTACTCATTTGATATTGTTGAATAGCGTAAGTCGAGGGGCGGTGATTCCTCCAGTTACAAGTGATCCCGCTGGGATAACGGCGTAACCATTGTGTAACTGCGATCCATGGGGGAATGTACTTTCCATATCTGTTTTTAATGTTTTAAAGTATTTTCACTGGGTGTTGAAACAGGTCTACTAAGTACTTGGAGAATTCTAGTCTTTCACCTGATCAATGCATGGCTAGAGTCTGCAAGAACGAGGATAAACTTGTTAAAACATTGAGTTATAACAATATTTTGATAAGGTATACTATAAATATATATTTTAAAGTTAATGATTATTGATTTATTTAAAGATGTTGAAAAGTATTTTGAGATTTAAACTAATAAATTTATAAATAATGGATTTAAGGTTTTCAATAACTCCTTTTTAGTTTACATATATTTATAAAGATGTTACTTAAGATTTTTAAAAATGGTACTTATAAAGGAAGCAAGAAATTTCACGGATGAATTTTTTAAAGTATTGAAGTATTAAAGATGATTGATTTGCAAATGAAGTTTTCAAATGAATATTTCAAGTAAAATTTATATAAGTTTCTTTGAATGTATAATTTTAAAGATATTAAATGATTCGAGAATTTATTTTAGTAATATGCTTTAAAAGATAAAGTGGAATTGCTATTTTGAAGTATGGTTTGAACAATTACTTGATTTTGAAGTACTAATAGTTGTATGTGATATATTTGTTTGATAGTAAGTGAAATTTATAAATATTGATTGCAAAATAGGATTTATAAATAAAATGAATTTAATTAGAAATTTGAGAACTCAAGTTCCTGGATTTGAAATTGTTTTTCAAGTGATTTTGAAATATAATACTAGTATTGTTTGGAAGTATTTTGGATAAATATTCTCAAATGTGATTTGAAAGAAATGTTAAAAGAATTTGTAAAAGAAAAATAAGTTATGTACTCCCCTCTTTTGTCGTTGAAAAATAATTTCAGTGATGAGTGCACGCATCATCGACGTTCATTTTCGAGTTTCAAAGTGGGAAGACCACCGTAGTAGTTTTACTGCACATTAGTTTTGATAAACAAATCCTAATTTTGTATTTCTAAATATGATTTGATATATAAAAGCTATGAGTGTGTATATATATATATATATATATATTATTTCAAATGATTTGAAATAAACCAGGCATTTAGTTCTTTAAATTTCTATAAATTAGAGATTTCAATTATTGTAATGAAGGAAATCTTGACTATATTAATAATTGGAAACTTCTAAATTGAAATTAAGGAATTGGATGACAAGTGATTAATGAAATATATAAGAAATTGGAAATTTGTAACTTGTAAATCAAAAGATATGAAATATTGAACATTTTGTTAACTAAAATGAATAAGATAAACTTGTGTAACATTCAATTTCATTCTTAAAACATATATATAATTTGCCAAATGTTTAAAAAGTTGTAATGTTAAGTAGGAATATGTAATATAATATTATACAAGTAAAACTTAAGGAATGTGTTCAATGGAATTATTTCTATAAATAAGAATTTTGACGTACAACAAATGTTATAAATGTAAGTTAATATTGTGAAATGCTTGTGATTAAATTTAGTAGTAAAAAGGTAAATACAATTTAGGTAAATAATTATAAACTCTAGAAAATGATTGAAATGATTTATTGATGAATACTAATGTTAAATGGATATCAAACATTATAAGTAAATAAATGTGAATTAAACTGCAATGAACAGTATGTAATACTTAAATAATGAATTCTTTGATTATTTTAGATATTGAATATGAAATAATTTATGTACGTACATGGAAAAGACATTGTATGAATGAATGAAAATAAATAAAAGTTAAGTGAGGTAAAAAGAAACCAATTGAATAAACTCAAATAATGTGTTGAAATTATTGGTTGTTTTGGCTTATGGGATGTTTGGAAAGGGTACTTCTAATTATTTAAGGTTGTATGAATAATCAATTGAGTAATTATCCAAGGCTGTTGAGCGTAGGGTACACTTGATGGTTATTTATCACCTTGCATGTTTAAAAGTTTCTGAACTAAACAAACCATTGGTTTTGGTTACTGTGGATGTATGATGGATTCTGTGGTTGCATATAATGGTTGTTTGATTGTTTGTATATGTTTTATAGTGATTTGCATTTGTTGCAAATTGAACAACTTAAATATTCTCTTTTTGCATAATTATTAACCTATTTTGGATTATATAAGTGAAATACAGGTTTATGGAAGCAATAGCTACTGCTTTTGGTTTCATAAATAAAGCGTGTTTGCCCGACAAATAGGTACGGTTTCAGATTACGGTTTTATAGCGATATTATATTGTTTTTCCGATGGTTTGGGATTTTTTATTTTTGAAATATGATATATATATTGTAATTATTGATATTATTGTTTTTTTCGGACCTCTCCGTACAAATGAGACTCTGCCAAAACTTTCGTGAATTTAAGACTTAGAAAATTTTGTGAAGTGAAAATATTTTCAAACTTTAGTAAACTTGAATATGAAGATTCAATTGTTTATTAATTAGTATATTTTATATAAAATAATTAATTATGTAAATTTAATTGTTTATAAACTGATTAATTGAATAAAGTTATTTTAAGCTTCTTAATTCCTTCTCGTTCCTTTTCGAGGACGAAAAGTTTTGAGTGGGAGAGAGTGTAACAACTCGTAAATTTTGATAATTAAAATTATTAAATTTAATAATATTTTAGAATTTAAATATTGTGAGAAAAAAACAAAATTGATTTATTAATGAGAAAATAATTAAATATAAATTTAATTTTTGTTGTTTGTATGTTATTGATAACTATTTAAGCAAGTTAATTTATAACTCTTATATTAAACAACAATTCTATAAATGTATTTAAGTTACTATAAAAAAAGACTTCAATTGTTTTAATTATCTTATATGTAAACAACAATTCTATAAATGTATTTAAGTTACTGTAAAAAGAATCCAATTGTTTTGATTATCTTATGTGTAAACAACTATTCTATAAATGTATTTAACTTACTGTAAAAAGAATTCAATTGTTTTAATTATCTATCCATTAATTATGTTCTGTTTTAAATTTTAATGTTGAAATTTATTACTGTTAATTTAATTTGGAATCTTTCAATAAAAGGGAAAGAGAATTTAATTAAAATTAATGACGTTTAATGAAAGAAATATACGTTTGTTAGGATCCGCTTTAAAGTGTAATTTTGAAATTAATTACAATTATGTCGATTTGGAATTTTTCAATATTAAAGAGGCAAAAAAATACATTAATTGTAATTAATGGATTTAACGAAAGAAACGTACGTTACTGTTAAAATAAAAAGGATGTTTTAATGAAAACAAAATGAATGTTATTGTTTTTAAAGTAAGTGTAATTTTATAAAAAGAGAAAAATTGAATATTGAAGCAACATTTTACGGTCGTTAAATAGTAGTCTTTGGTAGTATAGAGGTAATTTTAATGCTAATCGTAAAATTTAGAATAAATTAAATATTTTATGCTCATGATCGTGCGTTGAGAAAAACGCCGACTTTGATTTGAATTTGGAATCATGGTTCACCTTTTATTTTATGTAGCGGTGGTCCCCGTTACCTTGGTTGGTGTGTTCAAATTTTATTTATTGTATGTTAATAAAACTTTTAAATAAGCATAAATTTGAGTTGATTTGGGGTTAACGAAATTAATTGAATTGAAATACATTTCCATATTGGATTAATGTGGCATTATATTCATTTTGAAGTATGAAAGGTGATGTTCATCATGAATTCATATTCATGCACGTTTCATATTCTATTGCTTTTTTCTAACTACTATCTCATCCATATTTTTCTGCCTTGTTCACTTTCACATTTCAACTATTAAAAAAAAACCTCTCTCTTTATTTCATAAAACTTTCATTTATAATATGTATATTCATTTTCCATTTTTATTGTTAGCTATACATTCTCTTACCTACTTTTATTCGGCTTAATTCTTATATACCTCTTGTATTGGCATCTAAGCATTTATTTTTACACGTTACAACTTTTAGTATTCATTCTTTTTCATAACTTCTGCCTGCACTAATTCATCCATTAACAATTCATATTTAATGCACGTGCATCATTCATGCTAGCCTGTTCATGTTCATATTTGTTAAAACATAACCACATCGTTTCAATGAGAAGCTTAATATATTTTTGTATTCTTTTGATACCTTTTCACTTTCCCACCTATTGACTTTCCAATTTCCCACTAGAGAACAAAACCAAAGTACGTACAGATTGTTTCTCATTATTCTATCTGAAGCTTTCTTCTCACACTTCCTCTGTAAAAACCCACTATTTTGGACCATTCAAATCGACAATAATCCACACATGTTTGACTTGAATAATTCAAAATAACAGATTGTAATAAAATTTGGAGCAAATAAAATCATTCACAGAATCACGTACACAGAAATATCAGAAAAACTCGCAGCGCAAATAAAATACCATAGTAGTTCATGAAGCTACTATATACAAACTCTCAAAATATATACAAAATTCTCATAGTAAAATAGATACAGTAGAAGTCAGGATACATAAATCAATAATACAGAGACAAATACAGAATAGGAACTAACTGGAAGAAGTAGACGAATAGATAGACAGATAAGCTCCAACAAAAACTCTAGCTCCAGAAGGTGAATCCAAAGCTATGATTCTCAGGTTGACCCGAGCGTAAAGTAAAACACAAAACACTCGAGTCAGGACATACATACTTATACAATGTAAACCAACTCAAGTGAACTGTAAAAGCAATGCACAATGACTCAAAGGATGCTTGGGATCGCCCATCCTTTAAGGATCCTTTAAACAATTTAGCAGGAATAAACGCTATAAGAGAAATGTCCCTATTAAAGTAAACAATGCAAATAACAGTGCTAATGTGACCAAGGTAGCGCAGAGCTGCAGTAATCGCACACCTCTAGCCACACTCTCAAATCAAAGGTGTGCATCAAAATAAATCACAAGGAAATAAAATAGCATACAGAGAAGTGTCCCGGTGGTTAACATTTCAAAATGGTTTATAATTCCGAATTAAAATCATTCATTTAAGCCATTAAAAGATGAAGTCATTATACCTTCAAGTCAAATATTAAATTCCCAAAATTTCAATCTTTTCTGAGTTCATTTATTCACTTAAATACATTAAAACATTAAAATTCCAGCTTTCACAGCATTTAAAAAGTGTTGCGGTAAGTTATATTTGAAAACAATTCAATTCAGCAAGGACAGCATTTGTAAACTACTGTAATAGTTCAGTTTTTTGGAAAAATAGTTCAATTCAGAAAAGACAGCATTTTCAAAACTACTGTAATAGTTCAAAGTTCAATTTAAAGATTTTAGTTCAATTCAGCAAAGACAGCACTTTCAAAGTGCTGTGATAGTCCTTAGTTAGATTTTAGCCTTTTAGTTCACTTCTGAAACTACAGCACTTACAAAGTGCTACAGATTCACTTTAGTTCAGATTTTAATAATTATTCAGAAACGATAGCATTTCTGAAGTGCTACTAATTAAATTTCCAGATTTACACTAAAATTTCAGAACCAATTAAACTTCAATTTAAACCATTTTAATTATATAAAAATCATATTTTTCCACTTTAAAAATGGCTATTTAAATACCCTTTAACTTATGATTTCTATAAAGTAAATTCCACAAATAAATATCAAATTTTCATTACTTCACTTATTAAATTCAAGTGTACAATTTTCCTATTCTTTACATTCGCTTAACACTTTAATTTAAATTTATCATTTCACAAATAAAACTAAATTTCCATTTTATTTTCTTTTACTTACTTCCATTTTTAAAACCAAATCTCAAAAATTTCAAGTCAAGTTAAATTCCAAATTACCATTTTAGCATTTATTTATTTAACACTTTTAACTTATAGAAAAATCACTAACCCTTTGTTAAATCATTTTATATTCAATTTAAATCAAATTATCATAATTTACATTTTTAAAATACCTAAAAATATCCAGAGAAATATATAAAATAACCACGGGTCTGTATAATATTTTCTAACCTGTCAAGTGATACGGATAATATATCATTTCAATCCTTAATTTACAAAGAAAATCCGGGTTCTATCATTTCAAACCCGCAATCCTAAGTTAATAAAAATAAATAAAAAAACCACTCCAGCTTATCATTTTAGCCCGTAATGATTTTTCCCTATTCTAAAGTCCGTTCGGATATGTATCATTTCAACCCATAGTGATTCTATCCTACAGGGAACTTGCAGTGTGATTAACAGAAATAAATAAACAGTATAATAAAATAAGATATAACAGATGATGTGAAAAGTTAATAACAGGGTTTAACATCATATAATTTACATCATAGGCAGGTATAACATGATATAAAAATTCTACACATTCAATTGTTGTCACTTCACGAATTATATAAGTATAAATGTCATGAGCGAATACTCACCTCTTTACGCTGGAGTTAGCAAACAACACACACAAATGAAAATCCAGAAAGCACGATAGCACGACTTTTGATTTGAGTGGAGAGAGAGGCAAGATGTTAATCTTGTATTCAAAAACAAAACGAAGCCAATATAAATATAGATTCAATCACAAATATGAAGACAAAAATGGAAATCAAAGTAAACCAAAAGACATCACCACTTTGAAATCAAGTTTTGCTTGACCATAACTAAACTTTGCTCGACCATACATGTTTATAGGTTCGACCATGATGTGCCTTGGCTTGGGTATGGCATCAATATGGCACGGCTACATGAGATGTGGAGGGTAGGAGAGTTACACATAGGGTATATGAAAGGACAAGGCAAAATAGTGGAGTTTTGTCAACAATTTGGCTTGGCTTGGTCAATATGGAGCTCGGCCATGGAGGCTTCAAATCTGGACAAAGGAGAGGCTGATGGTCAGAGGTGACGTACATCAGGTGGTGGTGGCTAAGGGGTGGCCAAGGTGGAAAAATGAAGGGGATGTGGCAAACAAGGTCTGTTATGCATAGTTTAAGGGCTTTCGCAACTTTGTGTGGAGTTTTAGTGGTGCTATCTTCATGGGGTGGTCACGGCCTTGACTGGACAAAGGAAGAGGAGATTGGTGAGGCCATGGATGTGGTGGTGCTGGACGGTGGAGGTGGTGGAGGAGTAAGGCCGAACAAATGCAAGAAGAGGCAAGGCAATTTCAATGGAAAAAATCAAATAAAAAGAAGAGAAAAGGGTAGAAAAATATAAGAGCCATTACCTTCTTCCTTTCAGATCTGAAACCTTGCGTGAAAAGTGAGACAAGAAGAGATGTTTTCACATGAATTTCATAAAGAAAAAGTCACGGCTATCAAAGATAAGTTATGGTAGAAAATCAAGGGATGGGAAGATAAAAAGGTAATAAATCAAAACGTAACGTATGCCTTTAATTAAAAATAGGTAATGTATCTAAATTTGATTTGTTTCCCATCTATTTAAAAAATATAAGCCAAAGAAATAATTCAGTAAATACATACCGTTTATATAAACACTATATAAATAAATAAGAAAACGGTTATAGAAATGTATAAATTAATTGCTATTTACATCTTTGTATGTTACTTAATTTACAAAGTATATATCCAAATTAAGTGAAACAAAAACGGACAAATGTTGTAAATATATACATAACATGAAATGTTACATATATATACACAATTATAACATGATATATCAACCAAAAATATTACTTATATTAATTAAAATAAACATTTAAATGTGACGACCGCCCATGACCCCTGCACCGAATCTAGAGATAGAGCGCTGTAAAGTGTGCCAGGCGACCATGGACGATTGTCAAGGTAAGATTAAAACAACAGGATCTATCGTATTACTCACAGCGCATGGACAAAATACAATAGAACATATGTATAGTGAAGCTTTACAGAATAAAATGACATCATATAAAACTCCATAATAGTTGAATACAAGCATCCACATAGTCAATACATCCAGCCTCACTACATAACTCTCAGAGAATACAAAACAGCGGAAAAATCCAGTACATATAAGAAGATAATATGCAACCCTCTAGCTCGTCTTCGATATCAGCATCGTGAGAAGAGAACAGCACCTGTCACCTGCTACCTAGTCTGCCCGTCCCAAAATGGACGAACAGCCCAAGGCAATAAGAATTAAAACATAAAGCCTTGAGTCAGACAACAGTCTTAGTGAGCAGTAAATTAACTAACAACATACCAAAAGAGCATAAAGGAAAAGGAATAGGAATACAACCCTCCCACTCCAACCTCATTCTACAGTGATAGCCCCCAGACACACACTAAGCAGAAGCAAACATAGCAGAGCATACAATTTAAAGTAAAGCAATTGTCACTCGAGTCAAGAGCGATGTTTTCCAAGTACAAATCCCAAGGTCTAAAACCAAGGTCAGATAAGCACCCAGGAAATACCGCTCTTGAGACCGAATGATGATACAACCAAACATCCATGACTCGGCTATCACTGTTATCATTGTTGCGATATCACCGTTAATTGAATGACCGGCACATTCTTTCAGCCGTCCGTCAAGGGCTAATGGTAACCCCGGTTCTAGACATAACTCCCGCACGTCATCGTGACCCGTGCCTAGGATTATCGAATCTACCCAGAGTACTCGACCATCAACTTAGTCTTTTGGGCGTCCCCATGTACTCTTGCTTAGAGCATGCTAGAACCTTCAACAACGATGAGATCTCAACCTCCTAGTCATCCTCCTCGACGACTATTGCCATACTAGCTCAAGCGCCTCTCGAGCATCCATTATCCTCAACTCGAATCATATCACCGAGTTATCAACATGCTTGGAATGATCCCGCCTGGATTAGACCAAGTCTTCATCATATGATTGCCTCGCTTCATTACATCCTCGCAAAGCCTCATCTCATCACCACATCATCAAATCTATGCATAAGAGCTTCATCATCCCGCTACATATGCCACGAGCAGCTTTTCCATTTTCAAGAGCCTTTCCCTTAGCTTTTGAATCATCTTCGATCTAAATCTAATCATCAATCATCTAGTTCATAACAAGCAATCAAATCAAACATCAATCCAAGCAATCAAGCATTCAAATATGATCTAAGTAGACAATTATAACAATAATGGCATTTTCGTAATTAAAGAGTTGAAAGTCCAATAAGCATGAAAACATGGATTATATCTCTACAAACTTGATGAATGAACTTGCATAGGTTAACATATGATAAAATGGATGTAACATCATCATGAACAATGGATCTATATGGATCTACACATAGGATGAAGAAAATGCATGGAAATCTCTATTTTAACACCAAAACGAGCCAACAATCCGATATACTCCTTTGGATCCGTGTGAGAGATAATCACCACTCACCAAATCACCTAAACAACCTCAAATCAACACACTTCAGATCTGGACAGCGAAGGATGAAGCTAGATCTACCACAAATCCGCTTCAAATGAAGAAATCTCTCTTGAAAAGATGAAGATCTTCAATCTAAGCTCTTGAATCTTCAATCTTGATCTTCGATTAGGATGGATGGAAGCACTAGATTAAAGTGGAGAAAAGAAGTGAAGAAGTGTAGAAGTCGAGCTCTCAAAATGGCAGCACTTCGTCGCTTCAAAAATCCGGATCCCAAAAAGTGAGAACAACCCCTCCTATTTATAGCTGAAATCTGTCCTTAAGTCGAAATCTGGCTATCTCCCTAAGTCGCTTCCGACCTAAGCGACCTAAGCCTCTCCGACCTAAGCCTCTCCGACCTAACAGATGTACGTCTTAACTTCTTTGCGACCTAACACTTAGGAAACCCAGCGACCTAACAACCTAACGACCTAACTATCTAAGACTCAGTTGGGTTGCGACCTAACACAAGTCGACCTAAAACAACACGCGACCTAACACTTGAACTATCCTAGCGACCTAACAACTTAGCAACCTACGCGACCTAACACAACAGCCTAACTCCTAAGGTCGCCAACTTGTTAACTTCTTAGGTCGCCAACTTGTTAACTCCTTAGGTCGCCAACACGGAACCACTAGGTCGCTAACTCAGAACCACTAGGTCGCTAACTCGGCAACTACTAGGTCGCTAACTCGGCAACTACTAGGTCGCTAACTCAGAACCACTAGGTCGCTAACTCAGAACCACTAGGTCGCTAACTCGGCAACTACTAGGTCGCTAACTCGGCAACTACTAGGTCGCTAACTCAGAACCACTAGGTCGCTAACTCGGCAACTACTAGGTCGCTAACTCGGCAACTACTAGGTCGCTAACAAGCTAACCCCTTAGGTCGCGAACTATTATAGGTCGCTAACCACTAGTTTCCTTAGGTCGCTGCCGACCTAAATATACTAGCCCGGCACCACTAGGTCGCTCATCCCTAGGTCGTCAACTACTGGGTTTACTTAGGTCGCTACCAACCTATCTCTTAGGTCGCTAACACCTTAACTCGCCAGAAACTCTAAAGTCTCCTTCCTTTTAGGTCGTCTACGACCTAAACCCTTACCATCCATCACACGACCTAACTCCAAACCTTAAAGTCACCAATCCCCAACATTCTTAGGTACGACTTATCTCCTAAGTTGCCAACAATACTTAACTAACCTCTAGGTCGCATACGACCTAGGACTTAGGCAAATTTCAACCAAGATCTGGAATAACTAGAAAATGCTGAAAATCCCAGATTTTGACAAACTTTTCGATCCGAAAAATACGGGTCGTTACATTCTCTCCCCCTTAGGAATTTCGCCCCCGAAATTCCAAGCAAACAAGGCAATCAAAGGCTATTCTGTACGCCTACCATCCATAGCAATCAACAAACCATGCATCCAATTCTAGCTTAGCGTACAGAATTCTAAGACTTAGAACAAGTTACAATATCGCGAGATGAGACGACACCTTAGGGCCATACCTTGAAGAGTTCAGGATGAGCTGCCTTCATCCTCTCTTCCACCTCCCACGTACAGTCGTTATCATCATCACTCCATTGTATCTTGAGCAACTTAACTACCTTCCTCCTAAGCTGTTTCGTGTCGGTTTCAACAACACGAAGCGGCTTACGAGGTCTTCTATCAACTGGATCAACTTCTAAGTCTTCACAGCTATCAGCAGAAACCACTGTATTCGAGTCGTGCACATACTTCCGTAGATAAGATACATGAAAAACATTGTGCACACCCGACATCTTCTCAGGTAACTCCAATCTGTAGGCGAGCTTTCCAATTCGCTCGATGATCGGGAATGGTCCAACAAATCTCGGAGTCAATTTTCCTTTCTTCCCGAATCGAATAACATTCTTCAGTGGAGAAATCTTCACAAAAACCATATCTCCCACGTCGAACTCCAAATCCTTTCGACGCTTATCAGCATAACTCTTCTGACGGTCTTGGGCTGCCTTCATTCGTTGCCGAATGATCTCTATGCAATCCGAAGTCTGTCGAATCATCTCTGGCCCAAGTATCAGCTTTTCCCCAGTTTCCAACCAACATGTCGGAGAGTTACACGGTCTTCCATACAATGCCTCATATGGTGCCATACCAATACTTGACTGGTAACTGTTGTTGTACGCAAACTCCACCAAATGAAGGTGATCTTCCCATGATCCTCCGAAGTCCAAAACACATGCTCTAAGAAGATCTTCCAAAACTCGGTTGACTCTCTCGGTCTGACCATCTGTCTGAGGGTGATAAGCTGTACTCAAACACAACTCGGTTCCCAAAACTTCCTGGAAGCTCTTCCAAAATCCACTAGTGAACAATGGATCTCGATCGCTCACTATACTCTTCGGAATACCATGGAATCGAACTATCCACTTCACATACAACTCAGCCAACTTTGATGCAGTCCTAGTCGATCGAACAGGAATGAATCGTGCACTCTTAGTCAGACGATCCACAATGACCCAAATCCCTTCATTTCCCGTTCTGGTTCTAGGCAATCCATCAATAAAATCCATCGACACTTGTTCCCACTTCCATGTAGGAACTTCTAAGGGTTGAAGCAATCCACTTGGCTTCCTCTGTTCAGCCTTTACCAACTGACAGTTCATACACTTGGAAATGAAATCCCCAACATCCTTCTTCATGCCTTCCCAGTAGTAGTTTCTCTTCATATCCCGATACATCTTATTTCCACCTGGATGAATTGTCAACTTCGAGTGATGACTTTCCTTCAGAACTTCACTCCTCAATTCATCTATATCGGGAACCACTAGTCGTCCTTGCTTTCGAAGCCAACCTTCTCTATCGACCTCGACTCCTTTATCCTTTTCTGGCTCCAATCCAGATTCCAATTCACGGATAATCTTGACAAGCTTATCATCTCGCTTTTGACTCTCGCCAATCCTTTCCACAAGAGTCGGTCTTATCGATAAGTTTGCCAACATTTCAGGTTCCAATTCGCATCTAGGCCTGAAGTCAAATCCAGCTAAATACTCGAGACTCTTCCATTCAGAAAACATGGCTCCCAATCCTGCATGTCTTCGACTTAACGCATCAGCCACTGCGTTACCTTTTCCCGGAGTATAAGCTATACCAAAATCATATGATGCTAAGAACTCTAGCCAACGTTGCTGCCGAAGATTCAAATCCTTCTGGGAGAAAAGATACTTCAACGACTTATGATCCGTAAACAACTCGAATCGAACTCCCAACAGATAATGCCTCCACATCTTCAGAGCAAATACAATCGCCGCTAACTCCAAATCATGAGTTGGGTAATTCCTTTCATGCGGCTTTAGTTGTCGACTGGCATACGCAACAACTTTATCCTTCTGCATCAGCACTGCTCCAAGTCCAGTACCACATGCGTCGGTGTAAACCACCATCTCATCATTCCCACTAGGAATAGTCAAAACAGGAGCACTCGTCAATCGCTCTTTCAGGATTCCGAAAGCTTGCTCACACTTAGCATCCCAACTGAACACTTGGTTCTTCTTCGTCAATCCTGTTAACGGTGCAGCTATCTTGGAGAAGTCTTTGATAAACCGTCGATAATATCCCGCTAATCCAAGAAAACTCCTCACATCAGATGCATTCTTAGGTCTAACCCAATCCTGGATTGCTGCCACCTTAGCGGGATCAACCGCTATTCCATTTCCAGAAATCACATGGCCTAAGAACCTCACTTCACTCTTCCAGAAGTGACACTTCGAAAACTTAGCCTTCAGCTGATGTTTCCGTAAGATCTCCAAAACAATACGCAAGTGCGTCTTGTGCTCTTCTTCCGTTCTGGAATAAATCAGAATATCATCCACGAACACAAGTACGAACTTGTTCAACTGATCTCTGAACACTCTATTCATAAGATCCACAAAATATGCTGGCGCGTTAGTCAATCCAAATGGCATTACCAGCCACTCAAAGAAACCGGATGGTGTCCTAAAAGCAGTCTTCGACACACTATCCTTTGCCACTCTCAACTGGTGAAATCCCGTTGCCAAATCCATCTGAGAAAACACCTTAGCTTCGTGAAGCTGATCAAACAAGTCATCTATTCTCGGTAATGGATACTTGTTCTTCTTAGTCACCTTATTCAGCTCACGATAATCGACGCACAATCTCAACGACCCATCTGCCTTGGTTGCAAACACAACTGGTGCACCCCACTCGGACACACTACGCCGAATGAATCCTTTCTGCAAAAGATCATCAACTTGCACCCTCAACTCCTGCTGTTCCCTAGGCGCCATCCGCCTAAGAGGCATCACAACAGGTCTGGCTCCTTCAACTAGATCTATACGAAACTCGATCTCTCTATGCGGCGGCAACCCTTTGACTTCGTCAAAGACATCCTCGAATCCATTAGCGATCGGCACTGATGACAGTCCATCCCGTGGAACAACTAGCGAATACATGAAGCTCATGAAGACGCCTTCTTCATGCTTACATCGTATCACAATCTTTCGCCCCTCCACATTCTCGACTGTCACTTCCAACCTTTCGCAATCAACCTTAGCCGCATACTTCCTAAGCCAGTCCATACCCAATATAATTCCGAACCCCGCAAAGTTCAGAACAAAGCAATCACAAACAAAAGAGCAACCATGACTCGACACAACTAGACCACGGCATAACATACACAAACAAGACGAACCCCCAACTGGATTAGTCACAACCAATGGCCTATCAACAATATCCGGCTTCAAACCTAACCGGCCTACTAGTTCATTACAAACAAATGAATGCGACGCTCCAGTATCAAATAGAACTCTAACTGGAACACCACATAGGAAAAGGGTACCTTGAACAACCACACTCTTTCCCTTTTCTTCAGCAGTAGGAGCTTTCGAAGACGACGGAACGGCCCCCAAAGCATAGGCTTGCACAATCTGCCTGTCCTTCCTTGGTTCTGGACAATTCTTCCTGAAATGTCCCGGCTTGTCACAGTTGTGACACTTCATCGGTGCCTTCGGATTCTTACAATCCTTGGAGAAATGGCCCTTCTGCTGACAATTGTAGCAAGTCACCTCGCCTTTCGGCTTCTTCTGGCCATCCTTACCCTTCTGCTGCTGCTGCTTCCTCTTCTGGTTTCCACCCTGCTGTGGTTTAGATTCTCCCTTGGTAGCAGCAACAACAGGTCCTTCCTTAGGAAACAGACTCTCATGCCTAAGAGCCTTCTCCACAAGCTTCTCAAATGAATCGTCCAAATGATCCACCAACTGTCTCCCAAGATAACTATCCAAACCAGTCACGAACTTCTCATTCTTCTGGTAAGCAGACTCAATATATGACCGAGCATACTTGGACAAAGCTTCAAACTCAGAAACATACTCAAGAACAGATCTCCCTCCCTGCTTGAGCTCCACAAACTTCTTGAACAGAACAGACTTCTGAGCTGTAGAAATGAACTTAGCTTCAAATCTAGCTTGGAATTGTTCCCAAGTAATCTCTTCCTCCGCAGTATTGATGGTAATAGAGTTCCACCAATCAGAAGCTCTCCCTTGAAGCTGCCTTGATGCCAACTTCCTCTTAGTTGCATCATCAATTCCCAAATCACCAAAGATCCTTCTACAAGCATCTATCCACCTCTGGACCTCAATGGTAGATTCTGTTCCCAAGAAAACCTTCCCTCCAAGAGCAGTATAATCCTTGCACAGCTTAGCAAAATCCACTGGTTTCGGAGTTTGGACTTGAACTCCAACATCAACTGCCGCCCCCGGAACTGGTATCCTTCTCATGATCGAAGTCATCATAGCTTCGAACATGGCTGCATAATCAGCAGTCTCTTCAGTAGCACGGCCTTCCCTAGCAGCTGGTCTCCCCCTTCGACTCATTCTCAATATCTACAAAAAGGAATGATTAGAACATCTAGAGAAACAACTGCATAAAGGACTCAAACTCTACTAAGCTACTATATCATATATAGTAATCATCCATCAAAATACAATTACGTCTCTCATACGTAGTTACTACAGCGAGCGTTGGGTAAAATCGATTAACCAATGCTCTGATACCAAATGTGACGACCGCCCATGACCCCTGCACCGAATCTAGAGATAGAGCGCTGTAAAGTGTGCCAGGCGACCATGGACGATTGTCAAGGTAAGATTAAAACAACAGGATCTATCGTATTACTCACAGCGCATGGACAAAATACAATAGAACATATGTATAGTGAAGCTTTACAGAATAAAATGACATCATATAAAACTCCATAATAGTTGAATACAAGCATCCACATAGTCAATACATCCAGCCTCACTACATAACTCTCAGAGAATACAAAACAGCGGAAAAATCCAGTACATATAAGAAGATAATATGCAACCCTCTAGCTCGTCTTCGATATCAGCATCGTGAGAAGAGAACAGCACCTGTCACCTGCTACCTAGTCTGCCCGTCCCAAAATGGACGAACAGCCCAAGGCAATAAGAATTAAAACATAAAGCCTTGAGTCAGACAACAGTCTTAGTGAGCAGTAAATTAACTAACAACATACCAAAAGAGCATAAAGGAAAAGGAATAGGAATACAACCCTCCCACTCCAACCTCATTCTACAGTGATAGCCCCCAGACACACACTAAGCAGAAGCAAACATAGCAGAGCATACAATTTAAAGTAAAGCAATTGTCACTCGAGTCAAGAGCGATGTTTTCCAAGTACAAATCCCAAGGTCTAAAACCAAGGTCAGATAAGCACCCAGGAAATACCGCTCTTGAGACCGAATGATGATACAACCAAACATCCATGACTCGGCTATCACTGTTATCATTGTTGCGATATCACCGTTAATTGAATGACCGGCACATTCTTTCAGCCGTCCGTCAAGGGCTAATGGTAACCCCGGTTCTAGACATAACTCCCGCACGTCATCGTGACCCGTGCCTAGGATTATCGAATCTACCCAGAGTACTCGACCATCAACTTAGTCTTTTGGGCGTCCCCATGTACTCTTGCTTAGAGCATGCTAGAACCTTCAACAACGATGAGATCTCAACCTCCTAGTCATCCTCCTCGACGACTATTGCCATACTAGCTCAAGCGCCTCTCGAGCATCCATTATCCTCAACTCGAATCATATCACCGAGTTATCAACATGCTTGGAATGATCCCGCCTGGATTAGACCAAGTCTTCATCATATGATTGCCTCGCTTCATTACATCCTCGCAAAGCCTCATCTCATCACCACATCATCAAATCTATGCATAAGAGCTTCATCATCCCGCTACATATGCCACGAGCAGCTTTTCCATTTTCAAGAGCCTTTCCCTTAGCTTTTGAATCATCTTCGATCTAAATCTAATCATCAATCATCTAGTTCATAACAAGCAATCAAATCAAACATCAATCCAAGCAATCAAGCATTCAAATATGATCTAAGTAGACAATTATAACAATAATGGCATTTTCGTAATTAAAGAGTTGAAAGTCCAATAAGCATGAAAACATGGATTATATCTCTACAAACTTGATGAATGAACTTGCATAGGTTAACATATGATAAAATGGATGTAACATCATCATGAACAATGGATCTATATGGATCTACACATAGGATGAAGAAAATGCATGGAAATCTCTATTTTAACACCAAAACGAGCCAACAATCCGATATACTCCTTTGGATCCGTGTGAGAGATAATCACCACTCACCAAATCACCTAAACAACCTCAAATCAACACACTTCAGATCTGGACAGCGAAGGATGAAGCTAGATCTACCACAAATCCGCTTCAAATGAAGAAATCTCTCTTGAAAAGATGAAGATCTTCAATCTAAGCTCTTGAATCTTCAATCTTGATCTTCGATTAGGATGGATGGAAGCACTAGATTAAAGTGGAGAAAAGAAGTGAAGAAGTGTAGAAGTCGAGCTCTCAAAATGGCAGCACTTCGTCGCTTCAAAAATCCGGATCCCAAAAAGTGAGAACAACCCCTCCTATTTATAGCTGAAATCTGTCCTTAAGTCGAAATCTGGCTATCTCCCTAAGTCGCTTCCGACCTAAGCGACCTAAGCCTCTCCGACCTAAGCCTCTCCGACCTAACAGATGTACGTCTTAACTTCTTTGCGACCTAACACTTAGGAAACCCAGCGACCTAACAACCTAACGACCTAACTATCTAAGACTCAGTTGGGTTGCGACCTAACACAAGTCGACCTAAAACAACACGCGACCTAACACTTGAACTATCCTAGCGACCTAACAACTTAGCAACCTACGCGACCTAACACAACAGCCTAACTCCTAAGGTCGCCAACTTGTTAACTTCTTAGGTCGCCAACTTGTTAACTCCTTAGGTCGCCAACACGGAACCACTAGGTCGCTAACTCAGAACCACTAGGTCGCTAACTCGGCAACTACTAGGTCGCTAACTCGGCAACTACTAGGTCGCTAACTCAGAACCACTAGGTCGCTAACTCAGAACCACTAGGTCGCTAACTCGGCAACTACTAGGTCGCTAACTCGGCAACTACTAGGTCGCTAACTCAGAACCACTAGGTCGCTAACTCGGCAACTACTAGGTCGCTAACTCGGCAACTACTAGGTCGCTAACAAGCTAACCCCTTAGGTCGCGAACTATTATAGGTCGCTAACCACTAGTTTCCTTAGGTCGCTGCCGACCTAAATATACTAGCCCGGCACCACTAGGTCGCTCATCCCTAGGTCGTCAACTACTGGGTTTACTTAGGTCGCTACCAACCTATCTCTTAGGTCGCTAACACCTTAACTCGCCAGAAACTCTAAAGTCTCCTTCCTTTTAGGTCGTCTACGACCTAAACCCTTACCATCCATCACACGACCTAACTCCAAACCTTAAAGTCACCAATCCCCAACATTCTTAGGTACGACTTATCTCCTAAGTTGCCAACAATACTTAACTAACCTCTAGGTCGCATACGACCTAGGACTTAGGCAAATTTCAACCAAGATCTGGAATAACTAGAAAATGCTGAAAATCCCAGATTTTGACAAACTTTTCGATCCGAAAAATACGGGTCGTTACATTAAAGGTATGCCTTTTAAAACCATAACGTATATATACATTTGAAATTTCTTTCCAAGAAAAATTAAGGAATCTAAGCACTTAACCATTTAATTAATAAATGAATGTCTAAATAAATAAAATATAAAAATAAGGTTGAGATAGATATTATGAAAAATAAATAAATAGTTTTAGGAAAAATAGGAAATAAATAAAGAAAATACTCTATTTAATGGAAACTAGAATTAAAAATTGTAAATAAAAATTCAACCGACTTTGGAAAACTTCAACAACACTTCTAAACAAATAAAAGTCCAGTAAATAAAATAAATGCTGAACAAAATAAAGTGTAAATGAAAATAAAATAAGGTCTTAAGAAAATAGAAAAATAAATGAAGAATTACTTTAATTAATTGAAACTAGAAATTAAAATTGTAAACAAAATACAACTGACATTGGAAACTTTCACTACACTTATAAAATGTTTTAAAATAAAAAATATATATCCATAACATGTCATGTTACACATGTAAACATAAATTAGAACATGACATGACAAACAAAATATTATTTATATAAATTAAAATAATTTTTTTTGTTAAATACAACAATTTACATACAATAGTGTAAAAAGCATAACTTTCACAATATTCATCAGATTTCAACGAAACGAAAAGCAGTATACTTGAAATTTTATTTATTTTCAAAATAAAAGATAAAATTCAAAAATTCAAACTTTTAAATTTTTAAATCTAAAAGTCAAAGTTTGATCATATTGACCAAAAATTCACTTTTTTGGAAATTATTCTATTTAGTCCTGTTTGGAATTCTAATTCACATCAAAATCAAAATTTATATTTAAAATAACAAAATTTATCCATTTTAATAAATAAAATAAAGTTTTAAAATCAGGAAATTCAACTTAAAATAATTAAAATATACAATTAAAAATAATCACAAAATATAGGGTTGTTACATCCTCCTTTTTCCTCAAAACTACAGAAACTCCAAAATTCCTAAATCCACAAATCCACAAATTCTCAAACTCCATCCCTTCTCTCTTCAAACTCCATCCCTCCTCTCTTGCTTCATATTTATATGCCATGTTGAAATACGTCACATATGCTATGTTGAAAAAAATATGTTAGTTAATAAAACCGTATGTTGCACATGCTATGTTAATAATATGTCATCTATGCTATGTGGAAATAATGTGTTATGTTTGAGAAAAATGATATGCCATGTTATTTTATTGTAAATCACCTTGCAAGTTCCTTGTATATATGTCATGCTATATGTTTATATGTTATGTTAGTGTATAACATGTTAGAATTTGAAATATTCACTTATGTTGTTTACGATATGTGACACACGTGATATGTTAGTTATGAATGTGTATATATTAAATTGTTAATTATGCACGCATGTTGGTCATTGACATGTTATGTTATTTATGTTATTATTGTTCTCACACTCCAAGTTCCCTGATAGTTAGCAAAATCACTTTGGATTGAAATGATGTATACCCGATATAAAACCACTTTGGGTTTAAACAAATTGATTTAGAAATAAAATTGGAACATTGTAAGTTTAAATTTATGTTTGAACTTGAAATTATGAAATTGAAATTTAATTGATTTAATGAAAGTTTTAATTGGATTTTTAGATTTAAACTTGTTGTTTGATTATAACTTAAATAGCTTTAAGTAAAAAAAATTGAAATCTAAAGTTGGATTTAATAATGAATCGATTGGAAATGAACATAAAGTCGGTATTTGAACTGAACCAATTTATAGTGTGAAAGATGATGTTTATTTAAACCTAAGCATTTCACTTATTGAGTTATCTGTACATTTCACTTGAGTTGACTTACTTGCATAAGAATGCTAGTCCTGACTCGAGTGTTTTTGTTTTACTTTACGCTCGGGTCAGACAGAGTATTTCAGTTTAGTAAAGACACTTATTTCTAAAGACGAAGACAGAGTCGAGGACCGTATCTACTACTATTATAGCAATTGTTTATTTTGCCTAAAAATATAAATTCTGATTTTGTTGAAAATAGTTTCATGAACTGTTTATGTATTTATTTTGTGTATTATATTTCATCCTTCCGCTGCGAGATTCTTATTTTGTTCTTTTGAATCTTATCTCATTTGAACAATCTCATTAATAATCTATCTTTTGAATAGTTTGAGTTAGACATGTGTAGTTTATTGTCGACTTAAACTATCCAAAAAGGTGGGTCATTACAAAACCTATATATTGAATATTTAAAATTAATTAAATATTCACAAATCAAAGCAGTGAAATTTCAGGTCATTACTGAAAGATTACTTAGGGGGAGTTCAGGAGACATTTTGAGATGAAGTTTTTGTCCAGGGCTGAAGAGGGAATACAGTTGGAGAAGTTTATTCGTTTGCAGCAAGGAGAGATGTCGGTGAAAGAGCATATTAATCGGTTTAATGAGTTGGTTACGTTTGGGATGGAGCTGATCAATACCCTTCGCAATTGGACTGAATCAACATTTACAAGATTTGGCCCTTAGTCATATTCCTATGGGTGCGACTTTTGAGGGATTGGTGGAGATGGCTTTGCTGAATGTTGTTTCTAAGGAGGAAGTGAAGAGTGAGCCTAAGAAGACATGAGGAAAGGCACCCCAGTAGAACAAATGCAAGGAAAAAATAGGACCCAAGGGAAAGATCAAGAAAGAAGAGTCACAGTGAAGGAATGCAGTTAAAAGGGGCATTTTGCGAGGGAGTGCAAGGTGGACAATTCAAAGATTAAGTGTAACAAATGCAATCAATACGATCACATGAGGTGGGAGTGTCCAGCACTTTAGAAGACCTTTACTCAAGTGGTTTTAGCTTACGCACTAGACGTTGTTCCTAGCTCGAGTAGTTGTGGATAAGGGGAAGAAGGTCATAATCAAAGATGTGTAACTTTATTTTATTTACCTGTTTGTACCTTATTTTACATGGGGGCATCATATTCTTTTATCTCGAGTAGACTTCTATATGAATTACATAGACACTAGCATAGTTACGGACTCTGTAGTTGTATCAAACCCTATGGGAGGATTAGCTTATTTGTCTATGATATGTAGGGGTTTGAAATTTTTTATTTAGGGGTCGAGTTTGATTGCGATGCTTTTGTCTTAGGAACTTCTGCGTTTGGTTTGATTTTGGGCATAGATTAGATGACAATGTATGTGGTGATCCTAGATTGTGATAGGAAGGTTGTTGGTTAGGCACTTGTAGTGGATGCAGTCTAGAGGTTTAATGCGATTCCAGAGGTTCAGTTATGTTGAGTTACCAATATTCATTGGACCTATCACATGACGGGTTAGATTCACTGCCTACAATTAGAGATTATCCGGATGTCTTTTTCAAGGTTACCGGTCTCCCACCCTAGAGAGAGATTTTCCTATTCTTTACATTCGCTTAACACTTTAATTTAAATTTATCATTTCACAAATAAAACTAAATTTCCATTTTATTTTCTTTTACTTACTTCCATTTTTAAAACCAAATCTCACAAATTCCAAGTCAAGTTAAATTCCAAATTTCCATTTTACCATTTATTTATTTAACACTTTTAACTTATAGAAAATCACTAACCCTTTATTAAATCATTTTATATTCAATTTAAATCAAATTATCATAATTTACATTTTTAAAATACTTAAAAATATCTAGAGAAATATATAAAATAACCACGGGTCTGTATACTATTTTCTAACCTGTCAAGTGATACGGATAATATATCATTTCAATCCGTAATTTACAAAGAAAAATCCGGGTTCTATCATTTGAAACCCGCAATCCCAAGTTCATAAAAATAAATAAAAAAATCACTCGAGCCTATCATTTCAGCCCATAATGATTTTTCCCTATTCTAAAGTCCGTTCGGGTATGTATCATTTTAACCCATAGTGATTCTATCCTACAGGGAACTTGCAGTGTGATTAACAGAAATAAATAAACAGTATAATAAAATAAGATATAACAGATGATGTGAAAAGTTAATAACTGGTTTAACATCATATAATTTACATCACAGGCAGGTATAATATGATATAAAAATTCTACACATTCACTTGTTGTCACTTCACGAATTATATAAGTATAAATATCATGAGCGAATACTCACCTCTTTACGCTGGAGTTAGCAAACAACACACACAAATGAAAATCCAGAAAGCACGATAGCACGACTTTTGATTTGAGTGGAGAGAGAGGAAAGATGTTAATCTTGTATTCAAAAACAAAGCGAAGCCAATATAAATATAGATTCAATCACAAATATGAAGAACAAAATGGAAATCAAAGTAAACCAAAAGACATCACCACTTTGAAATCAAGTTTTGCTTGACCATAACTCAACTTTGCTCGACCATACATGTATATAGGTTTGACCATGATGTGCCTTGGCTTGGGTATGGCATCAATATGGCACGGCTACATGAGATGTGGAGGGTAGGAGAGTTACACATAGGGTATATGAAAGGACAAGGCAAAATAGTGGAGTTTTGTCAACAATTTGGCTTGGCTTGGTCAATATGGAGCTCGGCCATGGAGGCTTCAGATCTGGACAAAGGAGAGGCTGATGGTCAGAGGTGACGTACATTAGGTGGTGGCTAAGTGGCGGCCAAGGTGGAAAAATGAAGGGGATGTGGCAAACAAGGTCGGCTATGCATAGTTTAAGGGCTTTTGCAACTTTGTGTGGAGTTTTAGTGGTGCTATCTTCATGGGGTGGTCACGGCCTTGACTGGACAGAGGAAGAGGAGAGTGATGAGGCCATGGATGTAGTGGTGCTGGACGGTGGAGGTGGTGGAGGAGTATGGTCGAACAAATGCAAGAAGAGGCAAGGCAATTTCAATGGAAAAAATCAAATAAAAAGAAGAGAAAAGAGTAGAAAAATATAAGAGCCATTACATTCTTCCTTTCAGATCTGAAACCTTGCTTGAAAAGTGAGATAAGAAGAGATGTTTTCACGTGAATTTCATAAAGAAAAAGTCATGGCTATCAAAGAGAAGTTATGGTAGAAAATCAAGGGATGGGAAGATAAAAATGTAATAAATCAAAATGTAACGTATGCCTTTAATTAAAAATTGGTAACGTATCTAAATTTGATTTGTTTCCCATTTATTTTAAAAAAATATGCCAAAGAAATAATTCAATAAATACATACCGTTTATATAAACACTATATAAATAAATAAATAAGAAATCGGTTATAGAAACGTATAAATTAATTGCTATTTACATCTTTGTATGTTACTTAATTTACAAAGTATATATCCAAATTAAGTGAAACAAAAACAGACAAATGTTGTAAATATATACATAACATGAAATTATATATATATATATACACAACTATAACATGATATATCAACCAAAAATATTACTTATATTAATTAAAATAAACATTTAAAGGTATGCCTTTTAAAACCATAACGTATATATACATTTGAAATTTGTTTCCAAGAAAAATTAAGGAATCTAAGCACTTAACCATTTAATTAATAAATGAATTTTTAAATAAATAAAATAGAAAAATAAGGTTGATATAAATATTATGAAAAATAAATAAATAGTTTTAGGAAAAATAGGAAATAAATAAAGAAAATACTCTATTTAATGGAAACTAGAATTAAAAATTATAAACAAAAATTCAACCGACTTTGGAAAACTTCAACAACACTTCTAAACAAATAAAAGTCGAGTAAATAAAATAAATGCTGAACAAAATAAAGTGTAAATGAAAATAAAATAAGGTCTTAAGAAAATAGAAAAATAAATGAAGAATTACTTTAATTAATTGAAACTAGAAATTAAAATTGTAAACAAAATACAACTGACATTGGAAAATTTCACTACACTTATAAAATGTTTTAAAATAAAATATATATATCCATAAAATGTCATGTTACACATGTAAAAATAAATTAGAACATGACATGACAAACAAAATATTATTTATATAAATTAAAATAAACAATTTTGTTAAATACAACAATTTACATACAATAGTGTAAAAAGCATAACTTTCACAATATACATCAAATTTCAACGAAACGAAAAGTAGTATACTTGAAATTTTATTTATTTTCAAAATAAAATATAAAATTCAAAAATTCAAACTTTTAAATTTTTAAATCTAAAAGTCAAAGTTTGATCATATTGACCAAAAATTCACTTTTTTGGAAATTATTCTATTTAGTCCTGTTTGGAATTCTAATTCACATCAAAATCAAAATTTATATTTAAAATAACAAAATTTATCCATTTTAATAAATAAAATAATGTTTTCAAATCAGGAAATTCAATTTAAAACAATTAAAATATACAATTAAAAATAATCACAAAATATAGGGTTGTTACACTCTCCCTCGCTCAAATCTTTTCGTCCTCGAAAAGGAATGAGGTACGGAAAACACAGAAAAAGATAGAATGGAATAGGATTAAGACAAGATGACAAGAAGATTAAAATTATACCTGATAACTGTTGTTATAGGTAAGTTTAACAATGTGGAGAATATGAATAGCTAGAAGGGAAAATAGGACGAAAAACAAGGATGAGCCATTAATTAAAATTGTTGGTTATGGAGGTAAACAATATTTAAAACACTTTAAAACCCTTTAGAAAGGAAAATAACTGATCAAAATATCCTTTATATAACACTTTATCAAAATACTTTTATAACTCGATGTCTTAACAAATTTATCCTCGTTCCTGCAGACTCTGGCAGTGCGTTGATCAGGCGCAAAGCTAGAATTCTCCAGGTACTTAGTAGACTTGTTTCAACACCCAGTGAAAATACTGGAAAACTTTTAAAAACAGATATGGAAAGTACAATCCAAACAAAAAGAAATAAACAAAACCTTTGTCTAACCATGGATCGTAGATACACAAAGGTTACGCCTGGATCCCCTAGGAAACATCCGTATCCGTAAGCTTTCTCAGCCCTGCGAATTACGCCATGATGACTAGTAGACCGCAGATACACAAAGGTTACGCCTGGATCCCCCAGGAAACATCCGTATCCATAAGCTTTCTCAGCCCTGCGGATTTCGCTACTAATACGACCTACATAGATCACAGGATACACAATGGTTACGCCTGAATCCCCCAGGAAACATCCGTACCCCTGGGCCATCCAGCCAGGTGAATTACGCTATGCAGTCGCGCTCGTAAGACCATGGGTAACGCCATGGAATTCGATGGAAACTCGAGTATCATATCCGGAAAACCAAAATTAGAGAAATATCGATAGAATGAATCCACAATGTGGCCACAAAGCGGATATCAAGTAGAAGGCGCTTTCCATATCTTTACTTCGAAAATATGTATCATATAGTACCCTTTCAAATCACTTTCAAATATCATACTTATATAAAGTCCATTATATATAAGATTTCATTTTCAAATCAAATACTTTCCAAAATCAATAGTATCTCAAATCACACTTATATAGACTTCAATTATATATAGATTTCACCTTTAAAATTGAGTACCTTTTCAAATCCATAGTTTTCGAATCAATTTCATACTTATACAAACAAATTTTATATAAGTTCGACAACTCCCAAATCAAGTATTTAGTAACACAAGGTTCTCAAATTTCAACTTGTTTTAGTATCAATATAATTTTCAAAATCATATACGCTTTCACCAAATTATTCTTCCAAATCAAATATCTTCAGTTCCAAAGTTTCCAAAATAATAAATTTAGAAAATAAATCCAAATTTCCAAATCAATATAATTTAAGTCAAACAATTCATTCCAAAACCATCTTATATTTACATAAAGTCCATCTTATATAAGGATCAAAATTTTCAAAAATAAATTTTACTGTACGAAGAGCTATATGGGATTGAACATCTTTGCTTACTAAAAGGTTTTGAATTTAGAATAGTTTTGTATATAAAATAGTTTGTAAAATAGTTTTGTAAATAAAATAGTTTTGTAAATAAAATAGTTTAAAATGGTTTGTTTTAAGAAGAATAAAAGAAAAATAGTTTTGAAAAATGGTCTTAAATTGATAGTAGTTTTTCATAAAGGAAAAATTCCAATTAAATTACAAAGATATCCAACCCAACAACTTCCAATTTCAGCGTCAAGTATATCAATGATATTAGAATATAAGATGTACATATGTCATCATTTCGCAAAAATCACATTCGGTCGCTCGCTCGATCACACAAGTTTGCTTTCAAACTAGTATTGTCCATTCGACTTCCCTAATGCGGATTTCGATATGGTTTCTCGACTAGAAACCATCAGTCTCCTTGCATAGTCATATACTATGATAGAGAATTCTAGAATCAAGCCCAAAATCCATATCAAATATTCGCCATCAAGAATCGAATGAAAAATCCTAACACGAAATGGTGTAATTCACCTCGAACTTGTGTACTCAAACTTGGATCAAATTAATTATGCGAATAAAACAGCATACGTACAACTTATGTATCTATTCCAACTTGTTAAATATATAGTTTTATAAAGATGTTACCCAGTTAAAACATTTAACTAAATTTTATTCAAAATATATTGAAGACCAAATTCTTTTTAAAACATTTCAAATCTAAATTTCATATTAGAAAAATTCAAAATAGCCTTATTCATTTTCTTAACAAAGCAGTTTCAATTTATTTAAATCATATTACTACATACTTTAAACATACATACCAAACTTATATACTTTATACTTTTCAAAATTACTTAGCTTTGAAAAGTTAACCTTGATTTGGAAGTGCTCGAACCTTCAAAATAGTCGAAGAAATCATATTTCAATCCAAGAGTTGGAAATCACCAACAAATCAGTAAATAAATTCCAAAAGATAGGGTTATATCAAATCAAATCCAAAACTCAAGGACTGAACACCGGCTCATTTCAAATTGTTCAAATATATATACATATATCTTTCGAATATCACATCACACTTCGGAATTTGAAATCAAAATTAGTTTCACAAGTCACCCGCATAACAAAGCTACTGAAGTGGCCTCTCCCCCACTCTGAAACTCGAAAATCAATGTCGATGATGCATGCATTCATCACCGAAATTATTTTCCAGCGACATAAGTGGGTTCTGGACTTCTATTTCCTCAAACTTCTTTTGAAATTTCTTCGAAATCATTTGAAACTCATTAAAATCATTTGAAACATTTCATATTCGGAAAATACTTTCAAATCATATTATTTATTATTTCAAAATCTTAAACCAGTTCCAAAAATGACGGAGTTCAATCACTCAAATTCAGATTCTAAACCTTCAGTTATAAATCATTTTATATGAAACCATTTCCTATAAAATTTTCAAAATTTCAAATCCTTTCGAACTTCAAATTCTCATTTTAAAAGTGTATATAATCCTTATCGAAAACATTTCACTTATATATAAAAATATGGTCATCCTGATCAAATCAACTACTTCGATGAATACATAGTTTTCAAAAGACAATCAATCACAAATTTTCCAAGGAATGATTCAAGGATGGATTTCAAAACAAAACAAAGATTCAAAATTAGAGGTACTCTAATTAAATAGAATTCTGATTCGAAGATAAGCTCGAACGAAGATGAGATAAATTAAATTACCAAATAGAAGATGGATAAGCCTATATAAATCGCGGGCGACCTTAATAGGGTCAACCGTGACTTCAGGAATATAATCGATGCGAAAATCTAAGGCAAATCGACCTTCGATCGCCAGAGATAAAATCTAAATATAGCAGAAGATAGAAAACATCGTAAACCGAGGATACAGAATCTCCGGTGAATCAATGCCAATTATAAGGGAGTTTCACCCTTTTACAAATCATTCAAAAATTGGCGGAACCGCCGATCTTTATAGAGGTCATCCAAAGTGGAGTTATGGAATGATCCAAAAATTAAAAGAATACAATCCGAGGAGACCGGAATGGATTTCAAAGCAAGTGGGAGCATTCCAAAATTCCAAGGAATCCTAATCGAAGAAAATCCCAACCAAGATAGAAGTTCAGAATTTTTAAGGAAATCCTAATCAAAGAAATTACTACCAAGGTGGATACGGAAGGGACAAAGTCCAGAAAATTTTCTTTCAAAACAAGAAAATTTTATATCAAAATAATCTTTAAAAATCCTTTAAAAATCATTTGAAAATCATTTTATACTTTGAAAATACGTTCTCTCACCAGGGAATGATTCTGAGATTGATTTCACTCATTCTAGGGTATTTCTACCCTATCTCTACTGAGTTTTTGCTCCGCAGGCTAAGGTTGGCCTAAAACCAAAGCTTTGATACTTAATGTAACGACCCACTATTTTGGACCATTCAAATCGACAATAATCCACACATGTCTGACTTGAATAATTCAAAATAACAGATTGTAATTAAATTTGGAGCAAATAAGACCATTCACAGAATCACGTACACAGAAATATCAGAATAACTCGTAGTGGAAATAAAATACCATAGTAGTTCATGAAGCTACTATATACAAACTCTCAAAATATATACAAAATTCTCATAGTAAAATAGATATAGTAGAAGTCAGGATACATAAATCAATAATACAGAGACAAATACATAATAGGAACTAACTGGAAGAAGTAGACGAATAGATAGACAGATAAGCTCCAACAAAAACTCTAGCTCCAGAAGGTGAATCCAAAGCTGTGATTCTCAGGCTGACCCGAGCGTAAAGTACACAAAACACTCGAGTCAGGACATACATACTTATACAATGTAAACCAACTCAAGTGAACTGTAAAAGCAATGCACAATGACTCAAAGGATGCTTGGGATCGCCCATCCTTTAAGGATCCGTTAAACAATTTAGCAAGAATAAACGCTATGAGAGAAATGTCCATATTAAAGTAAACAATGAAAATAATAGTGCTAATGTGACTAGGGTAGCGCAGAGCTGCAGTAATCACTCACCTCTAGCCACACTCTCAAATCAAAGGTGTGCATCAAAATAAATCACAAGGAAATAAAATAGCATACAGAGAAGTGTCTCGGTTGTCACGATCCAAATTTCAGCGTTCGAAAATCGACACCCGTACTTCACCTGTACTTGAATGCCGCAGATTCAATCGTTGAAATTCGAGTCATGCCGGAGCTTATAACACCATTAAGTATAACAACACAGTGGAAGAAAGAAATAGATGATATCATATACAACTCTAATGAATACAATATCCAGAATGATATACAACAATGAGATCAATATGATACAACAATATCAGAGATAAATAATGATACAGCGGAAATAACAGAAGAGATAACTCCAAATGATCAGTCAGAGAGGCTGAGTCCAACCACTCCAATGTCAAGCTCGAACCACCATCACGTCTCACAAAGCTAAGCAAGGTCGGTCGTGATCTCCAAAAACTGAACTAGCTCCAACTAGTCTACTAAACCTGACTATCTGAAAAACCCAACTCTAGACTGCCCGTGTGGAAAATTGTGGGCACCCAGAGTTTAGGAAGGAAACAATAAACTCCAGGTCAGTCATGGGACTGGTGTGAGCAAAAAAAACAGTTTATCTTTAAAACAAACAACAAAAGAATTTTAAACATTGAAATCCGCAATGCTTTTTGGAAAATGAAACTACCATAAGGCCTTCCGCCACACACACAATGCAAACGCAGAATTGGAGGAGATTTCTCCTTATGATAGTCAAACATGCTTGATACGCAAAATCTTTTAAATATTATTATTAGTGCATAGTGCAAAAAATCCTTTCGAAAATATAGTATTAATCTTAGCCAGCATATGTACCATTATATTATGCCTACTATAGCTGCTATGTTAAATAACAGGTTCTACAACTAAAACCGTACAAGGTTCGTATTGTTTGATTGGATTTCCAACAAATGGTCAGGCTAAGGAAATTCTTATGCCACGTAGGAACGCCTCTGGAGGGACGCCCCGAGTATCACCTGGCTCTATGCCAATACAAGGCCGGTTACCCCCTTCCCGGGTAGTAAACCTAAGATATGCCACCCCCGGTCCTTTGGGACCTTTATCCGAGGATCCTCTACACCAACATCACACAGTAATAAATATACTACAATGCCGACATGAGTAAGTATCAGGGCTCCATACCATAATACCACCCTTTTACAGAAGGAATGGACATACCCTAGGGGAGCTACCCCTGAAACCTTGCCGCATTTTTCCTGTTTCGACCATTTCCGGTCTGTGAGGCTCGATGAGGTATCGTCCACAAAGCTACGCTTTTTCACAAAGCCATGCTTTGATCAACAAATGATCAGCAACACACAGCAGCACTCAGCAGGCCACACTACCAAATTGGGAATATATCACTAATAACCTTCAACTACATAACCTCTGAGCTCGTACGTCTCAGAGAAGGGTGTTAAGCTATGAGAATAAATCTCCGCCACCAAACGGAAATGTATTTGAAAGAAATCAGCTTTATATCTCAAAGTGTAATGTCAGACATACAACCATACAAGTCTGTTCCGGGTTCGAACAGAACCGAAGGCACTTCCGAAGAAGCCCTTGCAAATCCGGATAATTTCTAATCACGTCCGGACTTCCCATCACAAAGGGTGCTAAAATCTCTATACCGAGGACCAGTCGATGTAGAGACATTCGACGAGTTGTCCTTTCGTTTTCGAAAATATCCAGTCTTCACCAACGGTCTTCAAATGCTTTCCATATACGACGTATCATTATTCGGAATGGGTTATATGACACAAAGGTCCTCTCCCGACTAAACCGAATAATGAGCGCAATATTTAAAAACATATGGATATGGGATTTCAGTTAAGTCACAACTTATTACCTAAAACTTTTCTTTCAAATGGTTTAAACCCTTACCATTTTAATCTTTTTAAACAAAAAGATTCAATTCACAAAGTTCACCCAGTTTCACAAAGATCTATTCATAGATTTTCAAATCAATTTCCATTTCAATTGGATTAACTCGTTAAATCTTTAAAACAAAGATTTAACTGATAGCTTTCAAAACAATTTCATTTCGACCTTTCCAATTTCAAAACAAAGTTCAACAATCTTTCAAAGATTTATTCATACTTGGAAAACCATTTCCAATTCAAACTTGAAATTCTTTGACACAATTTAGAAATTCATTCCTTATATGAAAGCTTATATTATTTGAAAACCAATAGTTTTTATTTCAGAAAATCTGATTCATTTATACGAGTTAAAGTCCTTGGGTTAAATTGAAATTCTCAAAACCATACTTTTAAAATGGTTTAAATTCATATAAATACATTTATAACTTCTTTAACTATAATTTCCAAACATAGAATTCAATTCCAAATTTAGAATTCAAATTCAAATTAATTATTTAAATTGGAAACTTTACCAAGTTATTCAAAATAACTTTTATCTTAAAAATTCCTTTTCAAAAGCTTTAACATTTAACCCAAATCTATTTCCAAAATCAATTGAAATTAAAATTTCAATTTCAAAAACATTAAATTTAAATCATCTGTGACTTAACTGATTTCCTCGTGAAATCCATATTTGTGTGTGTAAGAGTGTAGTCCAGGGGTTTCACACACAATGCAATATCATCAACATCACAGAGTTCAAATACAACAATATATTTGATAAGCGGTATAAACTATAACGCTTATCGTTCATACACAGATCACAGATAGATATATATCACAGATAATAAATTACATCATAGGGAATTAATTACATTCATCCCAGAGAAACAGATCACAACATAAATCAGGATATATCACAAAGCATCACATATCAGAGATATCAAACAATTCAATCATTCAGTCAGGTCCAAACATTCATAGGTAAGGTCAATTTATTTATCTAATTAAATTAAATCAGATTAGTCACTAATCCTGGTTTAATTAACATTAATTAATTACAAACCATTTTAATTAATTATCCTTTAATCATTTATTAATTAACCTTTGATAATAAATTAATTAACCTTTAGCTATTAATTAATCAACCTTAATTAATAAATCAATCAACCTTAATCATTAAATAATTAACCTTTAATTATTTAATTATCCTTTAATTAATTATCTTTAATTAATTACATTAATTAATTAACCCTAAATTACATTAAGGTAATTAACCTTTAAAACCTTTTATCCTTCTTAATTAACCACTTGATTACATTACTAAGTTTATTTAAAATAAATTTTAAAACAAAGGTTATATGTATCTTAAACACTTTTAAACTTAGTTAATTTAAAAATAATTTTTTATAAAAAAAACCTTTTAACCAATTTTAAACTTGGATAAACCTTTATTATTTACAAAAGAACTGGTTTTAGCCAAATTGTTTTAAATAAAACTTGATTTGTTTTAAAAGTTAAAAACTGTTTTTATATCAATTTTTCCAGACCTGAGTCAAACGAGTGAAATCCCCGAGCCAACCACCAAAATTCTCGAGTCCATCCCCGAGTAACTTGCAAACCACAGAACTTCGAGACAAACCAAAATCGATTCGAGTTCGACACGAGTAAACTCGTTCTTCCCCAATCTCAGAACAACGCACAAACACAAATTCGCACGCGTGCACGTGCACACCAGTTCCGACCACTAACGATTAACACCGTGCCCCTCGCCAAGTCGACGACTCCCTCCTCCGATGACCTGACCACCCAGTTCAACATAATCGTCTGAGAAATAAAATACAGCTATCACACTTACAGGCACCCAAACCTTGACCAACGAAATTGCTTCGCCGATGATGATTCCGACCACCTGAGATATCGCCGCCTCATCCAAAGCTTCGTCATCGACCCCCGCGACGACTCCCCCACTCGCGATCACTTCCAGTTTGCCAATGGCCACGCAATTATCTCAGTTTCAACATTGATCAAAACAGGCGCTTAAACCCTAATTCGATTTCGTATGATCATCATGGTCAACTATAAATTCATTGACTATTTTTCCAATGATCCTCAATCTTCCCTTTACCTCCACCAATGGTCACATTGATCAACTCTTCGCCGATCAACATAATTCACCCAAAACATGTTTTTCGTCCAACCCCGAAATTCTCATTTGATACAGCTCTAAAAATCTTGATTTTTCTCTTAAAAATCATCATTTTTGAAGATGATTCAAGTTATATAATCAAATCGAGAAAACTTGATATTCAAATTTTGGGACGTGATTGAGTTTTCACTATTATATATTAATTTTGAAATAAATATCCAACTTAAATCCTTAAAATTATTTTTAAATAAAAGGTTACAGTCTTACAATTATTTCTCATTTAGATATCAAGGCTAAAAGAGATTGGAGGAGTAGATTTGAATTTTTGAATGAATCCCTAAAACCCTGTAACTAAAACAGAAACATGGTATCTTATGTACAGGCATATACATATATTTTCACAAACATGCAGGCATATTTACTCAATCATACAACAAATTTCACACCACAGCTTCATAGATTATCACATGCTACTCAGATTTAACAAGTTTGAGGGTTTATAAGGGTAGTTGCTCACATTGGTTTGCAGAAGAAAGAACATAGCACTTCTTCTTTATGTTGAAACAGGTTTGAACTTTGCTTGCTGAAACTCTTCTTTTGATTTTCTGGCTTGAATTGGGTAGATTGTTGTTGTTTTAATTGAAGTTTTGCTTAAGTTTAAAATGATATTCACTTTAATTTTTTTTCTAAGCTTCTGGTGGAAGAAACTGAGATGAGAAATATTAATATAAATAAAAGAAACTTACAAGTTGATATTATTTTATTTGTACAATGTGATATTATTTTGTACAATAAGTTCAGAGATTTTTTCTTGAATATGGAGGCTGAAAACATTACTTCGGTGGCTGATAGAAAATGTGTTGTGTACTAAGGGATATGGCATTAATTGCTTAAGTCCTTTCTTTTCTTTTGCTTGTTCTAGCCTTGCATATTTATTTTACTTGCCTTTACTTGCTTGTCTCGGCTGAGATGATAGGGGTAAGTACATAGATTTTTATTTTATTTTTATGTATGTGTTCATACTTATATTCATTTGCTTTAGTCCTATACTTAGTTGAATACATTTTTACTGTCTTCTTATGCAAGCCTATAGATATATATTTTTGTTTTCTTGTTTCTCAGCCTACATACTTAGGGATATAAATGAAGTTCTATTGTTAATATGTTGTTAGAATTTGCTAATGTGTTTGATTTATATTTCATAGTTTATTATATATACATTTGTTTCTATTTCTAACTTAAACGTTTATTTTTAACTTTAATACTTATCGTCTCATTTTACATTTGCATTTCTACATATATATAGATATTTAACTTTAAACATCCTTTAAAAAAATATTTTATATCAATTTCAAAATAAAACTTTCAAAATTTCATTTGTATAATTAAAAGCACATCTAATTTAATCATATCCAAAATCCAAATACAAATTTATTTTCTAAGATATTTAAATTTATTTCCCAATTTCAAATTCTATTTTCAATCTATTTTATATACATATTTATTTTCAAATATCCAAATCAATCCTCAATTAATTCAAAATTTAACTAGAATTTTATATTTATTACCAATTATTTCACAATTTTTATTCAAAAATTAAATTAATTATCGATTTAAATTTAGTTAAAATCCGGGATCGTTACACCGGTGGTTAACATTTCAAAATGGTTTATAATTCTGAATTAAAATCATTCATTTAAACCATTAAAAGATGAAGTCATTATACCTTCCAATCAAATATTAAATTCCCAAAATTTCAACCTTTTCTGAGTTCATTTATTCACTTAAATACATTAAAACATTAAAATTCCAGCTTTCACAGCATTTAGAAAGTGCTGCGGTAAGTTATATTTGAAAACAATTCAATTCAGAAAGGACAACATTTATAAACTGCTGTAATAGTTCAGTTTTTGTGGAAAAATAGTTCAATTCAGAAAAGACAGCATTTACAAAACTGTTGTAATAGTTCAAAGTTCAATTTAAAGATTTTAGTTTAATTCAGCAAAGACAGCACTTGCAAAGTGCTGTGATAGTCCTTAGTTAGATTTTAGCCTTTTAGTTCACTTCTGAAACTACAGCACTTACAAAGTGCTACAGATTCACTTTAGTTCAAATTTTAGTTATTATTCAGAAACGATAGCATTTCTGAAGTGCTGCTAATTAAATTTCCAGATTTACACTAAAATTTCAGAACCAATTAAACTTCAATTTAAACCATTTTAATTATATAAAAATCATATTTTTCCACTTTAAAAATGGTCATTTAAATACCCTTTAACTTATGATTTCTATAAAGTAAATTCCATAAATAAATATCAAATTTTCATTACTTCACTTATTAAATTCAAGTGTACAATTTTCCTATTCTTTACATTCGCTTAACACTTTAATTTAAATTTATCATTTCACAAATAAAACTAAATTTCCATTTTATTTTCTTTTACTTACTTCCATTTTTAAAACAAAATCTCACAAATTCCAAGTCAAGTTAAATTCCAAATTTCCATTTTACCATTTATTTATTTAACACTTTTAACTTATAGAAAATCACTAACCCTTTATTAAATCATTTTATATTCAATTTAAATCAAATTATCATAATTTACATTTTTAAAATACTTAAAAATATCCAGAGAAATATATAAAATAACCACGGGTCTGTATACTATTTTCTAACCTGTCAAGTGATACGGATAATATATCATTTCAATCCGTAATTTACAAAGAAAAATCCGGGTTCTATCATTTCAAACCCACAATCCCAAGTTAATAAAAATAAATAAAAAAATCACTCGAGCCTATCATTTCAGCCTATAATGATTTTTCCCTATTCTAAAGTCCGTTCGGGTATGTATCATTTTAACCCATAGTGATTCTATCCTACAGGGAACTTGCAGTGTGATTAACAGAAATAAATAAACAGTATAATAAAATAAGATATAACCGATGATGTGAAAAGTTAATAACAGGTTTAACATCATATAATTTACATCACATGCAGGTATAATATGATATAAAAATTCTACACATTCACTTGTTGTCACTTCACGAATTATATAAGTATAAATGTCATGAGCGAATACTCACCTCTTTACGCTGGAGTTAGCAAACAACACACACAAATGAAAATCCAGAAAGCACGATAGCACGACTTTTGATTTGAGTGGAGAGAGAGGCAAGATGTTAATCTTGTATTCAAAAACAAAACGAAGCTAATATAAATATAGATTCAATCACAAATATGAAGAACAAAATGGAAATCAAAGTAAACCAAAAGACATCACCACTTTGAAATCAAGTTTTGCTTGACCATAACTCAACTTTGCTCGACCATACATGTATATAGGTTCGGCCATGATGTGCCTTGGCTTGGGTATGGCATCAATATGGCACGGCTACATGAGATGTGGAGGGTAGGAGAGTTACACATAGGGTATATGAAAGGACAAGGCAAAATAGTGGAGTTTTGTCAACAATTTGGCTTGGCTTGGTCAATATGGAGCTCGGCCATGGAGGCTTCAAATCTGGAAAAAGGAGAGGCTGATGGTCAGAGGTGACGTACATCAGGTGGTGGTGGATATGGTGGTGGCTAAGGGGTGGCCAAGGTGGAAAAATGAAGGGGATGTGGCAAACAAGGTCGGTTATGCATAGTTTAAGGGCTTTCGCAACTTTGTGTGGAGTTTTAGTGGTGCTATCTTCATGGGGTGGTCACGGCCTTGACTGGACAGAGGAAGAGGAGATTGGTGAGGCCATGGATGTGGTGGTGCTGGACGGTGGAGGTGGTGGAGGAGTATGGCCGAACAAATGCAAGAAGAGGCAAGGCAATTTCAATGGAAAAAATCAAATAAAAAGAAGAGAAAAGGGTAGAAAAATATAAGAGCCATTACCTTCTTCCTTTCAGATCTGAAACCTTGCGTGAAAAGTGAGATAAGAAGAGATGTTTTCACGTGAATTTCATAAAGAAAAAGTCACGGCTATCAAAGAGAAGTTATGGTAGAAAATCAAGGGATGGGAAGATAAAAAGGTAATAAATCAAAACGTAACGTATGCCTTTAATTAAAAATAGGTAACGTATCTAAATTTGATTTGTTTCCCATCTATTTAAAAAATATAAGCCAAAGAAATAATTCAATAAATACATACCGTTTATATAAACACTATATAAATAAATAAGAAAACGGTTATAGAAACGTATAAATTAATTGCTATTTACATCTTTGTATGTTACTTAATTTACAAAGTATATATCCAAATTAAGTTAAACAAAAACGGACAAATGTTGTAAATATATACATAACATGAAATGTTACATATATATACACAATTATAACATGATATATCAACCAAAAATATTACTTATATTAATTAAAATAAACATTTAAAGGTATGCCTTTTAAAACCATAACGTATATATACATTTGAAATTTCTTTCCAAGAAAAATTAAGGAATCTAAGCACTTAACCATTTAATTAATAAATGAATGTCTAAATAAATAAAATATAAAAATAAGGTTGAGATAGATATTATGAAAAATAAATAAATAGTTTTAGGAAAAATAGGAAATAAATAAAGAAAATACTCTATTTAATGGAAACTAGAATTAAAAATTGTAAATAAAAATTCAACCGACTTTGGAAAACTTCAACACCACTTCTAAACAAATAAAAGTCGAGTAAATAAAATAAATGCTGAACAAAATAAAGTGTAAATGAAAATAAAATAAGGTCTTAAGAAAATAGAAAAATAAATGAAGAATTACTTTAATTAATTGAAACTAGAAATTAAAATTGTAAACAAAATACAACTGACATTGGAAAATTTCACTACACTTATAAAATGTTTTAAAATAAAAAATATATATCCATAACATGTCATGTTACACATGTAAACATAAATTAGAACATGACATGACAAACAAAATATTATTTATATAAATTAAAATAATTTTTTTTGTTAAATACAACAATTTACATACAATAGTGTAAAAAGCATAACTTTCACAATATTCATCAGATTTCAACGAAACGAAAAGCAGTATACTTGAAATTTTATTTATTTTCAAAATAAAAGATAAAATTTAAAAATTCAAACTTTTAAATTTTTAAATCTAAAAGTCAAAGTTTGATCATATTGACCAAAAATTCACTTTTTTGGAAATTATTCTATTTAGTCCTGTTTGGAATTCTAATTCACATCAAAATCAAAATTTATATTTAAAATAACAAAATTTATCCATTTTAATAAATAAAATAAAGTTTTCAAATCAGGAAATTCAACTTAAAATAATTAAAATATACAATTAAAAATAATCACAAAATATAGGGTTGTTACATCCTCCTTTTTCCTCAAAACTACAGAAACTCCAAAATTCCTAAATCCACAAATCCACAAATTCTCAAACTTCATCCCTTCTCTCTTCAAACTCCATCCTTCCTCTCTTGCTTCATATTTATATGCCATGTTGAAATACGTCACATATGCTATGTTGAAAAAAATATGTTAGTTAATAAAATCGTATGTTGCACATGCTATGTTAATAATATGTCATCTATGCTATGTGGAAATAATGTGTTATGTTTGAGAAAAATGATATGCCATGTTATTTTATTGTAAATCACCTTGCAAGTTCCTTGTATATATGTCATGCTATATGTTTATATGTTATGTTAGTGTATAACATGTTAGAATTTGAAATATTCACTTATGTTGTTTACGATATGTGACACACGTGATATGTTAGTTATGAATGTGTATATATTAAATTGTTAATTATGCACGCATGTTGGTCATTGACATGTTATGTTATTTATGTTATTATTGTTCTCACACTCCAAGTTCCATGATAGTTAGCAAAATCACTTTGGATTGAAATGATGTATACCCGATATAAAACCACTTTGGGTTTAAACAAATTGATTTAGAAATAAAATTGGAACATTTTAAGTTTAAATTTATGTTTGAACTTGAAATTATGAAATTGAAATTTAATTGATTTAATGAAAGTTTTAATTGGATTTTTAGATTTAAACTTGTTGTTTGATTATAACTTAAATAGCTTTAAGTAAAAAAAATTGAAATCTGAAGTTAGATTTAATAATGAATCGATTGGAAATGAACATAAAGTCGGTATTTGAACTGAACCAATTTATAGTGTGAAAGATGATGTTTATTTAAACCTAAGCATTTCACTTATTGAGTTATCTGTACATTTCACTTGAGTTGACTTACTTGCATAAGAATGTTAGTCCTGACTCGAGTGTTTTTGTTTTACTTTACGCTCGGGTCAGACAGAGTATTTCAGTTTAGTAAAGACACTTATTTCTAAAGACGAAGACGGAGTCGAGGACCGTATCTACTACTATTATAGCAATTGTTTATTTTGCCTAAAAATATAAATTCTGATTTTGTTGAAAATAGTTTCATGAACTGTTTATGTATTTATTTTGTGTATTATATTTCATCCTTCCGCTGCGAGATTCTTATTTTGTTCTTTTGAATCTTATCTCATTTGAACAATCTCATTAATAATCTGTCTTTTGAATAGTTTGAGTTAGACATGTGTAGTTTATTGTCGACTTAAACTATCCAAAAAGGTGGGTCATTACAAAACCTATATATTGAATATTTAAAATTAATTAAATATTCACAAATCAAAGCAGTGAAATTTCAGGTCATTACTGAAAGATTACTTAGGGGGAGTTCAGGAGACATTTTGAGATGAAGTTTTTGTCCAGGGCTGAAGAGGGAATACAGTTGGAGAAGTTTATTCGTTTGCAGCAAGGAGAGATGTCGGTGAAAGAGCATATTAATCGGTTTAATGAGTTGGTTACGTTTGGGATGGAGCTGATCAATACCCCTCGCAATTGGACTGAATCAACATTTACAAGATTTGGCCCTTAGTCATATTCCTATGGGTGCGACTTTTGAAGGATTGGTGGAGATGGCTTTGCTGAATGTTGTTTCTAAGGAGGAAGTGAAGAGTGAGCCTAAGAAGACATGAGGAAAGGCACCCCAGTAGAAAAAATGCAAGGGAAAAATAGGACCCAAGGGAAAGATCAAGAAAGAAGAGTCACAGTGAAGGAATGCAGTTAAAAGGGGCATTTTGCGAGGGAGTGCAAGGTGGACAATTCAAAGATTAAGTGTAACAAATGCAATCAATACGATCACATGAGGTGGGAGTGTCCAACACTTTAGAAGACCTTTACTCAGGTGGTTTTAGCTTACGCACTAGACGTTGTTCCTAGCTCGAGTAGTTGTGGATAAGGTGAAGAAGGTCATAATCAAAGATGTGTAACTTTATTTTATTTACCTGTTTGTACCTTATTTTACATAGGGGCATCATATTCTTTTATCTCGAGTAGACTTCTATATGAATTACATAGACACTAGCATAGTTACGGACTCTGTAGTTGTATCAAACCCTATGGGAGGATTAGCTTATTTGTCTATGATATGTAGGGGTTTGAAATTTTTTATTTAGGGATCGAGTTTGATTGCGATGCTTTTGTCTTAGGAACATCTGCGTTTGGTTTGATTTTGGGCATAGATTGGATGACAATGTATGTGGTGATCCTAGATTGTGATAGGAAGGTTGTTGGTTAGGCACTTGTAGTGGATGTAGTCTAGAGGTTTAATGCGATTCCAGAGGTTCAGTTATATTGAGTTACCAATATTCATTAGATCTATCACATGACGGGTTAGGTTCACTACCTACAATTAGAGATTATCCGGATGTCTTTTTCAAGGTTACCGATCTCCCACCCTAGATAGAGGTTGACTTTCGAATTTATCTTAAGGAGAACGACAGACTTGTTTCCTTACCTTTAAGGCATATGGCTCCAAAGGAGAGATGCAAGTGGAATAAGCAAGTGAATGAGCTATTGGAGAAGGGCTTCATTAGGAGGAGTAATTCAGAGTAGGAATGTAACGACCCGTATTTTCACGGATCGAAAAGTTCGTCAAATCTGGAGTTTTAGCATTTTGAGCCATTTCAGATTTTAGGCAAATTTTGCCTAAGTCCTAAGTCGTTCACGACTTAGCATAAGTCGTGAGTCGTATACGACTTAGGAGATAGGAGTGACCCAGGGTTTGGCGACCTAAGGAAATAAGTTGTAGCTGGGCTAAGTTAGTAGGTTGAAGTTAACTCGGCAAGTGTTAAGTCGTAGGTTGTAAGTTGTTGCCGAGTTAAGGGATAGACAACCTAAGGAAGTGACCGACTTATGTTATTGTAGACGACTTAAGGTTTTGAGTTAAGTGTTAAGTCGGATGACGAGTTAAGGTAGTGGTCGACTTAAGACCTGGACGACTTAGGAGTTGAGTCTTATCCTGATAGATCGGCAAAGCTGCTATGTTAAGTCGTAGGTAGGCTACTGTGTTAAGTCGTGACCGAGTTAGAAGTTAGATAAGTGAGTTTTTAAGTCGGCAGTTGTTTAAGTCGTATGGGGTTAAGTCGTAACCCATTAAGAGTTAAGTCGTAAGTCGTACTCCTTCGTAAGTCGTAGGTCGGAGACCCAGTTAGGTCGTAACCTGGTTGAGTCGTGGCCGAGTTAAGGAGATAGCGTTGTCTTAAGTCGTAGGGACTTAATCTGTTAAGTCGTATGTCGGCTGAGTGTTGAGTCGAGGATTGGGATAAGTCGGAGACGACTTATGGAGTTAGCCGAGTTACGACTTAGCGAATTTTCTGCCTATAAATAGAAGGGGGTTGGCTTCATTTTTGAGATCCGGATTTTGAAGCGACGAAGTGCTGCCATTTTGAGAGCTCGACTTCTACACTTCTTCACTTCTTTTCTCCACTCTAATCTAGTGCTTCCATCCATCCAAATTGAAGATCAAGGTTGAAGATTCAAGAGCTTGGATTGAAGATCTTCATCTTTTCAGGAGAGATTTCTTCGTTTAAAGCGGATTCGTGATAGATCAAGCTTGATCCTTCGCTGTCCAAATCTGAAGCGTGTTGATTTGAGGTTGTTTTGGTGATTTGGTGAGTGGTGATTATCTCTCACACGGATCCAAAGGAGTATATCGGATTGTTGGCTAGATTTGGTGTTAAAATAGAGATTTCCATGCATTTTCTTCATCCAAAGTGTAGATCCATATAGATCCATTGTCCATGATGATGTTACATCCATTTTATCATATGTTAACCTATGCAAGTTCATTCATCAAGTTTGTAGAGATATAATCCATGTTTTCATGCTTATTGGACTTTCAACTCTTTAATTACGAAAATGCCATTATTGTTATAATTGTCTACTTAGATCATTTTTGAATGCTTGATTGCTTGGATTGATGTTTGATTTGATTGATTGTTATGAACTAGATGATTGATGATTAGATTTAGATCGAAGACGATTCAAAAGCTAAGGGAAAGGCTCTTGAATTGAGAAAGCTGCTCGTGGCATATGTAGCGGGATGATGAAGCTCTTATGCATAGATTTGATCATGTGATGAAGCGAGGCAATCATGTGATGAAGACTTGGTCTAATCCAGACGGGATCATTCCAAGCGTGTTGATAACTCGGTGATATGATTCGAGTTGAGGATAATGAATGGATATGAGAATAGTCGTCGAGGAGGATGACTAGGAGGCTTGGATAGCATCGTTGTTGAAGGTTCTAGCATGCTCTAAGCAAGAGTACGTTTGGGCAGATTCGATAGTCCCAACGACTAACTGTTGATGGTCGAGTACTCTGGGCAGATTCGATAGTCCTAGGCACGGGTTGCGACGACGTGCGGGAGTTATGTCTAGAACCGGGGTTTCCATTAGCCCTTGACGGACGGCTGAAAGAATGTGCCGGTCATTCAATTAACGGTGATATCGAAGCAATGATAACAGTGATAGCCAGAGTCATGGATGTTTGGTTGTATCGCCATTCGGACTCAAGAGCGGTATTTTCTGGGTGCTTATCTGATTTAGGCCTTGGTGCTTGGAAAACATCGCCCTTGACTCGAGTGAAAGTAGCTTTACTTTAAATTGTATGCTCTGCTATGTTTACTTCTGCTTAGTGTGTGTCTGGGGGCTATCACTGTAGAATGAGGTTGGAGTGGGATGGTTGTATTCCTATTCCTTTTCCTTTATGCTCTTTTGGTATGTTGTTAGTTAATTTACTGCTCACCAAGACTGTTGTCTGACTCAAGGCTTTATGTTTTTAATTCTTATTGCCTTGGGCTGTTCGTCCATTTTGGGACGGGCAGACTAGGTAGCAGGTGACAGGTGCTGTTCTCTTCTCACGATGCTGATATCGAAGACGAGCTTGAGGGTTGCATATTATCTTCTTATTATATGTACTGGATATTCCGTTGTTTTGTATTCTCTGAGAGATATGTAGTGAGGCTTGATGTATTGACTATGTGGATGTTTGTATTCAACTATTATGGAGTTTTATATGATGTCATTTTGTTCTATAAAGCTTCAATATACATATGTTCTATTGTATTTTGTCCATGCGCTGTGAGTAATACGATAGATTCTGTTGTTTTAACCTTACCTTGACAATCGTCCATGGTCGCCTGGCACACTTTACAGCGCTCTATCTTTAGATTCGGTGCAGGGGTCATGGGCGGTCGTCACATTTGGTATCAGAGCATTGGTTAATCGATTTTACCCAACGCTCGCTGACGTAACTACGTATGAGAGACGTAATTGTATTTTGATGGATGATTACTATATATAATATAGTAGTTTAGCAGTAAGTTAGTCCTTTATGCAGTTGTTTCTCTAGATGTTCTGATCATTCCTTTTGTATAGATATTGAGAATGAGTCGAAGAGGGAGACCAGCTGCTTGGGAAGGCCGTGCTACTGAAGAGACTGCTGATTATGCAGCCATGTTCGAAGCTATGATGACTTCGATCATGAGAAGGATACCAATTCCGGGGGCAGCAGTTGATGTTGGAGTTCAAGTCCAAACTCCGAAACCAGTGGATTTTGCTAAGTTGTGCAAGGATTATACTGCTCTTGGAGGGAAGGTTTTCTTGGGAACAGAATCAACTATCGAAGTCCAGAGATGGATAGATGCTTGTAGAAGGATCTTTGGTGATTTGGGAATTGATGATGCAACTAAGAGGAAGTTGGCATCAAGGCAGCTTCAGGGGAGAGCCTCTGATTGGTGGAACTCTATTACCATCGATACTGCGGAGGAAGAGATTACTTGGGAGCAATTCCAAGCTAGATTTGAAGCTAAGTTCATTTCTACAGCTCAGAAGTCTGTTCTGTTCAAGAAGTTCGTGGAGCTCAAGCAGGGTGGAAGATCTGTTCTTGAGTATGTTTCTGAGTTTGAAGCTTTGTCCAAGTATGCTCGGTCATATATTGAATCTGCTTATCAGAAGAATGAGAAGTTTGTGACCGGCTTGGATAGTTATCTTGGGAGACAGTTGGTGGATCATTTGGACGATTCATTTGAGAAGCTTGTGGAGAAAGCTCTTAGGCATGAGAGTCTGTTTCCTAAGGAAGGAACTGCTGTTGCTGTTACCAGGGGAGAGTCTAAACCACAGCAGGGTGGAAACCAGAAGAGGAAGCAGCAGCAACAGAAGGGTAAGGATGGCCAGAAAAAGCCGAAAGGCGAGGTGACTTGCTACAATTGTCAGCAGAAGGGCCATTTCTCTAAGGATTGTAAGAATCCGAAGGTGCCAATGAAGTGTCACAACTGTGACAAGCCAGGGCACATTAGGAAGAATTGTCCAGAACCGAGGAAGGACAAGCAGATTGTACAAGCTTATGCTTTGGGAGCTGTTCCGTCGTCCTCGAAAGCTCCTACTGCTGAAGAGAAAGGAAAGAGTGTGGTTGTTCAAGGTACTCTTTTCCTATGTGGTGTTCCAGTTAGAGTTTTGTTTGATACTGGGGCGTCGCATTCGTTTGTTTGTAATGAACTCGTAGACCGGTTAGGTTTGGAACCGGATATTATTGATAGGCCATTGGTTGTGACTAATCCAGTTGGGGGTTCGTCTTGTTTGTGTATGTTATGCCGTAGTCTAGTTGTATCGAGTCATGGTTGCTCTTTTGTTTGTGATTGCTTTGTTCTGAACTTTGTGGGGTTCGGAATTATTTTGGGTATGGACTGGCTTAGGAAGTATGCGGCTAAGGTTGATTGTGAGAGGCTGGAGGTGACAGTCGAGAATGTGGAGGGGCGAAAGATTGTGATACGATGTAAGCATGAGGAAGGCGTCTTCATGAGCTTCATGTATTCGCTAGTTGTTCCACGAGATGGACTGTCTTTAGTGCCTATCGCAAATGGATTTGAGGATGTCTTTGACGAAGTCAAAGGGTTGCCGCCGCATAGAGAGATCGAGTTTCGAATAGATCTAGTTGAAGGAGCCAGACCTGTTGTGATGCCTCTTAGGCGGATGGCGCCTAGGGAACAGCAGGAGTTGAGGGTGCAAGTTGATGACCTTTTACAGAAAGGATTCATTCGGCGTAGTGTGTCCGAGTGGGGTGCACCAGTTGTGTTTGCAACCAAGGTAGATGGGTCGTTGAGATTGTGTGTGGATTATCGTGAGCTGAATAAGGTGACTAAGAAGAACAAGTATCCATTGCCGAGAATAGATGACTTGTTTGATCAGCTTCACGAAGCCAAGGTGTTCTCTCAGATGGATTTGGCAACGGGATTTCACCAGTTGAGAGTATCTAAGGATAGTGTGCCGAAGACTGCTTTTAGGACACCATCCGGTTTCTTTGAGTGGCTGGTAATGCCGTTTGGATTGACTAACGCGCCAACATATTTTGTGGATCTTATGAATAGAGTGTTCAGAGATCAGTTGAATAAGTTCGTACTTGTGTTCGTGGATGATATTCTTATTTATTCCAAAACGGAAAAGGAGCACAAGACGCACTTGCGTATGGTTTGGGAAATCTTGTGGAAACATCAGCTGAAGGCTAAGTTTTCGAAGTGTCACTTCTGGAAGAGTGAAGTGAGATTCTTAGGCCATGTGATTTCTGGAAATGGAATAGCGGTTGATCCCGCTAAGGTGGCAGCAATCCAGGATTGGGTTAGACCTAAGAATGCATCTGATGTGAGAAGTTTTCTTGGGTTAGCAGGATATTATCGACGGTTTATCAAAGACTTCTCCAAGATAGCTGTACCGCTAACAGGATTGACGAAGAAGAACCAAGTGTTCAGTTGGGATGCTAAGTGTGAGCAAGCTTTCGGAATCCTGAAAGAGAGACTGACGAGTGCTCCTGTTTTGACTAATCCAAGTGGGAATGATGAGATGGTGGTTTACACCGACGCATGTGGTACTGGACTTGGAGCAGTGCTGATGCAGAGGGATAAAGTTGTTGCGTATGCAAGTCGACAACTGAAGCTGCATGAAAGGAATTACCCGACTCATGATTTGGAGTTAGCGGCGATTGTATTTGCTCTGAAGATGTGGAGACATTATCTGTTGGGAGTTCGATTCGAGTTGTTTACGGATCACAAGTCATTGAAGTATCTTTTCTCCCAAAAGGATTTGAATCTTCGGTAGCAACGTTGGCTAGAGTTTTTAGCATCATATGATTTTGGTATAGCTTATACTCCGGGAAAAGGTAACGCAGTGGCAGATGCGTTAAGTCGAAGACATGCAGGATTGGGAGCCATGTTTTCTGAATGGAAGAATCTCGAGTATTTAGCTGGATTTGACTTCAGGCCTAGATGTGAATTGGAACCTGAGATGTTGGCAAACTTATCGATAAGACCCACTCTTGTGGAAAGGATTGGCGAGAGCCAAAAGTGAGAATATAAGCTTGTCAAGATTATCCGTGATTTGGAATCTGGATTGGATCCAGAAAAGGATAAAGGATTCGAGGTCGATCGAGAGGGTTGGCTTCGGAAGCAAGGACGACTAGTTGTTCCCAATATAGATGAATTAAGGAGTGAAGTTTTGAAGGAAAGTCATCACTCGAAGTTGACAATTCATCCTGGTGGAAATAAGATGTATCGGGACATGAAGAGAACCCACTACTGGGAAGGTATGAAGAAGGATGTTGAAAATTTTATTTCCAAGTGTATGAACTGCCAGTTGGTAAAGGCTGAACAGAAGAAGCCAAGTGGATTGCTTCAGCCATTAGAAGTTCTTACATGGAAGTGGGAACAAGTATCGATGGATTTTATTGATGGATTGCCTAGAACCAGAATAGGAAATGAAGGCATTTGGGTTATCGTTGATCGTTTGACCAAGAGTGCAAGATTCATTCCTGTTCGATCGACTAGGACTGCATCAAAATTGGCGGAGTTGTATGTTAAGTGGATAGTTCGATTCCATGGTATTCCGAAGAGTATAGTGAGCGATCGAGATCCATTGTTCACTAGTGGGTTTTGGAAGAGCTTCCAGGAAGTTTTGGGAACCGAGTTGTGTTTGAGTACAGCTTATCACCCTCAAACGGATGGTCAGACCGAGAGAGTCAACCGAGTTTTGGAAGATCTTCTTAGAGCTTGTGTTTTGGATTTCGAAGGATCATGGGAAGATCACCTTCATTTGGTAGAGTTTTCATACAACAACAGTTACCAGTCAAGCATTGGTATGGCACCGTATGAAGCGTTGTATGGAAGACCGTGTAATTCTCCGACATGTTGGATAGAGACTGGAGAAAAGCTGATACTTGGGCCAGAAATGATTCGACGGACTTCAGATAGTATAGAGATCATTCGGCAACGAATGAAGGCAGCCCAAGATCGTCAGAAGAGTTATGCCGATAAGCGTCGAAAGGATTTGGAATTTGACGTGGGAGATATGGTTTTTGTGAAGATTTCTCCACTGAAGAATGTTATCCGATTCAGGAAGAAAGGAAAATTAACTCCGAGATTTGTTGGACCATTCCCGATTATCGAGCGAATTGGAAAGCTCGCTTATAGATTGGAATTACCGAAGAAGATGTCGAGTGTGCACAATGTTTTTCACATATCATATCTACGGAAGTATGTGCACGACTCGAATACAGTAGTTTCTGCTGATAGCTGTGAAGATTTCGAAGTTGATCCAGTTGATAGAAGACCTCGTAAGCCGCTTCGTGTTGTTGAAACCGACACGAAACAGCTTAGGAGGAAGGTAGTTAAGTTGCTCAAGATACAATGGAGTGATGATGATAACGACTGTACGTGGGAGGTGGAAGAGAGGATGAAGGCAGCTCATCCTGAACTCTTCAAGGTATGGCCCTAAGGTGTCGTGTCATCTCGCGACATTGTAACTTGTTCTAGTTTTAGAATTCTGTACGCTAAGCTAGAATTGGATGCATGGTTTGTTGATTGCTATGGATGGTAGGCGTACATAATAGTTTTTGATTGCTATGATTGTTTGGAATTTCGGGGGCGAAATTCCTAAGGGGGAGAGAATGTAACGACCCGTATTTTCACGGATCGAAAAGTTCGTCAAATCTGGAGTTTTAGCATTTTGAGCCATTTCAGATTTTAGGCAAATTTTGCCTAAGTCCTAAGTCGTTCACGACTTAGCATAAGTCGTGAGTCGTATACGACTTAGGAGATAGGAGTGACCCAGGGTTTGGCGACCTAAGGAAATAAGTTGTAGCTGGGCTAAGTTAGTAGGTTGAAGTTAACTCGGCAAGTGTTAAGTCGTAGGTTGTAAGTTGTTGCCGAGTTAAGGGATAGACAACCTAAGGAAGTGACCGACTTATGTTATTGTAGACGACTTAAGGTTTTGAGTTAAGTGTTAAGTCGGATGACGAGTTAAGGTAGTGGTCGATTTAAGACCTGGACGACTTAGGAGTTGAGTCTTATCCTGATAGATCGGCAAAGCTGCTATGTTAAGTCGTAGGTAGGCTGCTGTGTTAAGTCGTGACCGAGTTAGAAGTTAGATAAGTGAGTTTTTAAGTCGGCAGTTGTTTAAGTCGTATGGGGTTAAGTCGTAACCCATTAAGAGTTAAGTCGTAAGTCGTACTCCTTCGTAAGTCGTAGGTCGGAGACCCAGTTAGGTCGTAACCTGGTTGAGTCGTGGCCGAGTTAAGGAGATAGCGTTGTCTTAAGTCGTAGGGACTTAATCTGTTGAGTCGTATGTCGGCTGAGTGTTGAGTCGAGGATTGGGATAAGTCGGAGACGACTTATGGAGTTAGCCGAGTTACGACTTAGCGAATTTTCTGCCTATAAATAGAAGGGGGTTGGCTTCATTTTTGAGATCCGGATTTTGAAGCGACGAAGTGCTGCCATTTTGAGAGCTCGACTTCTACACTTCTTCACTTCTTTTCTCCACTCTAATCTAGTGCTTCCATCCATCCAAATTGAAGATCAAGGTTGAAGATTCAAGAGCTTGGATTGAAGATCTTCATCTTTTCAAGAGAGATTTCTTCGTTTGAAGCGGATTCGTGATAGATCAAGCTTGATCCTTCGCTGTCCAAATCTGAAGCGTGTTGATTTGAGGTTGTTTTGGTGATTTGATGAGTGGTGATTATCTCTCACACGGATCCAAAGGAGTATATCGGATTGTTGGCTAGATTTGGTGTTAAAATAGAGATTTCCATGCATTTTCTTCATCCAAAGTGTAGATCCATATAGATCCATTGTCCATGATGATGTTACATCCATTTTATCATATGTTAACCTATGCAAGTTCATTCATCAAGTTTGTAGAGATATAATCCATGTTTTCATGCTTATTGGACTTTCAACTCTTTAATTACGAAAATGCCATTATTGTTATAATTGTCTACTTAGATCATTTTTGAATGCTTGATTGCTTGGATTGATGTTTGATTTGATTGATTGTTATGAACTAGATGATTGATGATTAGATTTAGATCGAAGATGATTCAAAAGCTAAGGGAAAGGCTCTTGAATTGAGAAAGCTGCTCGTGGCATATGTAGCGGGATGATGAAGCTCTTATGCATAGATTTGATCATGTGATGAAGCGAGGCAATCATGTGATGAAGACTTGGTCTAATCCAGACGGGATCATTCCAAGCGTGTTGATAACTCGGTGATATGATTCGAGTTGAGGATAATGAATGGATATGAGAATAGTCGTCGAGGAGGATGACTAGGAGGCTTGGATAACATCGTTGTTGAAGGTTCTAGCATGCTCTAAGCAAGAGTATGTTTGGGCAGATTCGATAGTCCCAACGACTAACTGTTGATGGTCGAGTACTCTGGGCAGATTCGATAGTCCTAGGCACGGGTTGCGACGACGTGCGGGAGTTATGTCTAGAACCGGGGTTTCCATTAGCCCTTGACGGACGGCTGAAAGAATGCGCCGGTCATTCAATTAACGGTGATATCGAAGCAATGATAACAGTGATAGCCAGAGTCATGGATGTTTGGTTGTATCGCCATTCGGACTCAAGAGCGGTATTTTCTGGGTGCTTATCTGATTTAGGCCTTGGTGCTTGGAAAACATCGCCCTTGACTCGAGTGAAAGTAGCTTTACTTTAAATTGTATGCTCTGCTATGTTTACTTCTGCTTAGTGTGTGTCTGGGGGCTATCACTGTAGAATGAGGTTGGAGTGGGATGGTTGTATTCCTATTCCTTTTCCTTTATGCTCTTTTGGTATGTTGTTAGTTAATTTACTTCTCACTAAGACTGTTGTCTGACTCAAGGCTTTATGTTTTTAATTCTTATTGCCTTGGGCTGTTCGTCCATTTTGGGACGGGCAGACTAGGTAGCAGGTGACAGGTGCTGTTCTCTTCTCACGATGCTGATATCGAAGACGAGCTTGAGGGTTGCATATTATCTTCTTATTATATGTACTGGATATTCCGCTGTTTTGTATTCTCTGAGAGATATGTAGTGAGGCTTGATGTATTGACTATGTGGATGTTTGTATTCAACTATTATGGAGTTTTATATGATGTCATTTTGTTCTGTAAAGCTTCAATATACATATGTTCTATTGTATTTTGTCCATGCGCTGTGAGTAATACGATAGATTCTGTTGTTTTAACCTTACCTTGACAATCGTCCATGGTCGCCTGGCACACTTTACAGCGCTCTATCTTTAGATTCGGTGCAGGGGTCATGGGCGGTCGTCACAAGGAAGCACTAGTTATCTTTGCCACTAAGGTAGATGGTTCTCTGAGGATTTGCATCAATTATCGGGAGTTGAATAAACTGACAAAGAAGAATCATTACCTGTTTCCCATATAGATGATCTCTTTGATTAATTAGTTAGAGCAAAGGTGTTCTTACGGCTTTACTTGGCTACCAGATTCTACCAGTTGCGTATAGCTGATGATAATATTCAGAAGACTGCTTTTCGTGCACCTGACATACAATATAAGTGGTTAATCATGCCATTCGGACTGGCCAATGCACCCGTCGACTTTGTCAATTTGATGAATTTGTGGTGGTATTTGTAGATGACATATTAGTCTATTTAAGAAGTGAGGAGGAGAACATGTTGCATTTAGGAGAAATGCTCAATAAACTTTGTGAGCATAAGTTGAAGGTGAAGTTTTCCAAGTGTCACTTTTGGCATGAGGACGTACGCTTTTCGGGACACGTTGTTTCTGGCAGTGGGCCGACATTCGATCCTAGTAAAGTTGCTGCAGTATAGGGTTGGCATATGCTGAAAAATGTTATGGAAGTGAGGAGTTTCCTTCGTTTAACGGCTACTATAGGAAGTTTTTTAAGGACTTTACTAAAATATCTACCCCTCTAACTTGCCTTAGTAAGAAGAATTTAGTTTTCTCGTGGGATGAGAAGTGTGAGGATGCTTTTATCAAGCTGAAGTAGGCATTGACTAGTGCACATTTCTTGTATTACCCGATGGAATGAAGGCATTCACAGTGTATATCGACGCTTGCGGTATGGGATTAGGCGTAGTGTTAATATAGGAAGGGAGAGTGGTGAGCTATGCTAGTCGACAGTTGAAGGCCCATGAAGATGCATGTGGCTGAGTGTGTAGCCCGATGTATAACTTGCCATAGGGTAAAAGCGGAGCCGTTGGAAATTGCAGCCGTTGGGTAGAAGCCAGGAGGATTATTGCTGTCGTTGGAAATTCCTTGATGGAAGTGGGAGAGTATTTCTATGGACTTCATCAATAGACTGCCTAGGAGTAGGAGAGGGAATTAGACTATTTGGGTTATAGTCAACCGATTGACCAAATGCGCTCATTTTATTCTGGTTAAGAGCACGAGTATTGTTGTGTCTTTGGCGACACAACACGTGAGAGAGATTTTTAAGTTACATGGAGTTCCTTCTAGCATTGTTAGTGACTGAGATCTGCTTTTCACCATTGATTTTTTGAGGAGTCTATAGGAGGCTTTAAGCACCGAGTTGAGCTTGAGTACCGTTTATCACTCGTAGATAGATGTACAAAGAAAGAGGGTGAACCGAGTGTTGGAGGACTTACTTCGAATGTGTATCTTGGATTTTGGAGGCTTTTGGGAGTATCACTTGCCTTTAGTGGAGTTTACTTATAATAACAGCTATCAAGCGAGTATTGGAATGACACCACTTGAGGCGTTGTACTAGAGGCCCTGTAGATCACCATCATATTAGTGGGGCACTACAGATGGAATTATTATTGGACCCAGATATGGTAAGGGAGACATTAGAGAAGGTAAAATTGATCCATATGAGGATGAATACCTCATAGGATAGGCTGACATGAGATGCATAGAGTTACAGTTCACAGTGGACCACATGGTTTTTGTGAAGGTCTCACCGCTTAGGCATGTATGAGATTTGGTAGTTCGGAAAAGCTAGCATCGAGGTCCATAAGGCCTTTTTCGATTACTGGTAGAGTTGGGAAGTTAGCTTATAAGTTGAAGCTTCCTGTTAAGTTAGCGGGAGTACACGATGTTTTCCATGTGTCACACTTGTGGAAGTGCATACACGATACCGCCGTTGTAGTCGAGCCGAGTGGGCTAGAGGAGGTAGAGGTAGAGAGGGGGTCACTGTTCGCCATGCACCCACTCATATTCTTGATCATGGTACAAAGCGAATCCACAATAAATTTATCAAACTCGTTAAGGTCCAGTGAAAGATGACTCACGAAGAGTACATGGGAGCCTGAGGAGAATATTCGAGCTACCCATCCACAAATCTTTTCTAGTACATTTCCACTTTAGTCGATTAAGTATAGACCACTTATGTTTTAGGTTCTAGCTTATTATATCCTATAGGTTGGGACTATTGAATGTTAAGAACATTGTGAACGTGTCGATATGATATGTTTAGGATGATGGGTGCTCATAGATGTATTTGTTTATTTTTTGCACACGTAGGCAAATGTATTCCTCGGTTAGGATACACACACCATCACTTGTTTATTTCACTGAGTTGTATGCATATGGTTGCCGCATGTGGATTGAATGGTTGCACATACATGTAGAATTTCCAGTGTTTATTTACATAGGATGTTGCATACATTTGGATACATGGAATAAGCACTTGCATTTAAGGAGGTCGACTATATCAGGAGACCGCCTAATTTTTGCATTAGTATAGATTCATATTCATTCCATGCCTGCATGTACATATTGCATTAGAAATTTAACTCAGAATAATGATTGCTAGTGGATGATGGATGAGTAGATGGTTGTAGTCATTGATTTTTATATGCACGAGTTACAATTTTAGTCTTTGAGATTTCGAGGACGAAATCCTTTTAACGGTGGAGAATGTAACACCTCGAAAATTTATGTGGAAATTTAATAAAAGGATTAAATTTCAATATGATAAGAGAAAAAATGGAATTTTCATAAACTTCCAAATTTGACTATAGAACTTGCACTATTGTGTTCGTAGCGATTTTCTTGGCAATTTTCATACATAACCTTTTGAAATCGGAGCTGGTACGAGAAAGTTGCTAACGTTTTAAATTTTGGAATCAAAAATAATTAAGAAAACAAAATTTGAAATAAATATTTAAAAATGGAAAATTTCCACTGGTCAACAGATAGTTTGGGACCGATCGACCACCTGAATCTACAATAGTCGATCGATCATGGGAAACAGCTAGGGTTTTAAGCTGCCAACGGCCTAGACTTTATAATGTTAGATCGTGCTGTTGATATTGCTTTCTACCTCTATAAATACAACCCTAAACTAATTTAGAAAATGCAAATCATCTACTGAATATCCAAACTCTGTCTCTCTACAATTTGAAACCTTCTTCTCCTCAAATCACAGATTTCTTTAAATTAAATTAAAAAATAAAAGAAAAGGAACCGATGAAGATTGAACCAAGCATAGATTTAGCGAACGGAGAATACTTTAGGCATATCTCGAAGGGAATAGCTTTGGTTTGAGGTGAATTGGTTCATTATTAATTAGATGATTTACATACAATTAATTTTAGCATAGCCTATGTGATCTAGGTTGTTAGTAATCGAATTAGAAACACCGTTTAATTGAACTGGAAATTTAATAGTTATTATAGAATACGATTACTCTTTTCTAATCTAAATCTGACTAATGTTAACATATAAGTTAAGAAACTTATAAGTCTAAGTATACCCCTTTTTATTAGGTTGATAAGATTTTACGTTAAACCTAGGTTAACAAATTTATAGCAAAATTAAATTAGATATGAGTTTAGACAACTATAAATTAAGATTCAGAAACTTGGGTTTACTGTAATCTGGGTTTGTGCATGCAAAATAGTAATTAACAATTTACTATAATATAGCAGAGGAAGACGATGGGGAATAAACAAAAAATGATAATTAACGGAAGAAAAATATATACTAAAACTTCACGATTGGTCGACGGGTTCACTGAAACCAAGCGACAGCTAGCGGTCGACTGCTCCAGGAGCAAGAGGTCGACCATTAATGTTTTTCGAGTGTAGTATGAACCTCGGCCTAAGGCCCAAGTTATAAATAAAATAGTAATGTGTGTGTATATATATATTAGTATAAGTAGGGAAGCCAGTTCACTATGTCGAGACACTAGGACGTCGCAGAACTGGGTAAATGCTGTTTATTCGGACGAGGTCGATATTCGACTGGGGAGATTCTATCGCAAATCGCACTTATAGGAGGTTATGCGGTGGACGTGCAACATGATGATGATGCCTATGGAGCGTGCGATCTGACACTAACGGGATTTCCTTGGTATTCACGATGACGCATATGATGCTGTGTTGTTGATGAATCCCAACACAGTGCAATAAGAGGCATTACGCTACCATTGAGAGGTAGATACAGATGCAACGATGATGAGACACTTTGGCAAGTCGACATTACCGACTCCCCTTTAATGCGTAACTAGGATACTTGTAGTCGTAGTTGTAGGAAATGTAGTCCCATGGTGGAAATTGTAGGAAACTTATGTTGAAATAGTTACGTGTAGTCGTGATTGTGGGAAATGTAGTCCCCCGGTGGAAATTTGTGGGAAAACCTATATGGAATAGTTCTAAAAGATATTGACCAATCATTATTCGTCTTGAGATTCGCTTAGTTCTTTGACCCTAAGTATGAGCCTACACAAGTTGTTAGTCCAGGTGTGTATTGAGCTAAACCCCTTAAATAAGAAACAAGTAATTCACGGACACTTGTACACCCTAGGTCACATAAAGTATTACTAAAGTCAATGCAAGTGATCACCATATATTAATGATGTACTCATACTGACTTTTGTCTGACCCACCCCTTTTTCTTTTTTCCCACCATAGGAGGACAAGGCAGCAGTTCATAGGCCCAGCGATAGTACCAGAAGAGGCGAGCTTGGCATTAGAGTTGCTTTTTATTTCCTATTACTCTCCATGTACTATTTATCATATCTAGTATTTTATCAGACTATTTGATGTATTTTTGCATACAATGAATTTGACTCTGACTATTTTAAGATTGTGTTTTGGATATTTTCTAAGATGGTTATTTTCAGTATTTATATTATTCTTCCTTCCGCTATGAGATTTGAAAGTGTAGCATATCTTAGATTTTATCCTTATACTTTAGTCTTTGAAATGTTTAAAAACCCCGACAACTTGTACTTCTTGGCACCGACACGGGTCCAAAAGTCACCCAAGACTTTGGATTGGTGTGTCAGGAGGTGCGGGATGTCACAAAGTATATCTCCTTAAATAGCGGCCAAGTAATGTATATACATAATAATAGCACAAATTTATAATTAAGCTAAGGGTGATCCCAAATTTTGAGAATCTCATAACATTTTTATATGATAACAATGTCGTGATATAGTTCACAATAGAACTTAAGGCTCACTAGAGGTCTAGAGACATAATCTGAATTGTTCCACCTGATAATGGCAGTTTATCTGTGTTGGAGAGAGTTGATTGACATAGTAGATAATTGAATCATAGTAGCATACCCATTCACTAAGGGACTGACCCAATTAGTTTTGAAGAAACTAATTGGGGAAGATGGAATAAGATTCCATAATTAACCCCAGGTGCAAATAAGTGATTGAGAGAATTAGGGGTATGCCCTAGAGGAAATTATGTAATTTGTTACATAAATGTAACTCGATAACCAATTTTATTTGAAATAAAAGATGTTTACTTTCTATTATATACTTGTTATAAATTTATAAATATTGATTAGTAAATTTAAATATACGTGTCAAAAAGTCCATAAATGATGTGTTTCCGATAGCAGTTACAAATAGTTGTAACCATGAGTATTATATCACAATATGATAAGTGCATCATTTTAGATATTTTTAGTCAAGATGTATCAAGACTGGAAATCGATGCATCCGTTAAGACTAGAATACGTAACGCCCTCCTAATGTTGGGCAATGCATTACTCACGCTGCTGGAGACACCAAGGAGTTACATACTGATAGTTATTGGATAACTATGAAATGACTCACTCGATAGTTTTTTGTTGGTTGATATGACTAAGGTCAAACAGAAAATATCGAAGTTAAAAATTTACACAGTTCTCTTGCCTTGAGAATACTATTGATCTTCAATATGATATCTCCAATTTGATTATAGTTAAATTGTGGCACGACGTCCATCGAACAACTATAGTTGGGTCGAGTGCAAGTATTGGAAGTGAAACACTATTCAAGAGAGGGTTCGTCTCCACAGGTATATGGGGTTAGTATCATGGTCAATTGAAGTCAACTCAAAGTCAAAATCTCTGACCAAAATAGTTTGGTTAATAATAATTGTTATTATTGAACCAAGTACTTTGTATTTGGACAATAGAGTTGAATACAGACGATATTGGAATTTTGACCATAACCAAATTCCATGAGTATAAAGCGATACAGTTTTGACAAAGAGAATTGGTGCAAATAATAGTCACTACTGGGTAACAATTAAAATTGTAAAAATTGGATTTTTACCAGAGCTATGTAAGTGATAAATTTGACCAAAATGTCACATCACTAGCTAAGGTGAAGTGTGAACATTGATATTTGAATTGTTTGATATCAACTACCGACCAATTAACACTTTGTCTATATACGACATCGATGTACGTTTAGATTTGATTCAAATATAAAATATCAAACCTAGCTTGAAGTGAATTGAGGCCCAATAGGAGGACATGTGTGGCTGGCCATGAAAGTGGGAAAAGACTTGGAATTTGATTAAAAAAGATGTGAAAATGGCTAAGGAAATGGAAGATATGTTACCATCTTTAAGCTCATTATTTCCTATGTTATTAAAACACCTCTTGCCTTTCTTTTCATTCTAATTCTATTATAGGGTTTTAGCCACCACCCCTCCTTTTCTTCCATAGCCAAAAATTTCTCTTATCGCTCTCTCAAAATTCAAGAAAAACACAAAACAAATTCAATATAAAGAGGAAAAGGAAACAGTTTGTAGCTTTCTCAAAAGGGTTGCGACTTTTGGAGTGCTGATCCGAAATTCAAGCGGAGTATTATAGATTCAACTTTCAAGGTATTCTCTTGTGTAATAACAAGGTATCATCTTGATTTAAAAATTATTAAATTACTTATAACTGATTATTACATGATTTTATTTAATTAATTTATCCATTATCATGTTCTCCTATATATATGCTATCGACATGAGATGGAAAATACAAACATATGTATGTGAATATTTCTGATTAAAATTTTGCTATGTTTGTATGCTTGGAGATGTAATTTTATTGATGAAATCATAATTTTTTTTCTTTTTAATTTTAATTTTAATTTGACAATGGTTTAAAATAAGTTTTATCCGGTTAACTTTAATCTATACAAATTTTTCATATGTAATCGTATAATCATGTGGTTTTACTAATCAACTGATTTTGATCATATGCTTTATTTTATAATAAAGAAAATTTCAAATTTGATAAGTAGTTGTTAAGTTTAACCAAATATGTTTACATATACATACATACATATACATATATATATATATATACATACATACATACATATACGTATACGTATATTATATATATATATATATAATTTTTTGTATGTACATATGTCAAATTAAATTCACGTATTTATTTTATAAGGTACTAATTATGTATATACATACATACATATGAATAAAAAATTATTTTAAAAAAAAGAGGGAAGAAAAGGAAAGTTTGGCTAATTTGTTTTGTATAAGGAATGTTTTGTTAAGATGTTTAGTAACCATATATGTGCTTGTATGTACAAATATACATATTACACATACACACACACTCTTATATGTTAACATCTATTTAATTATAAAGTTATTTTATGTAATTTTAAAGTACATTTATAGTTCATTTAAAGTGCATTTAATGTGTATTTAATGTGTATTCAAAGTGTATTTAATACTTTTGTTTGTGGTCATAAGTATATAGAATATGAATAGTGATTTGTTGCCAATTATTACTTGTTACAAGATTGATTTATTTGGGGTTGGAAACTTAAAATTAAAATTGCAATCTAATTTACAAGTATTGTAATGTCTGTCTTTCTTACACCTAAAGACGACATTTAATACATTCTCGGTATTCGTGTGCCGATTATTTAAGTGTCCAAACGATAGGTCATTTGGGGTGAAGAAAGAAAAGACAGGCCATCACTACAAGAAAACCTGCTTTTAGTAGCATTTATTGGTGGCGTTTAAGGCTAAGTGCAACTATATTTGATTTTCAGTTATATTTTATTATGTTCAACGCCACCAAAAAAATTTCAGCTCGCCTACCAATTTTTTATTTCGCCGCACTACTTCAGTTATACACAAAACTTACGTCCTGGAAATCATATCCACTTCTTAAACATTATTCCTCTATCTCCCTACCCTAAATCATTTCCTTCTTCTTCCTGTTACTCTAAATCGATCGATCATGATAACACCACATGTTGAGGTTGACGCCGCCGCATAAAGTCGAAGTGTAGTTGGAATCTAGAACCACCGAAGAGGAGTTGTCATCGAGATATAAAGAATGAGTTTGCTACAGCCGTGGAGGATTTCTTGCTGCTGCCGTTAAATTGTAGATGCCATCGCCTAATATCAAGTGCCTCTACCTCCTGAGAGATTGTCGTCGCTGTGGAATCATGGATTTCTTAGAGATTGTCGTCTGGGGAGTCGCTGGAGGTGCGTCGTTGTTGCCGTGCTTGCTTGGAACTCACACCATTTGAAAGAAGCCATTGCCTATCGCCCTGGATGCTCTCGTTGAAGGTTTGCTTTGGGTTTGAGGTATGTATGCCTTTCCCGATTAAATTAAAGTTATACACAAAAATTGAAGTTAGATTAGAAACTCATTTTAACTCACACATAAATTAAAATCTACGTAAAAATTGAAGTCAGATTAGAAAATACTAGTGAGACTGGAGAGATGATTATGAATTAGTTTTCAAATAAGGATACGAAACTAACTGTTGTTTGTACCTAGTTAGTGGCAACAATTTGTTTTAGCTTGGTTTAGTTAGAATTAAAATATGAAGTATTTTCAGATTATATGATATTCATATTAATGTTTGATTTCTTCCATGATTTCTTTACGTATGGTTTAAAATGTTTGGTGTCAAACAGCGGCCTTTCATGTAAATATTAAGGTTGTCATTGATATATGATGATAGAAACTACTAGCCAAACCAAGTTTAGATAACTTTGTAAAATAAATTCTCCATTGCATATACCCCTGTTTCTTCTGTAAATTAAGGCATAATTTGTTTTGTTATCCTGCTGTAAATTTGACATTGTTTTTCTTTTCCTGAAGGTGTGGGATGCAACTACATCAGATTCAAACATCTTTGTCTTTCTTAAGTCATATCTCGATACCGTTCCGGATCCTAGGCATTGGTCTCAAAAGCGCAAGTTTTTACAGGTAATCTTTGTAAAAGTACATCTTTACTAAGGAATACAACATCGTTCTTTTTTGCATGCATTAATTTCATGCTCTTTTTAAGTGTTATACAAGGGTAGATAAGAAAACTTTTGTCCTTCTTATGTATCCATATATTATGTGCTTTTAGCAGGGAGCCAGCTGTAAATCCATGGAGTGAGGACTGGTGGTGTTTTCTATAATTCAATTTAATAGTTTGTTAACGTTGTTCAGAATGCTTAGATCCCATGGTGATTTAATTCAAATAAACGCACAAAGTTCATGTAGATCTTAGGCTATGTCATTTAATTAAAAATTAGTCTTCATATGCGATGAGGTTCAGATAATTCTTTCTCCAATGATATTAGTCCTTGTTTGTTTGTTTGTTTTGCATGTGCATAAAATGAAAGTAAACTTTTTTTTAATAGTTTAATAAATTATAAAACCTTACTTTTGTCAAACTAGGATATAACTTCTTGATGAGTTTTCATCAGTGTAGGATCCACTTACATCTGCTTAACAAAGCCTAGTGTTCTTCTCATTTATATGAATCTTATCGGAATTCCCTTTGTGATGTAGGGAAAGCGTGGTATAGAGAAGCAACCATTTTAACTTCTAGATTTTATTGTTGCTGCAGGAATAGAGAAAACAAGACAGGTAATCCAAAAAAATATTACGACTTGGTATAGGTAGTTAACCATTGAGCCATTTAGATACTTCTATATTTTAGTATCATGATCACATTCTTACTTTCTACTACGTGTGAATTTTTGTGTTACCATCGTCCTTTGGCATATATCGAGAAAGTGGACAATAAGAAGCTAAAACAGAAGCAACCAGAACAAATGCAACCAAAGATGGGAAAATGGATATAGATTATCGGGTTAGTTTTGAATTGTTTGAATGAAAAAAAAGATAATATAAAAGGTCTATTTTGTCAATTTTAACCTGATATATGTGATGAATTGATCAGCTGTAACGACCCGCTATTTTGGACCATTCGCATCCATTATAAGTGTATAGGTAGACACTCATGCCAGAATTGAATTGCTCAAAATACCGCGTTGTTAATTTAAATTTGGCAAAACTGAACATATACAGTAAATAAAAATCACAGATCACAAACAATAAATGCAGCGGAAATAAAAGAGATAGTAGTTCATGAAGCTACTATATGAATATATAAAAATACATCAGAGTTTACAACAGAAGAGTAATACGATACATCAGATACAAATCAGAATACATCACTGGGATCATCAAATACTGAAAGCAGAATAGATGGCTGGATCTTCAAGCAAAACTCCAACTTCAAAGGTGAGTCTCGAATACTGGTACACTCAGTCTGACCCGAGCGTAAAGCAAAAACACAAGACACTCAAGTCAGGATTAACATTCTTATATCAATAAATCCAACTCAAGTGAAATAGCAATTGAAATACAAGTAACTCAAAGGATGTTTGGAATAACCATCCTTTAAGGATCCGTTAAACTATCTACTAGGTAGTAATATACGCTAAATAGATAATTGTCTATCAGTAATATAAGGTATCAAAATAGTGTTAAGTCATGGCCCATTCCACCCTTAACACATTTTTATTCCCAAAAGCATATACAAGACCGTAGTTTCCCCAAAACCGGAAGTCACCAGAGGGCAATCCATATACTAAAGGTACAAAACAAAATCGTAGTGGTCGCGTATAAAGGGATACAAGTATGACAAGGCACATGAGGCAATACCCAAGGTAGTGATACTACCGTTTGCCTGATCCGGACTGGTGAGAACGCAACGCCGCAGTGCCCGCAACACCGTGAAACAACACTCCCAAAATCAAGGGTGCACCAATCGACAACAAGTAATGAGTAGTTCGAAGAAGTGTGTTCACTTGAGGTAGCTAATCCTCCATTGGCCCGGCACGGCTCCTGTTTTAGTCATTTCCAATTTGACACAAACGTCAAGGCTATCCATCATCGTTCTCTTTCTTCAGTCAACACGTACATCATTCCAACCACTTCATTCTAGATCACCACTCCACGTATAGTTATTAAAGTGGTTTCCGGTTTAGACAAAGAGTATGTCCATAACCGATTCCGGTCTCTTTAATAACTTTCGTAATTATTACACCGATTGGTCGTTTAATATATTTCAAAACCAAATCAAATTCAATTTCAAATAGAATTTGTAAATCAACACTTCATTTGTCTTTCTAACCAATTTCCAAAATTTACGTTTCAAAACTTCCACATTACCATTTCAAAATCTTATAATACAATTTAAAATTTTATTTAAAACGATTCAAATATTGATTCAAGTTCGTATATCAGTTTCATTCCGAAATCATTTAAATTAACTTAATTTAACATTCAAATCCATTAAATTTATTTATCGATTTCATTTAATATTCGTTAAGTAAATTTGTCATTCAAAACAATTTCTATTTAATTTCCAATTCAATAAATCAATTATTTAAATTCCACTTCCTTATATCAAAACTTACAAATTCAATTAAATTATATTCATCAAATCAAATTCTTTAAATTTCAAGTCTTACATTAATTTCAATAAATCGCATTTTATTTCTTGTTAAAGAAATTCAATTTCACTTATTTACTTACTTAAATAATTTTCCAAAAACTTAATTAATAAAGAAAACTCAATTTCAATTATTCAAGAAGAAAAATTCACTTATTCAAAATTCAATTTTACTTATTAAAGAATTCAATGCAATTTAATCATTAAATAATTCGATCTTTTTTTTATATTAAATAATTCAAAACTTAATTATTAAATAATTTCAAAGTTTAATAATTTCAAACTTAATTATAATTTCAAACTTAATTATTAAATCATTTCAAAGTTTAATAATTTCAAACTTAAATATATCATTTCTCAAATTAAACAGCATTCTTTCATCAATTACATTGTTAATATTTTGTTTCAGATTATTAAATATTAACATTTTCCTTTCGTTAAAATTCAATTTTCAACTTCATTTCAAAACCATATTATTTATTCAAATAAAATCTTATTAAAATTTAAATCAAATTATTGACCAATCGGGTTTTATTAAATTCTCTATCCTAAGTCAAGTTCATTTGAGTATTTATCATTTCAACCTGATTCCAATTTAATTCAAAATCAAAACATAGCAAAAGGGAACTTGTAGTGTGATAACTGGGATGGTGTCAAAGTAAATAAACAAGCAATAACAACAATCAATAACAATCAAATAATCAATTCAAATAATCCCGAAATAATCGTATTAATTCGCATTGTTGTTTGTGCAAATTAATATAATTATTCCTAGAATCTACACTATCATTTCATGTAGATTAAAGATTATCACATTTATATTTATACGGTTCTTCAATTTTCATTCGATTTCAATTTTACACTACAACAATTAATCAAATATACGTTCAATGGTTCAAAGTGTAACTATCACTATTCTACATGTCAATAAATTTAACAAATAAAAGGGGTCATATTCAACTAATCAAATTCGACATATATGTCGATTCAAATTTTAATTATCCTACGTCAAATTTACTTGCATAATATTTATCACTTTATACATTACAATTTTAACGTCCAATTGTAAACATCAAACAATCAATCATTTAACAACCAAACTGGATTATCATTTCATATATATAACAGATAATGGTGTTAGATGTCATAGGTGAACTGATACAGTTAATAGCATAAATAACAGTAGCTTATTTCAATTGTCGTTTCAATTGAAATCAAATTTAATAAATAAAAGAACGTTAATCGTGAGTGATTGCTCACCTTTCGAGGATAGAGATGCACGAGAAGATAATCCGGATACGCACACTGATACAGACATAGAGATTGAGTTACGAATCCAAGCAAAACAAATCGGCACGAATTCAACGATCAAAGCTGATAACAGAAATCGATGAAATCAAATCAAAACATTCAACATAGCAACAAATAAAAACATGTCCTGCATCAAAGTTTAACAATATAATTATATGTGCTACCGAGATCGAAATGGTCTGAAATTTGGTGTGAATAAAGATCAAAACTTGTATTTCAAACTGCAAAAGAATCACTTATTTTGGACAAGAGACGAGAAAAGTTACGATGTCACGAACATAGACTCAGGCCATGTTTGCAGCAGTGTAAAATAATTTCTAAGTACAAAAGAACAACTGCTTGGGTCTAACTTCTTGATGAGAAACAGAGGATCAAATTACCTCGCATGAAGCTGAAAATTCGTAAATATAAAATAGAAAACTCAATCTTTCCAACAAAAAAAGAATCACTGTATTCCGACGTAAGACGGAAGAGATATGATGCGTCAAACATGAACTCAGGTCGTGTTTGCAGCAGTGTAAAATAATTTCAAGTACAAAAGAACAGCTGCCTGGGTCTAACTTCCAGATCCTCAACCACTAATCAAACGATGTCGGATTTTGCTGAAATTTGACAGGCATAAACTAGGTAACTTCGACTCTTTTTTAAAAATAAAATCAACCCATTCCGATAAAACATGAGTAAGATATGATATCGTGAACATGAAGTCTAACTGCTGTTCAGAGAAAAAAAATAATATAAAATGGTACATAAGTTTCAAACACGTATGCTGAACCATCCTTACAGTAAACAAACTATATATTAAAATAGTACTAACCAATATATACCATTTTCTTTTTAAATCAAATATTATATATACGTAACAACGTAGTAATTTATAATAATGAAAATAGTTGTACTAGTATTCGAATATAAAAGTCGATGAACAAATATATTATTGAAGACTTAATAGTATTATACTCAACGTGTTTACCTTCGTGAAATACACCACTGCTTATAAACAATGTATATAAACGTAAATATGATATAATATAAATGGAAAAACACTATATATCTTATACGGAATGTGTATCATATGCACAGCCTACGAAATCACCTTGAGGTCAAAACATAAAATTATAAATAAGCCATTAACCGGTATATATTGTAAATATACTACTATCAGTATCCATCGTTATAACTATAAACCTTTACTATGAAACATATATAGAGTAACATTATAAAGGTACATATAAGCAAATATATGACTAATATTTTATTTAAACCATACATATTTATTTTCCACGTACCAAACAGAAAGGCTCGGCAATGGAGGGAAGAAGAAAATAGGCGGAGGTCGGTGGTTGCTCGATGCTCGACGTGGTGTCTCCGAGGTGGAGATGCGGTTGTGTTAGCTTCGGTGGACGGAGGAGCTTTGGTTGATATGGTGGAGGGACACTTGGCCGAAGGTGCTTGGTGTGGCGGCCTTGGCTGCTGGTCATTGGAAGCTCGGCAGCAGGCTTGGGGTTTGGATGGCGGGGTTGAGTTGTATGGAAAGGAAGGCTCGGATGTGGGCTGCTAGAGGGAAAGCGGGTGATGGTGTGGGTTCAGAAGCCATGGCGGATGAACATGAGGAGAGGGAGATGAAGGCTATGTTCTAGTGAGTGGTAGGAAGTGGGTTCAAAAGGGGAAACAGAGAAGAAGAGAGCAAGGAGAGAGAACGCATGCACAAGAGCAGGGAGTAGAAGAGAGTGGTGCTTTCGGCAAAACATGAGCTGCATGTTTCCATTTTTTTTTCGCATGCATAATGGCAGTAAAGGAAATGATGAACTCGAAGAGACAACAATTAAATATGCTGGTTGGAATAATAAAAGCCATGCATGTTAAATTTACGAGATATAAATGCAAACGGCTCTTTTTAGGAATTATAAAAGCCAATAGCTGTTCAATTTAAACGGTTGAATCAGAAAAGACGTTGAAAATCAAAAGTTAGAATTCGGTACCGGTACAATAAATCGTTATTTCTATTTCGTCGAGTATCGGACTTCGAAACAAACAAACGAATATACTATGGAGATCAGCACGATGAGACGATCAAAACGGTATACAGATACCAGTGCTATGATTGAATTATAAAAATTCGAATTTTCTAATAGCGGAAAATGCAAGAAAAACGATGAAAAATAAGATCGACGGAGCCAAAGATATCTGAATTTGGAAAAACGACAAACTGACATCTTGCCCAGAAGATGGTTTAGAAGTTTTCTATGTAAAAATATTTAGGTTTCGGAAACATTTTATTTTCATCGCTTTTTAACTGATTAAATTGAAGTAAATTTACGCGCGAAATAAACTTTCATATTTTCGGACGAAAATTTACCAGTTGCTATGTTTAATTAAATGCATTCCAAATATCAAATTTATATTTCAAAATTTTATCGTTTAAAATTTCACAAAATTTCAACTAATTACGTTATTAAAACAGTTGAAATTTACGGGTCGTTACACTCTCCCCCACTCAAAACTTTTCGTCCCCGAAAAGGAACGAGGTAGGAGAATAGAAACAACCAGAAAGAAAAACAGATTTGAAATAAAAAATAACAATTAATTTAAACCATATAAATTCAAATTTAAATTAATTGATATTCAACAATTGATTTAATCCATTTGATTTCACTAAAATCAATCTCAACTATTTCTAAATTCATTATCTTATTATCCAATTATCTTTAATTTACAATTCTTAAAACCATAAATTTGAATAGTCTTTTATTATAATCATATTTTTTTCAACAATTTTAAATTCTTCTTTATTCCAAATTACTGTTAAATTTATTCTACTTAATATATCTACTCACATATATTTAACCCATATAAATTAATTTAAACATAAAAGTTTCAATTTAAATTACTTTACATCTATTAATTTCTTTTAAATTCAAGGTATTTTCATACGTTGATCAAATTTCAATTTATTAATTCTTTCAAAACAAATTTATTAATTCTTTCAAACAAATTTATTTCATTATTAACTGAGTTTTCTTATTATCCTATCTAACTCTATTAACATCTTTATAATCAAAATTTAGTGTATAACATTTATTATAAACACTCAAATTTTATTTAGAATTTCAATTTATCTTATATATTATCCAATTACATATTCAACTTCTGAATGATTTAGGTAAGTTGTATTAGAATGCAGTTGAACAATATACAAATAAAATTTTCCCAATTCAATTATTCAAGTTTAAATACTTATTCCAAATTTTGGTTTTATTTATAATTGAAGACGTCTTTTAACAGGATTTTTAGGAATCAAATTTCCGTTTAATTTCAAACCCTTTAGAAATGATTATGTATATACTATATATATTAAATCAAATTAAATTTAAAATAATATACCCATATATATATATATATATAAATCAAGTCATATTTAAGAAATTCTAATTAAAATATTTTTCCAAAACAAAACCGTAGCAAAGCTACAGAATGGTTTCTCCACTTCGAAACTCAAAAATGAAAGTCGATGATGCGGCCGCCATCACCGAAATTTTTTTCCAACGACCAAGAGAAGAGCACTGATTTCAATATTTAAATTCTTTGAAAACGGTTTCTATTTGAAAATACGTTCAATAATATACATTTTAACAATTTAAAAACCAAAGCTTGATATTTTAGGAATTTAAATTCTCAAATTTCTGAATTAAATTCATTTCAAATTCCAAATCAATTTATAAACCATATTTATAAATTCATTTAGACCAATAAATGATAATCAAATATTATCATTTCAAACAATCAATTTAATTAACTTATTAAATTCCAGAAAATTTACTTATATTTTTACAATATATCAAACAAATTTGAAAACAATATTGTGTCAGTTTTCTCTGCTCAAGCGTTTTGGAAATCCTATCGATAGCGTTGATCAGACGAATCGATCGAAAACCCAAATCAACATCAACAACTCAAACAACACAATATATAAACATTTTTAATATTAATTTACAGATACACTTCCTCGCTTGACGATACAAGAATGGATTTCAAAGCAAGGATAGAGATTCAAATTTTGATGGACTTAAATCTAAGAGAATTTTGATTCGAAAATAAGTTTGAAACAGAAGATAAGATAATCCAATTACCACAATCGGAAGATGGATGAGTTTATTTAATTCACGGGCAAACTTAACGGGTCGTCCGTAACTTCAAGAATAAGATCGATGCTGAATTCCAAGGTAAATCAACACTCGATCTCAAGAGATGGAATTCAGGTATAGCAGGGAATAGATAGCATCGTAAAACGAGGATACAGAAATCTCCGATAAATCGATGCCTATTATAAAGGAGTTTTTCTCCTTTATGAATCATTCGAAGATTGGCGAGACCGCCGATCTATTATAGAGATCATTCAAAGTGGAGGTATGGGATGCTCCAGAATTGAAAGAAGACGAATAGTGAGGGACACGAATGAAATTTGGAACCATAGGGAACGTTCCAAAATTCAAAGGAATCGAGTCAAAAGGAAGAGATTGAAACTCGAATGAGAGTGATTCTGTAAATACATTTACCCTATATGTTGAGTTTTTCCTAGAGCTACCAAAGCTCTGATACCAACTGTAACGACCCGCTATTTTGGACCATTCGCATCCATTATAAGTGTATAGGTAGACAGTCATGCCGGAATTGAATTGCTCAAAATACCACGTTGTTAATTTAAATTTGGCAAAACTGAACATATACAGTAAATAAAAATCACAGATCACAAACAATAAATGCAGCGGAAATAAAAGAGATAGTAGTTCATGAAGCTACTATATGAATATATAAAAATACATCAGAGTTTACAACAGAAGAGTAATACGATACATCAGATACAAATCAGAATACATCACTGAGATCATCAAATACTGAAAGCAGAATAGATGGCTGGATCTTCAAGCAAAACTCCAACTTCAAAGGTGAGTCTCGAATACTGGTACACTCAGTCTGACCCGAGCGTAAAGCAAAAACACAAGACACTCGAGTCAGGATTAACATTCTTATATAAATAAATCCAACTAAGGTGAAATAGCAATTGAAATACAAGTAACTCAAAGGATGTTTGGAATAACCATCCTTTAAGGATCCGTTAAACTATCTACTAGGTAGTAATATACGCTAAATAGATAATTGTCTATCAGTAATATAAGGTATCAAAATAGTGTTAAGTCATGGCCCATTCCACCCTTAACACATTTTTATTCCCAAAAGCATATACAAGACCGTAGTTTCCCCAAAACCGGAAGTCACCAGAGGGCAATTGTCACATACCGAAATTTTCGACTTTCGAAAATTCGACATCGATACTCACTTTATCGACTGCCGAGAAATCGAGTGCCGGAAACTCGAATAGTGATGGTTTTAAATAGAAGAAAAAGGTAAAAGAAGAAGAAAAAAAGCAGAAAAAGAAAGAAGAAGAAACAACAGAACAACAGAAACAGAAAACAGAACAATATCAGAATCTCACATTCGCAGCGGAACAACATATAATAGATAAATGAATAATCTTTAAATCAAAGAACTATATCATTTTATACATACATCAATCAGAGTCAATATACGACTCAATACAACAATGGACAGTATATAAACTTGTCCTCATACAGAATACACAGCGGAATAAATAATACCAGATACAAATACTACGTCTCGCCATCCAGCTTGCTTCCAAAGCTCCAGAATATCCAGAATATCCTGATAACATAACTCTAGACTGCCCGTGTGGAAATTGGTGGGCACCCAGAGTTTAGAAGGGAAACAATAAACTCCGAGTCAGTCATGGTGACTGGTGTGAGATCGTAAAACAGTTTATTTTTAAACAACAACAGGAAGATTTTAAAGTCAATTTCGCAATGCTTTTGAAAATGAAACTACCATAAGGCCTCCTGCCACACACACATAATGCAAACGCAGAATCGGAGGAGATTTCTCCTTATGATAGTCAAAGATGCTTGATACGCAAAATCAAATCATTTTTGATATTATTATTAGTGCATAGTGTAGAAAACATTTCGAAAGTATAATATTAATCTTAGCCAACATACGACCAGTATCGTATGCCTACTATAGCTACCATCTAAACAGTGGTGACCACCGTACGTAAATGGCAGGTTCTACAACTAATACCGTACAAAGTTCGTATTGGAGTTTGGATTTCCAACAAATGGTCAGGCTAAGGAACTTCCTATGCCACGATGGGTACGTCCCTGGAATAGATGACCCGAGAACCTAAGCGGATCTCTGCCAACACAAGGCCGGGTTACCTCTGCAAAAATAGGTAACTACTGACACGCGTATGCCATCCCCCGATCGTCACCGATCTTCCCGAGGATCCTCGATTCGCAACAACCACAAAGTAATAAATTTGCAGCAACCACAGAGGTTAAGTATCTGGGCTCCATACCATGATACCACATTTATCCAGAAGGAATGACATACACTAAGGGGCGCTACTCCCTAGAACCCTGCTGCATCCTTCCTGTTTTGACCATTTCCGGGGTGTGAGGCTCGACGAAGTCTCGTCCACAAAGCTATGCTTTCTACAAAGCCATGCTTCGGGTCAAACAAATGATCAACCTATGATCACAAAGATAAATGATCAAACAAATGATCATATCACAAATGATCAAACACTGATCATTTCACAGCAACACTCAGTATGTCACGTTACCAAATTGGGAATATATCGCTGATAAATTTCAATTACATAACCTCTGAGCTCGTACGTCTCAGAGAAGGGTGTTAAGCTAAGAGAATAAATTCTCCGCCACCAACAGAAATGTATTTGAAAGGAATCAGCTTTATATCTCAAATTGTAACGTCAGACACACAATCCATACAAGTCTGTTCCGGGATCGAACAGAACCGAAGGCACTTCTCACGAAGCCCTTGCACATCCGGATAATTTTCAATCACGTCTGGACTTCCCGTCACTAAGGGTGATAAAAATCTCTAAATCGGAGATCAACCGATGTAGAATAACTCGACGGTAATCCTTCCGTTTTCAAAAATATCCGGTCTTCAACACCGGTCATCAAATGCAATTCATTACGACGTATCACATATTCGGAATGGGTTATACGACCCCATGGTCCTTTCCCGGCTAACCCAAATAGTGAGCGCTTATTCAAAAATTAGTGTGGCATTCAAATTCATCCAAATCAAAACAAATACCATTCAAGGTAATTATTGATAGTCGGTTATTTAACTATCAATAAAGATGCGCAACATCGTCAGATTCCAAATAATTTTCCAAATTATTTATTTTCCAAAATATCTTTACTAGATATATAATTTCCACACTTCAAAAATAAATCAATATTTATTTTTAAAATGAATTCCCATTTCTTTTATAAATTCCATAGTGAATTTATATTTCAAATATCTACTGATATACGATTTTCAATCGATTTCAATATTCACTTTCAATTTATCTTTAAGAAGATAAATTCTCAAAAACGTTTCATTTCATTTTGGAAAAACATTTCCCTACTTATTTAATAATAAGTAATTCACCAATCTTATTTATTTTCAACATTTGAAAAATATTCGATATACTTAAAATCAATATTAAGTATATATTTCATTCTTTAAGGAAATCATTCTCTTAAGCATATTTATTTGAGTCAAAACGAATGTTACGTAAAACATCGTTACGACTCCTCAAAATCACTAGTATAGGGATTCGGAATTTAAGATAGATATATAAATCCCAATACTATATAAAAAAACATTTCCTTTCGGAAATCATTTACTATAACAACAGTGTTATAGTCCACAATTTCCTTCTTCCTCGAAAACGTCTATTTCAACAATGAATGTTGAAATCTATGATTTCGATATTTAACACATTTTAAAACATCGTTAAAACGGTTAACTTCATTTTTTTAATATCACTTCCCCAAAACATAACCATTTTACTTAATAATATATTCACTGTCCAAAATCGTGAATATACTTCACTAACCAAATTTCAATATTTTCTACACATTTTATTTCAAAGATTATCCACTGTCCAAAATCGTGGATAAATTCCCAAACAAACTCTTATTATTACAACATTTAACTTAAAGGATAATTCGTTGTCCAAAATCACGGATATCTCTCCTTTATTAACTTCTATGTTTAATTTATCAAATTTTATCGATTTCGGATTTATAAAACGACGTTTATAAATTCGCCTTTATATTTCATAACAACTTTGATTTACAAATCTCCTTTATTAACAAATTCGATCAATATTCCATTTAAAGGGAAAAAAATCCAATTTATAAGTAAATTTCTTATAAATCTTTTATTCTACAATTTCATTCATTTTATAACTTCACACTTTATAAATCTATAAACTTCATATCTTCACAATTTATAATTCTATAAACTTTCTATCTTCACAATTTATAATTCTATAAACTTTCTATCTTCACAATTTATAATTCTATAAACTTTCTATCTTCAAAATTTATAATTCTATAAATTTTCTATCTTCACAATTTATAATTCTATAAACTTTCTATCTTCAAAATTTATAATTCTATAAATTTTCTATCTAACACTTATAAAAACTCGTTTTAAATTCCAATAATTTTAATTGATAAATATCAATTTTTGTACATCTTTTACATACATCGTTTTAATAATTCAAAAATCCAAATTTAAACTATTTTATAAATTACTTAGCTATTTATTTCAAAAATCATCTTTTGGTTATATTTCACAAACATTATAATTTCCATAACTTTAAATTTCTAACATTTATTTATTTAAAGTAAATCAATTCAAAAATTCAAATAAAACGTATACTTTCAAATAATCACTTTTAATTTCTCTTTTAAAGTTAAAATCGTTATTTTTAAACTTCAAAATTTGAATCCGATGATGCAACGCACCAATTAGTCCATCACAACATTCAATATCATATATCAATATGATAACAGAATATACATCAATATCTGTAAATAAATAAATACAGTTGAGGAATCCAGTTGGATCCCTCCAACCTGTTTCCCTGCATCCAAAGACGTCAGCACAATACCAATTCCACTTCGAGGTGGAATATCGCGGTATATGGGTTTTATAAAAAAAATCCGCTTACTAACGGCGCAATAGGGTCTCATCCGCTATACGAGGCGGGAAATCATCAATCCAATATATACATATGCCAATATGTATATATTGCTATATATATAGATATATCCTACTATATCTAATATCACATCCAATAGCAATCAAATCAATCAATAATTAACTGCAATACAAAATTTGTTTTGAGTGAGAAAAATCTCACCTTTGCTTTTAATTCGCAATTAATTTCCAATCCAGTTTGTTTCCTTCACCGTTTTAGACCTTGTATAAACGATTTATACAATTTATCAATATTCGAATTAAATCGAATAATAAATTTTCATTTCAATGGATTAAATTGTTTTAACAATTTAAATTTGAACTAATTTAACCATTAATTTCCTATTAGATAAATTAAATTATCCAAATGACTTTATCAAACAAATCCTCTCTTACCAATTTATTTAATTAAACTAAATCCCCTTTTTTAAATAAATATATTCCACCCAGATTATATTTTAAATAAATATCTTCTTTTCAAATAAAAATCCGTTAATAACTAAAATGAATAAATTTCCATTAAATGGATTTATTTAATCTTAAACTGATAATTTAAATTTCTTAAACCCATTTCCCTTTTCTAAATTTAATTAACTAATAGTTCTTTAAACTTATATATTCATTAGATCTAAATGGAAAATAAATAAAAGAAAAATATTCTTTCTAACATTTATATTAAACAGAAAATGATTTATACTTTATTACTTTCATTTACCATATATATTAAAAATAAAACCAAATCTGCATATATCTTTTACTGTGTATATTATATTCTCTGTTCCGTATAACCATTTCTTATACACTACCAAAAATTTAAATTGAAGAATTTAAATTGTTTTATACCTTATTGTTAAATGCCCAGGCTCGACCACAACCAGACACTCCACCTCCCAACATTCGATCGGAGCCCCTAGACTCGCGAACGCCATCGCGATTCTTCTCGAACGAGCGCCACCGTGACCATCTATGACACGCCGTCGCCCACGAACTGAACTTGCGAAACCCAACTTCGTCCACACTCGCGCCTCCTTCCAGCCTAGCGAATCGCCTCGCCTCCCAGTTGCTCGCGTGTCCCCCATCGATCGCCGCTCGCCGAGACCCCATTGCCTGTCGATGCTCAACGAACTGCCGCCGCTCCCATGCCGCAAACCACCCCTACCCTAGACGCCATCGCACGCTGCCCCACTTCGACGCGGGTTCGCGCCGCCGCCTGGCTTCGCACGCGACAGCCCGATCCTACCCTTGCCCAGAGTCGCGCGCGCGATTGATTTACGTTGACTTCGAACGAATTGGGAATAGAGGAGAACTGTCGTTCGACCATGATTCATCACTTTTTTTTAAGAGGAACGAAATTTTTAATTTTCGTTTCAGAGATAATTCGAAGCAAAGGAGATACGCGACTTCGATTAAACGAAAAAGGGATTCGAGACTATAGATTTATGAAGGCAGCGATCTCTTTTTCTTTTTGAACTTATCTGTGTGCTATTAAAATGGGGATAAGGGGAACAAGAAAGGGTTTCTTTTACCGGCCATAAATTTGTTCTTTTGATTTTGAAACGAACTAAGAATTGAGAGGAGAGGGATTTAAACATAGAAGGCAAGGGAGACAAGGGAACGTGTTTTAACAGGGAGAACGTGTTTTGTTCCGTGATCTTTGGCAACCATTTAGGCGTAATTTTAGGGGGAGAGAAAATGGCTGGTGTTAACAAATTTAAATTTAAATTTGAATTCAATTTAATTTCAACACGTTTAACTATCGTGTGGTCACGTATTAACTCTGAAAAATATGAAAATTGAAATCCGACAATAATACAATATTCTGGATCCAATGGAACTGGTTTCGTCGAATTCTGAGACTGCGCCTCGGACGACTATTTTTAAATATCGATACGAGCGATATAAATTCAAAACTGATCAAATCAATTTCAACTTTGATTCTGAAGCTTCTATTATCTTTAGTGTTATCATTACAAATTTTAAAAGGCTTTCGAAATATTTTTCTTCAGCTAAAAATTGAAGATATAAAACTTTATTCAATTCAATAGATTAAATTTTTAAAGTTTAATTACAAAATTCAGAGTTATATCGGGGATTCAAATTAAATCATCATTCAAATATTTAAAAATTAATTAAATATTCTCAATTTAATTTGTTAAAAATTCTGGGTCGTTACAGCAATCCATATACTAAAGGTACAAAACAAAATCGTAGTGGTCGCGTATAAAGGGATACAAGTATGACAAGACACATAAGGCAATACCCAAGGTAGTGATACTACCGTTTGCCTGATCCGGACTGGTGAGAACGCAACGCCGCAGCGCCCGCAACACCGTGAAATAACACTCTCAAAATCAAGGGTGCACCAATCGACAACAAGTAATGAGTAGTTCGAAGAAGTGTGTTCACTTGAGGTAGCTAATCCTCCATTGGCCCGACACGGCTCCTGTTTTAGTCATTTCCAATTTGACACAAGTGTCAAGGCTATCCATCATCGTTCTCTTTCTTTAGTCAACACGTACATCATTCCAACCACTTCATTCTGGATCACCACTCCACGTATAGTTATTAAAGTGGTTTCCGGTTTAGACAGAGAGTATGTCCATAACCGATTCCGGTCTCTTTAATAACTTTCGTAATTATTACACCGATTGGTCGTTTAATATATTTCAAAACCAAATCAAATTCAATTTCAAATAGAATTTGTAAATCAACACTTCATTTGTCTTTCTAACCAATTTCCAAAATTTACGTTTCAAAACTTCCACATTACCATTTCAAAATCTTATAATACAATTTCAAATTTTATTTAAAACGATTCAAATATTGATTCAAGTTCGTATATCAGTTTCATTCCGAAATCATTTAAATTAACTTAATTTAACATTCAAATCCATTAAATTTATTTATCGATTTCATTTAATATTCGTTAAGTAAATTTGTCATTCAAAACAATTTCTATTTAATTTCCAATTCAATAAATCAATTATTTAAATTCCACTTCCTTATATCAAAACTTACAAATTGAATTAAATTATATTCATCAAATCAAATTCTTTAAATTTCAAGTCTTACATTAATTTCAATAAATCGCATTTTATTTCTTGTTAAAGAAATTCAATTTCACTTATTTACTTACTTAAATAATTTTCCAAAAACTTAATTAATAAAGAAAACTCAATTTCAATTATTCAAGAAGAAAAATTCACTTATTCAAAATTCAATTTTACTTATTAAAGAATTCAATGCAATTTAATCATTAAATAATTCGATCTTTTATTTATATTAAATAATTCAAAACTTAATTATTAAATAATTTCAAAGTTTAATAATTTCAAACTTAATTATAATTTCAAACTTAATTATTAAATCATTTCAAAGTTTAATAATTTCAAACTTAAATATATCATTTCTCAAATTAAACAGCATTCTTTCATCAATTACATTGTTAATATTTTGTTTCAGATTATTAAATATTAACATTTTCCTTTCGTTAAAATTCAATTTTCAACTTCATTTCAAAACCATATTATTTATTCAAATAAAATCTTATTAAATTTTATATCAAATTATTGACCAATCGGGTTTTATTAAATTCTCTATCATAAGTCAAGTTCATTTGGGTATTTATCATTTCAACCTGATTCCAATTTAATTCAAAATCAAAACATAGCAAAAGGGAACTTGTAGTGTGATAACTGGGATGGTGTCAAAGTAAATAAACAAGCAATAACAACAATCAATAACAATCAAATAAACAATTCAAATAATCCCGAAATAATCGTATTAATTCGCATTGTTGTTTGTGCAAATTAATATAATTATTCCTAGAATCTACACTATCATTTCATGTAGATTAAAGATTATCACATTTATATTTATACGGTTCTTCAATTTTCATTCGATTTCAATTTTACACTACAACAATTAATCAAATATACGTTCAATGGTTCAAAGTGTAACTATCACTATTCTACATGTCAATAAATTTAACAAATAAAAGGGGTCATATTCAACTAATCAAATTCGACATATATGTCGATTCAAATTTTAATTATCCTACGTCAAATTTACTTGCATAATATTTATCACTTTATACATTACAATTTTAACGTCCAATTGTAAACATCAAACAATCAATCATTTAACAACCAAACTGGATTATCATTTCATATATATAACAGATAATGGTGTCAGATGTCACAGGTAAACTGATACAGTTAATAGCATAAATAACAGTAGCATATTTCAATTGTCGTTTCAATTGAAATCAAATTTAATAAATAAAAGAACGTTAATCGTGAGTGATTGCTCACCTTTCGAGGATAGAGATGCACGAGAAGATAATCCGGATACGCACACTGATACAGACATAGAGATTGAGTTACGAATCCAAGCAAAACAAATCGGCACGAATTCAATGATCAAAGCTGATAACAGAAATCGATGAAATCAAATCAAAACATTCAACATAGCAACAAATAAAAACATGTCCTGCATCAAAGTTTAACAATATAATTATATGTGCTACCGAGATCGAAATGGTCTGAAATTTGGTGTGAATAAAGATCAAAACTTGTATTTCAAACTGCAAAAGAATCGAGAAAAGTTACGATGTCACGAACATAGACTCAGGCCATGTTTGCAGCAGTGTAAAATAATTTCTAAGTACAAAAGAACAACTGCTTGGGTCTAACTTCTAGATGAGAAACAGAGGATCAAATGACCTCGCATGAAGCTGAAAATTCATAAATATAAAATAGAAAACTCAATCTTTCCAACAAAAAAAGAATCACTGTATTCTGACGTAATACGGAAGAGATACGATGCGTCAAACATGAACTCAGGTCGTGTTTGCAGCAGTGTAAAATAATTTCAAGTACAAAAGAACAGCTGCCTGGGTCTAACTTCCAGATCCTCGACCACTAATCAAACGATGTCGGATTTTGCTGAAATTTGACAGGCATAAACTAGGTAACTTCGACTCTTTTTTAAAAATAAAATCAACCCATTCCGATAAAACATGAGTAAGATATGATACCGTGAACATGAAGTCTAACTGCTATTCAGAGAAAAAAAAAATGGTACATAAGTTTCAAACACGTATGCTGAACCATCCTTACAGTAAACAAACTATATATTAAAACAGTACTAACCAATATATACCATTTTCTTTTTAAATCAAATGGTATATATACGTAACAACGTAGTAATTTATAATAATGAAAATAGTTGTACTAGTATTCGAATATAAAAGCCGATGAATAAATATATTATTGAAGACTTAATAGTATTATACTCAACGTGTTTACCTTCGTGAAATACACCACTGCTTATAAACAATGTATATAAACGTAAATATGATATAATATAAATGGAAAAACACTGTATATCTTATACGGAATGTGTATCATATGCACAGCCTACGAAATCACCTTGAGGTCAAAACATAAAATTATAAATCAGCCATTAACCGGTATATATTGTAAATATACTACTATCAGTATCCATCGTTATAACTATAAACCTTTACTATGAAACATATATAGAGTAACATTATAAAGGTACATATAAGCAAATATATGACTAATATTTTATTTAAACCATACATATATATTTTCCACGTACCAAACAGAAAGACTCGGCAATGGAGGGAAGAAGAAAATAGGCGGAGGTCGGTGGTTGCTCGATGCTCGACGTGGTGTCTCCGAGGTGGAGATGCGGTTGTGTTAGCTTCGGTGGACGGAGGAGCTTTGGTTGATATGGTGGAGGGACACTTGGCCGAAGGTGCTTGGTGTGGCGGCCTTGGCTGCTGGTCATTGGAAGCTCGACAGCAGGCTTGGGGTTTGGGTGGCAGGGTTGAGTTGCATGGAAAGGAAGGCTCGGATGTGGGCTGCTAGAGGGAAAGCGGGTGATGGTGTGGGTTCAGAAGCCATGGCGGATGAACATGAGGAGAGGGAGATGAAGGCTTATGTTCTAGTGAGTGGTAGGAAGTGGGTTCAAAAGGGGAAACAGAGAAGAAGAGAGCAAGGAGAGAGAACGCATGCACAAGAGCAGGGAGTAGAAGAGAGTGGTGCTTTCGGCAAAACATGAGCTGCATGTTTCCATTTTTTTTTCGCATGCATAATGGCAGTAAAGGAAATGATGAACTCGAAGAGACAACAATTAAATATGCTGGTTGGAATAATAAAAGCCATGCATGTTAAATTTACGAGATATAAATGCAAACGGCTCTTTTTAGGAATTATAAAAGCCAATAGCTGTTCAATTTAAACGGTGGAATCAGAAAAGACGTTGAAAATCAAAAGTTAGAATTCGGTACCGGTACAATAAATCGTTATTTCTATTTCGTCGAGTACCGGACTTCGAAACAAACAAACGAATATACTATGGAGATCAGCACGATGAGACGATCAAAACGGTATACAGATACCAGTGCTATGATTGAATTATAAAAATTCGAATTTTCTAATAGCGGAAAATGCAAGAAAAACGATGAAAAATAAGATCGACGGAGCCAAAGATGTCCGAATTTGGAAAAACGACAAACTAACATCTTGCCCAGAAGATGGTTTAGAATTTTTCTATGTAAAAATATTTAGGTTTCGGAAATATTTTATTTTCATCGCTTTTTAACTGATTAAATTGAAGTAAATTTACGTGCGAAATAAACTTTCATATTTTCGGACGAAAATTTACCAGTTGCTATGTTTAATTAAACGCATTCCAAATATCAAATTTATATTTCAAAATTTTATCATTTAAAATTTCACAAAATTTCAACTAATTACGTTATTAAAACAGTTGAAATTTACGGGTCGTTACATCAGCTGACTTTAAATGTATCCAATTTAAAATGGTCAATTGTGAAGGTACATTTAAGTCATGCAATATAAACAGTTTGTTTTTGTCAATTTTAACCTGATATATGTGATGAGGTTAGCTGTCTTTAAATGTATCCAAATTAAGAATGCTCGACTATGAACGTACATTTAAGTTGTGCTTATAAATTACATTTATAGTAATAATTAATTAGCAAATTGTATAAATGATAAGAAGTGAATGAATCATACCTTATACATCAATCATAATTTATATGTATATAATTAGTTCAGTATTATTCAATCTATGACCAGTAGTAAAGTGGTAAGACTTTTGGTATGTTGATTTAGATGTATTGAGTTTTATACCCCTAAACATTAGTTTTCATTTAAGAAAAAAAGTTCCACTTGCTCAAAATTATCATCAATTGGCAGTAGACATTACCGTTTAATTAAATTTTTAATAAAGACAACGATCATGTATTTATATAAACTCGGAGATAGATAAGCACAACCTATATATAATCAGTTTAGTTTGTTTCGCTTACTAAAATGATCCTCAATGGTTAGTAGACATTATCATTTAGTGAGAAAATTTAATTACATTAGGGTATAAAAAATGGTCATATATTTATGTGAATCTGAGACATATAGTCTTGTTTGATATTATCTCACTGTCATCGAGATAATTATAAGGGTTTTTTGTGACAAACTGTGATGACCCACCTTTTTGGATGGTTTAAATCGACAATACCACACATGTCTAACTCAAACCATTCAAAAGGGAGGATTTTCAATGGGTAAATAAGAAAATAAAAGAAAAGAAGGTAAAAACAAAACACAGAATCTCGCAGTGGAATGACAAAATATCATAATCAAATAAATAGTTCATGAAGCTGTTTTACAATATACATTTGATTACACAATTTTTACCACATAATCAGAGTACAATCAACAAACATACCAAATAATGCAGCGGAATAATAATAGTATATACGATCTAGCAAACTCCATCTTCATCTTCAAGGAATAATATCTTTAAATACTGAAATGCTCAGGCTGACCCGAGCATAATGAAAAGACAAAACACTCGAGTCATAGCTAAAAGTTCTTACATAAGTTAAATCAATAACAGATAAATATGAGTGTAATAGCTTCGGAGATGGTTATGGGATTTTTCATCTCCTGTCATGTGTACAACATGAGTGCAATAACTTAAGAGATGTTATAGGATTTTCCATCTCCTAAGGATCCGTTAAACTTCTATATGTAGTAAAATATGTCATATATGTAGTGTCTATCAGTAATGTAAAGTATTAAAATAACGTTAAGGCTTTACATTGATCCCCCTTAACACATTTTTAAGTAGGTAGTCTATGCAGGTCCTGTAACACAACCAGTAATGTCAGTAGCCAGTGAGTCCCCCATAGGTACCATATTAAAATAAAATTGCAGTGGGCACGAATAAGGACAAAAGTATGACAAGACACGTGAGGCAATGCCTAAGGTAGGATTCTACCAGTTTACCCTTTTTGGCTGATGATAACGCATCGTAGCCACAACCGCCCCTTGAGTCCACCACCCCCAAAATCAAATCAAGGTGCACCAATCGAATCCAAAATCATACGAAGGGGTGATGGCCCCTAAAGGTTGCGAAACCCTTGGCCAGACAAATGCTCATGTTTTAGTCATTTCCAATTGACACAAGTGTCGGGGTCATCCATCATCGTTCTCTTTCTTCAAATCCAACAAACGCCTCCAATTCAACCACTTCATTCTGGATAACATCCACCGCGTACACAGTTGTTAAAGTGGTTTCAATATTGACATAGAGTATGCCAATAAGAGGTCCCGGTCTCTTTAACAACCAAACATCGTTTTACACACGGTTGGTTCTTTTATATTTCGAAAACGATTCATATTTGATATCAAAATATCATATTCACTTCAAAAATATCACTTCATTTCAAAATACCATATTTACTCAAAATATGTCATTTTCACTTGAAAATATCATTTCAAATTCCAACTTAGGTTATAACCTCATTTAACCACATTCGCATTTAAATCAACGATTTAAATATAAACATTCCGACTTTGCACGGTTTGAATTTTTAGAAAATAGTTTGAGTTTTTAGAAAATAGTTTGAATAGTTTAAAGATTTAAAATAGTTTGATATAAAATGGTTTGGGTATTGAAAATGGCTTATATAGTAAAAATAGTTTGGAAAATCAAAATAATTCGAATGCTTTAAAAGGATAGATTTTAAATAGTTTATATTAAAATAATTTGTTTTGAAAATAATATCAAATCAAACTGTTTCCTTCGATTTCAACAAATCTGGACCCATGTCCAAATTCCAAATCAACAAAACTCAATTTCCAATCTTTCAATTCAATTGACTCATATTCGATTTAGTTTCAAATCAACTTGATTTCAATTTCATTTCGAATTAACTTCAATTTTCGAAACGTTCATTTTTAACTTCAAATTCGATTCAACAATTAAATTCAATGATTTACATTTCAATTCAATTCTAATTTTAAATCAATTCAATTTATATCGATTTCGAGTCCAATTTCAATTTCAACTCAATTCTAGTTTTAAATCATTTCAATTTATATCGATTTCGAGTCCAATTTCAATTTACTGATTCAAATCCCTTAAAACAATTTAAACTTCATTGTTCAATTTAAGGTTCAAACTTTAAAATAATCAATTTTCAAAATTAAAGTCATATATCGATTATAACTTCACATTTCAATTTTAATTCGTTAAAACGATCACTTTTAACCAATTTCGATTCCAACATTTCAAAACCTGAATTAGAAATAATTCAATTCATATAAATCCAAAAATTATTTCCTTTAAAACAAAATCCTTTAACCAAAATCCAAATTCAAGATTTTAAAACCATTTAATTTAGCCAATCCAGTGTCCGTATATAATTTCCTACCCTATGGCCAAGTGAATAGTTATTTCTACTTTAATTTCATGAATGGATATATACCATTTCAACCCATAATTAAATGTCATAGGTATATATCATTTCAACCTATTTCTTAGTTCATTTCCAATGGTCCGAAAGATAATAAAAATGATGTTAATAAATAATAGATAATAATAGGAATATGTCAAATAAATTAACAACCATACATCCATCATCAATCAATAGGCATCTAATAAAAATCAACATTCAAATCAACCAATGTATCACAACCGTTACTAGTCATCAATTGTCGGTGTTTGATTAGCAATTAAATTTCAATATTAATTTAAATGTCAGTTTAATTCAATATAAAATTCAAATTAATTTAAATGCCAATATAAACTACCAAACAACAATCAATAAAATTCTTATCACTTCATAAATTTAATTCTACTAACATAAGAAGATTTGGTATTGCGTGAGTGAGTTTAATCACTCATCTTTGATTTATAGCCGATTAAAAATCCAATAAAAGCTCAAAATTCCAGCAGTCTCCAATTCAACCAAACCAGTTCCGTGTCGTCCGGAATTTTGATTCGAACCTAGTGGAAGAAACCGCGCGTAAATCTGAGTTCGTATGCAAAAGTTATGCAAGTTAGAAGATTAAAATTTAAAATTTAAATTAAAGTAATATTCAGGGGCAAAGTTGTAATTTCGCTGCCTCCTCCAAACCCTAGAGACAACATGCTCGATCGAACAACCATCTTCACGTTCCAGCCGCCGCTTCAACCTATTGCCGCACACGTCTCCAGGCCTCCACCTCCAGACCAGGCCTCGCCACCGTCTCCGCCAGGCCACGCCGCGCCTGCTTGTGGTCGCGCGACCTCTCCGCCTCGCTAGAGGAGCTCCACCGCCGTATGCATTTATTCACCATTTCTGGCGAACTAGTGGCGATCCAAGGTGATCGGCCACCATGGATTGACCACTCTTGTCACCCTCTACGCTGCAGCAATTTCTGATCGTCGATTGGTCGACGATCCACCAGTGAACGTGAAACCCGAGAACGAGCGGCCGAGACTGTTTCGCTAATTTCTGGACAAACGGAGCCTCCAGTCGAAAAACAAATTGCAGATGTTGATTCCATTCGTTGATAGCTTCGCGATGATATATAATTAATTTGATAGGGTTTGAGAAGTTTGAAGTTTTGGAGTTTGATTTGAAATCAGTAATTAGGGTTTGGGATATCCGCCAATGAGAAGGAACAGATTAGAACTAAATTGAACATGCAGAAAATAGAATAGAAAGCTGCTAGGGTTTATAACAGCATATATATAGACAAAGATTCAATAGGAATGGATGGAACAAATCAATTGGGTCGAAGTGATAACAAAGACCCGAAAAGCCCGTTTCGTTCCCAAAATGAAAATGAGTCATCCTATATATCAAAATATAGGTTTTTAATATTTTTAAACTCAATGAAACTAATTTCAAACTCTAATTCTATTGTATACAGAAGTTAGCTTTTAAAAATCATATTATTATAATTAAATTCCATTAATTGATTTCCAAGCATTTAGAGCTCGCACGATCAAACGATAAGTCCGATCGCTACGAAATATGAAATCCTATAATAATTCACCATTTCGGATCCGATGAAACTACTTCCGTCGAAATCCAAGACAGTACCCAAAAAGACTAATTTTACACGCTAATTTAAACAATCTATATTAAAAATCAATTTAATCACTTTTAAATTCTAAATTAAAAGTTTCCTATCATCATTCATGATTAAACAGGAATTAATAATATTTTAAAATACAATTTTCCATGTTAAATACAAGTTTCAACGTTCCATTACAACAGTAATAAAACCCCAGTTTATTATACATTAAATTTCAATCAAATTATTTTATTTAGATTTAAAAGTCTTTTATATTAAATCAACAATTCCTTATGTAATTTATTTATTAACATAAGTTTCCATTTTATTTCACTCAAACTCTACAGTTATCATCTTTTCTTGTATTAACTGCAATATTTAATTACATTAAATTTCATTGATTTTCAAATTAATTTCGAACGGATTGAATAATAAGATGATAATTAAAACAATTGTTATACTGTAACAACCCGCAATTTTATGATTATATATTTAAATGTAGCATCGTTAGTTGAATTAAAGTCCGAAATGTGAATTTTTGTAAACAGTCAAATTCAGACTCAAGACCATTTCCATTGAGTTTAAAACGACGTTTACAACTTGTTTAAGTATAAACATCGATATGTTTGGAGGTGATTAGGATTTTGGTATTTTCATTTGGGCTTTGGGTTGTGTTCTAGCCCATTAACCCAATAATAGAACACAAACTCTTCTACCAAATACCCTAACTCCTCTCCCCTTCATTCATTCTACTCATAATAATTCCTAACACTCAAGCTAAATGAAAATGGGGGAAGAGAGGAGATTATGAATTCCTAAGCCTTAGTTCTCTTAGGAAATTCAAGTTCCAAAATCAAGGAGAAGCTTAGGTAAGCATCCTCTTCATCTTCTCCATCTCAATCCCTCTTCAATTCTTGATTTTTCATATAACCTAACTTAGGAAAAACTTTTCATTTGATAATATATTGAAGATTCTAGAGGTGTAGTGAAGAGGAATTGGTCTAAGCTTGTTTTAGAGCTTCTCATTCCTTGTTTTTGAATTTAAAGGCGAGTTCTTGAACTCACATCTATGTCTATAGCTTTCATTGTTGTTAGGTATGAATTCCTAACATCTATTTCATGTTCAATTGCTTTTGATTTGAATTGGTTTGGCGAATTTTCCAATTTTGATTTTGAAGTCAAAATTTATGAAAATCCTTCTATGGATGTTTGGACATGTTATTTAGGGTGTATCGAAGAGCCTATAGGGCTGGGTTGTCGCTTGGCATAAATCCCTAACCTCCGTCGCTCGTCCGATCGCCTCCAAATTGATTTGGCCATCATTGGCCTAGGCAAATTCTGCCCAGACCCAGGCAACCAGACGTCAGGTTGAAAATTCTAGACATCTGATAGGGGCTTCTGGAAAAAAAAATATATGAAATAATAAAATTCCAGAGCTCAGAACCAGACGTCTGGTTAAACCCAACCAGACGTTTGGGAGGCTTCAGGAAATAAAAATAAAAAGGAGAAAGAAATTAAAAATTTCCCGAACCTAGGCTCAGACGTCTGGTTAAAACCAACCAGACGTTTGGTTAAAACCAACCAGACGTCTGGTCCTTTGAAATTTTGCCTATATGCCAATTTTTATGTGGATTTCCATTTCTTATCGATTTTTATTGATCCGATTAGTTGTTGTCATTTATTATCGACTTTGATGACTTCTTTTCTGGATTTTTGGAAATATCCATTTGATGGATTTGATATCGATTTTCATGGATTTAATTCACGTCGTCAAATGAGGATTTTTGATGATAGATTGTTTTTACAATTATTTCTATGATTTGTCACTTTAAAATACAAAGGTTTTTATACTAGTAGTAAATACTAAAACTCTTACACAAAAACGATTTCAACACTATTTTAATACAAATCTCGTTTTTAAAACCGTTTTCCAATCTATTAGTATATACAAACCTTTTGTAACGACCCGGAATTTTCGATTCCGAAAATTCCAGATAGTTAGGAAAGAAGAAAGAGATAGAAGAAGAAGAAACAAAAAAAACAAGTCACAGAATCTCACATTCACAGCGGATCAAAATATAATATCATATAATACCATTTTACAAAGGATACTGTATCAGTTAAATTACACTTTAATACATCAGAGTTACAACATATACACAATCACTGGACATATATAATCAACATGTCCAAATATACAACAATATATCACAGCGGAATACACTCTATACGTTCCTGCCATCCAGCTCGTCTCCTGAGCTCCAGAACGTCCTTACCTGAAAATCTGTAATACTCGTTCTGACCCGAGCATTACATCAAGTAACACCCGGGTCAGGCTGGAAACCAGCGTGAGTAAACCCATCTAACAAGGAATACTAAAGCATGCAACTTATATAAACCCGGGATAACTTATATCAATTTACAACTTCACAAGTTGTTATAGACATTACTTGTTTCACACATCACTTTCTAAGTGCCAAACTTAGATTAAATGGTCTAATTTACTTAAATCATTCCATACCAGTTTATTGATTTCACATATCAATCTATAAAGAATCGAAGTGGTTTCGGGTATTAATTAATACCCAACTCCTGTCTCTTCGAATCCAATGTCATCTTAACCCCCGTTATTCAAGTGATACACCATTCAACTTTTAAATACAAAATGTCACTTTTATACGGCAATTCGTCATCGATAGATAACCCCAATATCATAGTTCACCCAAGCATATCATATCACAAAACATTTCATTCCAGAGATAACAATCAATCCAAGGCATTTAACCTCATTCAAGCATCCATAAGCAAGATTGATCACTTTTCAAAAATAAATTTAAATTTATCTCTAATTAAATCAATTACCCATCTTAATCACTTAGATTACTTTTACTTAATATTAATCAATTACCACCAATTAATTTATCCTCCTTTAATTATCCATATTTACCAATTAATCCATCCCTAGTTACCATTTGATTAATCTTTAATTAAAGACTAATCATCCTTTAATTATTAGTTAAATGAACCTAGTTATTAATAAAGCATAATTCCACTCAGAAATTAACTATCCTTAATTACTTTATTAATTATACTAACTCCTTGATTAATTACATTAATTAATTAATCCTCTAATTATACCGAGTAATTATCACATAATTAATCCCACTAAGTAACCTTCCTTAAATCATTATTCATCAAGTAACTTCCCTTAATGAGTTCATTCTGTAATTATCCATTACTTTACTAAGTAATTTCCCCTTAATTTATTAAACAATTAATTAATTCACGAATGTTTTGTCAAATGAGTCAAAGCACGATACAATATATTTAACTCAATTTATTAAACTTAATTAATTCACTAAGTAACTTCCCCTTAATAAACTTCCCTGAAGACCACGCGAACAACACAGCCTCCTTTCTTCCAAAACTCGTGCTCACATACGAGAAATCCCACATTCTTCCCGAAGCCTTCAACTCCTACAGCAAACTCAGATACCCCGCAAACTTGTACACTGGTGCACGTGCACCACCCCGCGGCGACGCTCCGGCCTACTCGACCTTCGTCGATAAGACGACGTTAACCAGCTCTACCTTTTCCCACCACCAATCTCCCAAAATACGGACGCAATCGCAAATCAATGTGTCGAACCCACTGGAACACATCACTCTGACCAAAGAAAAATGCCTCGTCCAGTCTCCTTTGACCACAAGAGGTCACGAGACTTCACCCGAACTTCGCCAACGTACCATGCTCCTCTTACCCCATGACCGGCCTCCTCCGGTGCTCCGACGACGGAGCAGCAACTTAATCTTCGACCTCAACTTTGAACCCCCCCAAAACCCTAGTTCGTCTATTTCCGACCACCTCTCCCCCAAAAAAAATTCCACCATTATTTTTCCTACCGTCAGCACCCTCCTAACCACCTTCGACTCAGACCTAGCCTTCACTCACTGTGCCGATCATCAGCAATCGATCGATTTACCCAAAACGATCATCTCAAGAATACACACTAATTCCCAATTTAAAAATCATGATATATACATCAAAAATCATGATTATCTGTAGTGAATTCAATCCTGCAATCCGATCTTCAAATTGAGTTGATAAAAATTTGACTCGCATACAAATTCCACTGTAAATTTGAAGTTTTCGGCCAAATATCTATTTTAAATTTCAGTAATCATTTTTAGGTGTGATGTTACATGATTCCGATCACTTTTCATTTACAAATCCACAACTGAAAGTGATTCAATACTACGATAATGAATTTAATTAGAAATAAACATCCTGAAATCAAACAGGCTATATTAAGACAATACTCAGGAAGTAAACACTGACATACATGCCTACATCCATTTCCATTCAGATACTCAGGCCAGCACATGATTTCACAAACATATCAAAGTGAAGTCGTGGATTTAAAACTGTTTATAAATTTTTGTTTACTCACCTTTAAGCAAGTTTGAACAGAGCCCAACTTCTTGCTTTTGCAAAGCTGTAGCCTGATCTTCCTTGACCTTCTCACTTTTTTTTAGTTAGCTCCAGTTATAAGATTATTCAGAAATGTTAAATTTTGATGAATGAAAATGAAGTAAGAAAAGTTGGTATATATAAACAAATATCCAGACTTTGTATTTCTGGTACAAATGGTCAGAGATTTTCTCTTTTGTTTTGACCAGGCAAGATTGTATACAAAGTGAAATGATTTTGCTACATCTCGAAATGACCTAATGTTGTGCTAGCATTTAATGCAAATGTCATTCATGTTTACATCCTTATCCTTGCATATCTACATGTGCATATCTACAAGAATTCCTATAGTACATACATATTCTTATTTTTATTTCTAACATAAAACTATCAAACTCTTAATTTATAACCATATATTTTTATACTTTTGTCCTATTCCTCTACACATCTATATGTATTACACACACACACACATATATATATATATATATATATATTTCCATTTAAGCTTAAACTACCAAACACTTAATTCATATTCAAATATTTTATTCTTATATTTAGCATTGATAAGATTGTTTTTATTTTAAAATACCTTAAAACACTTTATTTGAAAATTTCAAATCATAGCTTCCTTCACAAATACACATATATATATAAATAAAAATGGTAAATGGCCAAAGGTCTTATTATATTTTTTTAGGATAAGTTTGTATTTTAATTAATCCGATTAAATGCTTATTGAAATAATATTGTCAAAATCCCGGATCGTCACATTCCCAATGGTATTTTATCTTGAATTTTAAATGGTGAAATATATTATTTATTTACCATAAAATTTATCTTTTCTAGATATTTTATAATTCAATATTTATTATAACTTTAAATCAATTTATAGATACAAATATTTTCATCTTCTATAAAAACCCATTTATTCGACTATCAAAACTAATATTCCAATGATTTAAATTCAGTTAATCACCCAATTAATACACATTAAAAATCTGGGTTATCACATTCCTCCCCCCTTTAGAACTTTTCGTCCCCGAAAAGGAACAAAGCCAGAATTTATTAAAATGTTTAAAATCAGATAAATATTCTTTGATCATTTTTAAATACTTTTAAATATCCATATAATATTACTAAAAAAGTTTTTATAAAAATACTTTTATAACTCAATGTTTTGACAAGTCCATCCTTGTTCTCAAAGAAATTCGGTCATACGTTGATCAGGCGTAGGACTGAAAATCTATAAGTACTTGGTAAACTCGTTTCCAACACCCAGTGAGATTATTTTGGAAAATAATTTTATTGAAAATATAGGAAACGGTTTTCGAAAATAGAGGAAATATCTTTGGTGAAAATGCTCTGGAAATCATCACTCCGATCCATGATCGCAGTTACATCCTGGGTTACGTTGCCATCGCAGCAAAAGTCCATGTAACTGATTACACCGTGGAACCCACAACAGATCGCAGTTACATTCCAGGGTTACATTGCCATCACAGCAAAAGTCCATGCAACTGCAGGCTCTCTGCGACCTCTCGATTTCGTTGTTGAAATGAAACTTCTTCACTCCTACATAGGTCGCAGTATACCGATGTAAAATCAAACATAGACTGTTGGCTCTCAGCGGCACACACGACTTTTGCTATGTTACCATAGTGTCGTAGTCTACCGATATAAAATCAAACGCAGACTGTTGGCTCTCAGCGGCACACACGACTTTCGCTATGGTCTGCAGTAGATCGCAGTGACATCGAGTTAAACTGTCGTCACAGTAAAACCCAAATGCCTCTGTAGGCATCAGCGCCACACGACTTCCGCTACACTATACAAAATCCTCAGGAACTAGTTTTGTCCGGACTCCTCACAGGATCAACTTTAGAACCTCCCCCTTAGAGGCTCAAGGCAGTGCCACCCTGTGGCACTCCTGAGAAGTTCATTTCAAGGGAGCGCCTTTTCCCCCAGAGCCAATCTCAAAACACTTTATACTATACAAATATAGTATTTTCCCAAATCATACACCTAGTATGAATCACATATAAAGCTCCTTTCTCAAAATCGATTCCCAAAATTGATAATTCACAAACTAGGCTTTCCAAATTCCAAATTTGATCTTCCACAAAATCAAAAGCCCTTTCAAATCCATAGGTTCCAAAAACCTTTTTCTTTCACAAAATCCTTTATATATACATAGATATATATATAACCTTGAAAATACTTTGGATCATTTCAAACTTGTATAAAACCTCTTTTTATACTTTAAATATTTCCAAAAACCCTTTTCTTCTGGCAAAAGATTCAACAAGGGGAGTTTTATCATATATATAACAAAGATATATAACTTTGTTTATTCCAAATCAAATATTCAAATTTGATTATTCTATAAAGTCACTTACCAAGTTACTTACTTCCATAAAGTAAATGTTCACCATAGAAATATCCAATTTCCACTTTACTTCAACATAAGTTTCACAAAATATACCTTTTATTTCAAGAACCATTTCACATTTCTTATCCACAAATTTCCAATATCAATTTCATTCAAATCCGTACGATGTACACATATCACCCGTACGCTATACCAATCTGATCGCTCACTCGATCACATAATTTTTCTTCCGAACTACTATCGTCCACCCGACTCTCTAGTGCGGACTCAGATTTGGTTTCTAAATCAGAAACCGTCATTCTCCTTGCATAGTCACAACTATGATAGAGAATATCCAGAACCAATCAAAAATCCATATCTAGGTTCACCGTCGAAAATCGAGTGAAAAATCCCAACTCGGATCGATAATATTATCTCGAAATTCTGTGCTCGAATCTGGATCAAATCACTATGCGAATAAAATAATATACGTACATCTTACGTATTTATATTCATTGATTATCAGTTAATCAGTTTCCTTACTATTCATCCTCACTTTGATTTTATTCACTTATTCACATTTGCCTTAATCCCCATTTGGATTATCACTTCAATTCTTATCTCAGTTGGGTATTTACTCAATAACAGTTTGAACTCCGACCAATTTATATTTAGAAAATAACTTGAAAATTTTAAAAATAGATAAGTAGTTGAAAAATACTTATTAGTTTGTAAATAGTTGTAAAATAGTTAACTAATTATAAAACAGTTGAGGAATAGTTAAATAGTTTCAGAATTTTTTAGATAATTGCAAAATAGTTATAAAATAGTAATTAATTTTATAAAATAGTTGAAATATTGTAAAATAGTTCCAAAATAATTGTAAAACAAACATAAAATAATTTAACTTTAAAAAGAAAGGTTGTATATATTAAATAACTTTGAAAAATAAGTTTATATTAAAATATTTATATTGAATTAGTCCAGAGTCCAAACCGTTCACTTCCCCATCCATTCAATTTAAATTTCCATTTCCATTTAAATTTACTCAATTCCAATTTAAATAATTCCAATTTCCATTAAACTTGGTTTATTCCCAATTCAAGTTGAATTAATTCTCAATTTATTTCCAAATTCAAATCAAATTCCATTTGATTTTGCACAATTCCAAATTAGTCAAATGATTGTAGACTAATTTCACATTGAATCCTTTCAATCTCAAATCATTTCAATTTCTATATAATCTAATCCCAATTCCCATTTGAATTTGAACTCATTCAATCTTCAATTTTATTTAAATTAATCCAATTCAAATTTTCCATTTGAATTTTATACTTATCCATCTTCAATTCTAGTTAATTTCAAACTAAATTCAATACGAACTAATGAAATCTAAATCTCAACTTTCACCCACCTCGAATTATATAAATTCGAGTTAAATTTCAAATGTTGATTTAACCCCTTAAATCAAATTAACCTTTATTAATAATCCAAATCTTTAAACAATTTAATTCGGAGTCCAATTCTCAAAATTCCATTTTAAATTATCTTTACTTAACTTATTTCAAAGTTCAAATAAGAGTTCAAACAATTTTTATCTTAAAAATTCAATTAATTACTAAATGTTATCTTCAAGTTTTGAAACCAGTTCTTAATCACCTTTAATTTACAAATCCAATTATTAACAGTTCAGTGTAATTCCATATCCTTAATTTTAAATTAATGTTTAATTCCCTTTTTATCACCATAATAGATATATTACCATACTCCATTCCTCATTCATTTAAACACATCCAATTCACACTTTTAAAGATTATTAATAACAATAGGATGATGTTATCCAATTTATTTTAAAACATCCACCCATTTCCAATTTCCAGATCTCAAATCCATTTTGAGATCACACAAACTCCCAATTCAAATTAACCATTTAACTTTCCCAAAGTAAATTTGATTTACTTAATCCAACCAACCTTACCCAATTTGAATTCTCATTTCAAACTTTAAACTTTACATTAATAAGTTCAAAAACTTATCACCTTGAATATCACATCTCATCTCAAATAAAATTTAAAACTAAACATTTAGAGTTTATCTCAAATCATCTTTGATATTATGTATATTCACATATATACATATTAATTTCCTTTACACACCAAGTTATACTTTAAATTTTAAACCACCCTAGTTTCAATTCAGAACAAATTCCTTCAAATTTTCAAACAACTCTTGTTTGAAATAGGACCTTTCATTCAAATACATTAAACAATATTATATATTACTTCTTTATCACTTTGAAATAATTTTCCAATTCTGAACCCAGATTTAAAATTACATAATTTAGATCATTTTCAGTTCAAATTTATAAGTCATACTTGCCTAAATGTTTTACTTCCCTAAAACATTTCATTTTGCTTACTCAATAACAACATTTCATTATTAAACACAACAACCATTTATGATAATAACTAACCATTTCATTATCATATCCGGAAACAATCTATTATTATCTTTATTCTGAAAACATTTCTACAAATTCAGGATTTTAATTTCAGTTTGGATTCCTTTCAAATTTATCTTCATTTAATTTCAATTTGGTTGTATTACTATTACCACTTAATTCTCATTATTTTATTTAATTCCAATAATTTTTAACAACCAATAACTTTAACATTTATTAGTAAGAAATATTGCTTTACATATATATCAAACATAAAATCATTTAAAATCTTTATATAAGGAAATAACAAGTACGCACTCATATATATACACTCAACTCATTCTAGGGTACCATTGTCCCTATCCTTAATGAGTAAATCCCACTAGAGCCAAAGTTCACGCTTAACCTTTGCTCTGATACCAACTGTAACGACCCGGAATTTTCAATCCCGAAAATTCCAGATAGTTAGGAAAGAAGAAAGAGATAGAAGAAGCAGAAACAAAAAAAAAACAATCCACAGTGTAACAACCCGCATATTTATCAATTTATCATTTAAATATTTTATTTAAATATTTTTTCGTTAATCGGATTTTGGTCCAAAAAGCTACTTTTTGCAAACAGTCGAATTAGGACTCGAGACCACTTCCATTGAGTTCAAAATGTCGTTTGCGATCTTTTTGAGTATAAACTTTGATATGTTTGGGGCTAGTCAAAAATTTGACCATTTTCACTTTGGGTTGGGTTTGGTTCAGCCCTATGTTTTAGCTTAACACTCCAAACTGAAACCCCCTCTTCATTCACTCCCTCCTCCTCTTCATTTCAGTTCTAAAGAGATTAATGGTGAGTGGAATGGGAAATTAAAACTCTAAAACCCTAGTTTCCATCTACAAATCAAGTTCTAGCTCCAAATCAATAGAAGAAGCTTTGGTAAGTCTCCTCTTCTTCTTCCCCAACTCACTCTCTTATCAATTTCAGAAATTCCTAAACCTAAGTTAGGAAATGTTTCTCTTTTTAGCTTAGAATCAAGCTTGTTGAGTTGGGATTGAAGAGAGATTGTCATTGCCATTGCTCTATAGCTTCTTCATTCTAGTTCTTGTGCATAAAGGTGAGATTTTTATCTCACATCTTAGTCAATAATTATCTTCGATTGTTAGGTATGAATTCCTAACACTTATCCTTGTGCAATTGATTTTGGTTTGGATCGATTTTGTGTATATTCCAATTTTTGGTGTTTTGATTTAATTTTTGTGAAAATCCTATTATGGATATTTGGATATTAATATTCGAGGCGTATCGAAGAGCCATTAAGGCTGGGTTGTCGCTAGGCATAATTCCTTAGTCGTTGTTGCTCGACCGATCGTTATCGATGTCGTTTGGCCATTTTTTGGCCTAGGTTCAGGGAATGCCCTGAACAACAGTTTCAGACGTCTGAAACGTATGGTTCAGACGTCTGAATGGAATACTGGGAATTTTCTTCTCCCAGCATTCAGACGTCTGAATCAAAATTTCAGACGTCTGAATTGGTCCGTTTTGAACCAGAAAAGGAATAGGCTAAAAAGTGCCTATTTCAGACGTCTGAAATCTAGGATTCAGACGTCTGAATTCTGTTCTGGAAAATAGTTTATTTTCCAGATTCAGACGTCTGAATTCTTGATCTCAGACGTCTGAATCTGCTGTGTTTTGCCTATTTGCTTTTTTTTAGCTTGAATATCCAACTTTAATCAAGTCGGGTTGATTCCCTTTTTGTTGTTATCATTTATTATCGGCCACTTTGTTAAGTCGCCCACCTCTTTAAACTTAGGTCGCTTGTCTTCACCAAGTCGTACCCCGTATTACTCTGCGTAGGCAATCTGCTCTGAAAAGCATTCATCAGAACTTCCACTTTGATGCATTTTTAGCTGTTTTCCTTGGATTTTATTCACGTCTTCGAATGTGAATTTTTGTGATAGATTGTTCCAACAATCGTTTTATGACTTGTCACTTTAAAGATATGAAGGTTTTAATACTAGTAGTAAATATCAAAACTCTTTCATCAAATCGATTTCAACACTATTTTTAACATCAAAAGTTCATTTTCTCAAACCGATTTCCAATCTACTAATATATATAAGCCTTTACTTCACTCGAATGAGAAATCGACTTAAACGACTTAGTAAAACGAGTGGTATGAAACGCTTGCGTTCACTTGGTCGGTTAGCTCTTGGACTTGTTCGATTGAACCCTTTTCGTGACAATTTCCTAGTGAAGATTTACAGCTTATTCGTAAATATTTAAGTTAAGCAAGTGGTTATGGGACATGAAGCTAAACTCATATATTTACTAGCTTGGTGTGATTGACACTTCTCGCTGATCATGATGATCATTTTATGATTTAGACTAGCAATTGTGCGATGTCTCTTTGTTTGCAAGGTTAGACTAGACCGCAGTGGTGTGATTCCGACTCACACATATCTCTTTGTCCGCAAGGTTAGTCTAGACCGCAGTAGTGTGATTTCGACTCACACATATCTTTTTGTTTGCGAGGTTAGGCTAGACACCACTTGTGTGATTCCATTCACACATACCTTTTTGCTTTTTGGTTAGCCTAGGCCTCAATCAGTGTGATTCCGACTCACACATATGGGGTAGCGCCCCATGGTCTTCGGACCATCATGTGATAGGCCTCTTTCTCTTTTTATGATTTCTGGATTTCTTGTTTTGATTTCTGGATTTTTATGTCATTAACTTGTTATGAGTACAAGTTTAGGGTATGATGCCCTCTTTGGATCTTTGAGAAGATTCTTGTGATATTGATCATTTCTCATCGGTTGATCTCCTGTTGATCATCATTTTCATACTTATAGTAGTATGTCAGTATGGGTATTCTATGTTTATGCCATATCTATTATTTTATATCATGTCATCTGATATTTATAGTTAGACTGATCCGTTTATTATTTTCTTAAATAATACTCGGGTCAGACCGAGATGTTACAGGTGCTTCTGCTTGACTTCCTCCCGGGATTTGCTACTCTGACTTTTGGCTAACTATTTAGTTTTGCAGTTTTTTTTTGTTGTATACACTTGAGATATGGACTCGTAGTTGTATTCTTTTGGTATAGCACGTGTTGCTATTCTTTTGTATTATCGTGGATCTTTCTGACCACTACTCTTATGTACACTTTCATGTGTTGTATATTTATTCATATCTTCTTCCGCCTTTGTGATATGGATGTCTGTGACTGATTTATGTTATGTTTATTTCTATATTTGTTTCCGAAGATTATATATAGCCACTTTGTGATAGCTTTGTGTTTGTATCGGTATGTCGAATTTCCTCCTTAAAAGATATGCATTCTATTCTATCTGACATATCAGTGCTCGCACAAAGAAGTTACATGGATGGTCGCTCCTCCACAGCCTTATTCTCCGCGCTAGTTGACAGCACTACATCGTAGTGTTCTTGGCTAGCGTGGGTATAGAGGTGGGGCGTCACACACAGAATCTCACATTCGCAGCGGATCAAAATATAATATCATATAATACCATTTTACAAAGTATACTGTATCAGTTAAATTACACTTTAATACATCAGAGTTACAACATATACACACTCACTAGACATATATAATCAACATGTCCAAATATACAACAATATATCACAGCGGAATACACTCTATACGTTCCTGCCATCCAGCTCGTCTCCTGAGCTCCAGAACGTCCTTACCTGAAAATCTGTAATACTCGGTCTGACCCGAGCATTACATCAAGTAACACCGGGGTCAGGCTAGAAACCAGCGTGAGTAACCCATCTAACAAGGAATACTAAAGCATGCAACTTATATAAACCCGGGATAACTTATATCAATTTACAACTTCACTAGCTGTTATAGACATTACTTGTTTCACACATCACTTTCTAAGTGCCAAACTTAGATTAAATGGTCTAATTTACTTAAATCATTCCATACCAGTTTATTGATTTCACATATCAATCTATAAAGAATCGAAGTGGTTTCGGGTATTAATTAATACCCGACTCCTGTCTCTTCGAATCCAATGTCATCTTAACCCCCGTTATTCAAGTGATACACCATTCAACTTTTAAATACAAAATGTCACTTTTATACGGCAATTCGTCATCGATAGATAACCCCAATATCATAGTTCACCCAAGCATATCATATCACAAAACATTTCATTCCAGAGATAACAATCAATCCAAGGCATTTAACCTCATTCAAGCATCCATAAGCAAGATTGATCACTTTTCAAAAATAAATTTAAATTTATCTCTAATTAAATCAATTACCCATCTTAATCACTTAGATTACTTTTACTTAATATTAATCAATTACCACCAATTAATTTATCCTCCTTTAATTATCCATATTTACCAATTAATCCATCCCTAGTTACCATTTGATTAATCTTTAATTAAAGACTAATCATCCTTTAATTATTAGTTAAATGAACCTAGTTATTAATAAAGCATAATTCCACTCAGAAATTAACTATCCTTAATTACTTTATTAATTATACTAACTCCTTGATTAATTACATTAATTAATTAATCCTCTAATTATACCGAGTAATTATCACATAATTAATCCCACTAAGTAACCTTCCTTAAATCATTATTCATCAAGTAACTTCCCTTAATGAGTTCATTCTGTAATTATCCATTACTTTACTAAGTAATTTCCCCTTAATTTATTAAACAATTAATTAATTCACGAATGTTTTGTCAAATGAGTCAAAGCACGATACAATATATTTAACTCAATTTATTAAACTTAATTAATTCACTAAGTAACTTCCCCTTAATAAACTTCCCTGAAGACCACGCGAACAACACAGCCTCCTTTCTTCCAAAATTCGTGCTCATATACGAGAAATCCCACATTCTTCCCAAAGCCTTCAACTACTACAGCAAACTCAGATACCCCGCAAACTTGTATACTGGTGCACGTGCACCACCCCGCGGCGATGCTCCGGCCTACTTGACCTTCGTCGACAAGACGACGTTAACCAGCTCTACCTTTTCCCACCACCAATCTCCCAAAATACGGACGCAATCGCAAATCAATGTGTCGAACCCACTGGAACACATCACTCTGACCAAAGAAAAATGCCTCGTCCAGTCTCCTCTGACCACCAGAGGTCACGAGACTTCACCCGAACTTCGCCAACGTACCATGCTCCTCTTACCCCATGACCGGCCTCCTCCGGTGCTCCGACGATGGAGCAGCAACTCTATCTTCGACCTCAACTTTGAACCCCCCCCAAACCGTAGTTCGTCTATTTCCGACCACCTCTCCCCCAAAAAAAATTCCACCATTATTTTTCCTACCGTCAGCACCCTCCTAACCACCTTCGACTCAGACCTAGCCTTCACTCACTGTGCCGATCATCGACAATCGATCGATTTACCCAAAACGATCATCTCAAGAATACACACTAATTCCCAATTTAAAAATCATGATATATACATCAAAAATCATGATTATCTGTAGTGAACTCAATCCTGCAATCCGATCTTCAAATTGAGTTGATAAAAATTTGACTCGCATACAAATTCCACTGTAAATTTGAAGTTTTCGGCCAAATATCTATTTTAAATTTCAGTAATCATTTTTAGGTGTGATGTTACATGATTCTGATCACTTTTCATTTACAAATCCACAACTGACAGTGATTCAATACAAAGATAATGAATTTAATTAGAAATAAACATCCTGAAATCAAACAGGCTATATTAAGACAATACTCAAGAAGTAAACACTGACATACATGCCTACATCCATTTCCATTCAGATACTCAGGCCAGCACATGATTTCACAAACATATCAAAGTGAAGTCGAGGATTTAAAACTGTTTATAAATTTTTGTTTACTCACCTTTAAGCAAGTTTGAACAGAGCCCAACTTCTTGCTTTTGCAAAGCTGTAGACTGATCTTCCTTGACCTTCTCACTTTTTTTTAGTTAGCTCCAGTTATATGATTATTCAGAAATGTTAAATTTTGATGAATGAAAATGAAGTAAGAAAAGTTGGTATATATAAACAAATATCCAGACTTTGTATTTCTGGTACAAATGGTCAGAGATTTTCTCTTTTGTTTTGACCAGGCAAGGTTGTATACAAAGTGAAATGATTTTGCTACATCTCGAAATGACCTAATGTGTTGCTAGCATTTAATGCAAATGTCATTCATGTTTACATCCTTATCCTTGCATATCTACATGTGCATATCTACAAGAATTCCTATAGTACATACATATTCTTATTTTTATTTCTAACATAAAACTATCAAACTCTTAATTTATAACCATATATTTTTATACTTTTGTCCTATTCCTCTACACATCTATATGTATTACATATATATATATATATATTTCCATTTAAGCTTAAACTACCAAACACTTAATTCATATTCAAATATTTTGTTCTTATATTTAGCATTGATAAGATTGTTTTTACTTAATACATACATATATTTGAGTTTCAGGTTCCTCGGGCGTACCGTTGTACTACGTCGTTGCACCAGCTGTATGGGTTAGCGACCCATGGGATAGCGTCCCGTTTTTGATACACGTGTTGGTGAGTTTGCATGCTCCCGTTTGTGATAGACCTCCCCCTTTTTGTGTTTTTTGGATTTCTAATTGATGATTTCTGGAATTTGTATTTCACCAATTTTTGCGATTTGCATTGATATGTTTTGTCAATATTTGAGATTTGGTGAATAAGCTAAAGAATATGATATTCTTTTTGGGTATTTGAGAAAACTTGAGATATTGTTTGATTTTCATTGTTATCAAATATATACTTATCACAACATGGTATTATTGTTATCATATATTTTTGTCATATCTCTTATCCTATCTCATCTTACATGATAATTATAGCTAGACTGATCCGTTTATTATTTTTCTTCTTAAATAATACTCGGGTCAGACCGAGGTGTTTTAGGTGCTTCCACTTGACTTCTTAGCAGGGACTATCTTCTGACTTTTGGCTAACTACTTTAACTTAGTAGTTTTTGTCTTTCATGTATACGAGATAGAGACTCTTTGATGTATACTTATTCTTTTGTGAAGTACATGTATCTATTCTTTTGGCTTGTAGTGGATCTTGTATGACCACTACTATGATGTTCATTTCTATATGTTATATTCATATATGTTTCCACCTTAGTGATATGAATATATGTGACTGATTTTGTGTTGTGCTTATTTTATATTGATTCTGAAGGCCACCTAGCCACTGTATAGTAGATTTGAGTTTGGATTGGATATGTCGGATTTCCTCTTGAAATGAAATGCATGACATACTATCTGACATATCGATTCTCGCTCAAATAAATTATACAGTTGGTCGCTCCTCAACAGTCTTATTCTTCGTACTAATTGACGGCATTACCCAGTAGTGTCCTTGGTTAGTGTGAGTATAAAGGTGGGGCATCACAGCTTGGTATCAGAGCCAAACTTCGAAACAATATAGGATATTATGACAAGGATCATTGTCCTAAGTCTCTCCTAGGAATCGTGCCTTAGGATTTAATCGAGTCTTAGAACTCGTTCTATCCTATTTCCTTTTATGATGCCTTGTTTATCAATCTAGTTTATTTGAATTCATTCTGAGAATAACCTTTTTCCTCTTCTTTCTTTCTTTCTTAAAGAAGAGAAATGGTTAGACCTGGTCCTCCTAGTGTTGGTCAATCCAGTGCTACTCCTCAGGATGGCGTATTCATGTCTGCCCAACAACTTTTGGATCTTGTAAAGAATGCCCAAGCTGTCGGACCCATTCCTGAGCCTAATCATCCTAACTCTGGGTTTGCACGCTTGTGCAGTGATTACACCAATTTAAGTGGAAGGCCATTCAAGGGTTCTAAAAGCGTTATAGAAATCCCAGCTTGGCTTAGAACATACGACCGCATCTTTTCTCGCATGAATCTTGTGGATCTACATCGAGTCCAAGTGACTTCTAGCATGCTCCAAGAGAGAACATTAGATTGGTATGAGCTTTTGATTTTGGAAATTGTTGAAGCGGATCTTACTTGGGAGCAATTCCGAGAAAGGTTCGAGTTGAAGTTTGTGCCAGAAGCTGAAAAAGTACTTTAGCCCGACGCTTTATTGACCTTGTTCAAGGTGAATCTTCTGTGACGGATTATGTTGCATCATTTGAATCTTTCTCTAAATTTGGGGTCGAGTATATTAATACCCCATTGAAGAAAAATCAGAAGTTTATCTATGGGTTGAATAAGAATCTCAAAAAGGCTTTACTTTTGAAACTAGAAGTTCCTTTCGATCAGCTTGTAGATATCGCTCTTCAACTTGAAGAGGCCGATAAAGAAAGTGATGTTGAAGTTGTGGGTGCCAAGAAGAACTTCAACAACAACAACAAGAAGAGGCATCTCGATGGTAAGTTCAAAGGCCCTAATCCCAACAAGAAAGGGAAGCAAGCAACTTCGGTAGCAAAGACTCCTACCTCTAGGCATAGAGAATGCTACAATTGTGGTTCTAAGGACCATTATGCAAATAGGTGTCCAAAACCCTTTATTTTCGCTATTGCAAAAGTTCGGGTCATCTTATATCTTCATGTCCCAAACTTCAAAGCAAGAAAGAGGAAAACCTGAATGTTGTGCAAGCCCCTAGTAACACTTCTCTTTGTCAAGGTATTTCTCATTCTGTCCCTGATGGCATTATTATGTTTCGTGATCATCCTATTCGAGTTTTTTTTGATACGGGTGCATCTCACTCTTTTATATCAAAAGAACTTGTTGATACTTTTCCTTTAAATGTTATGGGCTTGATGACTTCATTAAGAATCGCGAATTCGGTTGGTGGATCCGCAACACTCAGTTTACTTTGTAAGGAAGTTGAAAATTTTCTATGTGATTATGCTTTCCGTGCCAATTTGCATGTTATGCGTTACCTAGGTTTCGGAATGATTTTGGGAATGGATTGGCTTAACCGTTATGAAGCCCACATCCTAAGTCCCGAGAGGACTATCCATCTTTGACATCCTCAATTTGTTAAGCAGATTTCTATTGTTTTTAAAGATTCAGATTCCAATTCGGTAGCATCCTTATATTCTCCAAATCCACATGATGACGATAATGATGATGAGGAAGATGTCATTTCCCTCATTCACATTGTTCGTGAATTTCCTAATATATTTGAGCCCGTTTTAGGATTACCACCTAAGCGAGCAATTGAGTTCAGAATTAATCTAATCCCTGGAGCTCTACCTATCACTCGTCCTCCTTATCGTATGTCCAATAAAGAAAATGAGGAGATGCGTAAACAATTATCCGAATTGGAAGCAAAACAGTTTATTCGTTCTAATTCCTCTCCTTGGGGAGCTTCGGCTATCTTTGTGAAGAAATCTGATGGTACACTTAGGCTTTGCGTTGACTACCACAAGCTTAATGATCTTACCATTAAGAATAAATATCCCTTGCCTCGGATTGAAGATCTGTTCGATTAACTTAGCGGTGCTAGGGTCTTTTCACAGTTAGACTTAGCAACCGGTTTTCATCAGCTTCGTATTGCCGAGGATAGCATTCCTTTGACATCGTTCTGTACTCGTTATTGATCTTATGAATGGCCATTTATGCCATTTGGTTTAACGAATGCTCCAGCTTATTTCGTTGACCTTATGAATCGAGTTTTCAAAGACTTCCTCGATCGATTTGTTCTCATCTTCATAGATGATATTCTTGTTTATTCTAAAACCGAGGAAGAGCATGAAAACATCTTCGAATTGTGTTGGAAACTCTTAGGAGCAATCAATTAAAAGCAAAATTTTCTAAGTGCCATTTTTGGCAATCCCGTGTGAAATTTTTAGGATATATTATTTCTGAATCTGGAATTTCCATGGATCCTTCAAAGATTGAGGCGATTCAAAATTGGAAGAGACCGGAGAGTGTGACGGAAATTCGTAGCTTCTTGGATTGGCGGGCTATTACAGTCGGTTCATAAAAGACTTTTCTAAAATTCCGTACCTCTTACTAGTTTGACAAAGAAGGGAGTTAAGTACATTTGGTCAGATAAATGTGAAGCTTCTTTTTAGAAATTAAAAGAACTCCTTTCCGATGCTCTTATTCTTTTGATTCCCGAAGGGAACCAAGACATGATTGTTTATACCAATGCTAGTCAAGTTGGTTTAGGAGCCGTTCTCATGCAAAGGGAACATGTTATCGCTTATGCTTCTAGGTAATTAAAGCATGCCGAGACTAGATATGCCACTCATGATTTAGAGCTCGCGGCCATTGTTTTCGCCCTTAGAATTTGGCATCATTATCTTTTAGGGGAGAAATTTGTTCTCTACATCGATCATAAATCTTTGAAGTATTTATTTTCTCAAAAGGAACTTAATTTGCTTCAACAACGTTGGCTCGAGTTCCTTGCATCTTATGATCGTGATATTCTCTATACTCCCGCAAAGGGAAATCTTATTGTCGATGCCCTTAGTCGTAAGCAAAAAGCGGTTGTTTCCATGATGATATCCGAATGGAATGATCTCGCGACTTTGCCTACTTGTGAGATTCGAGATCGTGACCCCAATTCATGTTCATCTCTTGTTTTATGTACCCTTGAGGCTCATCCATCTCTTTTAGACCGCATTCTTGAAGCTCAAAAGCACGATCCTAAATTGTTTCATCTTAGCCAAAGTAGTAGGGATAGGAATATTGATGGTTTGAAAGACTTTGAAACCAATGCTCGTGGAGGCATTCGAAAATTTGGTAGACTTATTGTGCCAAATATTAGTGATCTTCGTAAGGACATTTTAGAAGATTCTCATCGTTCTAAATTTACCATTCATCCCGGTAGTAGTGAAATGTATGCAGACATGAAACGACTTTATTATTGGGATGGAATGAAATTTGATATTGCTTACTTTATTAAGCATTGCATGACTTGCCAACTTGTTAAGGCCGAGCATCAAAGGCCCGATGGGTTATTGTAACCTTTAGACATTCCTGTTTGGAAGTGGGATCAAATTTCCATGGACTTTATTGACGGTCTTCCCCATTCTCGTTCGGGTCATGATAGTTTATGGGTGATTGTAGATAGACTTACCAAATCCGCACATTTTATTCCCATTCGTTCCAATCGGACCGTACCACTTTTGACCAAACTTTATGTTAAAGAAATTGTTATATTGCATGGAGTTCCTACTTCTATAGTTAGCGATCATGATCCATTATTTACTAGTGGATTTTGGAAGGGTCTTCAAAAAGCTTTGGGAATGAAGCTTAATTTTAGCACCGCTTATCATCCTCAGTCCGATGGAAAAACAGAGCGTGTGAATCAAACTCTTGAAGATCTTCTTCGTGCATGTGTTCTTGATTTTGGTGGAAGTTGGGAAATGTAACGACCCGTATTTTTACGGATCAAAACATTCTAAAATGATTTACCTTTGGTTGTATGGTTGTTAAGTCATTTCTGGTTTTGGCAGAATTTTGCTTAAGTCCTAAGTCGTAGCCGACTTAGGAGTTTGGACGAGTTAAGCAACTAGTCTGGGTCGAGTTGCCGACTCAAGGAACTCGCCGAGTTAAGGGATAACAACCTAAGGAAGTGACCGACTTATAGTATTAACCGACTTAAGGATAGTGGTGAGTTAAGTGTTAAGTCGGCTGACGAGTTAAGATAGTGGTCGACTTAAGACCTGGACGACTTAGTAGTTAGCATATCTGACAAATTATTTGTTAAGTCGTTGCCGAGTTAAGGAAGTGGGGTTGACCGACTTAAGAGGTTAGGGCGACCTAAGGAAGAATAGTAGGCAGCCTAAGTACTCTGGAGTAGAGTTAGGTCGGCAACGACCTAAGGACATGTTGTGAGCGACCTAAGTGTTTGGGTGTTAAGTGTTAGGTCGGCAGGGTAATTGAGTCGGTAGGTAGTTGAGTCGGCAACGTGTGTTGAGTTGTGAGTCGGCAGGACGTCTCTTGTGTTAAGTCGTAACCCAGTTACGAGTTAAGTCGTAGTTGTATTCCTTCGTATGTCTTAAGTCGGCAAGGCACTTAAGTCGGCAACGACCTAAGTTAAGTCGTGCCTATGTGTTAAGTCGCAGTTGCGCTTTGTTGTTGAGTCGTCAACCGACTTAGGACTTGGGTTTTGCGGCAGTATGATGAGTCTGCTTCGTTGGGTCGGTCATATTGTTAAGTCGTAGGTCGGCGAGGCAGTTAAGTCGTTAAGTCGTAGGCGCATGCCATAAGTCGTAACCGACTTAGGAGACAGCTGTTTTGTTGCGAGTCATAGGCAGATGAGTTTTTAGGTCGGCAAGGCACTAGGTCGGCAAGGCACTAGGTCGGCATGGTGTTAAGTCGGCACCGACTTAAGGAGATAGCCGAGTTACGACTTAAGGGCAGTTTTCAGCTATAAATAGGAGGGGTTGTTCTCACTTTTTGGGATCCGGATTTTGAAGCGACGAAGTGCTGCCATTTTGAGAGCTCGACTTCTACACTTCTTCACTTCTTTTCTCCACTCTAATCTAGTGCTTCCATCCATCCAAATCGAAGATCAAAATTGAAGATTCAAGAGCTTAGATTGAAGATCTTCATCTTTTCAAGGGAGATTTCTTCATTTGAAGCGGATTTGTGATAGATCTAGCTTCATCCTTCGCTGTCCAGATCTGAAGTGTGTTGATTTGAGGTTGTTTAGGTGATTTGGTGAGTGGTGATTATCTCTCACACGGATCCAAAGGAGTATATCGGATTGTTGGCTCGATTTGGTGTTAAAATAGTGATTTCCATGCATTTTCTTCATCCTATGTGTAGATCCATATAGATCCATTGTTCATGATGATGTTACATCCATTTTATCATATGTTAACCTATGCAAGTTCATTCATCAAGTTTATAGAGATATAATCCATGTTTTCATGCTTATTGGACTTTCAACTCTTTAATTACGAAAATGCCATTATTGTTATAATTGTCTACCTAGATCATATTTGAATGCTTGATTGCTTGGATTGATGTTTGATTTGATTGATTGTTATGAACTAGATGATTGATGATTAGATTTAGATCGAAGGTGATTCAAAAGCTAAGGGAAAGGCTCTTGAATTGGAAAAGCTGCTCGTGGCATATGTAGCGGGATGATGAAGCTCTTATGCATAGATTTGATGATGTGATGATGAGATGAGGCTTTGCGAGGATGTAATGAAGCGAGGCAATCATGTGATGAAGACTTGGTCTAATCCAGACGGGATAATTCCAAGCATGTTGATAACTCGGTGATATGATTCGAGTTGAAGATAATGAATGGATATGAGAATAGTCGTCGAGGAGGATGACTAGGAGGCTTGGATAGCATCGTTGTTGAAGGTTCTAGCATGCTCTAAGCAAGAGTACGTTTGGGCAGATTCGATAGTCCCAACGGCCAACTGTTGATGGTCGAGTACTCTGGGCAGATTCGATAGTCCTAGGCACGGGCTGCGACGACGTGCGGGAGTTATGTCTAGAACCAGGGTTTCCATTAGCCCTTGACGGACGGCTGAAAGAATGTGCCGGTCATTCAATTAACGGTGATATCGAAGCAATGATAACAGTGATAGCCAGAGTCATGGATGTTTGGTTGTATCGTCATTCGGACTCAAGAGCGGTATTTTCTGGGTGCTTATCTGATTTAGGCCTTGGTACTTGGAAAACATCGCCCTTGACTCGAGTGATAGTAGCTTTACTTTAAATTGTATGCTCTGCTATGTTTGCTTCTGCTTAGTGTGTGTCTGGGGGCTATCACTGTAGAATGAGGTTGGAGTGGGAGGGTTGTATTCCTATTCCTTTTCCTTTATGCTCTTTTGGTATGTTGTTAGTTAATTTACTGCTCACTAAGACTGTTGTCTGACTCAAGGCTTTATGTTTAATTCTTATTGCCTTGGGCTGTTCGTCCATTTTGGGACGGGCAGACTAGGTAGCAGGTGACAGGTGCTGTTCTCTTTTCATGATGCTGATATCGAAGACGAGCTGGAGGGTTGCATATTATCTTCTTATTATATGTACTGGATATTCCGCTGTTTTGTATTCTCTGAGAGATATGTAGTGAGGCTGGATGTATTGACTATATGAATGCTTGTATTCAACTATTATGGAGTTTTATAAGATGTCATTTTGTTCTGTAAAGCTTCACTATACATATGTTCTATTGTATTTTGTCCATGCGCTGTGAGTAATACGATAGATTCTGTTGTTTTAATCTTACCTTGACAATCGTCCATAGTCGCCTGGCACACTTTACAGCGCTCTTTCTCTAGATTCGGTGCAGGGGCCATGGGCGGTCGTCACATTTGGTATCAGAGCATTGGTTAATCGATTTTACCCAACGCTCGCTGAAGTAACCACGTATGAGAGACGTAATTGTATTTTGATGGATGATTACTATATATAATATAGTAGCTTGGTAGAGTTTGAGTCCTTTATGCAGTTGTTTCTCTAGATGTTCTGATCATTCCTTTTTATAGATATTGAGAATGAGTCGAAGAGGGAGACCAGCTGCTAGGGAAGGCCGTGCTACTGAAGAGACTGCTGATTATGCAGCCATGTTCGAAGCTATGATGACTTCGATCATGAGAAGGATACCAGTTCCGGGGGCAGCAGTTGATGTTGGAGTTCAAGTCCAAGCTCCGAAACCAGTGGATTTTGCTAAGTTGTGCAAGGATTATACTGCTCTTGGAGGGAAGGTTTTCTTGGGAACAGAATCTACCATTGAGGTCCAGAGGTGGATAGATGCTTGTAGAAGGATCTTTGGCGATTTGGGAATTGATGATGCAACTAAGAGGAAGTTGGCATCGAGGCAGCTTCAAGGGAGAGCCTCTGATTGGTGGAACTCTATTACCATCACTACTCCGGAAGAAGAGATTACTTGGGAGCAATTCCAAGCTAGATTTGAAGCTAAGTTCATTTCTACAGCTCAGAAGTCTGTTCTGTTCAAGAGGTTTGTGGAGCTCAAGCAAGGTGGAAGATCAGTTCTTGAGTATGTTTCTGAGTTTGAAGCTTTGTCCAAGTATGCTCGGTCATATATTGAATCTGCTTATCAGAAGAATGAGAAGTTTGTGACCGGCTTGGATAGTTATCTTGGGAGACAGTTGGTGGATCATTTGGACGATTCATTTGAGAAGCTTGTGGAGAAAGCTCTCAGGCATGAGAGTCTGTTTCCTAAGGAAGGACCTGTTGTTGCTGTTACCAAGGGAGAATCTAAACCACAGCAGGGTGGAAACCAGAAGAGGAAGCAGCAGCAGCAGAAAGGTAAGGATGGCCAGAAGAAGCCGAAAGGCGAGGTGACTTGCTACAATTGTCAGCAGAAGGGCCATTTCTCTAAGGATTGTAAGAATCCGAAGGCACCGATGAAGTGTCACAACTGTGACAAGCCGGGGCATTTCAGGAAGAATTGTCCAGAACCAAGGAAGGACAGGCAGATTGTGCAAGCCTATGCTTTAGGAGCTGTTCCGTCGTCTTCAAAAGCTCCTACTGCTGAAGAGAAGGGAAAGAGTGTGGTTGTTCAAGGTACTCTTTTCCTATGTGGTGTTCCGGTTAGAGTTTTGTTTGATACTGGAGCGTCGCATTCATTTGTTTGTAATGAACTCGTAGGCCGGTTAGATTTGAACCCGGATATTGTTGATAGGCCATTGGTTGTGACTAATCCAGTTGGGGGTTCGTCTTGTTTGTGTATGTTATGCCGTGGTCTAGTTGTGTCAAGTCATGGTTGCTCTTTTGTTTGTGATTGCTTTGTTCTGAACTTTGCGGGGTTCGGAATTATTTTGGGTATGGACTGGCTTAGGAAGTATGCGGCTAAGGTTGATTGCGAAAGGTTGGAAGTGACAGTCGAGAATGTGGAGGGGCGAAAGATTGTGATACGATGTAAGCATGAAGAAGGCGTCTTCATGAGCTTCATGTATTCGCTAGTTGTTCCACGGGATGGACTGTCATCAGTGCCGATCGCTAATGGATTCGAGGATGTCTTTGACGAAGTCAAAGGGTTGCCGCCGCATAGAGAGATCGAGTTTCGTATAGATCTAGTTGAAGGAGCCAGACCTGTTGTGATGCCTCTTAGGCGGATGGCGCCTAAGGAACAGCAAGAGTTGAGGGTGCAAGTTGATGACCTTTTGCAGAAAGGATTCATTCGGCGTAGTGTGTCCGAGTGGGGTGCACCAGTTGTGTTTGCAACCAAGGCAGATGGGTCGTTGAGATTGTGTGTGGATTATCGTGAGCTGAACAAGGTGACTAAGAAGAACAAGTATCCATTGCCGAGAATAGATGACTTGTTTGATCAGCTTCACGAGGCTAAGGTGTTTTCTCAGATGGATTTGGCAACGGGATTTCACCAGTTGAGAGTAGCTAAGGATAGTGTGCCAAAGACTGCTTTTAGGACACCATCCGGTTTCTTTGAGTGGCTGGTAATGCCGTTTGGATTGACTAACGCGCCAGCATATTTTGTGGATCTTATGAATAGAGTGTTCAGAGATCAGTTGAACAAGTTTGTACTTGTGTTCGTGGATGATATTCTGATTTATTCCAGAACGGAAGAAGAGCACAAGACGCACTTGCGTATTGTTTTGGAGATCTTACGGAAACATCGGCTGAAGGCTAAGTTTTCGAAGTGTCACTTCTGGAAGAGTGAAGTGAGGTTCTTAGGCCATGTAATTTCTGGGAATGGAATAGCGGTTGATCCCGCTAAGGTGGCAGCAATCCAGGATTGGGTTAGACCTAAGAATGCATCTGATGTGAGAAGTTTTCTTGGATTAGCAGGATATTATCGACGGTTTATCAAAGACTTCTCCAAGATAGCTGCACCGTTAACAGGATTGACGAAGAAGAACCAAGTGTTCTGTTGGGATGCTAAGTGTGAGCAAGCTTTCGGAATCCTGAAAGAGCGATTGACGAGTGCTCCTGTTTTGACTATTCCAAGTGGGAATGATGAGATGGTGGTTTACACCGACGCATGTGGTACTGGACTTGGAGCAGTGCTGATGCAGAAGGATAAAGTTGTTGCGTATGCCAGTCGACAACTGAAGCCGCATGAAAGGAATTACCCGACTCATGATCTGGAGTTAGCGGCGATTGTATTTGCTCTGAAGATGTGGAGACATTATCTGTTGGGAGTTCGATTCGAGTTGTTTACGGATCACAAGTCATTGAAGTATCTTTTCTCCCAAAAGGATTTGAATCTTCGGCAGCAACGTTGGCTAGAGTTTTTGGCATCATATGATTTTGGTATAGCTTATACTCCGGGAAAAGGTAACGCAGTGGCAGATGCGTTAAGTCGAAGACATGCAGGATTGGGAGTCATGTTTTCAGAATGGAAGAGTCTCGAGTATTTAGCTGGATTTGACTTCAGGCCTAGATGTGAATTGGAACCTGAGATGTTGGCAAACTTATCGATAAGACCCACTCTTGTGGAAAGGATTGGTGAGAGCCAAAAGCGAGATGGTAAGCTTGTCAAGATTATCCGTGAATTGGAATCTGGGTTGGATCTAGAAAAGGATAAAGGATTCGAGGTCGATCGAGAGGGTTGGCTTCGGAAGCAAGGACGACTAGTTGTTCCCGATATAGATGAATTGAGGAGTGAGGTTCTGAAGGAAAGTCATCACTCGAAGTTGACAATTCATCCAGGTGGAAACAAGATGTATCGGGATATGAAGAGAACCTACTACTGGGAAGGCATGAAGAAGGATGTTGGAAATTTTATTTCCAAATGTATGAATTGCCAGTTGGTAAAAGCCGAACAGAAAAAGCCAAGTGGATTGCTTCAGCCATTAGAAGTTCCTACATGGAAGTGGGAACAAGTGTCGATGGATTTTATTGATGGATTGCCTAGAACCAGAACGGGAAATGAAGGGATTTGGGTCATTGTGGATCGTCTGACTAAGAGTGCACGATTCATTCCTGTTCGATCAACTAGGACTGCATCAAAGTTGGCTGAGTTGTATGTTAAGTGGATAGTTCGATTCCATGGTATTCCGAAGAGTATAGTGAGCGATCGAGACCCATTGTTCACTAGTGGATTTTGGAAGAGTTTCCAGGAAGTCTTGGGAACCAAGTTGTGTTTGAGTACAGCTTATCACCCTCAAACAGACGGTCAAACTGAGAGAGTCAACCGAGTTTTGGAGGATCTCCTCAGAGCTTGTGTTTTGGATTTCGGGGGATCATGGGAGGATCACCTTCATCTGGTGGAGTTTTCATACAACAACAGTTACCAGTCAAGCATTGGTATGGCACCGTATGAGGCATTGTATGGAAGACCGTGTAACTCTCCAACATGTTGGTTGGAAACTGGAGAAAAACTGATGCTTGGGCCAGAGATGATTCGTCAGACTTCAGATTGTATAGAAATCATTCGGCAACGAATGAAGGCAGCCCAAGATCGTCAGAAGAGTTATGCCGATAAGCGTCGAAAGGATTTGGAATTCGACGTAGGAGATATGGTTTTTGTGAAGATTTCTCCACTAAAGAATGTTATTCGATTCGGGAAGAAAGGTAAATTGACTCCGAGATTTGTTGGACCATTCCCGATTATCGAGCGAATTGGAAAGCTCGCCTACAGATTGGAGTTACCGGAGAAGATGTCGGGTGTGCACAATGTTTTTCATGTATCGTATCTACGGAAGTATGTGCACGACTCGAGTACAGTGGTTTCTGCTGATAGCTGTGAAGATTTCGAAGTTGATCCAGTTGATAGAAGACCTCGTAAGCCGCTTCGTGTTGTTGAAACTGACACGAAACAGCTTAGGAGGAAGATAGTTAAGTTGCTCAAGATACAATGGAGTGACGATGATAACGACTGTACGTGGGAGGTGGAAGAGAGGATGAAAGCAGCTCATCCTGAACTCTTCGAGGTATGGCCCTAAGGTGTCGTGTCATCTAACGAAATTGTAACTTGTTCTAAGTCTTAGAATTCTGTACGCTAAGCTAGAATTGGATGCATGGTTTGTTGATTGTCATGGATGATAGGCGTACAGAATAGCTTTGATTGCCTTGTTTGTTTGGAATTTCGGGGGCGAAATTCCTAAGGGGGAGAGAATGTAACGACCCGTATTTTTACGGATCAAAACATTCTAAAATGATTTACCTTTGGTTGTATGGTTGTTAAGTCATTTCTGGTTTTGGCAGAATTTTGCTTAAGTCCTAAGTCGTAGCCGACTTAGGAGTTTGGACGAGTTAAGCAACTAGTCTGGGTCGAGTTGCCGACTCAAGGAACTCGCCGAGTTAAGGGATAACAACCTAAGGAAGTGACCGACTTATAGTATTAACCGACTTAAGGATAGTGGTGAGTTAAGTGTTAAGTCGGCTGACGAGTTAAGATAGTGGTCGACTTAAGACCTGGACGACTTAGTAGTTAGCATATCTGACAAATTATTTGTTAAGTCGTTGCCGAGTTAAGGAAGTGGGGTTGACCGACTTAAGAGGTTAGGGCGACCTAAGGAAGAATAGTAGGCAGCCTAAGTACTCTGGAGTAGAGTTAGGTCGGCAACGACCTAAGGACATGTTGTGAGCGACCTAAGTGTTTGGGTGTTAAGTGTTAGGTCGGCAGGGTAATTGAGTCGGTAGGTAGTTGAGTCGGCAACGTGTGTTGAGTTGTGAGTCGGCAGGACGTCTCTTGTGTTAAGTCGTAACCCAGTTACGAGTTAAGTCGTAGTTGTATTCCTTCGTATGTCTTAAGTCGGCAAGGCACTTAAGTCGGCAACGACCTAAGTTAAGTCGTGCCTATGTGTTAAGTCGCAGTTGCGCTTTGTTGTTGAGTCGTCAACCGACTTAGGACTTGGGTTTTGCGGCAGTATGATGAGTCTGCTTCGTTGGGTCGGTCATATTGTTAAGTCGTAGGTCGGCGAGGCAGTTAAGTCGTTAAGTCGTAGGCGCATGCCATAAGTCGTAACCGACTTAGGAGACAGCTGTTTTGTTGCGAGTCATAGGCAGATGAGTTTTTAGGTCGGCAAGGCACTAGGTCGGCAAGGCACTAGGTCGGCATGGTGTTAAGTCGGCACCGACTTAAGGAGATAGCCGAGTTACGACTTAAGGGCAGTTTTCAGCTATAAATAGGAGGGGTTGTTCTCACTTTTTGGGATCCGGATTTTGAAGCGACGAAGTGCTGCCATTTTGAGAGCTCGACTTCTACACTTCTTCACTTCTTTTCTCCACTCTAATCTAGTGCTTCCATCCATCCAAATCGAAGATCAAAATTGAAGATTCAAGAGCTTAGATTGAAGATCTTCATCTTTTCAAGGGAGATTTCTTCATTTGAAGCGGATTTGTGATAGATCTAGCTTCATCCTTCGCTGTCCAGATCTGAAGTGTGTTGATTTGAGGTTGTTTAGGTGATTTGGTGAGTGGTGATTATCTCTCACACGGATCCAAAGGAGTATATCGGATTGTTGGCTCGATTTGGTGTTAAAATAGTGATTTCCATGCATTTTCTTCATCCTATGTGTAGATCCATATAGATCCATTGTTCATGATGATGTTACATCCATTTTATCATATGTTAACCTATGCAAGTTCATTCATCAAGTTTATAGAGATATAATCCATGTTTTCATGCTTATTGGACTTTCAACTCTTTAATTACGAAAATGCCATTATTGTTATAATTGTCTACCTAGATCATATTTGAATGCTTGATTGCTTGGATTGATGTTTGATTTGATTGATTGTTATGAACTAGATGATTGATGATTAGATTTAGATCGAAGGTGATTCAAAAGCTAAGGGAAAGGCTCTTGAATTGGAAAAGCTGCTCGTGGCATATGTAGCGGGATGATGAAGCTCTTATGCATAGATTTGATGATGTGATGATGAGATGAGGCTTTGCGAGGATGTAATGAAGCGAGGCAATCATGTGATGAAGACTTGGTCTAATCCAGACGGGATAATTCCAAGCATGTTGATAACTCGGTGATATGATTCGAGTTGAAGATAATGAATGGATATGAGAATAGTCGTCGAGGAGGATGACTAGGAGGCTTGGATAGCATCGTTGTTGAAGGTTCTAGCATGCTCTAAGCAAGAGTACGTTTGGGCAGATTCGATAGTCCCAACGGCCAACTGTTGATGGTCGAGTACTCTGGGAAGATTCGATAGTCCTAGGCACGGGCTGCGACGACGTGCGGGAGTTATGTCTAGAACCAGGGTTTCCATTAGCCCTTGACGGACGGCTGAAAGAATGTGCCGGTCATTCAATTAACGGTGATATCGAAGCAATGATAACAGTGATAGCCAGAGTCATGGATGTTTGGTTGTATCGTCATTCGGACTCAAGAGCGGTATTTTCTGGGTGCTTATCTGATTTAGGCCTTGGTACTTGGAAAACATCGCCCTTGACTCGAGTGATAGTAGCTTTACTTTAAATTGTATGCTCTGCTATGTTTGCTTCTGCTTAGTGTGTGTCTGGGGGCTATCACTGTAGAATGAGGTTGGAGTGGGAGGGTTGTATTCCTATTCCTTTTCCTTTATGCTCTTTTGGTATGTTGTTAGTTAATTTACTGCTCACTAAGACTGTTGTCTGACTCAAGGCTTTATGTTTAATTCTTATTGCCTTGGGCTGTTCGTCCATTTTGGGACGGGCAGACTAGGTAGCAGGTGACAGGTGCTGTTCTCTTTTCATGATGCTGATATCGAAGACGAGCTGGAGGGTTGCATATTATCTTCTTATTATATGTACTGGATATTCCGCTGTTTTGTATTCTCTGAGAGATATGTAGTGAGGCTGGATGTATTGACTATATGAATGCTTGTATTCAACTATTATGGAGTTTTATAAGATGTCATTTTGTTCTGTAAAGCTTCACTATACATATGTTCTATTGTATTTTGTCCATGCGCTGTGAGTAATACGATAGATTCTGTTGTTTTAATCTTACCTTGACAATCGTCCATAGTCGCCTGGCACACTTTACAGCGCTCTTTCTCTAGATTCGGTGCAGGGGCCATGGGCGGTCGTCACATTGGGAAGGTCATATTTCTCTTGTTGAGTTTTCTTATAATAATAGCTTCCAATCTAGTATTGGTATGGCACCTTTCGAGGCACTCTACGGAAGGCCATGCCGATCTCCTTCATGTTGGATTGAAGCCGGTGAGAAGCTGGTTTTAGGACCAGATTTTATTCGTGATTCCATAGAAAAGATTGACCTTATTCGTCATAGGATGAAAGAAGCTCAAAGTAGACAAAAATCCTATGCCAATAAAGAAGAAGGAATTTGGAATTTTTTGTGGGAGATTTGGTATTCATTCATGTTTCACCTATGAAGGGTGTTGTGCGTTTCAGTCGATCGGGAAAGTTAGCACCTCGATATATTGACCCATTTCCCATCATCGAACGCATTGGTTCCGTGGCTTATCGAGTTTCATTATCGGCTCAATTTTCCGCTATTCATGACGTATTTCACGTCTCTCAACTATGGAAATTCCTTAGAGATTCCAATTCTATTCTTGAGCCCGGTGTTATTGAAGAAATTGAAGTTTCACCTAATTTGACTTATAAGCAACATCCTATTCATATCATTACTATGGAGGTTAAATGCCTTTGTAATAAAGATGTTCCGCTTGTGAAAGTTCAATGGTATGCAAATCCTAAGGATTGTTCTTGGAAATCCAGAGAACTCATCGAGCGAACACATCCGGACTTACTCTCTCGTGCTCTTCAAGGTGTACTTCTCACTTCAAAATTTTATTTTCTGTTGTTATGCCTTAGAGTGGTTGTTACTCTTTATTTCTCTTAAGTATTGCGAGGACGCAATTTCTTTAAGGAGGGGAGTCTGTAACAACCCACAATTTTACGATTATATATTTAAATGTTTTATTTAAATATAGCATCATTAGTCGAATTAAAGTCCGAAATGTGACTTTTTGTAAACAGTCGAATTCAGACTCGAGACCACTTCCATTGAGTTTAAAATGACGTTTACAACTTGTTTAAGTATAAATATCAATATGTTTGGAGTTGATTAGGATTTTGGTATTTTCATTTGGTCTTTGGGTTGTGTTCTAGCCCTTTAACCCAATAATAGAACCCAAACTCTTCTACCAAATACCCTAACTCCTCTCCCCTCATTCATTCTACTCATAATAATTCCTAACATTCAAGCTAATTGAAAAATGGGGGAAAGAGAGGAGATTAGGAATTCCTAAGCCCTAATTCTCTTAGGAAATTCAAATTCAAGTTCCAAAAACAAGGAGAAGCTTAGGCAAGCATCCTCTTCATCTTCTCCATCTCAATCCCTCTTCAATTCTTGATTTTCCTATAACCTAACTAAGGAAAAACTTTGCATTTGATAATAGAGTGAAGATTCTAGAGGTATAGTGAAGAGGAATTGGTCTAAGCTTGTTTTAGAGCTTCTCATTCCTTGTTTTTGAATTTAAAGGTGAGTTCTTGAACTCACATCTATGTCTATAGCTTTCATTGTTGTTAGGTATGAATTCCTAACATCTATTTCATGTTCAATTGCTTTTGATTTGAATTGGTTTGGCGAATTTTCGAATTTTGGTTTTGAAGTCAAAATTTATGAAAATCCTTCTATGGATGTTTGGACATGTTATTTGGGATGTATCGAAGAGCCTATAGGGTTGGGTTGTCGCTTGGCATAAATCCCTAGCCGCCTCGCTCGTCCGATCGCCTCCGAATTGATTTGGCCATCATTGGCCTAGGCAAATTCTACCCAGGCCAGGCAACCAGACGTCTGGTTGAAAATTCCAGACATCTGATAGAGGCTTCTGGAAAAAAATATATAAATGAAATAATAAAATTCCAAAGCTCAGAACCAGACGTCTAGTTAAACCCAACCAGACGTCTAGGAGGCTTCAGGAAATAAAAAGAAAAAGGAGAAAGAAATTAAAAATTTCCAGAACCCAGGCTCAAACGTCTGGTTAAAACCAACCAGACGTGTGGTCCTTTGAAATTTTGCCTATATGCCTATTTTTATGCGGATTTCCATTTCTTATCGATTTTTGTTGATCCAGTAAGTTGTTGTCATTTATTATCGACTTTGAAGACTTCTTTTCTGGATTTTTGGGAATATCCATTTGATGGATTTGATATCGATTTTCATGGATTTAATTCACGTCATCGAATATGGATTTTTGGTGATAGATTGTTTTTCAATCATTTCTGTGATTTGTCACTTTAAAATACAAAGGTTTTTATACTAGTAGTAAATACTAAAACTCTTTCACAAAAATGATTTCAACACAATTTTAATACAAATCTCATTTTTAAAACCGTTTTCCAATCTATTAGTATATACAAACCTTTACCTCATTCGTATGAGAAATCCAATTAAACGAGTTAGCAAAACAAGTGGCATGAAACGCTTGCATTTACTTCGTCGATTAATTCTTGGACTTGTTCGATTGAAATCTACAATCTGTTCGCAAATATCTAAGTTAAGCTAGTGGTTATGGGACATGAAGCTAAACTCATTTATTTACTAGCTTAGTGTAATTTACACTTATTGATCTATGATGATCATTTTGTGGTTTAAACTAGCGATATGCGATTTATCTTTGTCCGCATGGGGGACTATACCCCGTTCTGTAGAGCTTCGTCTCATTTTTATGGGCTAGCGACCCATGGTCTTTGAACCGTTTTATGGAGTTCGGTTCATCGGGCGTACCTTTGTACTACGTCATTGTTCCGGCTTATTTGAGTTTCAGGTTCCTCGGGCGTACCGTTGTACTATGTCGTTGCACCAGCTCTATGAGTTAGCGACCCATGGGATAGCATCCCATTTGTGATACACGTGTTGGTGAGTTTGCATGCTCCCTTTTGTGATAGGCCACCCCCTTTTTGTGTTTTCTAGATTTCTAATTGATAATTTCTGGAATTTGTGTTTCACATATTTTTGCGATTTGCATTGATATGTTTTGTCAATATTTGAGGTTTGGTGAATAAGCTAAAAAAATATGATATTCTTTTTGGGTATTTGAGAAACTTGAGATATTGTATGATTTTCATTGTTATCAAATATATACTTGTCACAACATGGTATTATTGTTATCATATATTTTTGTCCTATCTCTTATCCTATCTCATCTTACATGATAATTATAGCTAGACTGATCCATTTATTATTTTTCTTCTTAAATAATTCTCGAGTCAGACCGAGGTGTTTCAGGTGCTTCCACTTGACCTCTTAGTAGGGACTATCTTCTTACATTTGGCTAACTACTTTAGCTTAGTAGTTTTTGTCTTTCATGTATACGAGATAGAGACTCTTTGATGTATACTTATTCTTTGTGAAGTACATGTATCTATTCTTTTGGCATGTAGTGAATCTTGTATGACCACTACTATGATGTTCATTTCTATATGTTATATTCATATATGTTTCCACCTTAGTGATATGAATATATGTGACTGATTTTGTGTTGTGCTTATTTTATATTGATTCTGAAGGCCACTTAGCCACTGTATAGTAGATTTGAGTTTGGATTGGATATGTCGGATTTTCTCTTGAAATGAAATGCATGACATACGAACTGACATATCGGTTCTTGCTCAAATCAATTATATAGTTGGTCGCTCCTCAATAGTCTTGTTCTTCGTACTAATTGATGGCATTACCCAGTAGTGTCCTTGGTTAGTGTGAGTATAAAGGTGGGGCTTCACAGCTACATTAATAATTCATATCGATTAACTTATTGTTTACAACCAACGGTTTTATATTACATACCAAAAACTGATTTCATATTCTATATTAACCAATTTCAATTAAATAACATATGAATTCTATTTTTAATACTACATCCAATCAACATTATTAAATTATATTCTAATTTTTTTTTCATTTATAAATCATAAATTTTAATTTCTGATAATATTAAATTCCAAAGTCTTGTTTAATTTAATATTTTTAATTATCAAAAATATAGGTCGTTACACAAACTTTTTAAAATGAGAACTAGATTGTATAGGTAGTTCCATGTTTGCATTATGCATTATGCTTTGTGCATGTTACCTTTCCACGACATCCAATGGTTGTATATTAGTATGACCCCATGATGTTAGTAAGACATAACTAAGTTATATGCACTTACATTTGTGTATGTAGGAGTGATATGCACACAGTATAATAGGTTGTCTCATGATCACCTTGACATGAGTATCATGTATGAGTATTGTTTACTTGTAAGTCTTGTATATGTAGACGTTGGATTATATATTGCATTTTTGGTTAAAATTTGTCACGCTGAACTTTCCTCAAACGGGTTTTCCTATCTTATTTTCATTGATATCTCTAAGATACTATCATGACTATGTTGAGAGTTGGATTTTAGGAAAATGAACTTTAGATGGTGGAGAATTTTGTAGGAAGCGAAGAGATTGCATGAGCTATTTACTTTCAATTAATCACAATCAACGTTATGATAGTCTACATGTATTCATGGTTAATATCATAACTTATTTGCTTTCGAGTGAGTTTTTTCTTGCTTTCAGTTATAATTTTCTATTATATATCATGATATGTTGGATGGGATTGCTCCTGTCACTTTTAACCAAAGTTTGCCATGCATAATTATTTTCTCATCTTATTCTGACCATAACGCATAATTTCAGTGGTTGTTCTTAGTGATAATCTTTAACAATAGGTAAACTGTTAATTCCTTTAAGCGACCTAAAACTTTGCGACCTAAGAGAAGCTTTACGACCTAACGAAGTCACGACTTAGGGAATTCCGCGACTTAGTGAAGCTACAACCTAAGCTACAGGAATGTCACGACCTAAGAAAAACGCGACCTAAGAATGTCACAACCTAACTCTTGAAGTAGCCCAGCGACCTACGACTTAGGGGATACTGCGACCTAGCAATGTTGCGACCTAAAGCTACAGGGAACATTGCGACCTAGCAATGTTGCAACCTAAAGCTACAGGGAACATTGCGACCTAGCAATGTTGCGACCTAAAGCTACAGGGAACATTGCGACCTAGCAATGTTGCGACCTAGAGACTACGACTTAAGAAGAGCTCCAACTTAACAGTTTGCGAGTTAAAAGGTTGACGACCTACGACCTAAGAGGCTCTGCGACCTAAGGTAGTCTACGACCTAACTATCTCAAGAACTTCGCGACCTAGCAGTGTTGCGACCTAAAGAAGCTTGCGACCTAAAGGAGCTTGCGACCTAACTACTGAAGATGCTTGCGACCTAAAGCCTGAAGTGATCTAGCGACTTAACAGCCTAACGAGCTAAAAGCAGAGAAAGGAATGCGACCTACTATAGGTCGTTCACGACCTACTACTTGCTCAGATGGAAACAGAAGCAACTCAATCAGGCTGCCTTCCCTAAGTCGCATATGGACTGCGACCTATCTTAGGTCGCTCGCGACCTACGACCTAACTTAGGTCGTACGCGACCTAAGACTTGGAGCAAAGTTTTACGCCAGACTTCAACTCCTATAAATAGGCCACCACTTCCAACATGGAGGGGACTTTTGGCAAATCATTCCTTCGAGCGTCCATACTCTGCTGCACTCATTCAACAAGTAAAGATCTTCCAACACTCAAGGCACTACAACAAGCTTCGTGAAGGACTTCATTCGTTAGACACGGATTCAGCAAGATTCATCACCGAAGTTTGAGCTAGTAGTCGAGATTGTCGTGTGATCAAGTTGTATTGTATTTGACAAGTGATTTGTATCGAATTGTAACCGAATCAGCAATAAAAGACTATAAAGTGGACGTAGGCTCACTTACGGGCCGAACCACTATAAATCTGTTGTTCATTTATTGCTTTTCTGCTATTTTCAGCTTATATTCTGTTCCCGTATCAACGGGTGGTGCTTTCACAATTCTATTACACACCGGGTGTTAGCGTTCACTTTTTAGCGTTAACATTTTGGTGCTTTCATTGAGAATCGAACTCAGGCGATCATCCACCGTTGATTCGCAAAGATTCATAAAAAGAACCTCTCTTAAAAACCAGATCCGAAATAATGGTTCCTGGAAGAAGAGGTAGACCTATCAGATCCAGAAATGCTCACGAAGGGACTTCCGCCTCCCCAACCGCAGACCAAGCAACTCCTACCATTGGAGTCACCAGGGCTGAATTAGATGACGCAGTTTCTGAATTGTACCAACAGATTGAAACCCAAAACGCTTTGATGATGGATAGATTAACTGCTCTGCTCAGGGCAAATCGTCAACCAGAAAACCATCAAACTACTCTTCCTGAAATGCCACCGTTCCAAGCTGATGGTTCTATGCCACAACCAACTTGTCATGAACATATGCCCGGGCAAACTTCCGAGGGAAGAACTGATGCTTGCCCGGAGGTGTCTTTGAATAATAAAGAGTACCTGTCTGAAATGGTTGGCCGCATCATGAAAGAGAGCATGCAAAGGGAAGAGGATGAGGCTGACTGGGGATTCGCGCCAAGCAGAACTCCGTTTACTGAAAGGATCCTGAGAGTGGAGTTTCCAAGGAAATTTGCACCTCCTACTATCCAAGCTTATAGGGGAACCAGTGACCCTAATCATTTCCTATACAAATACGATTGGCATATGACCGGTGCAAGAGCATCAGACGAGATCAAGTGTCGATACTTTCCAGTATACCTGGAAGGTGTGGCTTTACTTTGGTTCACAAAGCTTCCAGTTCGGTCTGTTGATAAATTCTCCGACTTAACGCAAAATTTCAAAGAACAGTTCAGATTGTATGCTTCAAAAGCTAAGGATATAATGTCACTGTCTAACCTGGAACAAGCGCCCGGAGAATCGATCAAATCTTTCTTGAGCCGTTTCAATATAGCTTTAGCCGAAGTAGAAAATGCGGAACCACGCATGATCCTGACTTATTTGATGCGAGCCATTGATAAATCGAGTAAATTTGGAATATGGCTAAAGATGAAGGAACCGAACTCACTTGAAAATTTTTATAAAAAGGCCGACGAGTTCATTCGCCTTGAAAGCCTTTCTACAACATCGAAAGTGGTTGCTGCCCAAACTAATAATAACAATGTCCCATCTAATAAAAGAGAATCTGAAAGTCAGAAAAGGGAGAATGAAGAAGGAAAGAGCCAGGGAAATGAAAAGAAACCTCGCCGCTTTAATCCTTCGGATTATACTCCTTTAACTGATACACCAAGAAATATCTTTTTTGCAACAAAGAACGTTGTCAGGTATCCTAAGCCACCTGAGATGACGAGAGGTGCAAAGCGTAATGGAAAATTCTGCCAATTTCACAATCAACCTAGCCATGACACTGACCAATGTCGCCAGTTAAAGAATGTGACTGAAGAATTGCTGGAGCAGGGTAAACTCCAACAATACGTTAAGAGAAGCGGAGTCGATCCAACCTCATCCACTCGGGATCAACAATGTCCTACCCATCCACCCGATTCTCACCACAACACTGCAGTGCAAGATTCAGAAAAGCTTGTCATTAATGTTGTCACAGGAGGTCCATACTCAGCAAGCAGAAGTTGGGACGACTGCTAATTACCCACAAAACTGCGGCTGGGGCATCTCTCACTTTCTCTGGCGTAAAAATCCAAAAGCTATGAATCAAGCACAAATGGAAATCCAGCTTGGAGATTCTGAAACAACAATAACTAGCATCCATTTTTTACTTAGCAGTATTGCTTGAATTTGTAAAAATGATAATGGATGTGTAACTTCTGCATTGTAAACCGCTGAGAAATTAGCGTGACTGAATAATGAAAAACTATGCATTCTGTGTTTTCTATTATAAAAAGTCTGTTATATTTCGATGTGTAAATACTCTAAATGTATTGCTAAGATGTCGATCTAATATTGCAGGTCGTTAAAGCAAAGCTCACCCATCGCAAAGCTAAGCAAGCCTTACAAATCATTTATTAAAGCAAATACCAAGCAACAAAAAATTCCATATCCAAATCCTATACTAGAAGAACTTCACATAAAAAGTTGGCAACTTCACTGGGGCAAGCCTTTGTTAACCGGTTGTGATTGTCGATATGAACAGACATCCAGCTAGGTAACTCGCGTTTGTCCCATGAAGTTATTCAACAGTGAAGTCCACTTCTTCGGATAAGGCAATTTACTTACAAAAGGAACGAAGACACGCTTGGAAATGATAATAAAAGGTCGCTAATGGGCAGATGATGGGAGAACATGGCCAAGCAAGCACGGAAGCAACCAAAAGGAATTTTGCTCCTCAATAAAAGGGCCGGTAGAACCACCGAAGGGACACCTTCCCAAGCAGAAGGAACAGGGCCCTTGCTAACTGATCGTGATGCATCCGATCAGGCAGCTTGCGTCCGTCCCGTGGATCTACTCGCCCTTGAGAAGCAACCTTCCTGGCACACCAACCAACCGATGCTCCTTCCCAAAGGTCAACAAAGCCCTCTAACGAGGCACGCCAATAAATGAAAGTGCTTCTCTCAATAACAAGATTGGTGGAACCACCGGAGGGGCACCTTCCCAAGCTGAAGGAACAGGGCCCTTGTTAATTGATTGCGATCGTTTGTGCAAACGAACATCCAATCAAGCAACTTGCGTCCGCCCCGTGGATCCACTCAACCATGAGAAAGTAACTTCCAGGCAATTTCAAGACCTCTTCGGGGGCAAAAGCCCTCTTCGGAGGCACATTTCACCCGTGTAGAAGTGCAAAATGCTTCTCTTCGGAGACCCACTTCACCAGTGATGAAATGCTAAAAAGCCCTTTTCGGAGGCACATTTCACCCGTGTAGAAGTGCAAAATGCTTCTCTTCGGAGACCCACTTCACCAGAGCTGAAATGCCAAAATTGCTTCTCTTCGGAGACCAAAATTGCTTCTCTTTGGAGACCAAAATTGCTTCTCTTCGGAGACCAAAATTGCTTCTCTTCGGAGACCAAAATTGCTTCTCTTCGGAGACCAAAATTGCTTCTCTTCGGAGACCAAAATTGCTTCTCTTCGGAGACCAAAATCGCTTCTCTTCAGATACCAAAAGACCTCTTCAGAGGCGTACTTCACCTTGCTTGAAGTACCAAAAATAAACCCTTTACTGGGGCACAAAAATCAAAACCTTCTTCAGAAGCTCATTTCATTGTGCAGGAAAATTCATTTTTAAACAAATAAAAGTGATCATTCCCAAAAGTCGAAGTGTTCTTCTGACAGAAAGAGAAAGTAAAAATTTCTCCAAAAACGAGATATACTCTATTAAAAGCAGAATGATTCCTTCCTCAAAAGTGGAATAGTTATTCTCTAATATAAGAGTATCAGTCTTGTAAAAGCGAGAAATATTGCAATGCACTTGTAGTATGAGGGCAACATTATATAGTTCAGTTACATTAATAAAAGTAATATACAAGCGACACACCACAAGTTCATTGCAATATCACATAAAGAAGATGTGGAATAAATGCGTTCTTGAAACACAGACAAAAGTTTGTACAAGTAAAAAGAATCGTTTACTCTACACTTCAAATGAAAAACAGATATATTCCTACATACACAAGAATTTGTACAAGTAAAATAGTTATTTTATTCAATACTATGGAAACTTTTTACATTGTGCAGATTACAAAAGGAGCGGAGACCGGTATCCGCACAACCTCCGGTCAATGCATGCAAAAAAGCAGAAAAGTCAAAATCAAACTCATTTCTCCTTCTTCCCACCCTTGGAGCCTTTACCCGGCCTGGTAATTAGTTTCGAAGGACGTATTGGAGAGGAAGGAGAAAGAGACTCAGCCGGATCGACTTCTGCTTCATCTCTAGTAGCAGAAGAACTTTTCTTTCCTTTCTTCGAAACCACACGTTTCCCCTTCTTCTTGGAAGAAGACTCACTCCCCGGAGTAAGGAATGTAGAAAGCTTTGTGTCGTAGTCAAAAGACCGCTCCGGGGTCTTCTCGCTGTCTTCCAGATCTTCTACTTTCTGTTCCTCGGAAGCAGGTGGTTCGTCCAAACCTTGAAGGGCTGCTATCGGTTCTTCCTGTGAACCTGGTTGAGGAGCTGGAAGAGGAGTAACTTGAGAAGGAGGAGGAGCGGCAGCTGAAGAAGGAAGAATTGGTGCAGTTTCCGGCATGTCTGCTGCATAATAAAAGAAATCAAAATCAGTATTCTCTGAGAAAAAAGAAGACCGTGAATTGTCAAAGCTTAAGTGATAAGTAAGAGGTTCGTCGAACTCGGTTAAGTCGAATAAGCAATTCACTGAATTCGTCTCGTCAAAGTTACCTGGAGAAGCCGGTTTAGCGAGATCAATCTCAAATTCCCGAGCCTGGAAGTCCTTCATTGCCTCTTCTTTTGTAGGAGTGGTCACAACTGGATGTGAAGGATGAGAGCTGGAATCCATAATGTTTACATCGGCCGAAGTGGAAGTGTGAACAAGGGCAGTTAAAGGAGCTTTCTCCTTTGAAAGCTCTTCTCCCGTTGATTCAGCCCGTACTTTAGCGAGCTGCTCCTTCCCCTTAACAAGAGCGGCACGAGCCTCATCATCAAGATAGCGCTCCTCAAGTTCCGACTCATCATAGCCGGCCCCGCCAAGCATGTCAAGTGCGACTTCCCACACTTCAGCCAATGTAATTTCATAATCAGGACCCAGAAAAGCAAGGCTCCCACGACCCAGAACACTGTGTAAATAAAAGTCGAATAAGGTAGAACTGATGTTTGCTTTCGTCGCCTCATGTGATTGCTCAGCCGCTTCCTTTTCGGCAACGGCAGCAACCCGACCAGCAGTAGCCTCATCACGCTCTGTCTCAGCCTTAGCGAGTCGAGACTTTAGTAACTCAATCTCTACGTTCTGGGATATCAGATTCCTTTAGAGGAGGAGAGCCCGCCGGAATATCAGAAGAAATGGGAGCGTTAGCCTTCTCAGAAATAGCAGACGCGTCACTTGTCTTAGACCGTTTGCTCGATTCATCAGTAATATGAGTCTTCCCTTTGTCATCATAAGACTTTTGCTTATGAGAATCGTAAGTTCTGTAAGAAGAATCATATCGATCAACATCTCTTCTTCTCTGCCGCTGCTCATAATCCCATTTCTCTTGAACCTTCCTTTGGGCCCGTTCCTCATCTGTCTCTCTCTGGTCACCAAGATATTTCCTAAAGTCATAGGATCCACGACCTCCATGGCGCTGAAATGAGTCATAGTATGAGCCGGAGCGTCCCATCGAAGAATCTGAAAACGGAAAAGAAGTAAAGTTTAGAAATTTCCAGAAAGAAAGAGTAAATGCTTATAAGTGTAGAAAAATCCTAAGTGTGTGCGGCGTGCGAACTACGTGCGTCAAACTACAAACCACGCTTTAGTGCGGGAACGGAGACGACGGGTGTAGAAGGCGTCGAGGTCTGTTTCAAAGAGGAAGTCGCTTCAATGACAGGATAGTTCGCCTTTGGAATATTATCCTTGAAAAGCTCTTGAGAAGTTATCATTATGTCACTCAAGTCATCAAAGGTGTCATCATTATGATGCTCAGCAGAATTCTCCTTCTCAACTTCCACATCAGTTGATTTTTCAGAAACTCGAGGATTTTCTTCCTCTTCGATAATTGGGGCAAGTGCCGACTTGCTGACTGACCCTACAACATTAGTGGACGCATAACACTTTATCAAAGCAGCCTCTACGACGGGTGCTTCTGATTCAATTTCTTCTACAGAAGCTGGGGCATTCGAGGCCTCTGCTCGAGAGCCCGAAACAGCTAACGTTTCCGCATCAGAACTAGAAATTTCATGAATCTGGGTCGACCTAGAAGGATGTAAAAGACCAAACTGGTGCAGAAATTCATCTTTCAACAAGAATTTGGCACTCCTCTCTTCAACATCAACGGCACTCAAAGTATCTAAAATTAACTTGTGACTGGTATCTCGAAGTGGAGGAGGAAGTGCTGCAAAAAGAAAGAATGGAGTTAAGCATTTGACAGTTCGAGTTCTGGAAAGTCTTAAAAACAAATCGGAAAGAGGCAATCTTACTTCCGACTCTCCAGATGCATAAAATCCCGGAGGACAGCGGACATAAAAGAATTGAGTCAAGAACCCATGGGCACTTTCGGGCAAGTCCAGAATTAGTTTACGGTTCCTGGCACTCCTCACAAGTGTAATAGAGGGATGATCTTTGTTCTTTGCAAATGTGCACAAGAAGCGAATTTCGGCAAAACTGGGAAAATGGCCCAACGTTCTTCTGAAAAGCACACACAGTCCCAGCAGGATGGAGTATCCATTAGGGTGCAGTTGAAAAGGGGAGATAGATAGCCGAAGGAGAAGTTCTCGAAGACAATCATTAAAGGGCGGAATAGCTCCGCTCAAGCACATCTGACGATTCACAGCAACAAAGCCAAGAGGCGGCCTGTCAGCAGTGTCGCTTGACCCAGGAAGTAAAGCATCTGCTTCGGCAATACCGAATTGGATGCACAATTGTCTGAAGACCTTGTGGCTCAGAGTAGTAGAAGTCCGTTCTGGAGGGTCGTTCAGTGGAGTAGCAATTGGAAAAGCTTCTCCAGCTATTTCCAAGTCTTCCTATTGAGATGCCATTCTACACAAGGAACTGGACGATCAAATATTAAGGTGCACGTTTCCTAAAAAAGAGTGAAGTGTTGTGCAAAACTAACGCAATAACAAGCAAATATAAATGAAACTAAATTAGTTGATACTTGTCGATTATAAAGTTTCGGGGCTTGATATCTTAAGTCCAAGAACAGTGTTGTGTTGATGCAAATAAATCAGCTTTAGTTGATCGTTTCAATTTTGCTTTAATACTTCACTTAGATTTGTTAGTTCACAGCATTTCATTCGTGAAGTTCATTTAAGTTAGATATTCTTTGTCGACTAATCTGTCATTTGATGTAGGCAATCAATGGCATTATATTCGTCCCATTTTTTCTGTGAATATTGCTTCTAAACAGGTTATCGGCATTAAAGTTAAGGCAATCTGAAAAGAAGTACAACGAAGTCTAAAACAATTCAAATTCAAAAATCAGCCAAATTCTGCCTAAATTTCTAAGTCCTAGGTCGTTCACGACCTAACATAAGTCGGAGCAATTTTAAGTCGTGCTGTCCAATTTGAAGCGTTCAGGGCTTTACAAATTTGTTTCAAGTACTAGGTCGTTCAGCGACCTATCATAGGTCGGGGCATATTTAGGTCGCACAATGTAACTGTGGATCAAGGCAATGCAATTTACTCCATGTCCTAGGTCGCATACGACTTAGCATAGGTTGAGAATTCTTAGGTCGCAAAAGAGGTTGGTCAGCTTCGTTTTAGTTGCAGATGTTTTTTAGATCGCAAGGCTTAGGTCGCAAAAGAGGTTGGTCAGCTTCGTTTTAGTTGCAGATGTTTTTTAGATCGCAAGGCTTAGGTCGCCAAGAACCTTACGACCTAACTTTTAAAGCCATCCGGATCTGCTAGGTCGCTGGCTTCTTCTCCAAACAATCTTACTGATCCAATAACCCGATACTGCTAGTATAAAGAAAACGATTCATCCTCTTCTTGAATCCCATTCATCTCTACATACCAACCGAATCGCCCAGTAAATCAATTTCAAGTTCTTCGATTCATTACAAACATTACCGTGCATTCACGAATCATGTTAACATGTCAATTGTGACAATCATTCAAAAAACGAAACACAAATGCATGGAATTAAACTTGGGTTAGAGAACATGAACTCGTGATTGGGCGGCGATTATGGTGGGATAGAGATCGAAACTCACTTACGTAGTTTGTTAGAAAGGATGAATCGTCGTTTAAACAAGTTGAATTCTCTCTTGGGGGTTCAAAGATTTGCCAATAGCAACGGGAAATTAGAGCAGAAGGATTAGGAGGAAGAAAGCGACTTAACAGTTTATATGGGCTGAGAATGGAAGGCGAATAGGCACGAAGTTTTAGGTCGTCCATGACTTAGCAAGGTTGAATCGAAGTATACGACCTATGGCATAGTCATATACCTCGAGGGGCAAATGTTAATTCCTTTAAGCGACCTAAAACTTTGCGACCTAAGAGAAGCTTTGCGACCTAACGAAGTCACGACTTAGGGAATTCCGCGACTTAGTGAAGCTACAACCTAAGCTACAGGAATGTCACGACCTAAGAAAAACGCGACCTAAGAATGTCACAACCTAACTCTTGAAGTAGCCCAACGACCTACGACTTAGGGGATACTGCGACCTAGCAATGTTGCGACCTAAAGCTACAGGGAACATTGCGACCTAGCAATGTTGCGACCTAAAGCTACAGGGAACATTGCGACCTAGCAATGTTGCGACCTAAAGCTACAGGGAACATTGCGACCTAGCAATGTTGCGACCTAGAGACTACGACTTAAGAAGAGCTCCAACTTAACAGTTTGCGAGTTAAAAGGTTGACGACCTACGACCTAATAGGCTCTGCGACCTAAGGGAGTCTACGACCTAACTATCTCAAGAACTTCGCGACCTAGCAGTGTTGCGACCTAAAGAAGCTTGCGACCTAAAGGAGCTTGCGACCTAACTACTGAAGATGCTTGCGACCTAAAGCCTGAAGTGATCTAGCGACTTAACAGCCTAACGAGCTAAAAGCAGAGAAAGGAATGCGACCTACTATAGGTCGTTCACGACCTACTACTTGCTCAGATGGAAACAGAAGCAACTCAATCAGGCTGCCTTCCCTAAGTCGCATATGGACTGCGACCTATCTTAGGTCGCTCGCGACCTACGACCTAACTTAGGTCGTACGCGACCTAAGACTTGGAGCAAAGTTTTACGCCAGACTTCAACTCCTATAAATAGGCCACCACTTCCAACATGGAGGGGACTTTTGGCAAATCATTCCTTCGAGCGTCCATACTCTGCTGCACTCATTCAACAAGTAAAGATCTTCCAACACTCAAGGCACTACAACAAGCTTCGTGAAGGACTTCATTCGTCAGACATGGATTCAGCAAGATTCATCACCGAAGTTTGAGCTAGTAGTCGAGATTGTCGTGTGATCAAGTTGTATTTTATTTGACAAGTGATTTGTATCGAATTGTAACCGAATCAGCAATAAAAGACTATAAAGTGGACGTAGGCTCACTTACGGGCCGAACCACTATAAATCTGTTGTTCATTTTCTGCTTTTCTACTATTTTCAGCTTATATTCTGTTCTCGTACCAACGGGTGGTGCTTTCACAATTCTATTACACACCGGGTGTTAGCGTTCACTTTTTAGCGTTAACATAAACAAAATAGTAATCCCTAAATTATCTATGCTAATGTAGGGAGGCGACTTGAAGTATTTTGTGATTTGTGAATGGATAGCCATGTTTCGGCTTGTTCATCAAGCTCAACATATCTCTCAATTTTCGCTGATGGTAGATATGATGATCAACCAAAAGGATAAAAAGCATAGAAAATAATAATATATATATACATTGATTATGAATAAATAACTTCAAACTATGTTGTGCCGTATTGCTTTCAGAAATGATAAGATTATGGCTATTTGTGAAGTTGCCAAGCAAGTTCAGATGCGTGGGTTGTAGGATAATGAAGTTCCGATGAGTAGATGCTGGTAGCTGGGCAACATGACTAGTGCATGAGAGGATGTCAACTAATTGTGGTGCCCGGGACTATGTGCAACCGTATTGCTTTCAGAAACGATAAGATTATGGTGATTTGTGAAATTGCCAGGCAAGTTCAGATGCGTGGATTGTAGGATAATGAAGTTTTGATGAGTAGATGATGGTACCTGGGCAACATGACTAGTGCATGAGAGGATGTCGACTAATTGTGGTGCTTAGGACTATGTGCAACTGCATGAGAGAATGAACAGAGTGCAATTCGAAACTTCAACTGCAACTGAGTGAACGACAACAACAATACAACGAGGTAGTGCTTGCTGCTGAGGTGGAGAGTTGCAAAATAATTGTTATGATGAGTAGTGAATGATGGCTGGGCCACAAGATCAATAAATGAGAGGTCAAACTATAAAACTTGTTGTGAGGATGGTAACTGGTTATAGAGCTTTGGACTAAAAATTCCTAAGGGATCGAACTGCAAAGTAATGCTGGTCTACAAATGCATAAGCGAACGATGAACAACCATGGTGCAATGCAGAGACCTGTGTAACTGCAGTTTGAATTTGTGGCTAAATTTAAAATTTTGTTTGATGAGATGCGGAGAGGCTAAGTGGTTTTTTATGGCTATTGGTGCAAAATGTTATAGCTATTGCTTTGAATAAACAAGGACATGCAAAGTTGAAAGGCTATGCTGAAGCGAGATAAAGAAAACTTTCGAAGTGACTGAATATTGATTGCTAAAACAAATGAGTACAGGCTGTGAAACAAGTGAGTATAGGTGAATTTTGAAATCTGTATATTTTGTCAATTAATAATTCAACCATTTATCTTACAAATATCTATTGATCCCTGATACTGGCAGGTGCTTAAGCTTATCAAACATTATAAAGCTTTCTGAATTTCAAAGTTTGTTGATGTAAGGCAATCGTCTTGAATAACAGGTATTGGCTCAACTTCTTGTGACATGATTTTAATAGGTTTTCATTTAATTTACCACAAAGCTTTATTACCTATTAAGCATACAACCTGTTATTGACTGCCATTTTCCCATCAATGTATATTGACTAGATCTCTAAAAAAAATCATTTTAATTTGGAGTGGCAAGTTTAGCAGTTCAAATTGTTCTAGGAAATTTCAATTACAAGCGGTCTGGTAATAAGATTCTTGGACTGTATTATAGTCTTATGTGGATATCAACTCAACTTACGTGTCAGTTGGTTGCGAATTGAGTGTCATTAAAGCCATCATATTATGTCTTCATGCCTTATTAACAAAAGGTTGAATGATGGGGCTAATGAGTTATTTTTGGAATTCCAAGATTTTGAATGTTTTATGAACCCACGCATGCTTGATTCTATTGTTAGAATCTTGCTTGAGAATTGTAATTAACAAAAAGTTTTTTGTTTTTTGTTTTCTTGTTTTTTTAAGGCTAAGCTATACTTTTATGTAGTCAGAATGCACGGTTGTGAGAAGCAATCGGTAAAATGGCAGCACATCAATCAGATGATGCCATTATAGTCAACTGGAACTTGTCCTCTGACTAAAAATTAATCGTAAAATATGAAGTCTAGGCTACCGAAGACAACCATTTTTCTCCTTCTTTTAATGTCAAGAGTTTCCTTTGGCATGGTGGTTCAGTTTATGATGCTTGGTTCAGTTCTGCTTCAAATCAATTACCTATTTTCTATTTTCTACTGTTGTTATACTTATGTAAGATTGCTTCTAAGTATTGGAGTTTTCTTAACTATCAAAAATGCTGGTAACCATTAACCATGAGATTCATTTTATTGTTTTATCTATTAGCAACGCTCGTCATTTATATTGTTTTATCTATGGTTCAAACATTTGTGATAGTAATATAAGCTAACCGAGTTTTATAAATAGTAATAATAAAAGTAATAGTGATAATAATAATATAATTAAGTTAACTGAGGTTTATAAATAATAATAATAAAAGTAATAGTAATAATAATAAATTAACTAAGTTAACCAAGTTAATAAAAATTAACTAAGTTTTATTAAAATTAAATAAGTTTTATAAAATCAACTAAGTTTAAGTAAACTAAATTTTATAAATAATAATGATATAACTAATTTAACAAAGTTTTATAAATAATAATTATGATGATGATGATGAATTGACTAGGTTTATAAAAATTAACTAATATAATAATAATATAATAAAGTTAATTGAGTTTAATAATAATAATAATAATGAATTAACTAAGTTTAACTGAGTTTTATAAATAATAATAATAATAACAATAAATTAACTAAATTAACTAAGTTCATAAAAATCAACTATGTTTTGTTAAAATTAAATAAGTTTTATAAATAATAATAATATAACTAATTTAATAAAATTTTAAAAATAATAATGACGACGACGACGATGAATTAACTAAGTTTATAATAATAACAACAACAACAATAATAAAAATAAAACTAAGTTAACTGAGTTTTAATAATAATAATAATAATGATAACAATAATTGACTAAGTTAACCGAGTTTTATAAATAATAATAATATATAAACTAAGCTAACCAAGTTAATAAAAATTAACTAAGTCTTGTTAAAATTAAACAAGTTTTATAAAATTATCTTAGTTTAAGTTAACTAAAATTTATAAAAAATAACAATATAACAAATTTAACAAAGTTTTATATATAACTATAAGATTGGACTTTATTTATTTCATTTCATTTATAACTTTGAATTTTATATGACATTATTTATAATATGATATACTTGTACAATGTTGTAGATGTTTGATATCAGTTTTGAAATCTTACGAATTAACATAATTCGTTGACTATATGTTGTATTTTCACTTGTGCAGGCATTGGACTTCGAAGAGAGCTAGGTTACACTTTAATGTTGCTAGATTTCACTTGTGCATGCAACAAAGAATTATGGGTAATCAAGCTTTTTGTTAGTACTAGTTAGGTATAACATTTTGTTAGTACTAGGTGTGTAAATTTGTATACAAATGGTTATTGTATGTGAGCTTGTTCATTTTGTCAATAAACTATTGTATCGGAATGGTTATAGATATTTTATTTGATGATATGTTTAATATGTTTTATAATTATTTGAATATGATTATTATGTGAGTGATTGTTGATTGATATACTAAACAAAATAGACCATTAAAAGAGAATAATAGCATGAAAAAATGCTGCAAAATAATCACCAATTTTTAGTAGCGTTTCAAAAACGCTACAAAATACATATAGTGGCGTTCAGTAAACGCAGTTGTAAAGCAGGAGCAAAGTAGGAAACTCTATTAGTAGCGCCAAAAAAATTTTAGTAGCGTTTTTAAAACGCTACAAAAAGGTTTATGGTTGCGTGTGAGAAACCTGTAATAAAAGAATTTATAGTGGCATTAAAATAAATGCAAACTAAAATCATGGATTTTTAGTTGTGGCTTTATCGCGGCGTTCATTCAAACACTACCGTAAGTTTTAGTCGCGTTTATTATGCGCCACCAAAAATACTTTTTCTTGTACAGAATCTCACATCGTGACGAAAAATATATAATATACACAAGAGCTTTACAAAGAGAATGCATCTTTATTATATACAGAACATCAGAGTACACTATCTTATCAGCTTGGACAGTTATAAAAGTCTGTCCTTATAATTGCTAATAAATATAGACAAGAAGAAAATAGAATACATCGGAAGAATATAAGATACAAGAATATGTTTTGGAAAATCCAGCTCGTCACCTGAAAGCTCCAAAGCATCCAGCTAAATCTGGAAAATATGCTCGGGCTGGACCGAGCATTATAAGAAGATAACTTCTGGATCATTCTGGTAAATCAGCATGAGAAAGCTCAATCAAATCAATTATATTGATTTCTACATTCGAAAATCCTTTTAAAATAAAAAGTATCTCGTAAGACCACGCACAGATGGGTTTTACCTTATGATAACCAAAACCATTTTTATTATAAATCCAATGGCATTATAAGAATCTCTATGGGTTTAAAATACTAATAATCAAATAGTTGTGATGTTTGTACATCATAGCAATAATCGGTATACAATTGAAAACTGAAGGCGCTTATTGGAGAATAGATTCCAACAAATGACAAGGTAAGGGACTACCTTCCAAAAAACAATACATCTCTAGATAAAATGTATTGTGGGTCGCAGTTACCTTTGCAAACCTACCAACACAGGATCTGCCTACCCCTGACCGGATAATACCGAATATGTTGTCATTCCAGTTGTTTCCAACCTTTATAGAGAGCATTCATGCACAACCAAATCCATAATATGATAATCTAGAAAAGTGATGACACACCCTTATGGGAGCGACCCATATAGACCTGCTGTATCTGCCTTGTTTTAGCCATTATAAGGGTGTGAGGCTTGAGGCAACAATTTACCTTCTGTTAACGTTAAAGAATGAACGCTAACACCTGGTGTGTGTAATAGAATCGTGAAAGCACCACCCGAGTGACGGGAACAGAATTTTAGCAGTAAACTGGCAGAAAAAAGCAGTAAAAGACAGCAATTTATAGTGGTTCGGCTTGAGATTAAGCCTACATCCACTTTGAATCTCTTTATTACTGAATTCGGTTACAAATAGGTACAACTCTCTTATCAAAACAGTACAACTTGATCAAAAGAAACAATCTTGACCACTAGCTCAATCTTCGTCGATGAAATTCGATGAATCCGTGTTGGATGTAAGAAATTATCTCTTGAAGATTGATGTAGCGTCTTGAATGTTTGAGGATCTTGGATTGCTGGTTGAATGGAGACTTCGACAGAGTAACGGCGCTTGAAGAAATGATTTGGCAAAAGTCCCTTCTATGTTGGAAGTGATGTCCTATTTATAGGAGCTGATTTCTGGGCAGGAAATTTGCCAAGTCTTAGGTCGCGTACGACCTTAGTTAAGTCGTAGGTCACGAGCGACCTAAGCTAGGTCGCTATCCCCTTGCGGCTTCAGAAGTTAGCTGGTAAAGCTGTACTTGGCTTCATTTGATCAAGTAGTAGGTCGCATGCGAGTTAAAGAATAGCTGTGGGAGCTCTAGGTCGTAGGGCGCTGAACATGCTTTAACAGTTAGGTCGCTAACCTCTTTAGGTCGTCAAGTCCCTTAGGTCGCTAACTACCTTAGGTTGTTAAGTCCTTTAGGTCGCTAGCTACCTTAGGTCGTTGAGTTCCATAGGTCGCAATCCTTTCTGTTGCAAGGTCGCAATGTCTTCTGTAGCCTTAGGTCGCAAGCCCTTCTGGATCTTAGGTCGCGAAGCTTTCCTGTTGCCTTAGGTCGCAAGCCCTTCTGTATCTTAGGTCGCGAAGCTTTCCTGTAGCCTTAGGTCGCAAGCCCTTCTGTATCTTAGGTCGCGAAGCTTTCCTGTAGTTAGGTCGCGAACCTTTCCTGCAGCTAGGTCGCAACCTTAAGTCCTTAGGTCGCAGACTTCTCCCAAGTCCTTAGGTCGCAAGGTCTTCTGTTGCTAGGTCGCGAAGCTCTCTTAGGTCGCTAACCTTTCCGTTCTTAGGTCGCGAAGCTCTCTGCTGTTCTTAGGTCGTAAACCCCTTTTAGGTCGCTAAATTCTAGGTCGCGGAGATAATGGAATTAACATTTGCCCCTCGAGGCATATGACCATGCCATAGGTCGTATGCTTCGATTCAACCTTGCTAAGTCGCGAACGACCTAGAACTTTACGCATGTTCGCCTCCCATTCTCAGCTTCGTATAAATTGGTTAGGTCGCACCTTCTTCCTCACCTTACTGTTTTGAGCCTCCACCGCCATTAACGATTTTTCGAGCTCCCGAAGACAAATTCGACTCCTTCAACTGACGATTCATTCTCACCAATCATAATTCGTAAGTGGATCGACCTATACTTGTCTATAGTCACTGCTTTGATCACGAATCGTTGTTGCTCGTCCTAAGCCCAATTTCATGCATCATGCTTTCTGTACGGTAGTCTCAATTGACTTTCGTTCGTCATTTGACGTGTCGGGGTGATTTGCGATCATACGAAAGCTTTACTACGGATCTGTAGGGTTTGCCATTGGTTTGCCAGTTAATCGATGGTACGTTGAGGTAGGATGAAGGGGAAGATGAATCCTGTTTGAACTGGCGGTATTGGGTTATTGGACCCAATATGATGTTGCTTGGAGAGGGAGTCAACAACCTATCAGATTTGAATGTCCTAAGAGTTAGGTCGCGTGGGAACGCTTAATGACTTAAGCCTTTGCGACCTGACGACATTTTCGACCTAGAGAATCTCCAACCTAAAAACAATTGTGCACGACCTAGGACTTAAGAAAATTGCCTCATCTTAATCCATTCAACTGCAACGTGCGACTTACAGAAAGCTTGACCCGTGATAGGTCGCTGAACGACCTAATACTTGGACAATTTTTTACAGCCCTGAATTTTTAACCTGAACAACTTAGCATAGGAACGCGGCAACTTGTGTTAGGTCGTAAGCGACCTAGCACTTAGAATTTTTTGAGCAGGACTTGACTGATTTTCTAAATTTGAATTATTTTGGACTTTGCACTTCTTTTCAGATTGCCTCAACTTTAATGCTGATAACCTGTTTAGAAGCAACATTCACAGAAAAATGGGACGAATATACTGCTATTGATTGCCCACATCAAACAACAGATTAGTTGACAAAGAATATCAAACTTAAATGAACTTCGTGAATGCAATGCTGTGAACTAACAAATCTAAGTGAAGTATTAAAGCAAAATTGAAGTGGTCAACTAAAGCTGATTTATTTGCATCAACACAACACTATTCTTGGACTTAAGATATCAAGCCTTGAAACTTTATAATTGACAAGTATCAATTAGTTTAGTTTCATTTACATTTGCTCGTTATTGTATTAGTTTTGCACAACACTTCACTCTTTTTAGGAAACGTGCACCTTAATATTTGATCGTCCAGTTCCTTGTGTAGAATGGAATCTCAACAGGAAGACTTGGAAATAGCCGGAGAAGCTTTTCCAATTGCTACTCCACTAAACGACCCTCCGGAAAGGACTTCTACTACTCTAAGTCATAAAGTCTTCCGACAACTGTGCATCCAATTTGGCATTGCCGAAGCAGATGCTTTACTTCCTGGGTCAAGTGACACTGCTGACAGGCCACCTCTTGGCTTTATTGCTGTGAACCGGCAGATGTGTTCGAGTGGAGCCATTCCCCCATTTAACGACTGTCTTCGAGAACTTCTCCTTCGGCTAACTATTTCTCCCTTTCAACTACACCCTAATGGATACTCCATCCTGCTGGGATTGTGCGTGCTTTTTAGGAGAACGTTGAACCGTTTTCCCTCTTTTGATGAAATTCGCTTCTTGTGTACATTTGCAAAGAATAAAGACCATCCCTCTATCATACTTGTGAGGAGTGCCAGGAATCGTAAACTAATTCTGGACTTGCCTGAAAGTGCCCATGGATTCTTGACTCAATTCTTTTACGTTCGCTGTCCTCCGAAATTTTATGCCATCTGGAGAGTCGGAAGTAAGATTACCTTTTACCGATTCATTTTCTAGATTCGAACCATCAAATGCTTAATTCCATTCTTTCTTTGTGCAGCACTTCCTTCTCTTCTTCGAGATACCAGCCGCAAGTCGATTTTAGATACTTTGAGTGCCGTTGATGCCGAAGAGAGGAGTGCCAAATTCTTGCTGAAAGATGAATTTCTGCACCAGTTTGGTCTTTTACATCCTTCTAGATCGACTCAGATTCATGAAATTTCTAGTTCTGATGCGGAAACGTTAGTTGCTTCGGGCTCTCAAGCAGAGGCCTCGAATGCCCCCTCTTCTGTAGAAGAAATTGTATCAAAAGCTCCTGTTGTAGAGGCTGCTTTGATAAAATGTTCCGCATCCATCGATGTTGTAGGGTCAGCTAGCAAGTCGACACTTGCCCCAATCATTGAGGAGGAAGAGAATCCTCGAGTTTCTGAGAAATCAATCGATACGGAGGTTGAAAAGGAGAAATCTGCTGAGTTCCAGGGTGATGACACTTTTGATGGCTTGAGCGATATCATGATAACTTCCCAAGAGCTTTTCGGGGATAATAATCCAAAAGTGAATTCTCCCGTTGTTGAAGCGACTTCCGCCCTAAAACAAACCCTGACGCCTACTACGCCAGTCGTCTCTGTTTCCACACTAAAGCGTGGTCTGTAGTTTGACGCATGTAGTTTGCACGCCGCACACACTTAGGAGTTTTCAGCACTTATAAGCATTTATCCTCTTTTTCTGGAAATCTCTAAACTTTACTTCTTTTTCATTTCTCAGATTCTCCGATGGGACGTACCAGCTCATACTACGACAACTTTCGGCGCTACGGAGGGCGTGATTCTTACGATTATGGACGTTATCTTCCCTCCCGCAAAGAATCTGACGAAGAGCGTGCAGCTAGAAAAGCTCAAGAAAGGCGTGCCTACGAAGAGCAGCAAAGAAGGAGAGACGATGACTCTCATAAAAGAAAATATCATGATGACAAAGGGAAGAAGCATGTTACCGATGACCCAAGTAAACGGGTTAAACTTGATGAGAAGGACGCGTCTGAAATTTCTGAAAAAACTGACGCTCCTATCCCTTCTGATATTCCGGCCAGCTCTCCTCCTCTAAAGAAGTCTGATATTCAAACAATCATTAACAGGCCACAATATCAAGTTAAAGATGGCCCTCCAATGCTTCAGAGCCGATTTCCAAATTGGTGCCTAAAAGGAGTGCGTTTTGATTTGGATTTGGTTCCGATTGATAAGCAAGAAATGCTTAAAGGTCTTGACGCGGTCAGGCTTAATATTGAGAGGATGTCGCAATGGCAGAAACTTGTCGACGAACTCCAAATGGTTAATCACATTAACCTTGAGGCGATGATGACTATGGAGAATGATAAATCAGAATGGGACAAGTGGTGTAAGCAGCATGATGCGGAGATGACAAGCATTGCAGATGACAATGCAAAGCTTGCATCTGAAGTCAAGCGACTAAAGGAAGATCTGGCCTCATCTTCTGCATCGCACACTCAAAAGGAAGAAGTCTTTCAGAAGCAAGTGCGGGATGCACATGCTGCGCAAAGGGACGCCGAAATGAAGCTTGCAGCTGAGCAGCACATTACTGAGAAATATCGCACAGAAAATACTGAGCTGCGGGGAACAATTGCGTCCAAAAATGCAGAAAATGAGATGCTGAAAGCTAAGCTTCTTAAAGTTGAGAAGGAGCGTGATGGCGCGGTTGCTGGACAAGTTGCGGCCGAAGAGTCTCACGACGCCACTAAAGCTAGCATCGATTCTACTCTATTTGACTTCTATATGCACAGCATTTTGGGCCGTGGCAACCTTTCCTTCTTAGGTCCCAAATATGAGATTACACTTGCTGAAGTTTGGGAAACCATACTTGATACATTTGCCGGTTATGCGGAAGCAGACCCTGTAGCGCTCTATTTAGACGATGAAGCACGTGATGCGCTTATTAGAGGCAAAGGCAACTTGCCGAAGCTAGAGCCGGGACAGTGGTAGAGGAATATCCAGAAAAGACAACATCACTTCCTGCCCCTGTCCATACTTCAACTTTGACTGATGTTGATATCATCGGTTCTAGCTCTCAATCTCCACTTGCTGCAAAAGATGCTGAAGCTAAACTCGATACTTCCGAGACTCCTCTTTCCCAAATTGAAGAGAAGAGTCAGGAAGAAACTGAGGCTGATAAATATGAAATTGAACTTGCGAAGCCAACTCCTCCAGGTAACTTTGGCGAAGTTCCGGGTCTAATGAACCAGTTATTTGATTTAACCGAGTTTGATGACCTTCTTACTTGTTATTTGAACTTTGGTGAACCGATACCTTCTCTATTTTCGGAAGATGTTGATTTTAACTTCTTTACTTCTACAGCGGAGGCGCCAAACACTGCACAAGTTTCCACTCCTTCAGTTGCCGTCCCTCCATCTTTACAGGTTACTCCTCCTTCTGCTTCCCAGCCGGGATCACAGGCAGAGAAAATCGAAGTCCTTCAAGGCCTGGATGATCCGGCAGCTTCGCAGGAACAGAAGGCGGAGGACCTTGAAGACGTCGAGAAGACCCCGGAGCAGTCCCTTGACGATGACACGAAGCTTTCAACACTGCTTGCTACTTCGGGGAGCGAATCTTTCTCAAAGAGGAAGGGGAAGCGTGGCATAAGGAAGAAGAAGATTAGTGCTTCAACTAGGGACGAAGCGGAAGTTGATCCAGCCGCGCCTTTTCCTTCTTCTGCCCCGACCCGTCCACAACGGCTCCAAAAACTAATCATTAGGCCGGGGAAAGGCTCCAAAGGTGGCGAGAAGAAGGAATAACAAGCTAGATTTTCTACTCCTTACTTTTGCTTTTTGCATGTATCGACCGGGGATTGTGCGGGTACCGGTCCCTGCTTTTACTTTTTGAGATATCTGCACATGTAAAGAATTTTCATACTACTAAATAAAACAATTATTTTACTTGTACAAACTCTTGTGTATGTGAGAATGCATCTGTTTTTTATTTTTGGTGTGGAACAAACGATTCTTTTTACTTGTGCAAACTTTTTGTCTGCGTTTGAGAATGCATTTATTCCACATCATCTATTTTTCATGATATTATGATGAACTCGCGGTATGTTGCTTGTATATTACTTTGTTCATGTAACTGAATCGTATAGTATTGCCCCCATACCGCAAGTGCACTGCAATATTCCTAGCTTTTTCAAGACTGATACTCTTATTCCAGAGAATAACTATTCCACTTTTAAGGGAAGAATCATTCTGCTTTCAATAAAGCATATCTCGTCTTTCGAGAAGTTTTTACTTTCTTTTTCCTTCTGAAGAACACTTCAACTTTTAGGGATGATCACTTTTATTAGTTAAAAGCGAATTTTCCTACGCAGTGAAATGAGCTTCTGAAGAAGGTTTTGATTTTGTGCCCCAGCAAGGGGTTTTTTTTTTGGTACTTCAAGCAAGGTGAAGTGCGCCTCTGAAGAGGTTTTTGAAGAGAAACGATTTTGGTCTCCGAAGAGAAGCAATTTTGGTCTCCGAAGAGAAGCGATTTTGATATTTCAACTCTGGTGAAGTGGGTCTCCGAAGAGAATCATTTTACACTTCTACATGGGTGAAACGTGCCTCCGAAAAGGGCTTTTGCCTCCGAAGATGGCTTGTGCCTCCGAAAAGGGCTTGTGCCTCCGAAGAGGGCTTGTGATTTTGTGCTTCAAGCATGGTGAAGCGTGCCTCCGAAGATGGCTTGTGCCTCCGAAGAGGGCTTGTGCCTCCGAAGAGGGCTTTGGATTGCTTGGAAGTTACTTTCTCATGGTCGGATGGGTCCACGGGACAGGCGTAAGTTGCTTGATTGGATGTTTGTTTGTACAAACGATCGCAATCAATTAACAAGGTGCCCCTTTGGTGGTCCCACCGATCTTTTTGATTGAGGAAAGCTTTTCCATTTATTGGCGTGCCTCGTTAGAGGGCTTTGGTTGGTTTGTGTGCCAGGTAGGTTGCGTCTCAGGGGCGAGTGGATCCACGGGACGGACATAAGCTATCTGATCGGATGCATCACGACCAGTTAGCGAGGGTCCTGTTCCTTCCGCTTGGGAAGGTGTCCCTTTAGTGGATCTTCCGGCCTTCCTGTTGAGATGCATACCTCCCTTTGTCTGCTTCTTTGTTTGCTTGGCTGCTTTCTCTCATTATCTGCCCATTAGCGATCTCTTATTATTGTTCCCAAGCACATCTTCTTTTCCTCTTACAAGTAAATTGCTTCATCCGAAGGAGTGGACTTCACCGTTGAATGACTTCATGAGACAAACGCAAGTTATCTAGTTGGATGTCTATTCATAACGACAATCTCAACTAGTGAACAAAGGTTTGTCACAGTGGAGTCGCCAACTTTTTATGTGAAGTTTTCCTTACATAGGATTTGAGTTTGGAATTTTTTTTTTGTCGCTTGGTTTTCGTGCAATAGCTGATTTATAGAGGTCGCTTAGCTTTGTGACGAGCAAGCATTGTTTTGATGTCCTGCAATTTTGAATCGACATTTTAGCAATACATTTTAAAGTATTTTCATATCGAAATAAAACAGGCATTATGAAATAGTAAAGAACACAAGATTTATAGTGGTTCGGCCAAGAATCGGGCCTACATCCACTTTATAGCTTTCATTCATTCACACTGATTTACAATATTTCACAATACAACTGATACATTCATCATTATTTTACAATTTTGAACCAAGCTTTTTCTTTCAAGTAAAATAAGGACGTAAGTGGTTGCTGTTCCAGGCTCTTGGAATTGGATCTCCTTCAACAGTTATGAGTTTGAAAGTGCCATCAAGAAGTTTAGTGCCTATGACATATGGTCCTTCCCAATTTGGCCCAAACACACCAGTTGCTGTCATGATCCTTTTCAAAACCAAGTCTCCGATCTCAAAGCTGCGTTGGCGAACCTTAGAGTTGAAATGCCTGGCAATTCTCTGCTGATGAGCTGAAACTCTGAGCCTAGCTTCTTCTCTTTTCTCATCAAGAAAATCGAGTGCTTCAAGTTGTAGTTTCTCATTTTCAGCTTCGTTGAAGTAAACTCTTCTATGTGAAGGAACTTCTACTTCCACTGGAATCATTGCCTCTGATCCGTATGCCAGTGAAAATGGAGTGTGCCCAGTCGCAGTTTTGTGAGTAGTTCTGTACGCCCATAGTGCTAATGGAAGTTTATCAACCCAACCACCTTTTGCTTTTTCAAGCTGCTTTTTGATAGTTGACTTGATGATCTTATTAACTGCTTCCACTTGCCCATTTGCTTGCGGATGACCCACTGCTGAGAAGCTCTTTCGAATTCTGAACCGTTTGCAGAAATCCTGGAATTCTTCACTTTCAAACTGAGTACCGTTGTCTGTGATTATCTTCTGTGGCACACCATATCTGCAAATGATATTCTTCGTCACAAAATTTATCATCTTTTTAGAAGTGATGGTGGACAAAGGCTCAGCTTCAGCCCATTTGGTGAAATAATCAACGGCAACAATAGCATATTTAATCCCTGATTTGGCGATCGGTAATGGTCCAATTAGGTCTATTCCCCAAATGGCGAATGGCCATGGGCTGACCATCTGTGTGAGTTCGGTGGAAGGCGCTCTTGGGATTTTGGCAAATCTTTGGCATTTGTCGCACTTTCTAGAGTAGATAGCAGCATCTCGGTTAATGTCAGGCCAGAAATACCCATACCGGAGAACTTTCTTGGCTAAAGTTTGACCAGCTGAATGATCTCCACATTCTCCTCCGTGTACCTCGGCAAGAATTGTCTTGGCTTCTTCCTTAGTTACACATCGGAGCAGAGGCATTGAAAATCCCCGTCTGTATAATCGGCCATCTTGAAGTATATATCTCGACGCTTTTCTCAATAATTGTCGACGTTCCTTAGAACTTTCTGGCAGGAAACCACTGAGTAAGTATTCTTTGATTGGAGTCATCCATGATTCATGCTCTTGAGACGCAGCCATAATCCAATCAATATCCATTTCATCAATGCTTGGAGCTGACAGAACTTCTACAGGAACTAATCCCAGTAATTGAGCTTCTCCGGAACTTGAGTACTTTGCTAAAGAATCTGCCTTCATATTTTCCTCTCGGGGTATGTGGCTTATTGAGTAGTGATCTAAATCATTGAGGAGTTCGGAAGCTTTTGTTAAATATGCAGGCAGATTTCCTCCTTTGGCTTGGAATTCTTTCTTCACCTGGCAAACAATAAGCTGAGAATCGCTGAAAATCTGTATCGCTTTGATGTTTAGTTCCTTGGCGATTTTTAAACCGGCAATAAGGGCTTCATATTCTGCTTCATTGTTTGTGGAAGGGAATTCTAGTCTCAATGCATAACATAATGATCGTCCTTCGGGAGTTTCAAGCACAACTCCTGCCCCAGAATAATAATCATTTCTTGAGCCATCAACATACAACTTCCACTGTATCGGAATGCCGTCAGTTGTTTCTTCCTTGATGTCACCTTTGTCAGTGGACTCTGCAATGAAATCTGCTAAAGCTTGTCCGTTAATTGCTCTTCGGGGATGGTAAGTGATGTCATATTGGCTGAGTTCTATGTTCCATTTCAAGAGACGACCCGAAGTTTCAGGACGATACAGGACTTGCTTTAGAGGTTGATCAGTCAGGACTTTGATAGGATGAGATTGAAAATAGGGCCTCAACTTCCTGGAAGCGATTAACAAACAAAAATCCAGCTTTTCTATCTTTGAATAATTCATCTCTGCCCTAGTGAACCGTTTGCTGATGTAGTAGACTGGACGTTGTATTTTCATATCTTCTCGTACAAGTGCTGCACTTAGAGCATGGGATGAAATTGCTAAATAGATGAAGAGGTCTTCGCCATCACTAGGCTTGGAAAGGACCGGAGGAGTTCTCATATGATGAATCAGTTGATCGAAAGCATTCTGACATTCGAGAGTCCATTTAAAATTTTTCTTTCCTTTCTTTAAAGCATCAAAGAAGGGAATGCATTTGTCTGTGGCCTTGGAGATGAAGCGACTAAGAGCGGCAACTTTTCCATTGAGACTTTGCAGTTCTCTCTTTGTTCTAGGGGCTTTAACTTCTCTCAGAGCTGTGATTTGAGCAGGATTGGCCTCAATACCCCTAGCGCTTACGATGTAACCCAGGAATTTCCCAGACTCTACCCCAAACGAACATTTCAATGGGTTGAGCTTCATTCCATACTTTCGAAGAATTGTAAACATCTCCTCCAAGTGTCCCATGTGATCTACAGCTTTCTTTGATTTTACCAACATATCGTCGACATAAACTTCCATGGTTCTACCAATCTGGGGCTTGAACATTGCATTGACGAGTCTTTGGTAGGTTGCCCCAGCATTTTTCAATCCGAAAGGCATAACTTTGTAGCAGTAGAGACCCACATCTGTGATAAAGCTTGTGTCTTCCTGATCTTGTTCATTCATCATAATCTGATTGTATCCAGAGTAGGCATCCATAAAAGATAACAACTCATGTCCAGCCGTCCCATCTACCAGTTGATCGATTCTAGGCAACGGGAAGCCGTCTTTGGGGCAGGCTCTGTTTAGATCTGAGAAATCAATGCATACTCTCCACTTTCCATTTGCCTTCTTAACCAGTACTGGATTTGAAACCCAATTTGGATAAGTGGATTCTTTGATGAAATTATTCTCCATGAGACGATCTACTTCTTCCTTTAAAGCTGCTGACCTTTCTGGACCTTGAGTTCTTCGTTTCTGTTTTACTGGTGTGAATTTCGGATCGACATTCAGAGTGTGAACAGCAATTGTTGGAGAGATTCCACACATATCAGCGTGACACCAAGCAAACACGTCCAGATTTGCTCTTAGAAATGATATCAGTGTGTTTTGGACTGTTGTACTTAGTTGTGAACCCACATTAAGTACTTTGTTTGGGTCTTTGGAGTCGACAGGTATCGGTACCGTAACTTCCACGGGCACCACTCTATTCTCCTCTGCACTGGATTTTCTGGGGTCCATTTCTCGTCTTGCACCACTATGCTCACCAGTGCAGGGACCACCCTGTATTTGCTATAAGGTTGGGATTTTGATGCGGAGGGGAGCTGCCGCATCTTTACCCATTTCTCTCTTTCTGGCTTCTCGAAGCTCTATAAGATAACATTCGCGTCCAGCATTTTGATCTCCCTTGATGACACCAACACCATTTTCTATAGGAAACTTCATAGTTAGGCACCACGGGGCCAAAATGGCCTTGAATGCAGCTAGAGTTGGCCTGCCTAGGAAAGCATTGTAGGCAGAAAATCCATCGACAATTACAAAGGTTTGCTTGCGAACTACTCTTTTCTGCCCTTCCCCAAGTTCCACGAACAACTCGACAGTTCCGATTGGTTGCTGTGGTTCTCCAGTGAATCCAACAATCTTTTGTGACGAAGCTTGAACGTCGGTCATTGGGATCTTCATCTGGTCAAATGTTTTCTTGAAGAGTATATTGCAGGAAGCACCGCAATCAATGAGCACTCGTCTTACTATTGCCGGTCCAATTCCTGCAGAGATAACCAAGGGATCTACGGTGGGAGCTTCAATACCAATAGAATCCCTAGCTTTGAACATAATATCATCATCTGAAACCTTTTGCTGTTTCAGGGGTGCAGCATTTTCTACAGCAAAAACATCTTCCTCTGCTGGGATGTATTTTAAGGCATGAGCATATCGTTCCATTTCACCCCAGCTTCTGCCCGCTGGGTGTGGGCCCCCCGTAATCACATTGATAACGGGCCTCTCAGATTCTTGTGCCGCAGTGCCTTTACCTGAACCTGATGGCTGAGTAGGGAGTTGCTGCCCCTGAGTTGACGAAGATGGGTCACTTCTGTTCTTCTTGACATACTGTTGCAGCTTGTTTTCTCTCAACAATTCTTCAATTAAGCTCTTTAAGTGACGACAGTCATTGGTATCATGACCGGGTTGGTTGTGAAAACGGCAGAACTTTCCATTCCTCATAGCGCCCTTTCCCGGTTTTATCTCGGCCGGTTTGGGATAATCCACAGCATCTTTGGTGGCGAAGAAGATATTTTCCAGAGTGTCGGTCAATGGAGTAAAATCTGAGGGTTTGAAGAAGCGAGGTTTCTTTGTATCCTTTTGTTTCTTCCCCTCGTGATTTTCCCTTTTCTGACCTCCGGAATCTTTCTTTTCCGAAGCGGCAGTATTATTGTCCACCTTTGCTGCCACCACCTTCATCGATGCTGGAAGATTTTCCAAGCGTATGAATTCATCAGCTTTCTTGTAGAATTTCTCGAGAGAATTTGGCTCTTTCATCTTCAGCCATTTTCCGAATTCGCTTGATTTGTCGATAGCACGCATCAAATAGGTCAAGATCATCCATCTCTCTGAGTTATCAACTTCTGCCAGAGCTATATTGAAACGGTTCAGGAATGATTTAATAGGTTCTCCCGGATTTTGTTCAAGACTGGATAATGACATTATGTCCTTTGCCTTTGAAGCGTATAGCCTGAATTGCTCTTTGAACTTTCGGGTCAGATCAGAAAACTGATCAATTGATCGGACAGGAAGCTTGGTAAACCAGAGGAGTGCCACTCCTTCCAAATATACTGGGAAATACCGGCACTTAATTTCATCAGTTGCTCTTGCACCGGTCATGTGCCAATCGTATTTATACAAGAACTGATTTGGATCACTTGTTCCCCGATAAGCAGGAATGGTGGGGGGAACAAACTTTCTAGGAAATTCAGCCTTTAGAATCTTCTCGGTAAATGGAGTTCTACTTGGTGCGAATCCCCATTCGCTCTCATCTTCATCCCTCTGCATGCTCTCCTTCATTATTTGCTTGATCATGCCAGAAAGATATTCCTCGTTGTTCAAAGATTTGGCGGAATAGACCTCGGCCATTTTCTCAGAAGTCTGTCCGGGCAGATGTTCGCGGAAAATTGGCGATGGCCTAGATCCTTCAGCTTGGAGGGGTGCCCCTGCAGCAGCACCTGATCCTCCTGGAGGAATATTTTTTCCTTCGGAGTTGCGAAGAGCATCAACGATGTTTTCTTCATTACCCACTGGTCTTTGATTGGCGCCGAGCAGAGCATTCAGTTTTTCCATCATCAGATTGTTTTGAGTTTCAATCTGTTGGTATAGTCCAGATACAGCAGCGTCTAGCTCCTCTCGCGTCACCCCGATGCTTGGAGCCGCATGACTTGGCGAAATAGAAGTGGCGGTATTATCTTGAACATTTTCAGATCTGACAGCCTTTCGTTTCCTTCCAGGGGCCATTATGTTTGATAGATTTCTGGTTTTGTAGGAAACTTTTTCAGCAAACTTGTGTGAAGCAATGGTGAATGGTAGCCTGAGTTGGGCTCTCAATGAAAGCACCAAAATGTTAACGTTAAAGAATGAACGCTAACACCTGGTGTGTGTAATAGAATCGTGAAAGCACCACCCGAGTGACGGGAACAGAATTTTAGGAGTAAACTGGCAGAAAAAAGCAGTAAAAGACAGCAATTTATAGTGGTTCGGCTTGAGATTAAGCCTATGTCCACTTTGAATCTCTTTATTACTGAATTCGGTTACAAATCGGTACAACTCTCTTATCAAAACAGTACAACTTGATCAAAAGAAACAATCTTGACCACTAGCTCAATCTTCGTCGATGAAATTCGATGAATCCGTGTTGGATGTAAGGAATTATCTCTTGAAGATTGCTGTAGCGTCTTGAATGTTTGAGGATCTTGGATTGCTGGTTGAATGGAGACTTCGACAGAGTAACGGCGCTTGAAGAAATGATTTGGCAAAAGTCCCTTCTATGTTGGAAGTGATGTCCTATTTATAGGAGCTGATTTCTGGGCAGGAAATTTGCCAAGTCTTAGGTCGCGTACGACCTTAGTTAAGTCGTAGGTCGCGAGCGACCTAAGCTAGGTCGCTATCCCCTTGCGGCTTCAGAAGTTAGCTGGTAAAGCTGTACTTGGCTTCATTTGATCAAGTAGTAGGTCGCATGCGAGTTAAAGAATAGCTGTGGGAGCTCTAGGTCGTAGGGCGCTGAACATGCTTTAACAGTTAGGTCGCTAACCTCTTTAGGTCGTCAAGTCCCTTAGGTCGCTAACTACCTTAGGTTGTTAAGTCCTTTAGGTCGCTAGCTACCTTAGGTCGTTGAGTTCCATAGGTCGCAATCCTGTCTGTTGCAAGGTCGCAATGTCTTCTGTAGCCTTAGGTCACAAGCCCTTTTGGATCTTAGGTCGCGAAGCTTTCCTGTTGCCTTAGGTCGCAAGCCCTTCTGTATCTTAGGTCGCGAAGCTTTCCTGTAGCCTTAGGTCGCAAGCCCTTCTGTATCTTAGGTCGCGAAGCTTTCCTGTAGTTAGGTCGCGAACCTTTCCTGCAGCTAGGTCGCAACCTTAAGTCCCTAGGTCGCAGACTTCTCCCAAGTCCTTAGGTCGCAAGGTCTTCTGTTGCTAGGTCGCGAAGCTCTCTTAGGTCGCTAACCTTTCCGTTCTTAGGTCGCGAAGCTCTCTGCTGTTCTTAGGTCGTAAACCCCTTTTATGTCGCTAAATTCTAGGTCGCGGAGATAATGGAATTAACACCTTCTCTCTTACCAGACCATCTTGGAATGCTAACACTGCCCTCCAGGAATAAATGCAATGCCAACATTTATCTATACAAGTTCATTCTGGGTCTGAACGAAACCGAAGGCACTACCTCTACTACATCCATTTTGGAATCACCTCAGAATTAGTAGCAGGTAGTCCTCATACTTCAAAGAAATCCATCTCCAAACATCTTCAAGGTGTCTTCCACTTGAAGGCAAAGGTCGGTTCGAAGTGGTTTTCGAATAATATATCTGATCCAGATCTCCCCGAACCAAAACCCGATAATTTCCGGTTGACTCATTCCCGGTTCTTCCAGAAGTAAGCAGACTATATCAGAGTCCCAAAGGATCTCTAATATATCCCTTAAAGCTAGAGACATTTCACCGGATGAGTTCTTCCAAGGGAACTCAACCCGTATGAACACGCAAAGCTTTTATTTACTTCTTAAGTCAAAACTGGTAAAGATTTAATAGTCGGTTATTTAACTACCAAATAAACAAACAACACAATTCAGAGATTTAATTACCCATAGCAACCACTAAGCCTCAAAACAAATGAAAAAATCTTTCATTTATTAAATCTCTTTTCAAAATATTTACCAAAATATTCATATACTTATCTCACAGACATAAATATATTCACAAATCATTATGAAAGATTTCTTATTTCGAAATCATATTAAAGGATCAAACAAAAGTTATTCAAAAGAAACGAAGATAAGGATAACCCTAAACACTATTCCTTTAGTGTTAAGTATGGAACGAATGTTCCATACCACCATAATTAAGAAGGTCAGTTTAAGGAAACCAAATCTCAATTTCATTTATAAATTTCTTCTATAAATTCTTTTTAAATAAACCTCTTTCATTTTATGAAATCTCCTTTATTTAAATTCAAATCCATTTATAAAATTTCCTTATAAATCTTTGGTCTGTTTATAAAACTCTTTTATAAATATCTAAACTATTTATAAACTCTTTTATAAGTATCCAAAATCATTTATAAAGCTCCTTTATAAATATCCAAAATCATTTTTAAAACTCTCTCCCAAATTTCAAGATCTCTTTTCAACTTATAAAACTCCTTTTATAAACATTCCTTATTTAAAACAAAACTTCTTTAATAAAGTTTAATCAATAAAGTTCATTTCATAAATCAATTATTTAAAACACCTTTAAATAAGTAAGTTATTATCTAAACATTCTTCATTTAATTATCTTTAAACCATATCAGCAAAATAATGATTTTAAACGGTCGTTCAAAAAGTATTAAATTACTTCATACGCCTTTAATATTATAATTTCTTAATTATCCTTTAAATATCTTATTAAAATGGTAATAAACTTTAAACCATTTTTAAAAGGATAAAAATTGGATATTTGACTTCACAAGTACGACCACAATGGTTCACATTTAAATCAGTTTAACTTTCCACGTCATAACATGGGTATTTACATAACAAGCAGATATGTAAAAGGGAATCAACCAATAACAATCATCCATCATATAGGTAAATGACTAAGTTACCAAAAAAGCAGAACTGGGTTTTTATTCTGCTTAAATAGACGTCAACATAATCTACTTAGTAAATTATGGCAGAACAATGATTTATTCTACCAAATAAATGTCCAATATAACTTGATTAGCAGAACAATGTTTAGTTATACTAAACAGATGTCATTGGGTTTTATATTCAATTAAGGTTACTTAAGGGTAGTCAATAAAGAAATCCCTTGGATTTAAAACATCCTTTTTAAAAGTCTGTTTACTTTAAAACAAAAATCGACCTTCGAAAGTAAGTGATTTAAAATCAAAAACCATTATTAAGTAATTACATAGCAATTAAACTCTTTATTTAATAATGATTAAACATTTAATTAATCATTAAACCATAATTAACTTTAAATAAATAATTAAACAATAATTATCCTTTTAAATAAGTAATTAACTATTAATTACTCCTAATTAATAATTAAAAAATAATTAACCTCAATTTATACTTAAATTATACTTTAATCCTTAATAAATAATTAAATATAAATTAAAGCTACATTCAAGAATAATTAAATCTTAACTAAGTCTTAATTAAATCTTAACTTAATTAGTAATAATTAAATATTAAAACCTTTTCTTAAATAATAATTTAATAATAATTAACTTTTAAATAATAATTAATCTTAATAAAAGCGCTAGCTTTCTCACCTAAAAGCTAACTAAAACAACACAAACTCCCACTATCACCTGAATACGACCCTAGATCCTTGATTCTACTCAGTAAAGATGGCATTTTAGAAGACTAAAAACCAAAATGGGTTCGGCCAAATGGAGGTGGGGCTTCGGCCATGGTTGCTTAAGGGTGGATATGGCCTCATACTTGGCAAGGAGGAATGTTAAAATAAAAGAGAGGGGTTTAAACAATGTTTTAGCCATTGAAAGGGAAAAAACTAAGGTATTTAACTTTGGAAATAAAAGTGGAAGCCATTAAAATGTTTTATGGAGCTTGGAGGAAGATTTTGCAAAGTAGAAATGAAATAAAAATGAGAAAAATGTTAGGAATTTGGTTTATAAACAAGTAGATTAGCAAATTACCAAAATAGCCTAAGGAACGTTACCCTTCATTCATGCCTTGTTACGTCAACACCTTGTCACCCTCCACCACATCTTGTTGCTCACGCATGGAGCTTGCGCAATCCACCTCATCACTTGCCAACATGAAATAAATGCACCGGTGTACTAACGTTTCAAATGTTTTTAGGTGAAGTGACAAATTATGATTTCTTTTTACTCTTACTTCTAATATCTTAGGAAAATGTCACATCACATTATATTAACTTAATTGAATACGTGTGTGTGTGTGTGTCTTAATATATCCTAACTAATTTGTAAATGCATGTATATTATTATAAAATAGTGTTTACAACATTTCCTCTAACTTCTAGTTGACGAAAATTCGGAAACGATTTCCGTTTACATTTTTTATTTTTCTTTGAACTAATTATTTTTTAAAACTAATTTGAAAAACTATTTCACATTCACTAATTATTATTTAAAAGAGTTCTATTTTAATTAAAAAATCCATTATTTGAATATTTAAAATAAATTAAATATTTGCAAATCAAAACGATGAAATTACGGGTTGTTACAAGTATTATATTGATGGTTTATATTTTATGTCATAATTGTATAAGTATGTATATATGTAAATAAATATGCAAACCGATATCATTTATAAACACCACTATGTTTTGTATTCATACACACACAAACACATATAAATACATATATACATATAGACATATTGGACAACACTTTTTTATACGGAAGGGCTAACTTATTCGTTGCAATATAAATCCCAGCATTTATACGCAGGCAAGGAAAACCATGTACATTGTGATAGGTGTAGGTGTATGTACACACATATGTGTATAAGATACACATGTTTACCTTAATTGATTCACTTTTTACATCAAATCAAAACATAATTTATAAATTAAATAAAATAATGGTTTATTATCTAAGATCTAAATGAATTTAAATTTCATAAGCACACTAAAGACCAAATAATTTTTTTTTTGAAATTTACCCTTTAACTCCGTTGCAGGCTTGGCCTAATTTTATGTAAAGATAATTATTTCAACAAGTTAGAATATTTCTATTGTACATATTTTTATTATCTTTACAAAAAATGGATTTTACTACTAAAAGAAAATGTCATTCTTTACATTTTAAATCATGAAACTATGACTAACCTTGTTATCAATTTCATACAAATCATAATACAGAATTGCATAACATATAAATTCCACTTTAAAATTTTAACATCATTTTCCATTTATATATTTTCCTTCATACAAAATTAATCTTTTAAAAAATTCTGATATTATCAAGTTACCAATTTAAAGTAAATAAACTTTCCAACCTTTAAGAATAAAATCAAATAAAGTTCTAAATTCATAGTTTCCATTTTTATTTTCATTTCAATTTTATTTTATAAAATTCCATTCTATTACTTTTACTAAAAAAACTAATGCCCATCCCAAAATATTCATTTTCCCTTTTATTTTATAAATTCCTTACTTATGGAAAATGTTCATTTATAAATTCCAATAGAGAATTTCCCACTTTTCTATCATTTTCCTTCTGAAAATCCATCTATAATTTATATTTATATTACAAAAATATTTATTCAAGAGTGTCTCAACCAGTTGTTATAGAATAGGGGCAGGGGGTGTACTTCAAGGATTGGGAGAGTGGAGGGGCACAAGAAGGAGAAAGGAACTCGAGCCGATCAGCTCACCTGAAAAGAAGTTTTAGCCAATGGGTGTTTTCTTTCCCACTTATTAGGCCTACTTTTAGTGGTCATCGTTCACATCCAAAGTCGCAGCTTTTGGGCTATTATGGTTATTATTGTTTTTGTATATAACTATCACTTTTGTATATATTTTTTCTAGAATTTTTTTAAGATCAATGGATCAAGTTTTGCCACTGGACCCATAACACAGACTTCAAGTATATCTATATAAGGATTTGTAATCGATAAGGATTGAATATTTAACCATATATAGGAGCACCGCATGTCCAATCCTACTATGCTACCTCTGAAAAAATTTAAAAATATTTTATAAACTTGTAAATGATTATTGCTTAACTATTGATACACTAGTCTACCGTTGCTTTTTTGTTATTTTATGAGAATTAGTAAACTTTACCCAAATAAACTTGGATATAGTTAAAATATATCAAAATTTGGATATAGCTCTGTTTAAGCTTTAGCCCATGTACTACGAGCTTATGAATTCGCTAGATCAAAATTATGACAAATATTGTATTTTTGGTTGTAAACATGTTACACTAACATAAGTTGTATCAAAACTTAATATAACCCCTTCATAACAATTTATTATTTAAGAAAAACAACAAATGATAAGTGTAAAATGAGTTACATGTTCACTATTAAGATAGCTTTTGCGATAATTTTCTCCTTTCAATTTTACATTTTCTTCCTCTAATTTTATCATTTCATGTTTCAATTTACTCTTTATAGAAGTGCGTCATTATTTGATGTTTAGAAAAATAAAAGAAAACGGTAAAATTTCCTTTATATTTTTAATGTTCTAAAGTAGTAGATAAGGACCAAGCTTACATTTGAAAGCCTAGGTAATTATGCACTAAGCACAAAATACATTCTTTAGGCAATTCACATAAAGTTACGCACTCGTGACCTCTTGTCATCCAACCTTGTAACAGCTGGACCATTCTATGGGAATCACTTTTGATTTGTTTGGTTCAAAAGAATTAGTACTAGTGAATCAGCCATTTATTTGCTTGACCCTATTTATTTCGAAAACAAGAGCTATAGCTTTGTGACAAAAAAACACAAGATGATGTAAATGAGGGTAATTGATATTTAATATATTATGGTATGAAATTTATATTATAGTGCAAAAAACAGAAGAAGATATTAGAGGGAGGAGGGATTTTACTCATTATCAAGTTTGTATGTAGAAAACTCTTGAACTCTGTTTGTAGGCTCAAAATAAAAACAAATTTACAATATAATCGTCATTAATACACTCAACAATATTTACCTTTTACAAATACAAATACACACACCCTCCCCAACCACATCACACACACAATGTGTGTGTGTATAACAGATATAAATATTTTGTCAAGCATAAGGTTTGAGCGCAAAATTTATTCATGATAAGAAAACATTAAACTATATAAATATGTACTATGAGGACTACTTGTAACTTCAATTTTAACCATTTTTACTTATAAAAATCATATTTTTCCGTTTCAAAAATGTACATTTAAATACCCTTTAATTTGAAATTTTATAAAGGAAAATTTTACAATAATTATCAAATTTTTCAATAATTCACTTATTAAATTCAAGTGTACAATTTTCCCATTCTTTGCATTTTTAACAATTTACTTTAACACTTAAATTTAAATTTCCATTTCAAAATAAAACTTAATTTCCATTTTTATTTAATTAACTTAAACTTCCATTAAAAAAATCAAATCACAAATTTCCAAATTAAGTTATGCTTAAAATCACCATTTTTCCATTCATTTATTTAACATTTTTAATACATAGGAAAATCATTATCACTTTATTAAATCATTTTAAATTCAATTTAAATCAAATTATCATATTATTACATTTTAAAATACTTAAAATTTTCCAGAAAAATATATAAAATAACCACGGGTCTGTATAATATTTTCTAACCTAAGTCATGTGGTACGGATAATATATCATTTCAATCCGTAATTTACAAAGAAAAATCCGGGTTCTATCATTTCAAACCCGCAATCCCAAGTAAATAAAATAAATAAAAATCGCTCAGGCTTATCATTTCAGCCCATAACAATTTTTCTCTATTCTAAAGTCCGTTCGGGTATGTATCATTTCAACCCATAGTGATTCTATTCTACAGGGAACTTGAAGTGTGAGAACAGAAATAAACAAACAATATAACAGAATATAACATAGCAGATGATGTGACAAGTTTATAACAGAGTTTAACATCATATAATTTACATCACAGGCAGGTATAACATTATATAATAGTTTCTACACCTTCACTTGTTGTCACTTCACAAATTTATATAAGTATAAACGTCATGTGTGAATACTCACCTTTTTAAGCTGGAGTTAGCAAATCAAACACACAGATAAATTCCAGAAAGCACGATACAACACGATTAGATTCAAGTGGAAAGAGAACCAAGATTTAAATCTTGTATACAACAATAAAAAAAAGTAATTATAAATATACATTTACAATACAAAGATAAATTTTGAAACAAATGGAAATAGAATTAACAAATGACATCACCAAGCTTTTAAATCAAAATTCCTTGATCTCAACTCACTTTTGCTCGACCAAACATGTTATTTGGCTCGGCCATGATGTTATAATTGATGGTAAGGCTTGGGTTTGTATCACATAGGCACGTATACACTAAGAATTTGAAGAGTTTGGAGTTACACACATGGAATGCTAAAGGTCAAGGCTAGGAAGTGGAGTTTTGGTGCACAACTAGGCTCGGTCTATGGTCATGAGTGGCTCGGCCATGGCACTATAGGTCAGGTCAGAGGTGGGAGGTGATGGCCAGAGGTGATGTCATCAGGTGGTGGTGGTTCTAGGGTGGTAGCCGAAGCTAGAAATGAAGGGAATGGTGAACAAGTGGCTCGGCTATGTAGTTTTCAAGGAGTCTTTGGCAAAGTTTTGAGGAGATTAGTTCATGGAACCAATTACTGTTTCAAAGAAAAAGATTAAAATTTAAAATTTCAATTTACAAGTCATCATTTGACAAAATATAACATTTCCAAAAATCAATATTTAATTGTATTTGGAAAAATAAAATAGAAACAAAAATCCAAAATACATTGGAAAAATTCCCAACTTCAATTTAAAATTATTTAGAAATCAAAGTTTCAAAATAAAAACTTAATTTAAAAATATTTATTAAAATTATGGGTTGTTACACTCTCCCCCACTCAAAGCTTTTCTTCCCCGAAAAGGAAGAAGGTAGGAGAAAAGGAATAGCTAGCCGGAAAATGGAGAGATAGGGATAGCTAACCGGAAAAATGGAGAGATAGGGATAGCTAGCAGGAAAATGGAGAAATAGGACAAGGATGAACCGTTAATTTAAAACCATATAAATTTCAATTAGAATTCTTTAATGTTTAATAATTTGGTTAAATCCATTTTATTATATCCATAAAAGTCATTTAATTCAAATTGTTAGTTAAAGAGGTAAACAATATTTAAAACACTTTAAAATCTTTTAGAAAGGAAAATAATCGATCGAAATATTCTTTATATAATACTTTATCAAAATACTTTTATAACTCGATGTCTTAACAAGTTTATCCTCGTTCCTACAGACTCTGACCATGCGTTGATCAGGCGCAAAGCTAGAATTCTCCAGGTACTTAGTAGACCTGTTTCAACACCCAGTGAAAATACTGGAAAAACCCTTTTTTAAAAAACAGATATGGAAAGTACAATCCAAACAAAACAACCAAAACATGTCGATCATGGATCGCGGATACACAATGGTTACGCCTGGATCCCCAGGAAACATCCGTACCCGTAGCCCCCCCAGCCCTGCGATTACGCCATGAAGACTGGTAGTACCGCAGATACAAAATGGTTACACCTGGATCCCCCAGGAAACATCCGTACCCTAGGCTCTCGCAGCCCCTGCGGATTACGCTACCAAGCGACCCAATAGATCGCAGATACACAATGGTTACGCCTAGATCCCCCAGGAAACATCCGTACCCTAGGCATGCAGTCGCGCTCGTAAGACCATGGAGATCGCCATGGAATTCGATGGACACTCGAGTATCATATCCGGAAAACCAAATCAAAGAGAATAATATCGATAGAATGAATCCACAATGTGGCCACAAAGCGGATATCAAGCAGAAGGCACTTTCTGTAACGACCTAGAATTTCTAATATTTAAAATTCGAATATTTAATTGATTTTAAATATTAATAAGTGAAATTAATAAGTCGAATAATTTAAAATTCGAATAACTGAATTTAATTGGATAATTAAATTGATAATTTAATAGTGAAATTTCAGGAATAATTGAAATCTGGATTAAATGTGTATGAAAATGATTTATAAAGTTATATTAAATCATATTGAAGTTATAGAGATGTTATAGAACTTTTAAATTTGAATTAAAAGTTAATCTGTGAAAATTGAATATTTTAATATTTAATCGACTAGTGAAATTAGCCATTTTTCGAGCAGTCTCAGAATTGAACGAAACTAGTTCCATTGGATCCGTAATAGTTGGTTATTATCGGATTTCAATTTTTGTAGCAATCGGAGTTGTCGTTTGACCGTGGCAGATCGAAACGCATCGAAATTGTTTTAATATTTATTTGGCGAGTTAAAAATAGTCATTTTTCAAACAGTCTCGGATTTCGACGAAACTAGTTTCATCGGATCCGTAATGTTAAATTTTTATATGGTTTCAAATTTCGTGTCAATTGGATTTACCGTTTGTCCGGGGCAAGCCAAAACGCATCGAAATCGGTTTAAATCGGTTTAATTTAAAACTGATCGTTTTTCTCCGTAACTCGCACAGAAGATCGAATTAGCTCCTGAAACATGTTCCATTGCATTCGTAACGTGGGGTAAACCTTAGAAACGCCAGCCGGCATGCTTCGTTTGGAGTTCGGAAAATTTCGAGTGAATAGTGTTTCGTCAATTTTCTATAAAAGCCCCTCATTTCTTTCAATTTTCACCAAAACTAGGGTTTCTTCTTCCAGCCGCCTCTATTGTCTTTGATGGCCAGAAATCACTCTCCTTCTTCCCTTAATCTCTTCCAATCCGTGAATAATCAGACGAAACGTTCAACTACAAACTTCTAGAGGACGATGAGAGCTTCGATTCTATACGGTGATGATCGAATTTGGAGCGTCGTACTGGTTACTAGGGGGGCCGCGTCCTCCTACAGCTCATGCATGAAAATCAATGCTAGGGGAGGCCGAGTTTCAAGTGGTGGCTGGAGTGGGTAGCTCTCGAGTTGGGCTACGCGATGGAAGTGGTTGATCGTTGTAGATGTCGTCGGAGGTGGAGTATAATTCAACCCTAAGTGGTGGCTAATGGGTTGGTTCAAACGTGATGACCTGGGGAGTTTTCATGTATGGGGAAGAAGAGGGAAGGAGCAGCCAGATCTGGTGGATAGGGGATCAATGGCCGAGATGAGCTAGGTATAGAAAAATAGAAAAAAAGGCTGAAATTGTTTTATTTAAATTCGTACAAACTTCTAAATGCCATAACTTTTTCATACGAGGTCCGATTTGGACGAAACTTTTTGCGTTAGCTTTGTTTTGTCGAGCACTACGAAATGAAATTGGATTGGAGTCGTTTGGAGATAGTGAAAATTTCGGGTAAAATTAAACGTCCGTTTAATTTTATTCGAAAATAAAACGCTACGATTGCTATCGGAAATTCAAGGTGAGAACTTCTCACTCAATCGAAATTGTTTCGATTTATATTTTAAATAGTTAGATTTAAAATTGTTGATTGTATGCCTGGATGATAAACTGTTATCTGTTGTTGATTGAAATAGACATTATACGCCGTTATTAAGTGGAGGTTATTTGTTAAAAACATATACTGTGAATATTTCACATTGAAGTGAAATTGGTATTATATATGTATATAGCAATATATATATATTGGAATATGTATATATTGGAGTTGATTTCCCGCATTGTTGAAATGACCCTCCTCTTTCTACCTTAATTTCATAAGGATTTTTTTTTTCTTCATCAAAGGGAATTTAAATCAAATATAAATCAAAATGCCATACAAGCTATTGACATAGCCACTTATTTTTTTTCTAAGTCTTGTTCTACTGCCATAGGTGCACTTTGACAAATACTAACACATATATATATTTATCTTGCCTAGATAATTCTATTTAACTCTAAAATAGTATTTACTTGATCTCATGATAGTTATCAAAGTTGATATTAATTAATAACAATAAGTTGAATTGACAAAAATTGATAAACCTTGGGAATTTACTCGAAAATAGGCAAATTAGGCAAAATCAGCAGTTCAGACGTCTAAATTTCTATGACAGACGTCTAGATTCGATCTCAGACGGCTAAATTTTTATGACAGACGTCTCAGAGTGTCTAAATTTTAAACAGAGAGTAGAAAACATTTTGAACTAAATTCAGACATCTAAATTTTTATTGACAGACGTCTAAATTAGATCTCAGACGTCTAAATTATTATGACAGACGTCTCAAAGTGTCTAAATTTTAAACAGAGAGTAGAAAACATTTTGAACTAAAATCAGACATCTAAATTTTTATTGACAGACGTCTAAATTAGATCTCAGACGTCTAAATTATTATGACAGACGTCTAAGTTTAATCTCAGACGTCTAAATTATTAAGACTGCCGTCTAAATTGGATCTCTATGTACATGCATATTCACATTCAATTTATATGTGTCTGGATGTCCACCTACGTTCATTTACACTTTTAAGTTTGATTTAAACTTCCTTTGAAATATCAGAGTCATTTTCTTTTCAAACAATTCAACCAGGATTCAAAACTTATTACCAATATAAATATATCAGTGCATCCTTAGTAATATACACATACATATGAGGATGTAAGTGTTTATCTTGTTTAAATTCAGAGTATATATATATATTTTTGTTAAACAAGTGTATCCTGCTTGATTTGGATTCTAGCAATTCTGACTAAGGTTAATTACTATATTCTTTTGAATATTTGTAACAAGTCAGTAAATCCTATGCATATCTAATTTATATGAACTTAAAAATATCCACAAGAATAATTCCAGGTTTTTATAGCTAGACTCAGATTTTTAACCTTCAAACTTACGGTTTTAAGTAACTTGAAATTATCTAATACAATGTATGTACATACACATTTCTATTTCTCAAATACAGGCATATAACATTTACAGATTTTCATCACAATACCCAAATATATATATTTTCTTGCAAAAATTCAACCAAGTCTTTAGATTAATCCCAAACTTAATACATCACTAGATTCATTTAGAACAACTAATAAATCCAAACCTTTAAGATCATTACATAACAACCAAAACAGAACTATAAAACTTCCCAGATTACATGCAAATATTTCATTCTAAATTTTTATTTAATTCTAATTTAGCATGCTTATATAATCACTCTCATTAGCCACAGCAGCTTCCTATTTAGATCCAGCATTCCCTGAAAGAACATTAGAGGCTGCCCCATTTTAGATGAGACACCCCAGATGCCATAAGCAAACAAGGGTCAGATACAAGATCTGGTATGAGTAAAATCAAAAATTCCATGATATTAGGTAAATGAGTGAGACATAAATATTTTGTTCAAGTGGGCATATCATCTTCGATCAATTTGCCTGACTTGTTTATGGCTAATTATATACACATATTCAACCATGCAAACATAGGTTTCAAATAGAAATACTCAGGAACTATCATAGTTCCAGTCCAACCATCTTAGGAATAACTCAAGTTCCTACTTCATCAATTTAAGGTTGCATTTACCAAATTAATTCCTAGCCTCATCTGCCATAAAGGAATCACGGGGACACATTGCAATAAAATAATTCACAATATTGCACAAAGATCTCAGGGCTTAAACAAACCATGTGCCAACTTGCATACTTCAAATATGACAAGCATTCCAGCAGTCTTCTTGGCTCACAATCCTTAGTTTATTTACTAAGTGTTCATGTTTAATCCTATCGTGAGATAGCTAGGTGACTAAATCCCAGTATACATGAAACATTACATAGAGTTTACAAGCATAACTCAAGAACAATCTAACATTCATGTCCAGGGAAAATCATATTTTCAAGTGTTTTGGCTTAAAGAAAATACGAGAATAATTACAACTGGGAATAAAGACTAGGCATGTGGGTTATTATTGTTTCATAAGCAACCATGTTTGAACTAAATTCAAGATCTAGCTTAAACAAGATTTTTGGCTCATGGATTTTCTATTTGATCAAGGGTTCAGCACTTTTGGATATTTCCATTGCAACCTTGAATCTTTCATTTGAGCCTCAGCACTTACACAAGTGTAATGCAACTCATATACATTTTGGTTTCTATGTTTTCCATGCCATATCTAAACCAGTTACAAGTATTCTCTATTTACTTTCATGATTTTATACTTTACCTTTTTGGGTGTAACCAAACAGAGCAAAACATTCAATCATCAAATCAATCAAAACATCCAGAAACACCCATTAAAACATCCATTGAAGCATCCATTAAAACCATAGTAATGGAATCAAAAACATGTAGAAAAATAACATAAATCTGGCTGCCTCATAACAGGACTTAATGCCATGGGTTTAGTGAGATTACTCACAGAAAAATGCTTCTCTTGCTAACTCAAAAAAGAATCCTTTTCAAAACTTGTTTTTCTGCTTGTAAGTATTTTCTCCTTTGTTTTCTTAAATGTTTTTGGGTAGCAAATGATTTTTTTCTGGTTTATACTTGGGTTTATAAGAGAGGTTTTTCTAGGGTTTTATCATTGTAAAATCTCATTTCTACCCTGGCCAAAACTCATGCATTTTGCATTTCAAATTTGTTTATTTTTCACCTTTAATATCCCGGCCATATGTGAGACATGCCTCCCCTTTTTCTTTTCCAGAATATACATATTATATTCTTACCAAGTCATGATAGTTGTGTGACATTGTTTACTTGTTTATTTTCTAAAATCCTCCTTTCTATTTTCTGCCTAAAGCAATTATTTTGCTTGCAATTCGTCTTTTGCCATTTTAGTGTTATAGTTTCACTTGCTTATGTATACCTTTCAGTACTTGAAAATGTATATTTGTATACATATCTTATCTAGGCTTATTTAATTCCTCTTAATTTCAGAAACATATGCACCTATATGTATACAGGTTTTCAAATCCTTATAACATATATGTGTATATTTTTTTTTTCTGGATTTTAAATAAAATCTGTTTACTGATTTAAAATAAAACTTACTTTTCTTATTTTCTGGGATGATCCATATAATTCCAGAAATCAAATATCCATGTTGCAAAATCATGTTTGTATTGCTTTTTAATTCTTGTTTTAAATTCAAGAAATCTGGAGTTCTTCCTTGTGCCATATCAGTGTGCACGTGCACACATGCACACATACTTGCACACAATTAACTCCATATATTCCTATACAAATAATTTCAAATATTTTCAAAATTCAACTAAAATAAGATTCCATGAATTTCTGGGGCATTACAATCACCCCACCTTTTTAGGAATTGTGTCCTCACAATTTTTCTCATTTGACTTTAAACATGTCCAGATTTTATAAAATCTATCAAACATAGCATAAGCAAACAATTCAGTCAAAACAATCATACATATTAAACTTTTTAGGGATTTAGATTTTTACCTTCCACTGCAAAAAGCTTAGGGTAATCCATCTTTATCTTATCCTCTAACTCCCATGTACAATCATTAGGGTCTAGGCTCCATTGAACCTTTACCAATTTCAAAGTTTTGCTCCTCAACTTCTTTTCCTCTTTAGCTAAAATCCCCACTGGTTCTTTCTCATAGACCAAGTCAGGATTTATTTGAACTTGAGTTGGTTTTTCTAGAATTGCCTCTTTATCATGCACCCATCTCCTAAGTTGTGATACATGAAATACATTGTGCATTGCACTCATCTCTTCAGGTAGCTCCAACTTATATGCTAATGAACCTATTTTTTCCAAAATCTTGTAAGGTCCAACATATCTTGGGGTAAGTTTTCCCTGCTTGCCAAACCTCAACACCTTCTTCATAGGTGAAACTTTGATGAAAACATAATCACCAACTTCATATTCTACCTGCTTCCTCCTCATGTCTGCAAACTTCTTTTGCCTATCTTGAGCTGCTGCCATTCTTCTCCTCACCAATTCAATTTTCTCTGTAGTCTCTTTAACATACTCAGGCCCTAAGACAGCCTTTTCTCCTGCTTCAACCCAACATATTGGTGACAAACATGGTTTGCCATACAAGGCTTCAAATGGTGCCATACCTATGGTGCTTTGATAACTATTGTTATATGTAAATTCAGCCAAATGGAGGTGATCTTCCCAATTACCTCCAAAGTCCAATGCACATGCCCTCAACAAATCCTCCAAAACTTTATTTATCACTTCAGTTTGACCATCTGATTGGGGGTGGTATGCAGTACTCAAGCATAACTCACTTCCCATGGCTTCTTGAAAGCTCTTCCAAAATCTGGATGTAAAGATTGTGTCCCTATCACTCACTATAGTCTTAGGGATTCCATGCAACCTTACTATTTCTCTCATGAATATTTGAGCTAGTTTAGGTGCATTTCTTTCTGCCTTCACTGGTATAAAGTGTGCCACTTTAGTCAATCTATCAACTACTACCCAAATGCCTGTGTTTCCTCTTTTTGACCTAGGCAGACCATCTATGAAATCCATAGATATATCTTCCCATTTCCACTGTGGTATACTTAGGGGTTGTAATAGACCTGAGGGTCTTTGGGTTTCTGCTTTGACTTGTTGGCAAGTCATACACTTTGCAACATGTTTGGCCACATCAGTTTTCATCCCTCTCCACCAATAATTCCTCTTCAAATTTTGGTACATCTTGGTGCTGCCTGGGTGTATAGAATATTTGCTCCTATGATATTCATTAAGTATCTCTTCCTTCAATTCTATATCCTTTGGAACACATATTCTACCTTTATTCCTTAAGTAACCATTCTTATCAATGTGGTAGTTTGCTACTTCTTCTCCTTTTTCTATTAAAGTCTTCTTTTCTAATAAATCTGGATCTCCCCCTTGCATTTTTCCCACTTTCAAAATTAAATCTGATTGCAAAGTTATCAAACTTAATTTTCCTTTACTCCCTTCTTCAATCATCTCCATGTTTACCTCACTGTTTTCCTCAATTTCCAAATCAGTAAGTAGAGATAAATTTCTAAACTCTTCTATCATTAGCATGGCTACTTTTGCATGCTGCCTGCTCAAAGCATCTGCAACCTTATTAGCTTTTCCTGGAGTATAAAGTACGTCTAAATCATATGCTGCTAGAAACTCAACCCATCTATGTTGCCTCATATTCAAATCTTTTTGTGAAAAGAGATATTTCAATGCCTTATGGTCTGTGTACAAAATAAACTTAGCACCTAGAAGATAATGTCTCCAGAGCTTTAGTGCATATACCACTGCTGCCAACTCAAGATCATAGGTTGCATACTTTGATTCATGTGGCTTCAATTGTCTTGATGCATAGGCTATAACTTGATCTTGCTGCATCAATACAGCTCCTAGCCCAAAACCACTTGCATCAGTATACACAATCAAATCCTCATTTCCTTCTGGTACTTTCAATACTGGTGCATTGACTAAGGCCTCCTTGATTCTACTAAAGGCTTGTTCACATTTCTCAGTCCATATAAAGGGTTGGTTCTTTCTAGTTAGGTTGGTAAGAGGTGATGACATCTTAGAAAAATCTTTTATAAACCTCCTATAATACCCTGCCATTCCCATAAATGACCTAACTTCTCCCACTGTGCTTGGCCTTTTCCATGCTTGGATTGCCACAATTTTATTGGGATTTACAGAAATGCCTTTGGCAGATATAACATGCCCAAGGAAATGCACTTCTTCTTTCCAAAATGCACACTTAGAAAATTTTGCTTTTAAATCTTTTTCTCTTAATCTAGACAAAACAAGGTGTAAGTGATTTTCATGTTCCTCTACTGTTTTAGAATAGATCAAAATATCATCAATAAAAATCAAAACAAACTTGTCTAAATAATCCCTGAATATCCTATTCATCAAGTCTACAAAGTATGATGGAGCATTTGTCAACCCAAATGGCATGACAAGAAACTCATATAAACCATACCTAGTGTTAAAGGCTGTGTACTTAACACTTGAGTCCTCAACCTTCATCTGATGGAATCCAGATGCCAAGTCTAACCTAGAAAATATTTTTGCTCCACTAAATTGATCAAAAAGATCATCAATTCTAGGTAAGGGGTACTTGTTTTTGATAGTGACTTTGTTTAGCTCCCTGTAATCTATGCACATTCTTAAAGTACCATCATGTTTCCTTACAAATACTACTGGAGCACCCCAGCATGAATTACTTGGTCTTATAAATCCTTTGCTTTCCAACTCTTCTAACTGTTTCTTCAATTCCTTCAACTCACTTGGCCCCATCCTAGTGGGTTTCTTAATAATTGGACTTGCTCCTGGTTTCAGATTAATCTGAAATTCCACTGGTCTGTGGTGTGGAACACCCTCAACTTCTCCAAACACATCTAAGTATTTGTTAATTATGGGGATTTTTTCAATAGAAGGCTCACTGGAATCCTTACTTATGTCAATCAAGTGATATAATTTTCTTTCCTTGGTTATTTCACACAAAATTGTGATTCTTTGACCTCTAGAATTTTGTAATGATATGGTGGATGAGTCTAAATTAATTATGGCTTTGTATTGTCTTAACCAGTCTACACCCAATATAACACCTATATTTGGGTAATTTAAAACATATAAATTGGAAATAAAAACATTTCCTCCTATGTTTAATTCCACATCCACACACATCATGTTTAAAACACTAGAACTTCCCAATGGGCTTTGCACTAACAAGGGGGTTTCAACCAGTATGCAATTTAATTTAAGCAATGCAACTAACTCATGGGAAATCAGAGAATGTGTTGCCCCTGTATCATACACTACTGATATGGGTAGGGTACAAATAAATAAAGTACCTTCCACTTGGCCATGGTTTTCTGCATTAGCCTCTACTGTGGATTTGTTTCTGCTTTCCAAACTTGCTAGCTTCCCTTGCTGTTTATACTCAGGGCAGTTTCTCTTGATATGTCCCTCCTTACCACATAGGTAGCATTTGAAAGCTCCTCCCTTCAATTCTGGGCACCTTGGTTTGATATGTCCCTCTTTTCCACAATGATGACATGTTATTTTTCTCTTTGTTTCAGTGGTCTTAGTATCATTAGTTTTCTTGCCTTCTGTCTCCTCCTTCTTTTTGTCATAGGGATGATACCTTCCCTTATTTTTTCTTGTTGTTATTATTCTTAAAATTCTTATACTTCTCCCTCTCCTTGTCATGTTGCTCAAATTTTAAGGCCAGATCAATGATTTGATCAAAAGTTTTATCTGCATATGGCAACATAGCCCTACTAAGCCCTGGGTTTAAACCCTTAATATACCGATCATTCTTTGATGCCTCATCAGCTACAAGCATAGCTCCATACTTAGACAAGCTCTCAAACCTCTGAGTATATTCAGTCACATTAAAAGTTCCCTGCCTAAGCCTGATGAATTCTTCAAGCAATAGGGTTTTGGATGATGCTGGAACAAATCTAGCTTCCAACATCTCCTTGAATTGATTCCAAGTGATCTCATTTTCATTTCTTCCAGCTATGATCACCTCCCACCAGCTTAAAGCTACCCCTTTCAGTTTTCTTGAAGCTACTTGCCTCTTCCTTTGATCATCCAATTGCATGTCATTGAAAACTCTATCCAGTGTTCTCAACCATGCTTGAATTTCCATCACATTCTCAGTTCCTTCAAAACTCCTGCCTCCCAAATTGGAATAAGTCTTCAGTAGTTTTGAAAGTTCTTCATGTGGGTTCTCAGGCCTATGCCCAATTCCATCCCTTAAAGCCCTCATAAAGTCTTGCATATCAAGCATTTGTGGTGCACTTGATCCTGCATGGTGATGAGATCCTCTTCCTACCATGGTCTGCTAACTAAGTTCTGGGCAAATGGTATTAGTATATTATGAGTACTTCAATAATTACTATTTTCTTATCTAAATTATTTCATCCAAAACAAACAGACAAAATACATTTCTATAATACTTAGCAATCAATGCAACCAAGTGCTTTGATACCAACTGAAATGACCCTCCTCTTTCTACCTTAATTTCATAAGGATTTTTTTTTCTTCATCAAAGGGAATTTAAATCAAATATAAATCAAAATGCCATACAAGCTATTGACATAGCCACTTATTTTTTTTCTAAGTCTTGTTCTACTGCCATAGGTGCACTTTGACAAATACTAACACATATATATATTTATCTTGCCTAGATAATTCTATTTAACTCTAAAATAGTATTTACTTGATCTCATGATAGTTATCAAAGTTGATATTAATTAATAACAATAAGTTGAATTGACAAAAATTGATAAACCTTGGGAATTTACTCGAAAATAGGCAAATTAGGCAAAATCAGCAGTTCAGACGTCTAAATTTCTATGACAGACGTCTAGATTCGATCTCAGACGGCTAAATTTTTATGACAGACGTCTCAGAGTGTCTAAATTTTAAACAGAGAGTAGAAAACATTTTGAACTAAATTCAGACATCTAAATTTTTATTGACAGACGTCTAAATTAGATCTCAGACGTCTAAATTATTATGACAGACGTCTCAGAGTGTCTAAATTTTAAACAGAGAGTAGAAAACATTTTGAACTAAAATCAGACATCTAAATTTTTATTGACAGACGTCTAAATTAGATCTCAGACGTCTAAATTATTATGACAGACGTCTAAGTTTAATCTCAGACGTCTAAATTATTAAGACTGCCGTCTAAATTGGATCTCTATGTACATGCATATTCACATTCAATTTATATGTGTCTGGATGTCCACCTACGTTCATTTACACTTTTAAGTTTGATTTAAACTTCCTTTGAAATATCAAAGTCATTTTCTTTTCAAACAATTCAACCAGGATTCAAAACTTATTACCAATATAAATATATCAGTGCATCCTTAGTAATATACACATACATATGAGGATGTAAGTGTTTATCTTGTTTAAATTCAGAGTATATATATATTTTTGTTAAACAAGTGTATCCTGCTTGATTTGGATTCTAGCAATTCTGACTAAGGTTAATTACTATATTCTTTTGAATATTTGTAACAAGTCAGTAAATCCTATGCATATCTAATTTATATGAACTTAAAAATATCCACAAGAATAATTCCAGGTTTTTATAGCTAGACTCAGATTTTTAACCTTCAAACTTACGGTTTTAAGTAACTTGAAATTATCTAATACAATGTATGTACATACACATTTCTATTTCTCAAATACAGGCATATACCATTTACAGATTTTCATCACAATACCCAAATATATATATTTTCTTGCAAAAATTCAACCAAGTCTTTAGATTAATCCCAAACTTAATACATCACTAGATTATTTAGAACAACTAATAAATCCAAACCTTTAAGACCATTACATAACAACCAAAACAGAACTATAAAACTTCCCAGATTACATGCAAATATTTCATTCTAAGTTCTTATTTAATTCTAATTTAGCATGCTTATATAATCACTCTCATTAGCCACAGCAGCTTCCTATTTAGATCCAGCATTCCCTGAAAGAACATTAGAGGCTGCCCCATTTTAGATGAGACACCCCAGATGCCATAAGCAAACAAGGGTCAGATACAAGATCTGGTATGAGTAAAATCAAAAATTCCATGATATTAGGTAAATGAGTGAGACATAAATATTTTGTTCAAGTGGGCATATCATCTTCGATCAATTTGCCTGACTTGTTTATGGCTAATTATATACACATATTCAACCATGCAAACATAGGTTTCAAATAGAAATACTCAGGAACTATCATAGTTCCAGTCCAACCATCTTAGGAATAACTCAAGTTCCTACTTCATCAATTTAAGGTTGCATTTACCAAATTAATTCCTAGCCTCATCTGCCATAAAGGAATCACGGGGACACATTGCAATAAAATAATTCACAATATTGCACAAAGATCTCAGGGCTTAAACAAACCATGTGCCAACTTGCATACTTCAAATATGACAAGCATTCCAGCAGTCTTCTTGGCTCACAATCCTTAGTTTATTTACTAAGTGTTCATGTTTAATCCTATCGTGAGATAGCTAGGTGACTAAATCCCAGTATACATGAAACATTACATAGAGTTTACAAGCATAACTCAAGAACAATCTAACATTCATGTCCAGGGAAAATCATATTTTCAAGTGTTTTGGCTTAAAGAAAATACGAGAATAATTACAACTGGGAATAAAGACTAGGCATGTGGGTTATTATTGTTTCATAAGCAACCATGTTTGAACTAAATTCAAGATCTAGCTTAAACAAGATTTTTGGCTCATGGATTTTCTATTTGATCAAGGGTTCAGCACTTTTGGATATTTCCATTGCAACCTTGAATCTTTCATTTGAGCCTCAGCACTTACACAAGTGTAATGCAACTCATATACATTTTGGTTTCTATGTTTTCCATGCCATATCTAAACCAGTTACAAGTATTCTCTATTTACTTTCATGATTTTATACTTTACCTTTTTGGGTGTAACCAAACAGAGCAAAACATTCAATCATCAAATCAATCAAAACATCCAGAAACACCCATTAAAACATCCATTGAAGCATCCATTAAAACCATAGTAATGGAATCAAAAACATGTAGAAAAATAACATAAATCTGGCTGCCTCATAACAGGACTTAATGCCATGGGTTTAGTGAGATTACTCACAGAAAAATGCTTCTCTTGCTAACTCAGAAAAGAATCCTTTTCAAAACTTGTTTTTCTGCTTGTAAGTATTTTCTCCTTTGTTTTCTTAAATGTTTTTGGGTAGCAAATGATTTTTTTCTGGTTTATACTTGGGTTTATAAGAGAGGTTTTTCTAGGGTTTTATCATTGTAAAATCTCATTTCTACCCTGGCCAAAACTCATGCATTTTGCATTTCAAATTTGTTTATTTTTCACCTTTAATATCCCGGCCATATGTGAGACATGCCTCCCCTTTTTCTTTTCCAGAATATATATATTATATTCTTACCAAGTCATGATAATTGTGTGACATTGTTTACTTGTTTATTTTCTAAAATCCTCCTTTCTATTTTCTGCCTAAAGCAATTATTTTGCTTGCAATTCGTCTTTTGCCATTTTAGTGTTATAGTTTCACTTGCTTATGTATACCTTTCAGTACTTGAAAATGTATATTTGTATACATATCTTATCTAGGCTTATTTAATTCCTCTTAATTTCAGAAACATATGCACCTATATGTATACAGGTTTTCAAATCCTTATAACATATATGTGTATATTTTTTTTTCTGGATTTTAAATAAAATCTGTTTACTGATTTAAAATAAAACTTACTTTTCTTATTTTCTGGGATGATCCATATAATTCCAGAAATCAAATATCCATGTTGCAAAATCATGTTTGTATTGCTTTTTAATTCTTGTTTTAAATTCAAGAAATCTGGAGTTCTTCCTTGTGCCATATCAGTGTGCACGTGCACACATGCACACATACTTGCACACAATTAACTCCATATATTCCTATACAAATAATTTCAAATATTTTCAAAATTCAACTAAAATAAGATTCCATGAATTTCTGGGGCATTACAATTGTATAGCGGATGAGACCCTATTGCGCCGCATAATAGCGGATAATATTTATTAAACCCATATACCGCGATATTCCGTACTGGAGCGGAATTGGTATTTTGCTAACATCTGTGGATGCAGGGAAAATAGGTTGGAGGGATCCGACTGGATTCCTCATTCGTATTGATTTATTTACAGATATTGTGATATATTCTGTTATCATATGATGATATATGATGTTTGATTGCCGTGATTGATTATTGGGTGCTGTTGCATCATCGGATCCATTTTTTGAAGTTTAAAAATAACGATATTGATTTATAAAGGATTTTCAAAGTGATTTTTGAAAATATACGTTTTATTGAATTTTAGAATTGATTCATTTTATATAAATAAATGTTATAATTTTTATGTTCTGAAAATTATGAGATTTGTGAAATATAACCAAAGTGTGATTTTTGAAATAAATAGTTGATTGATTTATAAAATAGTTTAAACTGGGATTTTTGAATTATTATGAACGATTTACCTAAAAGATGTATAAAATTGATATTTTATAAATTAAGAATATTGGAATTATAAAACGAGTTTTTATAAGTGTTAAAATGGAAAAATGGATTTCATAAGTGAACGAAATTTATAGACTTATAATTTGTGAAGTTATAAAATGAATAGATGTTGTAAATAAATGGATTATAAGTTCTTAACTTATAATATAGACTTTCGGTATAAAATTGAGTTATATAAATTGAATTGGATAATAAAGGAGATATATTCGTGATTTTGGACAGCGAATTATCCTTTAAGTTAAATGTTGTAATAATAAGAGTTTGGTAGGGAATTTTATCCACGATTTTGGACAGTGGATAATCTTTTAATTAAAATGTGTATAAATGTTGAATTTTGATAACGAAGTATATTCACGATTTTGGACAGTGAATATATTATTAAATAAAATGGATATGTTTTGGAGAAGTGATATTACGAAATGAAGTAATTGTTTTAAAAGATGTTTTAAAACGTGTTAAGTATCGAAACATAGATTTCAACATTCATTGTTGAAGTAGACGTTTTGAGAAATAAGGAAATGGTGGACTATAACACTGTTGTTATAGTAAATGGTTTCCGAAAGGAAATATTTTGTGTGGTATTGGGATTTATATATCTATCTAAATTTTGAATCCCTATACTAGTGATTTTGAGTCATCGTAACGATGTTTTATGCAACATTCATTTTGACTCAAATAAAATTTGTGAAAGAGAATGAATTCCTTAAAGAATGAAATATATACTTAATTTTGATTTAAGTATATCGAATATTTTCCAAGTGTTGAAAATAAATGATTTGTGAATTACTTATTATTAAATAAGTATGGAAATGCTTTTCCAATATGAAATGAAAGGTTTGAAATTTTATCTTTTAAAGATAAATTGAAAAGTGAATATTTGAAATTTGTTTCAAATGGTTAAGTGTGGAAAATTATATATCTTGTAAAGATATTTTGGAAAATAAATAATTTGGAAATTTTTTTGGAATTTGATGATGTTGCGCATCTCTATTGATAGTTAAATAACCGACTATCAATAATTACCTTGAATGGATATTTGTTGTGATTTGTTTGAATTTGAATGCCACACTTATTTTTGAATAAGCGCTCACTATTCGGGTTAGCCGGGAAAGGACCTTTGGGTCGTATAACCCATTCCGAATTTGTGATATGTCGTAATGAATTGCATTTGATGACCGGTGTTGAAGACCGGATATTTTTGAAAACAGAAGGATTACCGTCGAGTTACTCTACATTGGCTGATCTCCGATATAGAGGTTTTATCACCCTTAGTGACGGGAAGTCCGGACATGATTAGAAAATTATCCGGATTAGCAAGGGCTTCGTGAGAAGTGCCTTCGGTTCCGTTCGATCCCGGAACAGACTTGTATGGTTGTGTGTCTGACGTTACAGATTGAGATATAAAGTTGATTTCTTTCAAATACATTTCTTTTGGTGGCGGAGAATTTATTCTCTTAGCTTAACACCCTTCTCTGAGACGTACGAGCTCAGAGGTTAGCTAGTTGAAGGATATCAGCGATATACTCCCAATTTGGTAACGTGGCATGCTGAGTGTTGCTGTGAAATGATCGTTGTTTGATCATTTGTGATATGATCATTTGTTTGATCATTTATCTTTGTGATCATTACTTTGATCATTTGTTTGACCCGAAGCATGGCTTTGTGACAAAGCGTGGCTTTGTGACAAAGTGTAGCTTTGTGGACGAGACTTCGTCGGACCTCACACCCCGGAAATGGTCAAAACAGGAAGGATGCGGCAAGGTTCTAGGGAGTAGCGCCCCTTAGTGTATGTCATTCCTTCTGGATAGAGGTGGTATCATGGTATGGAGCCCAGATATTTAACCTATGTTGTTACTGCAAATTTATTATGTGGTTGTTGGAAATCGAGGATCCTCGGGAAGATCGGTTACGATCGGGGGATGGCATACGCGTGTCAGTAGTTACCTATTTTTGCAGAGGTAACCCGGCCTTGTGTTGGCAGAGATCTAACCGTAATGTTAGGTCTCGGGACGTCTTTCCAGAGGCGTTTCCATGTGGCAATGGGAAGTTCCTTGGCCTGACCATTTGTTGGAAATCCAAAGAAACAATACGAGACTTGTACGGTTTTAGTTGTAGAACCTATCATTCACTTATGGTGGCGCCCCACTGTTTGGATGGTAGCTATAGTAGGCATAAGTGCGAAATGCCTATGCTGACTAAGATTTATATTATACTTTCGAAATGCTTTTTCTACACTATGCACTAATAATAATATCAAAAAGGATTTGATTTTGCATAGTAAGCATCTTTGACTATCATAAGGAGAAATCTCCTCCGATTCTGCGTTTGCATTGTGTGTGTGTGCGGGAGGCCTTATGGTAGTCTCATTTTCCAAAAGCATTGCGAAATTGACTTTAAAAATTATCCTGTTGTTTGTTTTAAAGATAAACTGATTTAATTTCTCACACCAGTCACATGACTGACTTGGAGTTTATTGTTCCCTTCCTAAACTCTGGGTGCCCACCAATTTCCACACGGGCAGTCTAGAGTTAGGTTATCAGGTCATTCTGGATTCGGGATGCTGTGGAGCTTAGTGGCGAGCTGGATGGCGAGACGTACCACTTGTATATGATATTATTTATTCCGTTGTGTATTCTATATGAGGACAAGTTTATATAACTGTCCAGTGTTGTATTGTTGTTGTAAACTCTGATGATGATGTAATGTATAAACTGATATAGTTCTTTGATTAAAGATGATTCATTTATCTATTATATGTTGTTCCGCTGCGAATGTGAGATTCTGATATTGTTTCTGTTTCTGATGTTGTTCTGTTGTTCTTTTTTCTTTTTCTTCTATCTTTTCTTCTACCTCTTCTTTCTTAAAACCCTAAGTATTCGGTTTTCCGGCATTCGATGGCTCGGCAGTCGATACAGTGGATGTATATTATGTCGATATTCGGAAGTCGAAGAATCGGGCCTTTACATTTGGTATAAGAGCATATGGTTAAGCGACAACCCTGCTCTGTTGGGTGTTACTCATTAGAGATAGAGTCAGTAGTACTCTAGAATGAGTTGAGTGTAATAATAGATACGAGCGCGTATTTGTTAGTGAATATAAAATTGTTTTATATTGTGATGATTGATTTGTTGAGTGGTATATGGATTCTGGTCGGTATTGTCCGAATAACTCTATCGATAGGGATCTCTAAACACTTGTATAGAACAATTCGGCATGATATTGTTTTAAAATTTGGGTAAATAAAATAATTTTACCTCGATTATATTTTGTATATAAAGAAATAATTTTTCAGAATTATTAAAGTGTATATGAATTGATTGTTAAGTTGTTTGAATAAGTTGAATTAAAACAACAATTGTAAAAGAGAAAATCGTATAAGCAAATGAATTATATGTATGAAGTTATAATTAAAATGATTTACAATGGAAAATAATCTTATCTTATATATAAATAGTGAAAGTTTATAAGTAAAAGATTTGTAAATATGATTTCTAAATTTAAAAGGAAAATTTTGAAAGAATTTAAAGCACTGAATTCACTATTGTTGCTGGGAAATAGTACGGTGATGACTGCAGCATCATCAGTATCATTTTCGAGTTTTTATGTGATGGTTTTGCTACCATAATAAATTGAAAAAAAATTGAAGTTTTGTTGTGATAAACAGATTTGATTTAAAATCCAAGTTGAAGTTGATAAATATAAGTGAAATAAGTTTATACTTACAATATGAAATAAAATTAACTTTGTTAAAAGTTGAATAGAATTTATTTAGAACGGGAATCTAAATTTAATTTATAAGTGGAAACTTAAGTTAATTTGAACAAAAGATGTTTGAAATGGAATATAACTTAAGTGATGTTGAACGAAATTGATTTTGATATCAAAGTAAATTAATAAAGTGAATTTATTAAATGAATGTGAACTTGAGTTATATAATTGAAATTCAACTTGAAATGTAAAATGAATTAGCAATTGAACTAACGAATGGATTGAATGTAAATCAATCTAATGTAAATGAATTGATATGAAATAATGAATATAAGTGTTAATTCATTAAAAGGCTAATGTTATTGGAAGTTGAATAATTGAATGTCAGTCAATTTAATATTGAACCAATTGGAATTTAAAGTGTTGAACCAAATCGAATGTAAATGAATAATTTGGTTGTGTTGAATATACATTGGTTGTTATATGATTGATAGTTGATTGTATATAATTCATTAAGTGTTAATGAAAGTAAATTAGCGAAATTGAAAGCTATGTGATTGAATTCAAATTGAAAGTGAACAAATGTAAATTAGTGAATGTAAACTAATTGAATTGAAAATGGATGTTAGTAAAATCCAATGATAAACGAATCAAATATGATTTAAAATTAGAAACCAATTCATTGAATATTAATGAAAAGTGAATGTATATTGATTTGGTTATGGATTTGTTGGATGTTTATTGGATGATAGTGGTTTGATGGTTGCATTTGTTGTTTTGACGCATTGCTATATTAGCACATGTAGTTATTATGTTGTTATATGATGTATATTGATATTATTTTCTGCATACATGTTCTCATTTGTTTGATTGAGTGTTTAGTAGGTGCGGATGGCGTTTGCTTTGCATTTGGAGCTCGCTTTCGCGCTATATTAGCCGTATACGCTCGATAATAATAAATAAGGTACATATCTCGGATTAAATATCGTACTTTTACACTTTTTTCCCTTCGGGATGCCTCATCACTTGATGAGATGTATATTTGTGATATATATATACTGTCATTTTTTTTCAGATCGAGTCGCGCAAAGGAGGCTATGGCGAAATTTTCCAAAAATTTAAGGCGTTAGAATATTTTTGAGAAATTTGAAAATTTTCGAAAACTAAGTATGATTTGGAAACTTAGTAAAAGTTGTTGTAAAAAGTTTAACTATAAATTTTGGAAAAGTTAAACACTTAAGAGATTTGTAAATCTAATTTGAACGGTTTTGTTTTGAAAAGTTAATGGATTTGTGAATTTTTCTTACTTGGTAATTTCGAGGACGAAATTCTTTTAAGGGGGGAAATTTGTAACGACCCAGAATTTCTGATATTTAAAATTCGAATATTTAATTGATTTTAAATATTAATAAGTGAAATTAATAAGTCGAATAATTTAAAATTCGAATAACTGAATTTAATTGGATAATTAAATTGATAATTTAATAGTGAAATTTCAGTAATAATTGAAATCTGGATTAAATGTGTATGAAAATGATTTATAAAGTTATATTAAATCATATTGAAGTTATAGAGATGCTATAGAACTTTTAAATTTGAATTAAAAGTTAATCTGTGAAAATTGAATATTTAATACTTAATCGACTAGTGAAATTAGCCATTTTTTGAGCAGTCTCAGAATTTAACGAAACTAAATCCATTGGATCCATAATAGTTTGTTATTATCGAATTTCAATTTTCATAATAATCGGAGTTGTCGTTTTACCGTGGCAGATCGAAACGCATCGAAATTGTTTTAATATTTATTTGGCGAGTTAAAAATAGTCATTTTTCAAACAGTCTCGGATTTCGACGAAACTAGTTTCATCGGATCCGTAATGTTAAATTATTGTATGGTTTCAAATTTCGTGTCAATTGGATTTACCGTTTGTCCGCAGCAAGCCAAAACGCATCGAAATCGGTTTAAATCGGTTTAATTTAAAACTGATCGTTTTTCTACGTAACTCGCACAGATGATCGAATTAGCTCCCGAAACATGTTCCATTGCGTTCGAAACGTGGGGTAAACCTTAGAAACGCCAGCCAGCACGCTTCGTTTGGAGTTCGGAAAATTTCGGGTGAATAGTGTTTCGTCAATTTTCTATAAAAGCCCCTCATTTCTTTCAATTTTCACCAAAACTAGGGTTTCTTCTTCCAGCCGCCTCTATTGTCTTTGATGGCCAGAAATCACTCTCCTTCTTCCCTTAATCTCTTCCAATCCGTGAATAATCAGACGAAACGTTCAACTACAAACTTCTAGAGGACGATGAGAGCTTCGATTCTATACGGTGATGATCGAATTTGGAGCGTCGTACTGGTTACTAGAGGGGCCGCGTCCTCCTACAGCTCATGCATGAAAATCAATGCTAGGGGAGGCCGAGTTTCAAGTGGTGGCTGGAGTGGGTAGCTCTCGAGTTGGGCTACGCGATGGAAGTGGTTGATCGTTGTAGATGTCGTCGGAGGTGGAGTATAATTCAACCCTAAGTGGTGGCTAATGGGTTGGTTCAAACGTGATGACCTGGGGAGTTTTCATGTATGGGGAAGAAGAGGGAAGGAGCAGCCAGATCTGGTGGATGGGGGATCAATGGCCGAGATGAGCTAGGTATAGAAAAATAGAAAAAAAGGCTGAAATTGTTTTATTTAAATTCGTACAAACTTCTAAATGCCATAACTTTTTCATACGAGGTCCGATTTGGACGAAACTTTTTGCGTTAGCTTTGTTTTGTCGAGCACTACGAAATGAAATTGGATTGGAGTCGTTTGGAGATAGTGAAAATTTCGGGTAAAATTAAACGTCCGTTTAATTTTATTCGAAAATAAAACGCTACGATTGCTATCGGAAATTCAAGGTGAGAACTTCTCACTCAATCGAAATTGTTTCGATTTATATTTTAAATAGTTAGATTTAAAATTGTTGATTGTATGCCTGGATGATAAACTGTTATCTGTTGTTGATTGAAATAGACATTATACGCCGTTATTAAGCGGAGGTTATTTGTTAAAAACATATACTGTGAATATTTCACATTGAAGTGAAATTGGTATTATATATGTATATAGCAATATATATATATATTGGAATATGTATATATTGGAGTTTATTTCCCGCATTGTATAGCGGATGAGACCCTATTGCGCCGCATAATAGCGGATAATATTTATTAAACCCATATACCGCGATATTCCGTACTGGAGCGGAATTGGTATTGTGCTAACATCTGTGGATGCAGGGAAAACAGGTTGGAGGGATCCGACTGGATTCCTCATTCCTATTGATTTATTTACAGATATTGTGATATATTCTGTTATCATATGATGATATATGATGTTTGATTGCCGTGATTGATTATTGGGTGCTGTTGCATCATCGGATCCATTTTTTGAAGTTTAAAAATAACGATATTGATTTATAAAGGATTTTCAAAGTGATTTTTGAAAATATACGTTTTATTGAATTTTGGAATTGATTCATTTTAAATAAATAAATGTTATAATTTTTATGTTATGAAAATTATGAGATTTGTGAAATATAACCAAAGTGTGATTTTTGAAATAAATAGTTGATTGATTTATAAAATAGTTTAAACTAGGATTTTTGAATTATTATGAACGATTTACCTAAAAGATGTATAAAATTGATATTTTATAAATTAAGAATATTGGAATTATAAAACGAGTTTTTATAAGTGTTAAAATGGAAAAATGGATTTCATAAGTGAACGAAATTTATAGACTTATAATTTGTGAAGTTATAAAATGAATAGATGTTGTAAATAAATGGATTATAAGTTCTTAACTTATAATATAGACTTCCGGTATAAAATTGAGTTATATAAATTGAATTGGATAATAAAGGAGATATATTCGTGATTTTGGACAGCGAATTATCCTTTAAGTTAAATGTTGTAATAATAAGAGTTTGGTTGGGAATTTTATCCACGATTTTGGACAGTGGATAATCTTTTAATTAAAATGTGTATAAATGTTGAATTTGGATAACGAAGTATATTCACGATTTTGGACAGTGAATATATTATTAAATAAAATGGATATGTTTTGGAGAAGTGATATTACGAAATGAAGTAATTGTTTTAAAAGATGTTTTAAAACGTGTTAAGTATCGAAACATAGATTTCAACATTCATTGTTGAAGTAGACGTTTTGAGAAATAAGGAAATGGTGGACTATAACACTGTTGTTATAGTAAATGGTTTCCGAAAGGAAATATTTTGTGTGGTATTGGGATTTATATATCTATCTAAATTTTGAATCCCTATACTAGTGATTTTGAGTCATCGTAATGATGTTTTACGCAACATTCATTTTGACTCAAATAAAATTTGTGAAAGAGAATGAATTCCTTAAAGAATGAAATATGTACTTAATTTTGATTTAAGTATATCGAATATTTTCCAAGTGTTGAAAATAAATGATTTGTGAATTAATTATTATTAAATAAGTATGGAAATGCTTTTCCAATATGAAATGAAAGGTTTGAAATTTTATCTTTTAAAGATAAATTGAAAAGTGAATATTTGAAATTTGTTTCAAATGGTTAAGTGTGGAAAATTATATATCTTGTAAAGATATTTTGGAAAATAAATAATTTGGAAAATTATTTGGAATTTGATGATGTTGCGCATCTCTATTGATAATTAAATAACCGACTATCAATAATTACCTTGAATGGATATTTGTTGTGATTTGTTTGAATTTGAATGCCACACTTATTTTTGAATAAGCGCTCACTATTCGGGTTAGCCGGGAAAGGACCTTTGGGTCGTATAACCCATTCCGAATTTGTGATACGTCGTAATGAATTGCATTTGATGACCGGTGTTGAAGACCGGATATTTTTGAAAACGGAAGGATTACCGTCGAGTTACTCTACATTGGCTGATCTCCGATATAGAGGTTTTATCACCCTTAGTGACGGGAAGTCCGAACGTGATTAGAAAATTATCCGGATTAGCAAGGGCTTTGTGAGAAGTGCCTTCGGTTCTGTTCGATCCCGGAACAGACTTGTATGGTTGTGTGTCTGACGTTACAGATTGAGATATAAAGTTGATTTCTTTCAAATACATTTCTGTTGGTGGCGGAGAATTTATTCTCTTAGCTTAACACCCTTCTCTGAGACGTACGAGCTCAGAGGTTAGCTAGTTGAAGGATATCAGCGATATACTCCCAATTTGGTAACGTGGCATGCTGAGTGTTGCTGTGAAATGATCGTTGTTTGATCATTTGTGATATGATCATTTGTTTGATCATTTATCTTTGTGATCATTACTTTGATCATTTGTTTGACCCGAAGCATGGCTTTGTGACAAAGCGTGGCTTTGTGATAAAGTGTAGCTTTGTGGACGAGACTTCGTCGGACCTCACACCCCGGAAATGGTCAAAACAGGAAGGATGCGGCAAGGTTCTAGGGAGTAGCGCCCCTTAGTGTATGTCATTCCTTCTGGATAGAGGTGGTATCATGGTATGGAGCCCAGATATTTAACCTATGTTGTTACTGCAAATTTATTATGTGGTTGTTGGAAATCGAGGATCCTCGGGAAGATCGGTTACGATCGGGGGATGGCATACGCGTGTCAGTAGTTATCTATTTTTGCAGAGGTAACCCGGCCTTGTGTTGGCAGAGATCTAACCGTAATGTTAGGTCTCGGGACGTCTTTCCAGAGGCGTTTCCATGTGGCAATGGGAAGTTCCTTGGCCTGACCATTTGTTGGAAATCCAAAGAAATAATACGAGACTTGTATGGTTTTAGTTGTAGAACCTATCATTCACTTATGGTGGCGCCCCACTGTTTGGATGGTAGCTTTAGTAGGCATAAGTGCGAAATGCCTATGCTGACTAAGATTTATATTATACTTTCGAAATGCTTTTTCTACACTATGCACTAATAATAATATCAAAAAGGATTTGATTTTGCATAGTAAGCATCTTTGACTATCATAAGGAGAAATCTCCTCCGATTCTGCGTTTGCATTGTGTGTGTGTGCGGGAGGCCTTATGGTAGTCTCATTTTCCAAAAGCATTGCGAAATTGACTTTAAAAATTATCCTGTTGTTTGTTTTAAAGATAAACTGTTTTAATTTCTCACACCAGTCACATGACTGACTTGGAGTTTATTGTTCCCTTCCTAAACTCTGGGTGCCCACCAATTTCCACACGGGCAGTCTAGAGTTAGGTTATCAGGTCATTCTGGATTCGGGATGCTGTGGAGCTTAGTGGCGAGCTGGATGGCGAGACGTACCACTTGTATATGATATTATTTATTCCGTTGTGTATTCTGTATGAAGACAAGTTTATATAACTGTCCAGTGTTGTATTGTTGTTGTAAACTCTGATGATGATGTAATGTATAAACTGATATAGTTCTTTGATTAAAGATGATTCATTTATCTATTATATGTTGTTCTGCTGCGAATGTGAGATTCTGATATTGTTTCTGTTTCTGATGTTGTTCTGTTGTTCTTTTTTCTTTTTCTTCTATCTTTTCTTCTACCTCTTCTTTCTTAAAACCCTAAGTATTCGGTTTTCCGGCATTCGATGGCTCGGCAGTCGATACAGTGGATGTATATTATGTCGATATTCGGAAGTCGAAGAATCGGGTCCTTACATTTGGTATCAGAGCATATGGTTAAGTGACAACCCTGCTCTGTTGGGTGTTACTCATTAGAGATAGAGTCAGTAGTACTCTAGAATGAGTTGAGTGTAATAATAGATACGAGCGCGTATTTGTTAGTGAATATAAAATTGTTTTATATTGTGATGATTGATTTGTTGAGTGGTATATGGATTCTGGTCGGTATTGTCCGTACAACTCTATCGATAGGGATCTCTAAACACTTGTATAGAACAATTCGGCATGATATTGTTTTAAAATTTGGGTAAATAAAATAATTTTACCTCGATTATATTTTGTATATAAAGAAATAATTTTTCAGAATTATTAAAGTGTATATGAATTGATTGTTAAGTTGTTTGAATAAGTTGAATTAAAACAACAATTGTAAAAGAGAAAATCGTATAAGCAAATGAATTATATGTATGAAGTTATAATTAAAATGATTTACAATGGAAAATAATCTTATCTTATATATAAATAGTGAAAGTTTATAAGTAAAAGATTTGTAAATATGATTTCTAAATTTAAAAGGAAAATTTTGAAAGAATTTAAAGCACTGAATTCACTATTGTTGCTGGGAAATAGTACGGTGATGACTGCAGCATCATCAGTATCATTTTCGAGTTTTTATGTGATGGTTTTGCTACCATAATAAATTGAAAAAAAATTGAAGTTTTGTTGTGATAAACAGATTTGATTTAAAATCCAAGTTGAAGTTGATAAATATAAGTGAAATAAGTTTATACTTACAATATGAAATAAAATTAACTTTGGTAAAAGTTGAATAGAATTTATTTAGAACGGGAATCTAAATTTAATTTATAAGTGGAAACTTAAGTTAATTTGAACAAAAGATGTTTGAAATGGAATATAACTTAAGTGATGTTGAACGAAATTGATTTTGATATCAAAGTAAATTAATAAAGTGAATTTATTAAATGAATGTGAACTTGAGTTATATAATTGAAATTCAACTTGAAATGTAAAATGAATTAGCAATTGAACTAACGAATGGATTGAATGTAAATCAATCTAATGTAAATGAATTGATATGAAATAATGAATATAAGTGTTAATTCATTAAAAGGCTAATGTTATTGGAAGTTGAATAATTGAATGTCAGTCAATTTAATATTGAACCAATTGGAATTTAAAGTGTTGAACCAAATCGAATGTAAATGAATAATTTGGTTGTGTTGAATATACATTGGTTGTTATATGATTGATAGTTGATTGTATATAATTCATTAAGTGTTAATGAAAGTAAATTAGCGAAATTGAAAGCTATGTGATTGAATTCAAATTGAAAGTGAACAAATGTAAATTAGTGAATGTAAACTAATTGAATTGAAAATGGATGTTAGTAAAATCCAATGATAAACGAATCAAATATGATTTAAAATTAGAAACCAATTCATTGAATATTAATGAAAAGTGAATGTATATTGATTTGGTTATGGATTTGTTGGATGTTTATTGGATGATAGTGGTTTGATGGTTGCATTTGTTGTTTTGACGCATTGCTATATTAGCACATGTAGTTATTATGTTGTTATATGATGTATATTGATATTATTTTCTGCATACATGTTCTCATTTGTTTGATTGAGTGTTTAGTAGGTGCGGATGGCATTTGCTTCGCATTTGGAGCTCGCTTTCGCGCTATATTAGCCGTATACGCTCGCTAATAATAAATAAGGTACATATCTCGGATTAAATATCGTACTTTTACACTTTTTTCCCTTCGGGATGCCTCATCACTTGATGAGATGTATATTTGTGATATATATATACTGTCATTTTTTTCAGATCGAGTCGCGCAAAGGAGGCTATGGCGAAATTTTCCAAAAATTTAAGGCGTTAGAATATTTTTGAGAAATTTGAAAATTTTCGAAAACTAAGTATGATTTGGAAACTTAGTAAAAGTTGTTGTAAAAAGTTTAACTATGAATTTTGGAAAAGTTAAACACTTAAGAGATTTGTAAATCTAATTTGAATGGTTTGTTTTGAAAAGTTAATGGATTTGTGAATTTTTCTTACTTGGTAATTTCGAGGACGAAATTCTTTTAAGGGGGGAAATTTGTAACGACCCAGAATTTCTGATATTTAAAATTCGAATATTTAATTGATTTTAAATATTAATAAGTGAAATTAATAAGTCGAATAATTTAAAATTCGAATAACTGAATTTAATTGGATAATTAAATTGATAATTTAATAGTGAAATTTCAGGAATAATTGAAATCTGGATTAAATGTGTATGAAAATGATTTATAAAGTTATATTAAATCATATTGAAGTTATAGAGATGTTATAGAACTTTTAAATTTGAATTAAAAGTTAATCTGTGAAAATTGAATATTTAATACTTAATCGACTAGTGAAATTAGCCATTTTTTGAGCAGTCTCAGAATTTAACGAAACTAAATCCATTGGATCCGTAATAGTTTGTTATTATCGAATTTCAATTTTCATAATAATCGGAGTTGTCATTTTACCGTGGGAGATCGAAACGCATCGAAATTGTTTTAATATTTATTTGGCGAGTTAAAAATAGTCATTTTTCAAACAGTCTCGGATTTCGACGAAACTAGTTTCATCGGATCCGTAATGTTAAATTATTGTATGGTTTCAAATTTCGTGTCAATTGGATTTACCGTTTGTCCGTAGCAAGCCAAAACGCATCGAAATCGGTTTAAATCGGTTTAATTTAAAACTGATCGTTTTTCTCCGTAACTCGCACAGATGATCGAATTAGCTCCCGAAACACGTTCCATTGCGTTCGGAACGTGCGGTAAACCTTAGAAACGCCAGCCGGCACGCTTTGTTTGGAGTTCGGAAAATTTCGGGTGAATAGTGTTTCGTCAATTTTCTATAAAAGCCCCTCATTTCTTTCAATTTTCACCAAAACTAGGGTTTCTTCTTCCAGCCGCCTCTATTGTCTTTGATGGCCAGAAATCACTCTCCTTCTTCCCTAAATCTCTTCCAATCCGTGAATAATCAGATGAAACGTTCAAATACAAACTTCTAGAGGACGATGAGAGCTTCGATTCTATACGGTGATGATCGAATTTGGAGCGTCGTACTGGTTACTAGGGGGCCGCATCCTCCTACAACCTATGCACGAAAATCAATGCTAGGGGAGGCCGAGTTTCAAGTGGTGGCTGGAGTGGGTAGCTCTCGAGTTGGGCTACGCGATGGAAGTGGCTGATCGTTGTAGATGACGTCGGAGGTGGAGTATAATTCAACCCTAAGTGGCGGCTAATGGGTTGGTTCAAACGTGATGACCTGGGGAGTTTTCACGTATGGGGAAGAAGAGGGAAGGAGCGGCCAGATCTGGTGGATGGGGGATCAACGGCCGAGATGAGCTAGGGTATAGAAAAATAGAAAAAAAGGCTGAAATTGTTTTATTTAAATTCGTACAAACTTCTAAATGCCATAACTTTTTCATACGAGGTCTGATTTGGACGATACTTTTTGCGTTAGCTTCATTTTGTCGAGCACTACGCAATGAAATTGGATTGGAGTCGTTTGGAGAGAGTGAAAATTTCGGGTAAAATTAAACGTCCGTTTAATTTTATTCGAAAATAAAACGCTACGATTGCTATCGGAAATTCAAGGTGAGAACTTCTCACTCAATCGAAATTGTTTCGATTTATATTTTAAATAGTTAGATTTAAAATTGTTGATTGTATGCCTGGATGATAAACTGTTATCTGTTGTTGATTGAAATAGACATTATACGCCATTATTAAGCGGAGGTTATTTATTAAAAACATATACCGCGAATATTTCACATTGAAGTGAAATTGGTATTATATATGTATATAGCAATATATATATATTGGAATATGTATATATTGGAGTTGATTTCCCGCATTGTATAGCGGATGAGACCCTATTGCGCCGCATAATAGCGGATAATATTTATTAAACCCATATACCGCGATATTCCATACTGGAGCGGAATTGGTATTATGCTAACATCTGTGGATGCAGGGAAAACAGGTTAGAGGGATCCGACTGGATTCCTCATTCGTATTGATTTATTTACAGATATTGTGATATATTCTATTATCATATGATAATATATGATGTTTGATTGCCGTGATTGATTATTAGGTGCTGTTGCATCATCGGATCCATTTTTTGAAGTTTAAAAATAATGATATTGATTTATAAAGGATTTTCAAAGTGATTTTTGAAAATATACGTTTTATTGAATTTTGGAATTGATTCATTTTAAATAAATAAATGTTATAATTTTTATGTTATGAAAATTATGAGATTTGTGAAGTATAACCAAAGTGTGATTTTTGAAATAAATAGTTGATTGATTTATAAAATAGTTTAAACTGGGATTTTTGAATTATTATGAACGATTTATCTAAAAGATGTATAAAATTGATATTTTATAAATTAAGAATATTGGAATTATAAAACGAGTTTTTATAAGTGTTAAAATGGAAAAATGGATTTCATAAGTGAACGAAATTTATAGACTTATAATTTGTGAAGTTATAAAATGAATAGATGTTGTAAATAAATGGATTATAAGTTCTTAACTTATAATATAGACTTCCGGTATAAAATTGAGTTATATAAATTGAATTGGATAATAAAGGAGATATATCGTGATTTTGGACAGTGAATTATCCTTTAAGTTAAATGTTGTAATAATAAGAGTTTGGTTGGGAATTTTATCCACGATTTTGGACAGTGGATAATCTTTTAAATAAAATGTGTAGAAATGTTGAATTTGGATAACGAAGTATATTCACGATTTTGGACAGTGAATATATTATTAAATAAAATGGATATGTTTTGGAGAAGTGATATTACGAAATGAAGTAATTGTTTTAAAAGATGTTTTAAAACGTGTTAAGTATCGAAACATAGATTTCAACATTCATTGTTGAAGTAGACGTTTTGAGAAATAAGGAAATGGTGGACTATAACATTGTTGTTATAGTAAATGGTTTCCGGAAGGAAATATTTTGTGTAGTATTGGAATTTATATATCTGTCTATATTTCGAATCCCTATACTACTGATTTTGAGTCATCGTAACGATGTTTTATGCAACATTCGTTTTGACTCAAATAAAATTTGTGAAAGAGAATGATTTCCTTAAAGAATGAAATATATACTTAATTTTGATTTAAGTATATCGAATATTTTCCAAGTGTTGAAAATAAATGATTTGTGAATTACTTATTATTAAATAAGTATGGAAATGCTTTTCCAATATGAAATGAAAGGTTTGAAATTTTATCTTTTAAAGATAAATTGAAAAGTGAATATTTGAAATTTGTTTCAAATTGTTAAGTGTGGAAAATTATATATCTTGTAAAGATATTTTGGAAAATAAATAATTTGGAAAATTATTTCGAATCTGATGATGTTGCGCATCTCTATTGATAGTTAAATAACCGACTATCAATAATTACCTTGAATGGGTATTTGTTGTGATTTGTTTGAATTTGAATGCCACACTTATTTTTGAATAAGCGCTCACTATTCGGGTTAGCCGGGAAAGGACCGTTGGGTCGTATAACCCATTCCGAATTTGTGATACGTCGTAATGAATTGCATTTGATGACCGGTGTTGAAGACAGATATTTTTAAAAACGGAAGAATTACCGTCGAGTTACTCTACATCGGCTGATCTCCGATATAGAGGTTTTATCACCCTTAGTGACGGAAGTCCGGACGTGATTAGAAAATTATCCGGATTAGCAAGGGCTTCGTGAGAAGTGCCTTCGGTTCTGTTCGATCCCGGAACAGACTTGTATGGTTGTGTGTCTGACGTTACAGATTGAGATATAAAGCTGATTTCTTTCAAATACATTTCTGTTGGTGGCGGAGAATTTATTCTCTTAGCTTAACACCCTTCTCTGAGACGTACGAGCTCAGAGGTTATGTAGTTGAAGGATATCAGCGATATACTCCCAATTTGGTAACGTGGCATGCTGAGTGTTGCTGTGAAATGATCGTTGTTTGATCATTTGTGATATGATCATTTGTTTGATCATTTATCTTTGTGATCATTACTTTGATTATATGTTTGACCCGAAGCATGGCTTTATGACAAAGCGTAGCTTTGTGGACGAGACTTCGTCGGACCTCACACCCAGGAAATGGTCAAAACAGGATGGATGCGGCAAGATTCTAGGGAGTAGCGCCCCTTAGTGTATGTCATTCCTTTTGGATAAAGGTGGTATCATGGTATGGAGCACAAATATTTAACCTATGTTGTTACTGCAAATTTATTATGTGGTTGTTGGAAATCGAGGATCCTCGGGAAGATCGGTTACGATCGGGGGATGGCATACGCGTGTCAGTAGTTACCTATTTTTGCAGAGGTAACCCGGCCTTGTGTTGGCAGAGATCTAACCGTAATGTTAGGTCTCGGGACGTCTTTCCAGAGGCGTTTCCATGTGGCAATGGGAAGTTCCTTGGCCTGACCATTTGTTGGAAATCCAAAGAAACAATACGAGACTTGTACGGTTTTAGTTGTAGAACCTATCATTCACTTATGGTGGCGCCCCACTGTTTGGATGGTAGCTATAGTAGGCATAAGTGCGAAATGCCTATGCTGGCTAAGATTTATATTATACTTTCGAAATGCTTTTTCTACACTATGCACTAATAATAATATCAAAAAGGATTTGATTTTGCATAGTAAGCATCTTTGACTATCATAAGGAGAAATCTCCTCCGATTCTGCGTTTGCATTGTGTGTGTATGCGGGAGGCCTTATGGTAGTCTCATTTTCCAAAAGCATTGCGAAATTGACTTTAAAAATTATCCTGTTGTTTGTTTTAAAGATAAACTGTTTTAAGTTCTCACACAAGTCACATGACTGACCTGGAGTTTATTGTTCCCTTCCTAAACTCTGGGTGCCCACCAATTTCCACAGGGGCAGTCTAGAGTTAGGTTATCAGGTCATTCTGGATTCGGGATGCTGTGGAGCTTAGTGGCGAGCTGGATGGCGAGACGTACCACTTGTATATGATATTATTTATTCCGCTGTGTAATCTGTATGAGGACAAGTTTATATAACTGTCCAGTGTTGTATTGTTGTTGTAAACTCTGATGATGATGTAATGTATAAACTGATATAGTTCTTTGATTAAAGATTATTCATTTATCTATTATATGTTGTTCCGCTGCGAATGTGAGATTCTGATATTGTTTCTGTTTCTGATGTTGTTCTGTTGTTCTTTTTTCTTTTTCTTCTATCTTTTCTTCTACCTCTTCTTTCTTAAAACCCTAAGTATTCGGTTTTCCGGCATTCGATGGCTCGGTAGTCGATACAATGGACGTATTGATGTCGATATTCGGAAGTCGAAGAATCGGGTCCTTACACTTTCCATATCTTTACTTCGAAAATATGTATCATACAGTACCTTTTCAAATCACTTTCAAATTTCGTACTTATATAAAGTCCATTATATATAAGATTTTATTTTCAAATCAAATATTTTCCCAAATCAATAGTTTTCGAATCAACTTCATACTTATACAAATCAATTTTTATATAAGTTCGATAACTCCCAAATCAAGTATTTAGTAACACAAGGTTCTCAAATTTCAATTTGTTTCAATATCAGTTCAGTTTCAAAATCATATACAATTCCACCAAATTATTTCTTCTCAATTTAAATATCTTCAGTTTCAAAGTTTCTAAAATAATAGGTTTGGAGAATAATCCAAGTTTCTAAATCAATACAATTTAAGTCAAACAATTCATTTCCAAAATAAATGGGTTTCAACATCATCTTATATTTACATAAGGTCCATCTTATATTAGGATCAAAATTTTCCAAAATCAATTACGCTACATGAAGAGCCATATGGGATTGAACATCTTTGCTTTATAAAAGGTTTTGAATTTAGAATAGTTTTGTATACAAAATAGTTTGAAAAATATTTTTGTAAATAAAATAGTTTGAAAAATAGTTTTGTATGTAAAATAGAATAAAATAGTTTGTTTAAGAAAAATAAAAGAAAAATAGTTTTGAAAAAAAATGGTTTAAATTGATAGTAGTTTTGCATAAAAGAAAATTTCCAATTAAATTACAAAGATATCTAACCCAACTACTTCCAGTTTCAGCGTCAAGTGTCTCAATGATAATAGAACATAAGATGTACATATGTCATCATTTTGCAACATCACATTCGATCGCTCGCTCGATCACACAAGTTCGCTTTCGAACTAGTATTGTCCATTCGACTTCCCTAATGCAGACTTCGATATGGTTTCTCGACTAGAAGCCATCAGTCTCCTTGTATAGCCATATACTATGGTAGAGAATTCTAGAATCAAGCCCAAAATCCATATCAAATATTCGCCATCAAGAATCGAATGAAAAATCCTATCACGAAATGGTGTAATTCACCTCGAACTTGTGTACTCAAACCTGGATCAAATTAATTATGCGAATAAAACCGCATACGTACAACTTATGTATCTATTCCAACTTGTTAAATATATAGTTTTATAAAGATGTTCCTAAGTTAAAATATTCAAACTAAATTTTATTCAAAATATTTTTAAAACTAAACTTCATATTAGTATAATTCAAAAATAGTATTATTCATTTACTTAACAAAACAGTTTCAAACTTATTTTAATCATATTACTACATACATTAAACATAAATACCAAACTTATATACTTTATACTTTTCAAAATTACTTAGCTTTGAAAAGTTAACCTTGATTTGGAAGTGCTCGAACCTTCAAAATAGTCGAAGGAATCATATTTTAAATCCAAGAGTTGGAAATCACCAATAAATCAGTACATCAATTCCAAAAGATAGAGTTATATCAATCAAATCCGAAACTCAAGGACTGAACACCAGTTCATTTCAAACTGTTCAAATATATTCATATATCTTTTGAATACCGAATCATACTTCAAAATTTGAAATCAAAATTGATTTCACAAATCAATCGCATAGCAAAGCTACCGAAGTGGCTACTCCCCCACTCAGAAACTCGAAAATCAATGTCGATAATGCACGCATTCATCACCGAAATTATTTTCCAATGACATAAGTGGATTCTGGACTTCTATTTTCTCGAAAACTTCTTTTGAAATTTCTTCGAAATCATTTGAAACTCATTAAAATCATTTGAAACATTTCTTATTCGGAAAAATACTTTCAAATCATATTATTATATATTTTCAAGATCTTAAACCAATTTCAAAATGCCGGAGTTCAATCTTTAAAGTTTCAAATTCAAACCCTTCGGTTAAAAATCATTCTATATAAATCAATTTCTTATATAATTTTCAAAATTTCAAATCCTTTCAAAACTTCAAATTTCCATTTTAAAAAGGTGTATAATCCTTATCGAAAACATTTCACTTTTATATATATATTATGGTCATCCTTATCAAAATAATAACTTCGATGAATACACAATTTCAAAATACAATCAACCATAAATTTTCCAAGGAATGATTCAAGGATGGATTTCAAAACAAAACAGAGATTCAAATTTAAAGGTACCATAATCAAATAGAATTCTGATTCTAAGATAAGCTCGAACGAAGATGAGATAATTACATTACCAAATAGAATATGGATAAGCTTATATAAATCGCGGGCGACCTTAACAGGCTCAACCATGACTTCAGGAATATAATTGATGCGAAAATCTAAGGCAAATCGACCTTCGATCGCCAGAGATAGAATCCAGGTATAGCGGAAGATAGATAGCATCGTAAACCGAGGATACAGAAATCTCCGGTGAATCAATGCCAATTGTAAGGGAGTTTCACCCCTTTACAAATCATTCAAAGATTGGCGGAACCGTCGATCTTTATAGAGGTCATTCAAAGTGGGGTTATGCAATGCTCCAAAATCAAAAGAATATAGATAGGGATATAGAAAAGGATTTCAGAACAAGTGAGAGCGTTCCAAAATTCAGTGGAATCGTAATCGATAAAAATCCAAACCAAGATTAGAGATATATAACCTATATTAATACAAAAGAATTCCCATTCAAAATTTGGAAAAGACTCAAATTCATATCATACGAAAACAAGAGCATAAATATCTTTAGTTGGACAACCTCAGCTAAGCAAAAGATACAATATAGTTTACTCAATGCAACCTAACATACTACTGATTTTGCCATACCCAAAATAGATTTCTATCAACAATGAATTTAGATCAAACAAGTTAGTTCCAAATTTAAGAGGATCCTAATCAAAGAAATTACTAACAAGGTGGATACGAAAGGAATGAAGTTTAGAAAAATTTTACTTTCAAAGCAAGGAAATTTATATTAAAATAATCTTTGAAAATTCTTTAAAATCATTTGAAAATCATTTTATACTTCGAAAATACGTTCTCTCTCAAAGGAATGATTCTGAGATTGATTTCACTCATTCTAGGGTATTTCTACCCTATCTCTAATGAGTTTTTGCTCCGTAGGCTAAGGTTTGCCTAAAAACTGGCTCTGATACCAAATGTAACATCCCACTATTTTGGACCATTCAAATCGACAATAAATCCACACATGTCGGACTTGAATACTTCAAAACAGTGGATTATCAAGAAAATTTGGAGCAAATAAAATTAAACATAGAATCACAGACACAGAATATCAGAATAACTTGCAGCGGAAATAAAATACCATAGTAGTTCATGAAGCTACCATATACATACTCTCAAAACATATACAAAATCTCGTAGTCAAAACAGATACAATAGAAGTCAGGATACATAAGTCAATAATACAAAGACAATACTGAATAGGAAATAACTGGAATATAAGTCGATGAACCGATAGACAAAAAGCTCCAACAAATCTCTAGCTCCAAAAGGTGAATCCAAAGCTGTGATTCTCAGGCTGACCCGAGCATAAAGTAAAACACAAACACTCGAGTCAGGACATACATACTTATACAATGTAAACCAACTAAAGTGAATTGTAATAGCAATGCACAATAACTTAAAAGATTCTTGGGATCGCCCATCCTTTAAGGATCTGTAAACCATCAATTTAGCGGTAATAAACGTTATCATAGAAATATCCATATTAAAGTAAACAATGCAAATAATAGTGTAAATGTGACTAGGGTAGCACAGAGCTGCAGTAATCGCTCACCTCTAGTCACACTCACAAATTGAAGGTGTGCATCCAAATAAATCACAAGGAAATAACATAACATACAGAAAAGTGTACCCGTGGTTATAGATTCCAAAATGGTTTATAATTTCGAATTTTAAAATCATTCATTTAAACCATTAAAAGTGAAGTCATTATAACATCAGATCAAATATTCAATTCCCAAAAATTTAGCCTTTTCTAAGTTCATTTATTTAGTTAAATACTTCAAATATTGAAATTTCAGCTTTTCGCAACACTTAGAAAATGCTGCGGTGAGTTATATTTGAAAATAATTCAATTCAGCAAAGATAGCATTTACAAAACTATCATAGTAGTTCAGTTATAACTAAAAATCTTATTTCAGCCAACTGCAGCACTTATCAAGTGCTGCTGTAGCTCTTTTATTAGTTTCAGGTTTTAGTTTTTATTCGGCGGCTACAGGACTTACCAAGTGCTGCAGTAGCCCTTAGTTAATTTTTGCCTTTAGTTCATTTGCATCAACCACAGCACTTACAAAGTGATGCAGTATCATTTACTTTAGATTTTAAGTTAATTTCAGAACGATAGCATTTCTGAAGTGCTACTAAAAGAATTTCCAGATTTATACCAAAAATTCCAGAAACAATTAAACTTCAATTTTAACCATTTTTACTTATAAAAATCATATTTTTCCGCTTCAAAAATGTACATTTAAATACCCTTTAATTTAAAATTTTATAAAGGAAAATTTTACAATAATTATCAAAATTTTCAATAATTCACTTATTAAATTCAAGTGCACAATTTTCCCATTCTTTGCATTTTTAACAATTTACTTTAACACTTAAATTTAAATTTCCATTTCAAAATAAAACTTAATTTCCATTTTTATTTAATTAACTTAAACTTCCATTAAAAAAATCAAATCACAAATTTCCAAATTAAGTTATGCTTAAAATCACCATTTTTCCATTCATTTATTTAACATTTTTAATACATAGGAAAATCATTATCACTTTATTAAATCATTTTAAATTCAATTTAAATCAAATTATCATATTATTACATTTTAAAATACTTAAAATTTTCTAGAAAAATATATAAAATAACCACGGGTCTTTATAATATTTTCTAACCTAAGTCAAGTGGTACGGATAATATATCATTTCAATCCGTAATTTACAAAGAAAAATCCGGGTTCTATCATTTCAAACCCGCAATCCCAAGTAAATAAAAATAAATAAAAATCGCTCAAGCTTATCATTTCAGCCCATAATGATTTTTCTCTATTCTAAAGTCCGTTCGGGTATGTATCATTTCAACCCATAGTGATTCTATTCTACAGGGAACTTGAAGTGTGAGAACAGAAATAAACAAACAATATAACAGAATATAACATAGCAGATGATGTGACAAGTTTATAACAGAGTTTAACATCATATAATTTACATCACAGGCAGGTATAACATTATATAATAGTTTCTACACATTCACTTGTTGTCAATTCACAAATTTATATAAGTATAAACGTCATGTGTGAATACTCACCTTTTTAAGCTGGAGTTAGCAAATCAAACACACAGATAAATTCCAGAAAGCACGATACAACACGATTAGATTCAAGTGGAAAGAGAGCCAAGATTTAAATCTTATATACAACAATAAAAAAAAGTAATTATAAATATACATTTATAATACAAAGATAAATTTTGAAACAAATGGAAATAGAATTAACAAATGACATCACCAAGCTTTTAAATCAAAATTCCTTGATCTCAACTCACTTTTGCTCGACCAAACATGTTATTTGGCTCGGCCATGATGGTATAATTGATGGTAAGGCTTGGGTTTGTATCACATAGGCACGGATACACTAAGAATTTGAAGAGTTTGGAGTTACACACATGGAATGCTAAAGGTCAAGGCTAGGAAGTGGAGTTTTGGTCCACAACTAGGCTCGGCCTATGGTCATGAGTGGCTCGGCCATGGCACTATAGGTCAGGTAAGAGGTGGGAGGTGATGGCCAGAGGTGATGGCATCAGGTGGTGGTGGTTCTATGGTGGTGGCCGAAGCTAGAAATGAAGGGAATGGTGAACAAGTGGCTCGGCTATGTAGTTTTCAAGGAGACTTTGGCAAAGTTTTGAGGAGATTAATGGGTGGTCACGGCCTGGTTTGGTCAGAGGGGTAGGGTTGTTGGCCGTGGAAGATGAGGGGGAGGAGGTGATGGTGGTGGTCGGTGGAGATGAGGGTGGGTAGTGGCCGAGCAAACAATGAAGAGAGCAAGGCAAAACAAGCAAAATGAAGAAAAAAAGTAGAAAAAATGGAGAAGCCGTTAACTTACAAAAATTTTCAGAAATGAGATGCTGTGAATTGTGAAAAGATGAGAAGTTTCTCACGTGAATAACCAAGCAAATACATGGCCAAACCAAAGGAAAAGAACGGCCAAGAAAAATGAAGAGACAAGCAAATGAAAAGTCACAACGTTTTTAAAACTTTTTCCTCTTTGAATTTCCACTTTCTTTTAATACAATATAAACAAATAAAAATCAAGTAAATAAAATAAAAGTCAAAACAAAATAAAGTGGAAATGAAAATAAATAATTTGTCTTAGGAAAATAATAAAATAAATAAAGAAAATGGTTTAATTTATTGAAACTAGAATTTAAAATTGTAAACAAAAATACAGCTAATATAGGAGAATTCCAAACACAACAAATTCACACAATTTAATTCAAAACCCAAAACAAAATAAGAGATGGCAAATAAAATAGAAAATGAATAAAATAAAAAATGCAGATAAAATTCTACGTGAAAAATGCTGAATTCATCAAATTCTAAAAAGTTTAAAACAGAATTCGACGAAACGAAAAACAGAATGGATATCAAAACCAATTACTGTTTCAAAGAAAAAGATTAAAATTTAAATTTTCAATTTACAAGTCATCGTTTGACAAAATATAACATTTCCAAAAATCAATATTTAGTTGTACTTGGAAAAATAAAATAGAAACAAAAATCCAAAATACATTAGAAAAATTCCCAACTTCAATTTAAAATTATTTAGAAATCAAAGTTTCAAAATAAAAATTAATTTAAAAATATTTATTAAAATTATGGGTTGTTACACTACTCTAGTGCGTCAAGGCTCATCCCAGATAGATGCCATTTAATTGCTTAGGACCTCAATTTTTCCAGGCCCACAATTATAAATCTTAAGTTAGAATTTATATTTGGTATTTGGTAAAGTACTACTTATATCACATGAGCTAGAGCCTAGGTTTACATATAAAGGCCTACTTCATGATTCAAACTTTTTAATGTGGATTGACCCAAAGGACCAAGTTTTTGTCATAGGTAGCGTTCATAGCCTATTTTGTCAGATCTAGTTGGCGTTGCATCCAACGCGTCTGACGCATCAATGATTAGCTCCACAACAATTGTTCATTGGGAAGAACCGTTGATAATCAACTGTTGGCATCAAACGCGTCTGATGCATTGGATGCCAATGGTTAATCAAAACGGTTAACCTTAAACCACCTTTCTCCACTCCATCTCCCTTACATCTCCACTCTATCATCTTCTTCATCTCCTCTTTGCTTAACTCCGAACAAAATATACGACGAAGGTGATCATTCAGATTCTAATGCTAAAGTTTTGGCTAATACACAAGCTATTATGAGAATTAGAGCACTACAGAAAACTCCAATGGACTGAATTCACACTTCATCATGTAAAGGAATTCATCGGTTTAATGATATATTGTGCAATCATGCAGAACATTGTTAACGGCAATTTCAAATGAAAAGATTTTGTTTTCTAACATTGTGTGAGCGGCTAGAAGGCTACAGTTTCAAGTCTACATCTGAAATATGCGTTAAGGAAATGATAGTCATCTTTCTGTATACAATTGCTCTGGCTCTTTATACATGGAAGGTTGATGAAAGATTTGAACGATAGAACAGCATGGTTTGTGTTTATGTTCACAAAGTTTTGAAAATTGTTGATTTAATGTTTAAGGATATTATTAAGTTGTTAGACCTTTAATTTAATAGAGCCCTATAATAAATTAGGACATGATACCGATATTATCCATTCTTTAAATATTGTATCGGGTCTATTGATGGCACACATGTAGTTGCACATAATGGAACCAGGCTGGTCTACAGTGGGTGAAATGGGTGAATTTAAAATATAAAAAAATTGGATCCTCGTGGGCATATGAAGTCAATGAGTTGGACTAGATCCAATCTAGTTACGTTAAATAAAATCCAATTTTATTAAATTTTATGGTTTAGTTATTAATATTTTTGGCTAATTCAATATTTATATGCTTTGAATTTATCAATATATATTAATGTGTGTATATTTAATGTGTACAGGTAGATATTTTGACTTATACCCACTATATATACATTGGCCATTTATATATGTGTCGATTGTCTCAAAACACTGTTTAATATATTTGTAAAGTACATGAATATAGATATAAATTTTGAAATGATTTATATATAATAAAATATAAAATATCCAACCTGGTTTTAACCAAGTCAATAAATTTTAGATTCAAATTTTGTATTTAAAATATCTAATTACGACTTAGTAAAACTTTTTAAAATTCAAACCTAGATCTTAAAATATTAGCTAAATTATCTTTAATTAAATTTAAATATGTACATTCGAATAAAATAATTATAACAGTTGAAAATAATTATATATGTTATTTATTTAAAATATACAACACCGTTGTAATATGTATAAACAGTTTATATATAAATATAAATAAATATATATATATATATATATTATAAAATAAATATTTAAATGTTATATATATGTAAAATATTATTTGGCCAGTAACGAAAAAAATTAATTCGAAAGATAATCTTAATAAATGTATGTATGTTTGTGTATACATATTATAACATTAAAGATGTACATTGTATTAATTAATAATGTATATATATATATATATCATATAATATAAATAAATTTCAGCCGGAATATTTTTAATTTAATCGGCCTTTAAATAATATATTTAGATAAATTTTTTAAAATATGATTTAAATGGATTTTAGGTTTTAAAATTGATAAACAATTATTGAGAAATAATTCAAATTATTATAATTCTTAGAAAATTATAATATTTTTTTTTTGAAAATGGTACTTTATATACAACATGTCACTGGGACAACATATCACATGTCAATAAACGTTCGAATCACGCTACGCAAGTTTGAAAGTGTGTGTATATATATGGCCAAGTTATAATATTTATACACATATTTGATCTCTAACTTTGTATTAAATAAATAGTTTTATTTAAAACTATTGTTTAATGAGGTTTAATGCATTTATAATTAAGGAAAGACATTAGCACATGTATTAAATCGTTATAAATGTATATATATAGCATATATTGTGGATGTAGAATTTACCTAAAGAGATTGATGTCTTAGACTAACACCTTGAACTAGCAATCAATGCGTCATCATTGGAAATTATTGTAGCTCCTTGTATTTGGATAGATGAGGTAGACAATTGGCCGATTGGGGGTAGGTAAATGCAGCCAAAACTAACAAGGGAGGAGACAAAAAGTCAAAAATAAAAGTGGTGGCTTGGATTTGCATTTATAGGGAGAACTACGAGACCAAATCTCAACATTCCTCTCCTACTAATTCATAATCTAGATCACATCACCCTTCCTCCTTTTACCCATTCTTTGGCTGGCCTATATTAGCCCCATAATGGGCCAATTAAATACTCAAACCCGTTTGTAATTAATTCTATTTAAATCAATTCAGATGTACATTGATATCGTATATCGATACACACATATATAATTTTTATATACGTACCCAATTAATTACTAAAAGCATCTAGAATATTTCTAGAGGCTAACTCATTTACTATACACCTCATACAAGAACTATAATAGAAATTAATCTTTCGTAAATATTAATTAATTTATAACTATTACAAATCAATATATTTGAGCGGTGTTTCGAAAACTGAATATATTCAGCTATGTGACTTACATGTGTGAATTTAGCCAGCGATCAATATTCGAACAATTAAAATACTAAAGTTCACACATTACTTTAGCTAGTGGTGTGACAGTTTGACTTAATTCATCGCTTACAAATCTCATCGATAAACTCCAATTTCATGATTTTAAGCGGTACCTTCTAGTAATGATTATTACACGCGTTCTCTTCGTTAACACTATATCACTTTATGATGTATAGAATTTGTTTTGGTCAAAATTCGAATATCATCCACATTCAACTTGATAACCTATAAACAAAGTTTTTCATTAGATAATAACATTTATTATTAACCGTACTACTTTGGTCGGAAATTTTGACTTTGAGTTGATACAGTTGATAATGATACTAACGTCATTGACCAAGCTCTTACGTCATTCAAAGACCGATTTGAACAAACTGTTATGACAAAATATTTGAGTTTTTGTTAATAGCAAAGTTTATGAATATTGGTAAAGAAGAGTTGATGGAACATTATGCTCGTTCAGAAAGTTATTTGAAACACAACCAACAATGTGATGTATATGGAAAAGATTTATTTCAAAGTCTAAGAGCTTTGCAAACTATGTTACTCAAAGAAATAACTAAATCGGTTGACATCCTCGATTTTATAAGGTCATATGTGGAAAATGGTGGTTTTCAACATGCATGGATTGCTTATCGGATTTTATTAACTATTCCGCTCATGGTTGCTTTCGTCGATAGAGGTTTTTTAAATTGAAATTGATTAAAAATTATCTTCGAACGACCATATTACAAGAACGATTAAATGAACTTATGAGAAACTTGATTATAACAATTTAATTGAAGAATTCGCTACAAAAAATGCAAGAAAAAGCATTTACCTTAAAATTAGTCGTGGAAAAATTGACCATTATTTTGTGTGAAATGTCAATATTTGGTTTTATGTTTCTTTAAATTTAGTAGTGTGGTGTACTTGATGCATTAACTTTTTGTATGAAAAGTTAATATTTTGTAATGTTGTTATTTTTATATGATTTTATGTTTGCAAAGAATTTATAAAAAATGACATGTTATATATCAATGGGCAACAAAAATTTGATTGGGCTTAGACAACCGATCCTTTGGACTGACCCTGCCTCTACGTTAAGCGAATACCAGCTCTCCACCAATACATTGTCAGGTGGAAGCATTTCTTTGCACAAGCTAAGATTGCATTCATTATTATTTCTGATGTATTGTATTTGAATTTTTTAGCGATTAGCCTAAATGTCATCGACAAGTGTGTTATTTTACAACCTTTATAGAGTGGTTATTTCGATGCTTCTGACAAGTTGAAGAAAAAAATTCGTTTTCGAGTCAAGATCTTCCTCAAATCTGGTTCTTCGATCCATATACTCGGACCAGTAGCATCATAAACCATTTCAGCCATCCTAATCTCTAGATCTACATTTTCTTCAATAATGACTCATCGCAATCCACATCCATATTTACTCTTGTACAATGTAATATTCTTCTCCATGATATATCCACACAAGATAGTCGATAGACGGGCATTAAACTATATTGGTGTAAATGTAATATCACAGTATAATACTCTATAAGTTTCAGACCACGTTCATACACGAACATCAAACTTTTTTCATTTTTTTATTACAAGCTGTCACTTTCATGAATGCATCCACCAAATTTCTAAAGTGCAATGGAATCTTTCCCCTATTTTTACCTCTCATGTACATCCATGTTCGATCTTTCAAGTAATCCATCTTCTATACTCTACACGTAAACAAAATTTACATAATCTTTCACACGATAGTATTATTAATTCAAATAATATTGTTAATTTTATTATTATTTTAATTAAAACTATTAAATTTATTAATATTTTTAGTAACACTATTAATTTAAATAACATTATTAATTTTTTATAATACACTCAATAACATTATTAATACATTCAATAACATTATTAATTTTGTTATTAGTTTCAATAACATTATTAATTTTATTATAAAACAATGTAATCCACAAACAATTTCAAAGCTATACGACCTAGGGATTTCTACACTTTTTCAAATGGTTGGTCATCCTACTTTCCATTACAAACGCAATGATATTTACGTTTCGTAAATCATTTCAAATCGAACAATTAACAAATTACGGTAGCACTTCCTTTTACTTCATGTATCATACGAAAAAGAGTGTACATATGGAACAAAAAGAAAGTGTTGTCAATTTCGTTAACCATTCGATTTGAAATATTGATTTACGAAACATATACATCATTGCATTTTTAACTTGTCCATAGTAATGTCCGACAAATACGTATCAGATGAACATTGACATCTGTTTTAACTAAAAAAGAATATTTATATAACGATCATATACTGTACTTATCAGATGGTGACAACTTAAATATCTACAGATGTTTCACTAATACTATCATATCAAATTACAATGAATTATCGAACAATTTATATTAAAATACAAAGTTAATCAAATACGGATACACACCAACGAATATAAACCAATGACAAGTCTTATAACAATTTATATCAATGACAATGAATATAAACCAACGAATCTATATCACATACGAAGCTAATCAAATCCATAGAAAATGAATCGGAATAATAAATCATACCGACGAAGCCTTGAGCGGCGACTAAAAGGAGGGATTTGCGGCTTGGGCTTGTGGTGTAACGACCCATAATTTTTAGTGATTTTATTTATTAAATTACTTGAAATTTTGTGAAAGTTAAACAATAAAAATTTGGAAATAAAAAAAAAATTATTATTATTTGGAATACGTCTATTTTAGTATAGCAACTGGTAAATTTTCATCTGATAATATTGAAATTTATTTTCCTGTGAAATTTTATTTCAAATCAAACCGGTTAATAACAGTGAATTTAAAAGTTTTCCGAAACCAAAATATGTCAACAGGAGAAAATTTATTCAGATCATTCTGAATCAGACTGCGTAATTTGTTTTTCCAAATTTGGACTTCTACTGCTCCGTTTATCTTATTTCTGGTAAAGTAGCAGCATTTTTCGGTACCGATTATTGACTTTTGATAGGATGGTCGTACCACTGATATCGGTATACCGTTTGATCGTCTCGTCGTGCTGATCTCTACGGTATATTAAATTCTGTGTTTTGACGTCCGGTATACAGCGGAAACTGCAAAAAAACGGTAACTATATCGGTACATTTTGTGAGCCTTTTGGTTTCCATTCTCTATTCATTTTCCCACGTTGTAATTCGAATAGCCGTTAGCCTTTTTATTTTCCCCACCGGTTGGAAAAATCAAAACGTATAAAAATTTGTATACGTTTTATTCAATTGGTAACTGGTTTAATTTTTGCCCATTCGTTCATTTTGTTCTCTAAAAATAAAAGAGAAATGAACTTCTTCTCCCCTCCTTCAATTTCGGCCTCCAAGTCTTCCTCAATTCTTCCACGCCTCACCTGAGCAACGCCAATCAGACACGCAACTCCACTCGGCATCGCACTCTTATCCATGCGACCACCCATCTCACCTTTTCCATCACCTCAACCGACCGCATGTCCACCACCTTATCTCTACCATGCCTTTGGGTAGTGTGTTCCATTCATCCCCACGGCCGAAGCCTTGTTGCAGTTCGCCTAAGACCATGGATCTCTCAGCCTCACGTCCCCTACCCGCCCCGTCAACCTTCCACCACCAACATCACATCACGTCCAACCCCACTCCAGCGAACCTCATCATCACGCATGCACTACCCAGCCTGGCACCGGCTCCTCCTCCAAATCCGCTTCTCCCCTTGCTACCAGACTTCCCCTCACGCCGCCTTCATCTCCTCCTCTTCCCCTCTCTGTCAACTCAGCAGCCGCCTCCTTGCTATTTGCTCGAAATATGTATATGAAGGTATATTATATATATTTACATGTTTATAGTTTATATGTATATCTAGGTGTCATGTTATAAGTTTGACAGGTTGTTATATATATGTTGATAACTGATTTTATATATATAATTTGTTAAAGTTATTTGTTTATATATGTTTTACGTTTTGTAAGCTAGTTTTAATAGTATGTTATTTTATATACTATAATATAGCTTTGAGTTGTTTGCGTATAAAGCTTGGTTACTATGATCTGTTCCAGAGATATATATAAACTAAAGTATATTCATTTATATAATATAGATGGTATAGTATGGGTACATGTACTATTCGCAGATTCCATGTGCAGCATCAACTTGATATTTTATTCTATTTTCTTTTACGTGTGTTTAATATATGTAATATAAATACATATGGATCTTTGATTTTTTTGTATACTTAGACTTTTAAATTTTAAGTTTTCTTTTAGCTGTACATCAGCCGTGACATATAGAAGCTTGGGGTAAGTGATGATATGTAGTGTACATAAGTAATATATATTTTATAATATAGGCTGTGAGGTGTATATGTTATATATAGTTGTTGTTTTTTTTGATATATGCAGCGGTCTGCTAGTATACATGAGTTACAAAGTATGTGCCTATAGGATTTCTAGTATGTCAGTATATATAGTTAAACTGGAGTATTAAATATTTTTATATGTTGTATAGTTTATATTGGTATTATATATATATACCAAATCTGTTATATAGTTTAGATTTATTTTATTTTAAGACTTTTATTTAAAGATGATATATTGTTTTGAAGTGTAAGGTGTTGTTTGGACGTTTATAATATATTTATCCATATGCTAGATTTTGAAAAGGTTATATATATTTACTGAATATAGGCTTACAGTATCCTATATTTTAAAGCTGCCGTAGTTCTGTATATGTACTTGATTTTTTTTTTACAAATGCTTTATTGCGTTATATTTAATATGCTGTATTGATATATATATATATTTGCTACCTATATATTTCGATGGAAGTAAAGGTGTTTTGGGAATTAACATTGTAAAGATTTCATTATATGTGGTTTGATTTTTTTTTCTCAAAGGCAATATAAAAGTTTGAGTTCTAAGAAGAAATATTTCACGCAAATATTATGGATTCTATTTTTTTTTATTTAAGTTAAAATTTTTGAAACGCATGTGTTAGAAGTTATAATATGATTTTTATTCACACATAAATAGTTATGTATATAATTATATGCAGTCATATATATGTGTGTTCACTTATATCATTTGTAACGACCCCGAATTTTATATAAATTTAAATCGATAATTTAAAGAATTTTTGAATAAAATTTGTGAAATAAATCGATTTAAGTGATGCGAGTTTCCCCGATCTTCGAATAAATTTTGGATGAATCATTTAAATTAAAAATATTGTATATATATTGAATTTGAGTTTAAATCTAAAATAAATGGTTTAAAAATACAAATTATATAAGATATAAAGTAAATATATATTTTAACCTCATGTTATTAAATCAATACAAATAGTACAAATAGAAATAAAACAAAATAAAATATATTCAATTAAGTATAAAGACAAGTATGCAACCTAAGTTAAACTAATACAAATAACTAAAATAACATTATATACATTCAAGTATAAACAAATGAAGCTTGTAAAAGAAGATTGTACACTTGGGAATGAAACCAGTAGATAAACAAATGTATATATATTCTTGAACACTTGAATAATAAAGAAATACAAATACACAAGGTATAGAAGCCATCATGTTTTCTCAAACATGTAACAGCCGAAAGAAGCAAATAAAATAAGGTTAATGGTACAAGGTAATGAATGTTTTCATCTTTAGTACACAAGACAAATCATCTCAGCCACCAAAAGGAAAAAAATATCCCTGCCTATTTTTGTACAAACCAAAAATTATCACCTGTACAAATTGCATACCCAGTAACTCATTTCCATATACATCAACTTTCTCACCTCAGTCTCGATTATTCTGAGCTGTGAAAAAGAAATAAAAAACTAAAGTATACCATCATCAAAACTCAAACAAAATATAACTTAAAACAACTATTTAATTTATACAAATCAGAGATCAACAAAAGGAAAAGAAAGATATCAACTTGCAAATGTTCAAGTCTGGTTCTTCATCAACTCGGTTCTTCTTCTCTGGAAAACAATGTGAGCAAACCTTACCTTTGATCTGATTTATGATTTGATGCATGGTTGAAGTATAGGTTGTGAATCTGCTTGAATGTATACCATATATATATATATATACACAGGTGTGTGGCTGTGCATGTTTGTTGATTAGGTACACCTCTGTTTTAAGAATATAGGCTGTAAACATTGTTCCAGAAACTAAGAGCTCATCCTCGAATAAATTTTAGGCTTTGATCTGAGTAAAAATCCGTTGCACGACCATGATTTAAGTTTTGAAAACAAATTTAAGTATAATTTGTTAAAGTATTTTCTGGAAAAATATAAGTGAGTAAAATTAATTTTTAAGAGTTTTAGAGTTAATTAAACAGTTCGATCTTCATTTATAAACTGTTTGTTTATGCTTCAGTTGCATATGTTTTGAGATGCTCTGTGATTCTGAATTTGGTACAGGCTCCATATTTTGATCAAACTCAATTTATTCTTACTTAAATCATCTCTAAGCTTTGATTCTCAACAAAACAAGATGCTAAACTTAAACTAAGATTTTTAAAGGTTGATTACAATCATTTTCATCAAGCACTTCACTGTAATATTTATGTACAGGTAAACCAAGTGATAATTTGTAATATTCAATTGTTGCAAAATACTGATTCAAGATTGTATATTGAATCTATACATCAAATCATGATTTTTAACGCAAAAAGATGGATTTTTAATTAAGAAATTCGAGAGCAGTTTGAAGGTGAATGAAATTTGCATTTTTCTCAATTCCCAATGAATTAATCAATAATAAAGGTTGTAACTTGAAATTAAGCAAGTATAAACATCAGGGATTTCGTGAAAATTAACAGAAAATTTTTCTATTGCGTGAGTTTTGAATACGAGATCGATTTAGGGTTTATCTTCAAGTTTTTTTTTCCTGTATGTAACGAGACGAGATCGTCTCCACCGAAGCATCGAGTTGCGTGGTGCTCCAGGTAATGGTAGAGTGGGGTGTTGGGGTGGTATGGACGGAGTCGGAGCTTCTCCGGAGGTCTGAGGAACGCTGGCGAGGTGAGTTTGTGGTGGCGTCTGGGTTACAATTCGACTCGAGATGCCAAAATTTGATTTCGAGTTATTTTCTTCGAATCGAGTTTGATTTTCGAACGTAGGGGGGTATCGCAACCTGTTGGAGGCGCCGGAGCTTGCTGGAGCGGCGGAGAGATGCAGTGCACGTGTACGACATGGGTTCGTGTCAACGTTGTTTGTTGAGGGAGTAACCTTGAGTTGTTACTCGAGTAAAGTGGTGTATTGCCTCGAGTGAGACCTGGGTGAGCACGAGGGTCCTGTTGTTGAGGTTTTAACTTTAAACTTAAAGAGTAAAGAAAAAAAAAGAGAAAGGTACGTGAGGAAGAGGAATGTCTCAGGAGGAACGGTGGAAAACTCGAATGGCTACTCGAGTGAATTGGGAGAATTCTCGGGTTTGCTTCAAAAATGGGTTAAGCCAATAAGTTTCAGGTTATAATATTTAGTAAACTTTAGTATTTATGAAGTAACTGATGTTGGCTATTTTAAGTAAGAATTTGTTTCAAGTTTTAATTAACCAAGTAAATACTTAACCATGTTTAAAATCTAATTGATACTTTAACTAAACAATGAATTTAAGGTAAAGTGTTAAAAGTTAATTAACATTAAAGCTTTTTCATAATTATAATAAATTGATTTCAAAGTAATTAAGGAGGATTTTCGAACGGGTCTGAGTTTCAGTTTGTGGCGAGGTTGCTCGATTTTGATTGGAGGGGACTTTCGCGAATCTGGATGTTTGGATTCTAGTGAATGTTGAATTGTTTGATATCCCTGATATATGATGCTTTGTGATACATCCTGATTTGTGTTGTGATCTGTAATTTATTTGTCTGTGATATATATATCTGTGATTTTTGTTTCTGTGATATATTACTGTGAATATGAAACCCTTGACCCATAAAACGACACTTGAATTTCGATGCGACAGGGAGTCGGATTCCAGTTGGTTATCCGAAACCCACATCGAATTGTAATAGTGAATCTTTGTGACTGATAAATTTATTTTATCTATGAATCTGTGAATGAAGATAAGCGTTATCGACTTTACCGCTTATCGATATATCTGTGATGATTGATGTTGCACTATTGTGTGAAACCCCTGGACTACACCATACACACACAAATATGGATTTCACGTGGAAATCGGTTAAATCACAGATGATTTAAATTCAATGTTTTTGAAATTTAAATTTTAATTTCAATTGATTTTGAAATTGGGAATTTGGGTTTAAAGTGAAAAGATTTTGAAATGAGTTTCAAAGATAAAAGCTATTTCGAATAACTTGATCGAGTTTTGAAAATTTAAATAATTTGATTTAAATTTGAATTCAAGTTTGAAATGTTTGAAAACTATGAAATGAGTCTTTGATTTCAAAGACCGGATGAGTTAATCTAACTTGAAATGGAATTGTTTTGGAAGACCATGAATGAATCTTGGAAACAAGTTTTGAAAGCTATAAGTTAAATCTTGATTTAAAGATTTAACGAGTTAATCCAATTGAAATGGAAATTGATTTGGGAAAATCTATGAATGAATCTTTGTGAATGGGGTGAACTTTGTGAATTGAATCTTTTTGTTTAAAAGATTAAAAGTGTGGAAATTGTTTAAACCAGTGAAGGTTTTTGAAATGAATCTTTTTGGTTAAAAGATTGGAAATGGTAATTTGTTTTACCATTCGAATGAAAAGTTTTTGGGCTTTAATCTGTGATTTAATTGAGACCCCAGTATCCATATGATTTTTAATTGCGCTCGTTATTCGGTTTAGCCGGGAAAGGACCTTTGTGTCATATAACCCATTCCGAATAGTGATACGACGATATGGATAGCATTTGAAGACCGGTGTTGAAGACCGGGTATTTGCGAGAGCGATAGGATGACCTATCGATTGTCTCTGCACTGAGTAGCTACGGTATAGAGATTCCCTAAGTGATGGGAAGTCCGATCAGGATTGTGAATACCCGGAATTGCAAGGGCTTCTTTGGAAGTGCCTTCGGTTCTGTTCGAACCCGGAACAGACTTGTATGGATGTGTGTCTGACATTACACTTTGAGATGTAAAGCTGGTTTCTATCAAATACATTTCTGTTGGTGGTGGAGAATTTATTCTCTTAGCTTAACACCCTTCTCTGAGATGTACGAGCTCAGAGGTTATGTAGTTGATGGTTACTAGTGATACATTCCCAATGTGGTAATGTGGCATACGAAGTGCTGATGATCATTTGTTGGTCAAAGCGTTGCTTTGTGAAAAAGCGTGCTTTGTGAAGAAGCATAGTTTTGTGGACGAGACTTCGTCGAGCCTCACAACTCGGTAATGGTCGAAACAGGAATGTTGCGACAAAGGTTTGTAGGGGTAGCGCCCCTAGGGTATGTCATTTCCTTCTGGATAAAGGGTGGTATCATGGTATGGAGCCCAGATACTTAACTCGTGTGGACACGGTAATTTATTACTGTATGATGTTGCTTTGTTGGTTTTCGGGATCCCGGGATAAAGGTCGGTAACGACCGGGGGATGACATGACTCGTGTGTTAGTTACCTAGTTACAGCTGTACAGCGTGAGGTAGCGTCAGTGTGTTAGTTACCTAGTTACAGCTGTACAGCGTGAGGTAGCGTTGGCCTTTTGTTTGCAGAGATCCGGTTAGGATCTAGAGCGTCTTTCCAGAGGCGTTTCTATTTCGGTAAGGAAGTTCCTTAGCCTGATCATTTGTTGGAAATCCAAAGAAACAATACGAACCCAGTACGGTTTTAGTTGTATTACCTGCTATGGAATGTGGCGGTAACCTGCTATTGAACATGGTAGCTATAGTAGGCATACGATGAAATGTTGTATGCTGGCTAAGATTTATATTATATTTTCGAAATGTTTTTCTACACTATGCACTAGAAATAATATCAAAAGAGTTTTGATTTTGCGTAGTAAGCATGTTTGACTATCATAAGGAGAAATCTCCTCCAATTCTGCGATTGCATTGTGTGTGTGGCGGGAGGCCTTATGGAAGTTTCATTTTCGAAAAGCATTGCGGGTTTCAATGTTAAAAGCCTTTTGTGTTTGTTTAAAGATAAACTGTTTTTGTTGCTCACACCAGTCCCATGACTGATCCGGAGTTTATTGTTCCCTTCCTAAACTCTGGGTGCCCACTATTTTCCACACGGGCAGTCTAGAGTTGGGTTTTTTAGATATTCAGGTTTAGTAGATTATCTGGAGCTGGTTCAGTTCTTGGAGTTCAGGACTGCACTTGCTTCTCTTTGTGGTTCGAGCTGATATTGGAGTTATTGGAGTCATTCTCCGATTGATCATTTGGAGATCTCTTCCATTTGTTGTTACTTCCGCTGTATCATTTTTGTTATCTCTGATATTGTTGTATCATATTGATATCATTGTTGTATATCATACTGGATATTGTATTCATTGGAGTTGTATATGATATCATTTATTTCTCTTTATTCCGTTGTGTTGTTTACTTAACTGTGTTATAAGCTCCGGCGAATCGGATTTGAACGGTCGAATCTACGGCATTCGAGTACAAGGTGAAGTACGGATGTTGATTTTCGAACGCGAAAATCCGAGTCGTTACATCATTTTTCTTCATCCATCCAGTCATCGTGCCTTGCTCTTCTCTTGCCAATGTTCAAGTTGGTCGCATCATCTTTTTGATTTACTTGTGTCCGTATCAATGTGCGTATCTGTATCACCTTCTGTATTCTCTAGCCTCGAAAGGTGAGCAATCACTCACGATTAACATTCTTTTATTTATTCAATTTGATTTCAATTGAAACGACAATTGAAATATGCTGTTGTGGTTATTTAAATTGTTATATATGCTATTATCTGTAACTGTTCACCTGTGGGATATGACACCATATCCTGCCGTTTATATTATATTGTTATTGATGATATATCTATGCCTGTTATATTATTTCTATATCTGTTATCACTCTACAAGTTCCCTGTTAGTATAGAAATCACTATGGGTTGAAATGATACATACCCGAACGGACTTTAGAATAGGAGAAAATCGTTATGGGTTGAAATGATAAACCCAAGCGACTTTCATTTGAATTGAAATTGGGATTATGGGTCGAAATGATATCTACCCGTATATATTTAAATTTCGGATTGAAATGATAAATATCCGTATCACTTAACCATATGATAAATATATATACAAACACCGTTGGTCCATATATATATAAATATTTTGAAATTGAATTCTATGGTTTTGGAAAGAAATATATGGTTTTAACAAATATTGATTTTTAAAATTTTATATATAAATGGTAATGATATATATAGATTTAATAATGATATTTAATTTAATTAAGATGGATTTAATACATATGATATGTTAAGTATAAAAAGTTATCTTTCAAAATAGATTTTGGTAAAAATTTGAATAAGTTAAGGTTGGGAAGATAATTTGAATTTAGTAAAGAATTTTATTTAATTAAACCAATTTAAAGCTTATTGGAATTGGGATTTAAGATATGATTTATAATTTGGGTTTGATTTAAGCAAATTAAGGAATATTTCTTGTTTAAATAAATTTAAGGGAATATTTAGTAGAATGTAATATAAGGCTAGTTAAATGATATTGAATTTATTAAGTGAATATTCCCTGATTTAATAATAATGAAGTTAAATCAAGAGCTATATGAAACTGTTAAATTTAACTTTGAAAATGTTGAATATTAAAGCTTTGAAATATATTGAAAATTTAAATGATCTGTTTAGAAATGAATTAAATTGATGAATTGAGCTTTGAATAAATTTGAATTTGAAATTTGAAGTTGATTTGAATCGATTTGCTAGACTTGAGGAAATTAAATACTTTACTTTTCAAATCATTTAATATATATATATACTATTTTGGAAAAATAGATATATTTGAAATGAAATGATATTTGGGTTTTGAAGTATAAATTTAATTGAAATGACCACGGTGTAAAAATGTATATTTCCACCTTGTAGATAGTTCTGAAGATCCTTAGAGGATGGTTATCCCAACATCCTTTAAGTTACTTGTATTTCAATTGATATTTCACTTGAGTTGGATTTATTTATATAAGGATGTTAATCCTGACTCGAGTGTTTTGTGTTTTGCTTTACGCTCGGGTCAGACCGAGTGATACAGCATCTGAGACTCACCCTTGGAGTTTGGAGCTTCGTTTGGAGATCCAACTATCGACTCAGCTTCCAGCTTTTCTAGTTGATCTGTTCAGAGAGGTCATCTGCTTGTACTGAAGACTTCACTGTATTTGAGATATTCTTATGTATTTTGTTTTCTAACTCTGATGTATATAGTAGCTTCATGAACTACTATCCTTTTATCTATTCCGCTGCATTATTCTACTCTGTGTCTGTGATCTGTGATTGATTTATTTATCGTATATGCTGAGTTTTGCCAAATTTTTATTACAATCTGTTATTTTGAATTATTCAAGTCAGACATGTGTGGATTTATTGTCGATTTGAATGGTCCAAAATACTGGGTCGTTACAGTTGGTATCAGAGCTTTGGCTCTAGGCGAAACTTAGCATATATTGTAAATTTATTTACAGAATCACTTTCGTTCGAGTTTGAATTTCTTCCTTTTGACTCGATTTCCTTTGAACTTTGGAACGTTCCTTGCGGTTCAAAAAATTCATTCTTGTCTCTCCCTAATTGTATGCTTTTGATTCTGGAGTATCCCATAACTCCACTTCGAATGATCTCTAAAGAATAGGCGATCCTGCAAATCTTTGGATGATTTGTAAAGGGGTGGAACTCCTTTACAATTGGCATTGATTCACCGAAGATTTATATATCTTTGGTTTTGATGCCACTATCTCTTGCGATCGAATGTTGGTTTTTCTTGGAATTCTGCATCGATTATATTCTTGAAGTCACGGTTGACCCGGTTAAGGTCGCCCGTGATTTATATAAGTGTATCCATCTACTGTTTTGAAATTAATTATCTCATTTTTGTTCGAACTTATCTTCGAATCAGAATCCTATTTGATTAGAGTTCCTCTAATTTGAATCTCTATCTTTGTTGAAATCCATTCTCAAATCATCCTTTGAAAATCGGGTTTTGTATTCTAGAAATTGTTTTCTAAACCAAAATTATTATTTTATAAGTATGATTATATTATATATATAAAAGTGAAAATGTTTTTGATAAGGACTATATATACCTTTTAAAAATATGAATTTGAATTTTTGAAAGGATTTGAAAATTTGAAGTTATATAAGAAATTGATTTATAAAAATGATTTATAACTAAAGGATTTTAAATTTGAAATTCGAGAATTGAACTCCGGTAATTTGAAATTGGTTTTAAGATTTTGAAATATATAATAATAGTATGATTTAAAAGTATTTTCCGAATAAGAAATGTTTCCAATGATTTCAATGAGTTTCAAAGAAATTTCAAAAGAAGTTTGAGAAAATAGAAGTCCAGAACCCACTTATGTCGCTGGAAAATAATTTCGGTGATGAGTGCACGCATCATCGACATTGATTTTCGAGTTTCAGAGTGAGGGATAGGCCACTCTAGTAGCATTGCTATGCGAGTGATTTTGCGAAACCAATTTTGATTTCAAATTCCGAAGAAAGATTTGATATTCGAAAGATATGTATATATATATATATATTTGAAATGATTTGAAGTAAGCCGGTGTTCAGTTCTCGTGTTTCGAATTTGATATAAACCTATCTTTTAAAATTGATTTACTGATTTGTTACTGATTTCCAACTCTTGAGTTTGAAAATGATTTCTTCAGCTATTTTGAAGGTTCGAGCACTTCCAAATCAAGGTTAACTTTTCAAAGCTAAGAAATTTTGAAAAGTATGAATTATTTGATAAAGTATATAAATTTGTTTCGAATGTTTAAGTATGAAGTAATATGATTTAAATAAGTTGAAACTGTTTTGTTAAGTAAATGAATAAGGCTATTTTGAATTTTTCTAAATATGGAATTTAGATTTGGAATGTTTTGAAAGAATTTGGGCTTCAATATATTGTGAATAAAATTTAGCTAAATGTTTTAACTTAGTAACATCTTTATGGAACTATATATTTAACAAGTTGGAATAAATATATAAGTTGTACATATGCTGTTTTATTCGCATAATTAATTTGATCCAGGTTTGAGTACACAAGTTCGAGGTGAATTACACCATTTCGTGTTAGGATTTTTCATTCGATTCTTGATGGCGAATATTTGATGTGGATTTTGGGCTTGATTCTAGAATTCTCTATCATAGTATATGGATATGCAAGGAGACTGATGGCTTCTAGTCGAGAAACCATATCGAAGTCCGCATTAGGGAAGTCGAATGGACAATACTAGTTCGAAGCGAACTTGTGTGATCGAGCGAGCGATCAAATGTGATTTTGCGAAATGATGACGTATGTACATCTTATATCCTAATATCATTGATATATTTTGACGCTGAAATTGAAAGCTGTCGGGTTAGAATATCTTTACTTACTAAAAGAAAGTTTCCAATTTAAATTACAAAGATATATAACCCATAAAAGAAAAGATATTCAATCCCATATGGCTCTTCATACAGCGAAATTTATTTTGAAAATTTGATCCTTATATAAGATAGACCTTACGTAAGTATAAGATGATTTTGAAAAACATTTGATTTTGGAAATGAATTGGTTGACTTAAATTATTGATTTGGAAATTTGGATTTATTTTATAAATCTATTGTTTTGGAAACTTTGGAACTAAAGATAATTAATTTGAGAATAAATAATTTGGTAAAATTGTATATGATTTTGAAATTGAACTGATATTGAAACAAATTGAAATTTGAGAACCTTATGTTACTAAACGAGTTGTCGAACTTATATAAAATTGATTTGTATGAGTATGAAATTGATTCGAAAACTATAGATTTGAAAAGGTACTCAATTTGAAAGTGAAATCTTATATAATTGAAGTCTATATAAGTATGATTTGATATACTATTGATTTTGGAAAGTATTTGAGTTGAAAATTTAATCTTATATTGTTTGTACCAAAAATGGGCACAACACTCTTCGGAAGTTTTTGAAGAGATAAAAGTGAAGAATGAAAATTAAAACTGTGGATTATCTAACAAAAACTCCAAATAACAGAAAGTAAATTGCAAAGACAAGCGATTTAGAGTGGTTCGGCGTTTCACCTACGTCCACTATGAAGTTTGATGATTTTATTGCTCGATTACTTGAAGATTACAGTAGTTAACAATGTAATACAACTGAATTTCAATGCTAAGTGTCAATCTAAAGCAGCGGCGGTGTTCTGGAGTAGATCTGGCAGAATCTGGGCGCTCTTCAGTACTTAGAATTCTTCGACCCCTTTTCTGAATGACCAGGGGCTCTATTTATAGGTGTAGGAGGCTGATATTTCGCCTAAAATGAGGGGAGACCAGTTCTGGTACGTCAGGGGGCCCACATGGCCGAAATCTGGAGATCCGGGCCCACTTTGGGATCGATTCGACCCTTGGTTCGAATCGATCAAGAAATCATCCAATCGAGCTGAAATTTGGTGCGTACATTCTTCATCATGTGTTTGAGCTTCTGTGAAAATTTCATGGGATTTGGACTTGGAGAACTCGAGTTATGATCGATTCAAGTTGGTGTTTTTCGTATTCTGGAGTCGTTCGAATCGATATGCTCGAATCGATTCGTTCGAATCGATCTTCCTGCTCGTGAAGATGGTGACGTGGTGCGCTTTCTTCGAATCGGTCCGCTTTGCATTCCGCATTGACTGGGTCGTATCCATGACTTGGATTCGAAGATGGTGGAGTTGAGGTAATGGATTCGAAGGACCTCTTCCTTCGAATCGATGAAACTAATGCTCGTTCGAATCGATTCGGACTCGTAGCTATGGACCGGTTCGAAGTCGTCTTGGTCTGGGGATTCGAATGCATGGATTCGAAGGTTCCTTCCTTCGATGGATTCGAACTATGGTGTATGTAAGGGTGGATTCGAACTCAAGGCACATGAAGACTTGCTTGGCGTAGTCGAACGTAGTGAATGCCTTGATGGATTCGAAGCTACCGGTTCCGCCTGATGGAGTCGAAGCAACGGAGAGCTGATGGAGTCGAGGCAATGGAAGTTCGATGGATTCGAACTGGTTCCTGGCCAATCGATTCGAACTAAGGGTGGCCTACTCTATCTTTTGTCGACGATATCTTGAGCATACGAACTCGGATTGACCTGAAACTTGGATCGTTGGTTCCCACGGCTTTACTTGACGTGCCTTATCGATTATAGCCCGATCCGGACTCGAACAAATTTCATCGATATCCGTAGCGATCCTTACGTGTAACCGACTTCCAAGACGATCTGTTACTGTTTTCTAGTTAAGTCCTTGGTGTTACGGCCTTGCCAAAAGGCGGTATAACATATATATAATGGATTTTATATAAGTACGATATTTGAAAGTGATTTGAAAAGGTACTATATGATACATATTTTTGAAGTAAAGATATGGAAAGTGGCTTCTGCTTGATATCCGATTTGTGGCCACATCTTGGATTCATTCTATCGATATTATTCTCTATGATTTTGGTTTTCCGGATATGATACTCGAGTGTCCTTCGAATTCCATGGCGTTACCCATGGTCTTATTGTTCTCTCATGACTGCATAGCGCAACTGCCTGGCTGAGTCTTGCCTAGGGGTACGGATTATTTCCTGGGGGATCCAGGCGTAACCATTGTGTATCCTGCAATCTGTGTAGGTCGCGAATAGTAGCGCAAATGCTTGGCTGAGTCTTGCCTGGGGGTACGGATTGTTTCCTGGGGGATCCAGGCGTAACCATTGTGTATCCTGCATTCTACTAGTCATCATGGCGTAACTCGCAGGGCTGAGAAAGCCTACGGATATGGATTGTTTCTTGGGGGAACCAGGCGTAACCATTGTGTATCTGCGAACCATGGTTAGACAAAGGTTTTGTTCGTTTTGATTGGATTGTACTTTCCATATCTGTTTTTAAAAGTTTTTCCAGTATTTTCACTGGGTGTTGAAACAAGTCTACTAAGTACCTGGAGAATTCTAGCTTTGCGCCTGATCAACGCACTGCCAGAGTCTACAGGAACAAGGATAAACTTGTTGAAACATCAAGTTATAAAAATATTTTCGAAAGGAAATTCGTTTCGACTATAAAGGTATTTTATTATAAAAATATTTCCAACAAAGAAATTTTGTATTAATATTTGAAATTGAAATTCTTATGGTTTGAATTAATTATTCATGCCCGATACTATTCTTTTGAATCTACCTTATCTGCTCAGCTTTATTTAATCATCTATATTCTGCTTTTCCAAATCCTCCTTCTTCTCCTTGTTGACTATATCCTTTTTAGGTATTGTTTATTTATATACTATATGGTTTAATATATATATATAAAAAAAATAGTGTTATAAATAGAAAATTTTACTGTTAAATATTTTAGAAGTTGTTAATTAAATACAACATATTTAAAGAAATGATTATTGATTTATTAATAATGTTGAAAAGTATCTTGAGATAAATTAATAAATTTATGAATTATGGATTTAATAGCTTCATTGTAAATATAAGTAATAATGTAAATAATTGTTTTCAAATAGTTTTCATATAATTATAAAGCTGTTATTTAAACATATAAATGGTATTTATAAAGAAAGCAAGAAACTTTACTAATGAGTTTTGGAAGATATTAAAGTATTAAAGATAATTGAATTGCAAATGAAGTTTTCAAATGAATATTTCAAGTAAAATTTATATATAGTTTCAAATTAACTGTTTATCCTTGTCTTTTAATCTATCTATTTTGTCTAGTTGTTTCTATTCTTCTACCTCCTTTCTTTTCGGGGACGAAAAGTTTTGAGTGGGGGAGAGTGTAACGACCCAAAATTTTTAGTGATTTTATTTATTAAATTACTTGAAATTTTGTGAAAGTTAAACAATAAAAATTTGGAAATAAAAAAAATATTTATTATTATTTGGAATACGTCTATTTTAGTATAGCAACTGGTAAATTTTCATCTGATAATATTGAAATTTATTTTCCTGTGAAATTTTATTTCAAATCAAACCGGTTAATAACGGTGAATTTAAAAGTTTTCCGAAACCAAAATATGTCAACAGGAGAAAATTTATTCAGATCATTCTGAATCAGACTGCGTAATTCGTTTTTCCAAATTTGGACTTCTACTGCTCCGTTTATCTTATTTCTGGTAAAGTAGCAGCATTTTTCGGTACCGATTATTGACTTTTGATAGGATGGTCGTACCACTGATATCGGTATACCGTTTGATCGTCTCGTCGTGCTGATCTCTACGGTATATTAAATTCTGTGTTTTGATGTCCGGTATACAGCGGAAACTGCAAAAAAACGGTAACTATATCGGTACGTTTTGTGAGCCTTTTGGTTTCCATTCTCTATTCATTTTCCCACGTTGTAATTCGAATAGCCGTTAGCCTTTTTATTTTCCCCACCGGTTGGAAAAATCAAAACGTATAAAAATTTGTATACGTTTTATTCAATTGGTAACTGGTTTAATTTTTGCCCATTCGTTCATTTTGTTCTCTAAAAATAAAAGAGAAATGAACTTCTTCTCCCCTCCTTCAATTTCGGCCTCCAAGTCTTCCTCAATTCTTCCACGCCTCACCTGAGCAACGCCAATCAGACACGCAACTCCACTCGGCATCGCACTCTTATCCATGCGACCACCCATCTCACCTTTTCCATCACCTCAACCGACCGCATGTCCACCACCTTATCTCTACCATGCCTTTGGGTAGTGTGTTCCATTCATCCCCACGGCCGAAGCCTTGTTGCAGTTCGCCTAAGACCATGGATCTCTCAGCCTCACGTCCCCTACCCGCCCCGTCAACCTTCCACCACCAACATCACATCACGTCCAACCCCACTCCAGCGAACCTCATCATCACGCGTGCACTGCCCAGCCTGGCACCGGCTCCTCCTCCAAATCCGCTTCTCCCCTTGCTACCAGACTTCCCCTCACGCCGCCTTCATCTCCTCCTCTTCCCCTCTCTGTCAACTCAGCAGCCGCCTCCTTGCTATTTGCTCGAAATATGTATATGAAGGTATATTATATATATTTACATGTTTATAGTTTATATGTATATCTAGGTGTCATGTTATAAGTTTGACAGGTTGTTATATATATGTTGATAACTGATTTTATATATATAATTTGTTAAAGTTATTTGTTTATATATGTTTTACGTTTTGTAAGCTAGTTTTAATAGTATGTTATTTTATATATTATAATATAGCTTTGAGTTGTTTGCGTATAAAGCTTGGTTACTATGATATGTTCCAGAGATATATATAAACTAAAGTATATTCATTTATATAATATAGATGGTATAGTATGGGTACATGTACTATTCGCAGATTCCATGTGCAGCATCAACTTGATATTTTATTCTATTTTCTTTTACGTGTGTTTAATATATGTAATATAAATACATATGGATCTTTGATTTTTTTGTATACTTAGACTTTTAAATTTTAAGTTTTCTTTTAGCTGTACATCAGCCGTGACATATAGAAGCTTGGGGTAAGTGATGATATGTAGTGTACATAAGTAATATATATATTTTATAATATAGGCTGTGAGGTGTATATGTTATATATAGTTGTTGTTTTTTTTGATATATGCAGCGGTCTGCTAGTATACATGAGTTACAAAGTATGTGCCTATAGGATTTCTAGTATGTCAGTATATATAGTTAAACTGGAGTATTAAATATTTTTATATGTTGTATAGTTTATATTGGTATTATATATATATACCAAATCTGTTATATAGTTTAGATTTATTTAATTTTAAGACTTTTATTTAAAGATGATATATTGTTTTGAAGTGTAAGGTGTTGTTTGGACGTTTATAATATATTTATCCATATGCTAGATTTTGAAAAGGTTATATATATTTACTGAATATAGGCTTACAGTATCCTATATTTTAAAGCTGCCGTAGTTCTGTATATGTACTTGATTTTTTTTTCACAAATGCTTTATTGCGTTATATTTAATATGCTGTATTGATATATATATATATATATTTGCTACCTATATATTTCGATGGAAGTAAAGGTGTTTTGGGAATTAACATTGTAAAGATTTCATTATATGTGGTTTGATTTTTTTTTTCTCAAAGGCAATATAAAAGTTTGGGTTCTAAGAAGAAATATTTCACGCAAATATTATGGATTCTATTTTTTTTTATTTAAGTTAAAATTTTTGAAACACATGTGTTAGAGGTTATAATATGATTTTTATTCACACATAAATAGTTATGTATATAATTATATGCAGTTATATATATGTGTGTTCACTTATATCATTTTTATTCATCCATCCAGTCATCGTGCCTTGCTCTTCTCTTGCCAATGTTCAAGTTGGTCGCATCATCTTTTTGATTTACTCGTGTCCGTATCAATGTGCGTATCCGTATCACCTTCTATATTCTCTAGCCTCGAAAGGTGAGCAATCACTCACGATTAACATTCTTTTATTTATTCAATTTGATTTCAATTGAAACGACAATTGAAATATGCTGTTGTGGTTATTTAAATTGTTATATATGCTATTATCTGTAACTGTTCACCTGTGGGATATGACACCATATCCTGCCGTTTATATTATATTGTTATTGATGATATATCTATGCCTGTTATATTATTTCTATATCTGTTATCACTCTGCAAGTTCCCTGTTAGTATAGAAATCACTATGGGTTGAAATGATACATACCCGAACGGACTTTAGAATAGGAGAAAATCGTTATGGGTTGAAATGATAAACCCAAGCGACTTTCATTTGAATTGAAATTGGGATTATGGGTCGAAATGATATCTACCCGTATATATTTAAATTTCGGATTGAAATGATAAATGTCTGTATCACTTAACCATATGATAAATATATATACAAACACCGTTGGTCCATATATATAAATATTTTGAAATTGAATTCTATGGTTTTGGAAAGAAATATATGGTTTTAACAAATATTGATTTTTAAAATTTTATATATAAATGGTAATGATATATATAGATTTAATAATGATATTTAATTTAATTAAGATGGATTTAATACATATGATATGTTAAGTATAAAAAGTTATCTTTCAAAATAGATTTTGGTAAAAATTTGAATAAGTTAAGGTTGGGAAGATAATTTGAATTTAGTAAAGAATTTTATTTAATTAAACCAATTTAATGCTTATTGGAATTGGGATTTAAGATATGATTTATAATTTGGGTTTGATTTAAGCAAATTAAGGAATATTTCTTGTTTAAATAAATTTAAGGGAATATTTAGTAGAATGTAATATAAGGCTAGTTAAATGATATTGAATTTATTAAGTGAATATTCCTTGATTTAATAATAATGAAGTTAAATCAAGAGCTATATGAAACTGTTAAATTTAACTTTGAAAATGTTGAATATTAAAGCTTTGAAATATATTGAAAATTTAAATGATCTGTTTAGAAATGAATTAAATTGATGAATTGAGCTTTGAATAAATTTGAATTTGAAATTTGAAGTTGATTTGAATCGATTTGCTAGACTTGAGGAAATTAAATACTTTACTTTTCAAATCATTTAATATATATATACTATTTTGGAAAAATAGATATATTTGAAATGAAATGATATTTGGGTTTTGAAGTATAAATTTAATTGAAATGACCACGGTGTAAAAATGTATATTTCCACCTTGTAGATAGTTCTGAAGATCATTAGAGGATGGTTATCCCAACATCCTTTAAGTTACTTGTATTTCAATTGATATTTCACTTGAGTTGGATTTATTTATATAAGGATGTTAATCCTGACTCGAGTGTTTTGTGTTTTGCTTTACGCTCGGGTCAGACCGAGTGATACAGCATCTGAGACTCACCCTTGGAGTTTGGAGCTTCGTTTGGAGATCCAACTATCGACTCAGCTTCCAGCTTTTCTAGTTGATCTGTTCAGAGAGGTCATCTGCTTGTACTGAAGACTTCACTGTATTTGAGATATTCTTATGTATTTTGTTTTCTAACTCTGATGTATATAGTAGCTTCATGAACTACTATCCTTTTATCTCTTCCGCTGCATTATTCTACTCTGTGTCTGTGATCTGTGATTGATTTATTTATCGTATATGCTGAGTTTTGCCAAATTTTTATTACAATCTGTTATTTTGAATTATTCAAGTCAGACATGTGTGGATTTATTGTCGATTTGAATGGTCCAAAATACTGGGTCGTTACATGTGGCGACAGACAAGGTGGCAGCTTGGGCTTGCTGCGAACGAGATGGCGGACGAGGGAGGATATGAAGCTTGGGGTTGCGTAGTGTGTTAAACATGCCCATCATATCCAATGGACATTATGTTTGGCATTTGATTGTAAAATACTAGTGAGGGAAAATCTGTTCTATTCAATGGCATTTTCTCACTTTTTAATTGAGATGGACTAATATTATTCATATCAGATTTATATTAGATCTAGAAAATTTTATTTTTCCCTGAACTCTCGAGTACTCAATAGAGTAGGTCAAGAGTAGAATTTTTTAGGTTTAAGACAAACAAAGCTTGCAGAGATGTGCAGGAGGCAAGATAATTTTAGTTTATATTTATTTCCACTTTGCAATGTAAATGTTTTTGTTTGTATGTAAAGACGTATTGTATAACCGTCAGTAGTTATGACCCTGATCATTCAAGAAAGCATCATCATATATCTCTCTTTGAATTATATTTTGTAATTATTATATTTTATCTGAATGATGTAATCTTGGGGTTTGCGATGGATATGTAATGAATGAATGGAAAATGTTTTGCGAAAATTTTGTTTTCTTGTGTTCAGGTTAATGATACAATAGTTGATCTCATTTTATTGTTGAAAAATAATACTGAAGATGAGTGCAACATCATTAGTGTTTATTTTTGGGTCTTAAAATAAAGGATGTTACAATATCTCAGACCGGTATACTAGTTACACTAAAATCCATCTTAAGTGCGATTAGATCTCACACTTTCTCGGGCTTGTCTCCTACAAACTCTATAATTAAAGATTTTGAAAAAAATTGTGTCAACTTCGTCTGGGGCTCATTAGATAATCTTAGAAAACATCATTAGTTACCTTGGGATATAATTTGTAGGCCTAAGGAGGAATGAGAGTTAGATATAAAATCACTTAAAGATGTATGTCAAACTTACTTATTTATGCTTTGGGTTAGATTCATGGGTAACTATTATTTATGGGCGAACTTCGATATTCCATGATTTGGGACAAAAGGCTTCCTCCTAAAATTTCTATATTAATGTGGAAATTACTACATGATGCTTTACCATTATACAATAAGATACAAAAAATTCTTAGTCCTATGGTGTCCAAATGTAGATGTCTATTCAGTTGTAACGAGAACAGGAATCATCAGGCATACTGATAAAGCAAAACAGATTTAGACTTACTTTGGGGTACTTATAAGGTTAAAATTAAATGATCATGTGGTTCCTTTAATGCCCTCCTCCTTTTCTACTGGTCTCGAATGAGAGGAAAGCCATTAGTTCGTATTCTATTCAAAATTGTTCCTTGTTTCATATGTTGATATGTGGTGTGCTAGGAATAGGAGGATTTATGATAATCTTCCAATGTCCGCACAAGATATAGTAACACGTGCTTATAAGGATATAATCTTCACTTTTAAGGCTTTTCCATATAAAGGTCCCATTAATGCATACATTAAATCTTTTAGCCAAGCTTTTTTCATTGATTTATTCTAATACCTTCCACAGCAACAAACACTGCTGGTATCTCTTTGCTCTTTATAGGTTAACTACTGGAAATCACATAATATAAATATTGAGAGATGTTTTTACCTACTCACAATCCAAACATAGTCTATGCCTATGGGTTTACTTCTACTGTTGGAGATACATATATTCAAAGAAATAGTCTGAGGTGGGCTCTAAATAATTTTTCATTTTGTTTTGTAGCCTATTTGTTGTTTGACGAACTCATCTTTATAAGAGTTCTGTCTTTCGTAAATTTTGGATGTACTCTAGAATTATTGTAAAAGACCTATATATTTATTAATAATAAGACGGATACGCCTGACGGTTTTTCAGCATACAATCGTGATGTAATGTATTTTCCCTCTGTATCACAATGTACATGGTCTAAGAGCTTTCGTTGTTCCTTTTTGAAAATAGAATGTTCTACTTCTATTTCACTCCAGCCTTCTAGATAATCAATTTGAATCACAAGCAAGTTAAATACATTCTAGATAATCAAACTGAATCATAAGCAGGTTAAATATGTTAACCTCTAGTATGAAATTTGCAAATGATTGCCACTTGCGGATTTGCTTTCTACAAAAGTGTTCCTGTTGAAATCGAAGGCTGTTGTGGTGAAATTACATATACATACAAACAAAAAAACCTCATGCTTGCTTCCATGGTAAAAAATCAAGAGTGAATTTAGAGACCGTTTGGGAACAAATTATTTTAAATCTTCTAAGAAGCAGTTGTGAATAGCAACTTCTATGTAGTTTTGAATGGCAACTTCTATGTAGTTTTGAATAGCAACTTCTAAGTAGAAGTGTTTGGACGTAATTTTACTTTTAGTTAAAATAAGTTAAATTTGATGTTTGGCTAATATGACTAATAAGTGACGAATGTATAAACTATAATGCAAAAAACATTAGTTTTAACAGCAAAAACAAAGCAAAGACAAAGAATGACTATGATTAAAAAGCAGCATGTATATCAGATGGCTCTCATTAGTACACATCATTAAAATTTAATAATGTTAAAATTCTCTGTTAGTTATGATTGTCTCACATTACTACCTTTATACAACCGTCTACAGTTACTTTTTCCCACTATCATTTCAAAGAAACCTCCCTCGGATTTATTCGTTTCATCTTCTTCAACGTAAATAATTTCACGTATATATTTTGATTTCTTTCATGGCTATCGTGGCTAATTGTCATTCTCTTAGTTCTCCATTCATTCATGCCCACGGTTGACCTATAATATTCTCCATGGCCATGACAATCGACTTCAAATTTGAAACTTCCACCTTATGTATTCATCCTCACAGCTACCTCTTCCTCTTTGTCGTGGCCTCCGGTTCTTGGAAAATACAATTTCCTTAAAACTTTTTTTCGCAAGTTTCCCAAGATAAAACAGAATTTTTCTGCTCGAGACTGTGATCAGTATGATCTCTCTTTGATATACAGAAACTGCTTTGATTCAATGGCAGAAGGAGGAGGAAGAAGCGTATATGATTCGGATACAAAAGTGATCTGGTTTTGTTCCTTTTTATAGCCTCCAACAGTCAAATGGTCGTGCCTCTTCGAAAGGTCGCGTCCGTTTGTTTGAATCTGGCAGTCATTAGCAACAGTCACAGCCGTTGGTAATTTGCAATGTCATTAGCAACGGTCACATCCGTTGGTAATTCGCAACACTTTGTTTCTGTTTAAAAAATTCGCAACACCTATTTGCAACGGCTGCTTCCATTTGAAAAGTTGTGTCCCTTTAAATAGTCGCATTGTTTGATTTTAAACAAAAAAACGTTTATTTTTGTTTCAGCAAAAATATAACATGGTTTACTGCACCCGCATCTGCATCGGGTTTGGGACGATTGGCGACGCGCGTGTGAGTTAGTTCATGGCCATACATGTTCTCCCCCTCGCACAAAATTGCCTAACCCTAAGGGTCAATATGGGTTTGAGGGAAATGCTATATAAGCATGAAAACTTACTTATTTCTGGTGATGTGGGACTTTAGGCATATATGTTCATTCACACTTTCTAGGATTTCTAATAATCCCTCACATGAATGACGATATATGTCTCCTCCACACAAAGTGTAATATCACAGAGTTCATATGGAAAGGCATGCATTTAAATGTACATCATAGGAATGGTTTGTAAGGACTTAGTCCATAAATGCATTACTTCAAGAATTACTCAGAACTGGTTTGCCTGTTGATCCTAGTCCATAGGATCTCCAGTCGCTAGGATAGGTTTCCGTATAGGGTAACTCTTTTTGGTTTTAGGCTTTTAAACTCATTCCCCTCGATGCGCAGTCGGTTTTTTCTCTTGATAAACCTTTAGTAAATGGATCCACTAGGTTATCTTTGGTTCTTACATAATCAATGGAAATAGTTCCATTAGAGAGTAACTGTCTACCTGTGTTGTGGCGTCGACGAATGTGTCGTAATTTGCCATTATACACAAAGTTTTACGCTCTACATAACGTTGCTTGGTTATCCAGTGAATACATATGATCGTGATAGGTTTGGGCCAAAATGGAATATCTTCTAAGAATTGACGAAGTCATTCTGCTTCTTCGTCTGCTTTATCTAATGCAATGAACTAAGATTCCATAGTGGATCGAGCTATGTATGTTTATTTAGTAGATTTCCATGACACTGCTACTCCTATAAGGGTGTAGACATAACCACTTGTGGATTTCGATTCCTCTGAATCTGCAATCCAGTTTGCATCACTATATCCTTCTTAGACGGTAGGATATTTTCCGTAATGTAAAAAAAAATTAGTGGTATTCTTTAAATATCCCAATACTCTCATTAGTGCTTTCTAGTGTTCCTTCCTTGGGTTACTTGTATACCTGCTTAGTCGACTTACTACATAAGCGATATCTGGTCTAGTGCAGTTCATGAGATACATTAAGCATCCTATTACACGAGAGTATTTCAGTTGCATTACATTCTCATCAGTGTTTTTATGCAGTACTTCTGATGGATTAAAAGGTGTTCTCACTCCTTTAATTCCATAGTCTTGAATTTTTTCAATCACTTTGTCTACAAAATGTGACTGAGATAATTCAATTACATTAGGTGTTCTTATTATTTTGATTCCTAAAATAACGTCTGCAACTCCCAAGTCTTTCATATCAAAATTGTTGATTAACATCTTCCTTATGGTCTCTATTACTGTATTATTAGGACCAAAGATTAGCATATCGTCAACATATAGACAAATCATTACATATGATTGTCCAACTTATTTGTAATAAACACATTTATCACATTCATTTATATGAAAACCATTTCTCATCATGACACTATCAAATTTTTCGTGCCATTGTTTTGAAGCTTGTTTGAGTCTATAGTGATTTCACTAATCGACATACCTTGCTTTCATTTCCTTTAGAAATAAAACTCTCAAGTTGCTCCATGTAAATTATCCCATCGAGATCTCCATTTAAGAATGATGTCTTTACATCCATCTAATGAATCTCTAGATTATAGATGGATGTAATTGTTATTAACATTCTTACAGAAGTTATTCCTGTAACCGGTGAATAGGTATCAAAGAAGTCTACACATTCTTTCTGATGGTATCCTTTGGCTACTAATCTAGCGTTATATTTGTCGATAGAGCCATCTGGTTTCATTTTCTTCTTGAAAATCCATTTACAGCCATTTAGTTTTATTCAAGGTGGAATATTAACTATTTCCCGAGTTTTATTACTTAGAATTGAATCAATCTCACTTTTGATTGCTTCTTTCCAACACAAAGATTCAGAAGAAGACATTTCATCTGTATATGTTTGAGGTTCATGTTCAAGTATGTAAGTTAGGAATTCCGAGCCAAAAGACTTAGAAGTTCTAGCCCTTACGCTTCTTCTTGGTTCAACTTGATCTTTATCTCGATGAGTTTCATCTTCATGTGGTTTATCTTTCTCGTCTCTTGTCTTTTTTGGGGCAAGATTTCCATCGTTTCTTTTATGTGGGAACACATCTTCAAAGAACGAGGCATCTCTTGACTCAGTTATAGTATTTACATTGATGTCACTTATATCAGACTTGAAAACTAAACATCTATAGGCAGTATTATTTTCGGCAAGGCCTAGATAGTGGAAATCCACAGTTTTAGGTCCAGGTTTGACCCTTTTGGAGGGCGTAACTGGAACCTTTGCCAAGCACCCCCACACTTTGAGGTATTTGAAACTAGGTAGGTGTCCTTTCCATAACTCATATGGAATTGTTCCTATTTTGCTGTGAGGAACCCTGTTTAATATATGATTAGACATATGTAGGCTTTCCCTCATAAGTTCGTCGGTAAGCCTGAAGTTAAAAGCATAGCATTAATCATGTCTTTTAACGTTCTATTTTTTCTCTCGGCAACACCATTTTGTTGTGGTGAATATGGAGCTGTTCTTTGATGAATTATACCATTTTCGGCACATACTTGTTCAAATGGTGATTCATATTCTCCACCTCGATCAGATCGCAATATCTTGATGTAACACCCCATATTTTATAACATTATTTAGAATAATTAGTTAGGTAAATTAAATAAATAATGTGGAGATTAATAAGTTTATAATTGATTAGCTAAGGGTAGTCGTGTCATGTTAATGTGCAAACTAAATTGAAATAACTTAAACAAAGGTGTTAGGAAATAACAAGGGCAATATGGGAAATAGTAAAACCTTATACCCTAAACCCTTAGGAGATAGTAACGCACTTTCATTTCATTTTTCTCAAACTAAAGACCCTAAGGACGGCTACCATTTTCACTCTCAAGAAGAAGACTAAAGCTAGGAGTCAAGAGAAGGAAGATAATCAACTTAATCAACTCAAATCTCACATCTTATATCTCAAAGCTAAGGTGAATAATCACTATATCCCATTTTCTTGTAGTTTTCAGTTCTGAGATTAGATCCAAAATGTTTTTGCAAGTATATGCCATGTTTTGATGATTAAAGTTGTATATATGATTGTTGATGGATTATATATGTTCATGTTAACTTTTTATGATATGTTTGACATGAAAACCCTATTTAATGACATCCAAATGCCTTGAAAATTTGAATATAGGTCAGAAATGATATTTTAGAGATGGATTTTAATTTTCATAATTTTCCGAATTATGGTGGATTTTATATTAATTTTCTATTGAAGGAAATTGTTTATTGGGTTATAAATTATTTTCGGCTAAAATAATAATTATTTGGGGTTAAAATTTTTATATGTTAGGCAACATATTAAAATAGATTTTCTAGGATTTTTCCAGATTCTTCCTAAGTGTTTTGATGAATATATAAAATTATTTAAGGTATGGGACTTAAATGTTTATATATTTAATCAAGGAGAAGGGGCATTTTGTAAAATAAAATGATTATTAATTTCGAAAATAGTGGCAGCACATTTCTGAAAAGAATCTATTAACCAATGAAAATTTGACAAACAAAGGCAGGTTAGTTGCAGAGTTATCTTTTTTAAGTTAAAAACAAAGAAATCATATTTTTAGCATGTTTCGGCCTATTATAGCAGAAACCTTCCGGCCCAGACCTTCCGGCAAGGTCAAGAAGTTCAAAGCTTTCGGCAAGGTCAAACCAATGCATATGGTATCAAGTAACTAGGTATGTAATGAATTAGACAAGGTCGAAAGGTTCTTAGTCGAGAGGTTAATGGCCAAAGAGGTTCGGGTATGTTTGTTTTATAAATCAAAAGCTTTCGCCTGCTTTGCTCAAATGTTTAAACAAAGGTTTTTATTTAAAAACCTTTCGGCATAGTAGAAAGGTTGCTACCTCTTTGTTTTGCTTTGTTTGTTTCGAACCTTTCGACAAAGACGAAAGATATACTTGTTTTAAAACCAGCCGCTTCTCCCAATGCTTTCGAAAGGAAGCTTTCGACTTAGGTGTCTTACCCTTGTTTTATAAATTGAAGTATAACCCAAAGCTTTTGAAAGATTTGTTTAAAGGATATGCTTAAAGCTTTTGAAGCAGTGCTTTCGGCTTAGTTGAAAGGTTGCTTCCAATGATTTCGAAAGGTTTTAAAAGAAGGTTTTCCATTTGTTTTGAATTGAAACCAGTAAGCCTTCGAAAGGTTTAAGTAAATAATTTCGAAAGGTTTTAGCTAAATGATTTTGAAAGGTTGAAGATTGATTTCGAAAGGTTAAACTCAATGGTTTCAAAAGGTTTTAGTTGAATGATTTCGAAAGGTTTGATGAATGATTTCGAAAGGTTTGGTTCAATGGTTTCGAAAGGGTTTGGCTGAATGATTTCGAAAGGTTTGATGACCAACCACAAGAAGTTTAAGTTCAATGATTTTGAAAGATTTAAATGATGGATTGCGAAAGGTTTAAATGAATGATTTCGAAAGGTTCTAGTTGAATGGCTTCGAAAGGGTTAAGTGAATGGTTTCGAAAGGTTTGAGATGGAAGTTTTTCCAAGGTTTTCCAAGGAAATGTTTTAAAGAGATTTTAAAGAAGGATGTCCAAAGTTTTGTTGTTTTCGAAAGGTTTGATAGTTGAATTTGAAATAGGTGATTTCAAAAGTGAAGAAAGAGGTTCTTTCAAATGGCTAAGAGTTTTCATCAACTTAAGTTTGAGTAAAGAGGATATATAACATGGTGATATGATTTTGAGTAAAGTATCTAGATTATATACTATTCCTTGTTTAAATTTGATTTAAAGATTTAAATCGGTTTGGAAATGTTGTCAAGGAAAGTTATGGGAGGGGATCCTTAAGTGAAAATGACTCAGATATTAGAATACCAGATGAGACTAGCATGGGTTCGCGCCTTATACATTAGCTATTAGCCCCAGCTAATTGTTGTCCAAAATTCTAGTGTGTAGGGCTTGGTCACAGATAGGCTAAATTTATGATTAAACATTGAAAGGAATATATGAAGTATATAGATAGGTTATTGGTGAGTCTGAAAAACCATTAGGATCAGAAAGATCTGGGAGATGATTAAGTTAGGGACAGACCGTCCAGAAGTAAAGTATTTAACAGATAGTTAAGGATAGATAATCCAGAAGAAGAATACCTAACAGGTGTTTGGTTAATTTTGATTATATTGTCTGGTAGGCCTGAGTCAGCCAAAGGTTAAAAGTTATCCAAACAAAACTTATGTGTTTGAACAGATAGTTCACTATTACCAGAGGTTTATGTATGTTTACATAATGATTACTTTATAGTATTTAACCATTGTGGATGTAGGAGCATAATATATGGTGTTGTAAAAGGTTTTGCAAAGATATGTTTTAAAATGGATGTTAGTGAGGGGAAACCCGTTCCGCTAAGCGGCGTGGTCTCACTTAACATATTTAACCGGGATGTACACACTACAAGAAATTTGATTTTTAGTAGCGCACAAAAAACGCTACAAAAAGTTTTGGTGGCGTTTTGATTAACGCCGCTAGAAAACATGCGACTAAAAATCCATGATTTTTTGTTGCATTTATTTTAACACCACTATAAATGAATTTTTGGCAGCGTTTTTTAAACGTTACTAAAGATCTTTTTTAAGAAACGCCACCGAAAAGTTGACGTTTACTATCTTATTTTTTTGTTGCACTTATTATTATTTTTTGCAGCGTTTTTTGAACGCCATGGAGATTATCTAAGTTACTATAATTTCTGATTCTGTAGTGCTTTTTAAACGCTGCAAAAAAATAATTTTGGTGGTGTTTTTTCTCCGCCACTGTATGTTTCGATTTTATTGCCTGTTGTTCCACGACTACATCTGATTTCGCCTCCAATTCAATTACTTCAAAACTTATACAATAACGTAGTATATAAACACATACACATTCAAAAATAACACATTCAATGAACCACAATAACACAAACAAAAGCAATTACATAATCACCACTATATCATAACATTAGTGTCAAGACAAAAGGTTAACCATACGTTTACACAACCAAACTACCATAAATAGTTTCATAATAGTACATGCAGCTAAAGTAGTGTTGCTACCATACATACTAGTTTCATAATAGTTTCATAACAGTTTTAATCAACCTAACTACATACATGTGCTGCTACCATACCAAAAAACAGTGCTGCTGCTTGAATTCTTCACAAACGTTTATCTACCTGTAAACAATAATAATCATGTTACTAAATATTTGTGAGGTGAAGGTATCAAAGATCAAAAATGGACAAATATAGAAGTCCGTAGACTATAATACTTCAAACAAATATGCCTCTGCGTATTAACCACTGATGTGAGCACATTGTAATCGTCCAACAACTTTTACGTCATATTTGTGAAGTCAGTGCACTAGACTTGCACATTAGCAGATGAACTTATGACAAAGATAAATGTCTTTATCATGTGGCAGATTGTGACCATTCAGTGCTTAAGTATAGAATGATATTTAACTAACTACTAGGGGTTTAGATATGTTAAAGAATGAACATGTGTTCGCCTTAGTTGTAGTGAGCAACGCGACCCTGTTGGCTCATAGCACCTACAGTTGGGGCAACGCAGTTTCACTGTGTTGGTGGATGTTGAATACAAGCTGGTAGTTAATTTAGCAAAGTATTGCATTATTGCTAGAACAATATGTTGTTGATAATGTGATAGCTTATCAGGCTATGCAGTGAGTACACTGAAGGTGTTAAAACTGGTTCTGTTACATCAACTAGGGATATACTTTTCTATCAAAGTTGTACTAGGCTCCAGTAACCTTTATTAGTACACAGTGAATGTGTTAAAATTGGTTATATAAATTCAACACTTCAACCACACAAACTCTGTTCCATCCACTATCAACAGCCACACAAACTCTAGCTCTACACCAATATTTATTGAGTAATATAACTAATTTTTATAGTCGATTATCTAGGAATATTATCAGGGTATTAGAATCAAAGTTTGAAAACATTTATGATGAACAAGTTATATACCTTTCAGTTTGTTTTCAGAATGACTTTTTCCGTTGGCCAAGCTATGGGAACGCCAAGTGCATCTTCCATGCACGTCAACGCCGATGTTGGTCTCCATAGCTCTGCATTTGCATCTCTCACAATATCAACCCAAACTTTTACAGCATTAAGTCTCAATATACGACTATGGACCATCGTTATCGGATCAGTTGATGCAACAGTTCCTTCAGCCACTACGTTTGTTCCACCCAAATCGATCAACTGACATTTGCTATCTTTTGTCAACTTTGCAATTGGCTGGAAAAAAAGAGATTATTATGCAGAATATATACATACACATAATAAATAAACTTTCATACACAGGTAATTTCTTCAATTTTGAAAATTAATACTTACATGCTCTGATTTCTTCATGACCAAGGATGTAGATTTCATGGGAGAAGTCGCACAATTTACACTGTCATTTGCATTTTCTTTATCAACTTCAACTTTTGATTTTTGCCATGCTACTTTCCTACCAACTGCATCTCCAATGCACGACATATCACATGTGGGTCGCCACAAATAAGCATCTTTATTTATTACTTTATCGACCGAAATCACAACAGTAGACGGACCGAGCGGAATACCATTAACAACATATTGTGGCTCTCTGGAGTAGACTCTTCCTTCGGCAACTACCCCTTCACCCTCATTCCAACCATAAATCTTGCATTTGTCGTCTTGGACAGTGCTGTTACTCTAAAAATGAGAAGTGTAATTTTAACAAACAAATAAATATAAAGATGGTTTATTTTAACAAATAAATAAATTTCTACTTAGCAAATTACTTAGCAAATCATTCACAGGTTATAAAATGAGAAGTGTAATTTTAACAAACAAATAAATATAAAGATGGTTTATTTTAACAAACAAATAAATTTCTACTTAGCAAATTACTTAGCAATTCATTCACAGGTTATAAAATGAGAAGTGTAATTCCAACCATAATATTGTGGACAGTGGTGTTAATATAAAAAAATATTCAAAATTTATTAAGATTTTAACAAACAAATAAATATACAAATGTATTAATTTGGGGTACTAATATCTAAAAACTAAAACTAAAACTTTAGTATGTTTCAATGAGAAGTGTAATTCAACAGTTTAGTATGAGAAGTGTAAAATTTACCGTACTGACGTCGTATAATTTACTCGCAGCGCCATCTTAATGCAAGTTGATGGCCAAACTACTACCTTATTCACAGCGTCTGCTAATACTGTCATTTTAGGTGTAGGCCTCCATAAATAAGTATCTGGTTTGTCCATGATATCTACAATAACACTTACAGCATTTGGTCCAAGACGAATGCCATTGACAACCGCAGTTGGGTCCCTGGACAACACCCTCCCATTGGCAACAACTTCACAGTTTTCATCCCAATTCATCATCGAACATACATCGGCATTGCTCTGCAATTATTCAACCAAAAATTATAGCAATCACTGGATCAAAATTTAAAATCTAAATGTTATTTCTTGAGTAATATAATTATTATATTTACCAATTCAGATGTGCTCCTTTTCGAACTTTCTACACCCTGCAGCAAAGCTCTAATATCAGGATATTTTAATCTTAAAAGCACTCAATTAAATGTAATGTAGGCATTTAATTGACTATCGAAAACTACTAAATGGACTTTGATCAGTTAATGTATTTTATAGCTATAAATGATGGGATGAAATTAATATGCCTATCGAAACCAGCAAGTGAAAAAAATAAAATTGAGTTGCTAAAATTAAAATGACCATACTTAAAATGGCAGAGAACATATAATAAGTTTGTGAGAGAGAATAAATTTGTTCTTTTTAGTATTTTAAATTATATGGCGCTTTGAATTTTTTATTTTACATATATAAATTACTTTTAATAGTTTACCTTCTGGTTCATCAGAACCTGCAGCATACTCTTCATTTCTGCTATTTCCTCTCGACACTGCGATACTTGTTTATCTTTGGACTGGGCCACAGCTAGCTTGGTTAAAGTGCAACCCCTTCCCAATGCCCTTAACCGTCCTGGTTTATCTTGTCCGAGTACATGTACAAGAGCATCTCCACTGACATTCTGTGACGAACCAGAATGTGATAGGCTACCAACTTTTTTAATCTCCTCCTACATAAATAAATACAAATAGATAATGTACAATGGTAAAATTATCGTAGTTTCGGACAATTTTTTATATACAGATAAAATAAAAAAAACTTACAATAGCATTTCCAGCTTCCGCGGTCACCGGTTCACCATTTTTTTATGTGAGATTTAATACAAACATTAGCTCTAGTTATGGATGATGGACTTGGACTTTCTTTTTTCTAAATTTAGGATAACATTAAATAAAAAACCGGACAGGTATAAAATAATATTAAATAAAGCTATACTTAATTAACTAACCATGTCTTCGGTCAATCTAGCCATTCCCTTACGACCAGTTGTGTGTGGAAGTTGTTTATCCCTAAGGGCCGAATATTTCTCACTTTGTTTCTGTAAAATAGAAAGATATATTGTTGATATATTGTTATAGGATAATGGCAGCTTCGTTGTTTGAGAAAGTGAAGAGTGACAGAGAGAAGTTGATATATTGTTATAGGATAATGGCAGCTTGGTTGAGGAAGTGAAGAGTGACAGAGAGAAGTTGTTTGAGAAGTGTTTGATAAAGGCAATGTAAAGAAGAAACATGGATATTTTTGTAACGACCCCGAATTTTTATAAATTTAAATTGATAATTAAATCATGTAAATGGATTATAAAATAATATCATAGCTAAAAATATTTTAACAAAACATAAGACAAGTAATAAGTCAACAAAACAAAAATATCTACAAACCAAAACTATAAAACAAAGGTTATCCAGGCAAATAAAATATGTGTACACTTGTAAAGGAAATAAACTAGATATACTTGTTTGTAGATATAAGGCTGCAAGACAAAGGGAATAAATATGTTCTCATGTTTGTACAGGAAATTGCGCATCTACACTTGGAAAAAAATATAAATACAAGGTATTAGTACATAAGATTTGTTATATAGTTTTGGTGATAAAGTGAACACCAGGAAAGAAAAAAAAGAAGAGAAACAAGAAACGAATACATAAATCTCTTTAAGCTTGCAAAAGAAGGAAGTAAACTAAGAATAAAATATAGGATAAGTGTAGGTATAAGGACAGAGCATTTAATGGTAAAAATCTCTAGTACCCAACATCGATCATTTCAGCCCCCTAGTAGAGAAAAGATCTCTGACCTGGTTGTACAAATAAATAAACAAACCTGTAAACTTTGTTCTATTTATCAAACTTTCTCTATTTTCATTTCGTTCACTAAGAAACTTAGTAGTCTAGAAAAGTATATTACAAATGAAGCTTCACTCAACTTAAACAACACCTTAGATCAACTCAAGTCAGAGAATCAAGGAAAAACAGATTTCAACTTTGCAAACTTTCAAGCTTGTTCATAGAAGTCCTGTTTTCTTTCTTCTAACAGGTGAGCAAACTACCTTTTTAATATTGAAATCTGTTTATATGTTGTGATGAATACTTCAAATTATTGTGAAGGATGCATTGAACTGTATTGTTCTGTGAGTAACCTATTTTTAAACTCTGTTTCATCCCCTCTGGAAACAATATAGTGAGTGAACACTTTGTTTTAAAACTTTTTAAAAGTATGAATGATTCAAATGCCTGAGTTGATCTGATTTATGATATTGATGAGGTTGCATTATGTATAAGTGTGTAAGTTGTCTGTATATATATTTATATACCCTGTTTTCCTGTGTTCCAGTTCTTGCCTTGCCTTCAAAAAATTCAAAGCTTCCAATAGAATTAAAATTAGACCTTGATGTTTAAATGAAAGATGGTTGTTATTGTATGATAGTGTGTATAAAAATAGTTTCAAGGTCTTAGATTTAACAAGTAGGTTTAAAAAGAGAAATAACAGTAAGATTACACATATAAGTTGAAAATCAACAAAATCAAATTCTGTTATGAATTACATATATGTGTTTGCTATCGGAAATTATGATTTTTGATATACATTTTGTAATTTTTAGTGTGATAATCAATTGGAAATTTTTGAAATTCGTTTTGGGGCGTTTTTGGCAATTGCCGTTGATCGACGTGGTAATATTGGCCGATGTTTGGGCTGGAGGTGCTCTGAGGCATGGGGATCTCGGCAAAATTGGTGCGGCAATTTTATCGTAGCCGTAGTGGTCGGGATTGGCGATTGTAGGGTTTAGTGACGTTCCGGTTCGAGTCGATGTTTTGGGGTTCGTGGGTCATCAGGGGACCATCGGAGATGATCGAGGCCTGGGGAATGGAGGTTCGAGACTGTGGCGAGGTTTGGGTCGAAGTCGCGTGGCGTCAGATGGTCGAGATGATCGTGGTGTGGCGATTGTCTGGTGATAGTTGGGTTCCAGGAAATGCTTGATTAACCAAGTTTTGATTTCGTGGTGGTACGGAGTTTTTGGGTTGCGGAGTTCGTCGATGAGGTCGAGGATGACTCATGGGTGATCGAAACGCTGGTCGGCAGCCACTCTGGCGATCGTGCACGTACACGTGCACGAGTTGATGATGTCTGGGTTGCTGTGTTTGGAGAAGAAGGTAGCAAATCGGGTATAGCTCGAGAAAATGCAGGGGCGACTCGAAGCAGATGGAAATTTGGTTGGCACGGGGAATAGCTCTGGTAAAACTGGGATTTACTCGGGTTTGACTCGAGATTTTCTGGGTTCAGAATGGAACAGTTTTTAAAATTTTATACAAGTCAAGTTTTAAATGATAATTGATAAATAATTACTTTGTGTAATTATATTAAAGCTAATTACTTTGTATAAATGATTGGAAAGCTAATTACCTTGTGTAATTAAATTAAAACAATTAATTATGTAATTACTTAAAGATAAATTTATCAAGGTAATTAAAATTTTAATTATGTGATAAATTAAAAGTTTATTCATTTAATAATTGAGATATATTAATTAATGGTTAAGGAAAGAATTAAAGGTACTAAATTACTTAAAGATAATTATTTGATTAAAAGTAACTAATTAATAAATAAAGGTGATTAAGGAATAATGATTAATTGAGGAATAATTAATTAAAGCAATTTATTTGAAGATAATTTATCAAAGATAATTAATTAGTAAAAATGGTTAGGAATGATCACTTACTAAAATTTTATTAATTAAGTGGTAATTAATTAAATAAATTAAGGGTTAAATTATTAATTAAAAATAGTTAATTAAATTAATGAATTTTAATTAAAGGTTAATCAATTAAAAATAAAGTTAGAAATAATTAATTAATAAATGATTAAAGAATAATTAATCAAAATAATTTGTAAATTATTGAAGTTAATTAACCAGTATTAGTAATTTATTCATATGAAATTTATCTGATTTGAATAAATCAGATAATTAACTGACCTTACCTATGAATGTTTGAATTCTATTGAATAATTCGTTTGTTTGATATCCCTGATTGTGATGCTTTGTGATACGTCCTGATTTATGTCATGATCTGTGATTTCTGTTTCTGTGATATATTGTTATATTAATATGAAACCCCTTGGCCCGTAAAACGACATTTGAATTTCGATGCGACAGGGATTCGGATTCCAGTTGGTTATCCGAAACCCACATCGAATTGTAATAGTGAATCTTTGTGACTGATAAATTTATTTTGTAACGACCCGCCATTTTGGACCATTCGCATCCATTATAAGTGTATAGGTAGACACTCATGCCGGAGTTGAATTGCTCAAAATACCGCGTTGTTAATTTAAATTTGGCAAAACTTAACATATACAGTAAATAAATAATCACAGATCACAGACACAGAGTAATAAGTGCAGCGGAAAAAAAAGAGATAGTAGTTCATGAAGCTACTATATAAATATATAAGTTACATCAGAGTTAAACCAGATACAACGGAAGAGTAATATGATACATCAGATACAAAGCAGAATACATCACTGGAATCATCGAATATCTGAAAGCTGGATAGATAGCTGGATCTCCAAGCGAAGCTCCAACTCCAAAGGTGAGTCTCGAAAGCTGAACCACTCAGTCTGACCCGAGCGTAAGCAAAAACACAAGACACTCGAGTCAGGATTAACATTCTTATATTAATAAATCCAACTCAAGTGAAATAGCAATTGAAATTCAAGTAACTCAAAGGATGTTTGGAATAACCATCCTTCAAGGATCCGTTAAACTATCTACTAGGTAGTAATGTACGCTAAGTAGATAATGTCTATCAGTAATATAAAGATATCAAAATAGTGTTAAGTCATGGCCCATTCCACCCTTAACACATTTTTATTCCCACAAGCATATACAAGACCGTAGTTTCCCCAAAACCGGAAGTCACCAGAGGGCAATCCATATACTCAAGGTACAAAACAAATTCGTAGTGGTCGCGCATAAATGGAATACAAGTATGACAAGGCACATGAGGCTATACCCAAGGTAGTGATACTACCGTTCGCCTGATCCGGGCTGGTGAGAACGCAACGCCGCAGCGCCCGCAACACCGTGAGACAACACTCCCAAAATCAAGGGTGCACCAATCGACAACAAGTATAAGTAGTTCGAAGAAGTGTGTCCACTTGAGGTATCAATCCTCCATTGGCCCGGCACAGCTCCTGTTTTAGTCATTTCCAATTTGACACAAGTGTCAAGGCTATCCATTATCGTTCTCTTTCTTCAGTCAACACGAACATCATTCCAACCACTCCATTCTGGATCATCACTCCGCGTATAGTTATTAAAGTGGTTTTCGGTTTAGATAGAGAGTATATCCATAACCGAATTCCGGTCTCTTTAATAACTTTCGTAATTATTACACCGATTGGTCGATTATTTATTTCAAAACCAAATCAATTTCAATTTCAATTTCAATTTAAATTCGTAAACCAACATTTCATTTGTCTTTCTAACTCAATTCCCAATATTTACGTTTCCAAACTTCCAAATTCACAATTTCAAAATCTTATAATTCAATTTCAATCTTTATTTAAACAATTCAAATATCAATTTAAATTCGAATACAAGTTTCATTTCGAAAACATTTAAATCAAATCTTATTTAACATTCAAATCAATTTAAAACCATTTATCGATTTTATTCAATATTCGTTAAGTTACTATGCCATTCAAAACAATTTCCATTAAATTTCCAATTCATTAAATCAATTCTTAAGTTCATCTTCATTAAAACAAAACTTACAATTTGAATTAAATTAAATTCGTCAAATCAATTCTTTCAATTACAAGTCTTACATTAATTCCAAAATATCACATTTTCATTTCTGGTTAAAGAAATTCAATTTCACTTATTTACTTACTTAAATAATTTCCCAAAACCTAATTAATAAAGAAACTCAATTTCAATTATTTACGAAGTAAAATTCACTTATTCAAAATTTCAATTTCTCTTATTAAAGAATTCAATTCAATTTAATCATTAAAATAATTCAAACTTATTTAATTATTAAATAATTCAAAACTTAATTATTAAATAATTTCAAAGTTTAATAATTTCAAACTTAATTATAATTTCAACTTAATTCAATCATTTCTCAAATTTAACAACATTCTTTCATCAATTACATTTTTAATATCTTGTTTCAGATTTTTAAATATTAACATTTTTCTTTCAAAAATTCAAATTCAACTTCATTTCACAACCATATTATTTATTCAAATAAAATCTTCAATTTTATTTTTAAATCAAATTATTGACCAATCGGGTTTTTATTTAATTTTCTATATCCAAGGTCAAAGTTCAATTTGGGTATTTATCATTTCAACCCGATTCCAATTCAATTCAAAATCAAGGCATATCAAAGGGAACTTGCAGTGTGATAAACTGGGATGGTGTCAAAGTAAATAAACAAACAATAACAACAATCAATATCAATCCAATAATCAATTCAAATAATCCCAAAATAACCGTATTAATTCGCATTGTTATTTGTACGAATTAATATAATTATTTCTAAAATCTACACTATCATTTCATGTAGATTAAAGATTATTACATTACGGTTTTCACTTGTCATTCAATTACGATTTCATACATCATCAAATTAACAACATACATTCAGTGGTTCAAGATGTAATTAAACAAATCCTACGTGTCAGTAAATTTAACAGTTAAGGGGTCGTATCATACAAATGTCAGTTAATCCAATTTAACAATTAATTATCCTATATCAAGTTTAATTTCATACTATTTATCATTTTCACATTAACAATTTAACGTCCAATATAAACATCAACAATCAATCAATTATCAGCCAAACTGTATTATCAACGCATAAATAATTAACAGATAATGGTGTCAGATGTCACAGGTGAACTGATACAGGTAATAGCATATATAACAGTGTAATTAACTAACAGCAGTATATTTCAATTGTCGTTTCAATTGAAATCAAATCTAATAAATAAAAGAACGTTAATCGTGAGTGAGTGCTCACCTTTCGAGGCTAGATAGATTTGACAAAGAAATGAGCTACGAATTCCAAGGCAACGCTAGATTGGCACGAATTCAACGATCAAAGCTGGTAACAGGAATTGATGAAAATAAATCAGAATCAGCTTGATATAATTGAAACGAAATGCATATTATATTATTATTTTTCTTAAAACCAATATTATATTTAAATTACATATTTAGAATGGCATCTCTACATATACTTTGCTTTTATAGACAGCATGCACGAAATAACTTTAGTATTACTTAAAAAAAAAAAAAAAACATGCAACGGCTTTTAACACATTTGCATTATACAAAAAGAAAAAAGAAAGGAAACCGACATATAGCCGCTTGTAAATATAAGATATGAACATATTTTTTTTTTATATCTATACTTGCTAAAACTTTTACAGAACTAATTTATATAATAACAAAATTTAAATGTATACCTTAAAACACGTTATATATTATTATCATTATAACGTATACATTAAATATTAGCCTAACCACTTATGTATTAATAAATTTTTTTCCAAAAGCGGTCAAGTTTCGAGCATATTTGGCAACTAAAAGAAATAAATATAAACCATGGCTGACACATATGCATTATAAACATTATTTAATAGTAAGCGTTATATACATTATTTACATGTACTGTAAACTACTATGCCGACCAATATACATAAAATATGACTCACTGATATTATCTAACTATCTGCTTGTTTTCTTCAGCTCCAACTTATTATAAAATCGAATAGACTTGCTTATATTATATATATATACACACTCTAGGCTATAACAGTTGAATGCAAGTTGGACTACAAACAAATATATATATTTATTTGTACAGATTAGACTCATTTCCTAATAACAACATATATTACTACTTACGTACAAAACCCAACCACTATACGAAATATTATATATAATGTCTATATACTGTAACAAAAATGCAATAAATACCTCTACAAATGAATAAGAACGAGAAGAAAAGCAGTTGCTAGATGATGGCGGTGGCAGTAGCATCGAGTATTGGAGATCTAGGTTGCTAGAATGTGATGGAACGACTGAAGAAGAGATGAAGTGCTCGGCTTAGTTGGTTGGAGGCTGAGCTTCGAACAAAGCAGGTGGCGTGGTGATGGGTCAGAGCAACCCATGGTTGCAGGGTGGTGGATGACGTGCGGTGGCACTTGGGGTCGTTCGAGTGGTAGCAAGGCCGGTGTCAGGGTGAATGGCGGAAGGAAGCAAACGACCGAGGTGGTCTGATGAGTCCATGGTGGTCGAGGTGCTGCCGTAGAGATTTGAGGCACGGCCAGAGATGGCAGGCCAGGGCGGAGACGAGGCATTGGGTTCGGGTGTGGAGGAAGGCGGGGTTGTGAACGAGAGAAATGATGGGCTCGGTCTAGTGTGGAGTTGTGGAAAAATGGGAAGGCATGTGGGAAGAGGAGGACGTGGATCTGGGTGGTGGTTGGGCGACGAGCAGAGGAGCGGACATATGCGGAGGTGGCTGATGGGGTTCGGCCGGTGCCTGGTGGTAGGCGGCGTGAGGCGGTCAGTGGTGGGGAGGCCATGTTTCGGGAGGAGGGTGGCTTTGGATGTGGGAAAGGCTTTGGGAATGCTTGCGTGGCAAAGAAAGGGAGGAGTAAGAACACGCATGGCTACATTTTTCTCTGGCTTTAGTTGTGTTTGATGGTGGAGAGAGAAGAAAGGTGGAAAAGAAGTGGAGATGAGATGAGCAGTGAACAGTAGAAAAGTGTAAACATACCGGTTGCAAAAAAAATTATATTTCCAAAACGAACCATAAATGCATTGAAAACAGCTGGCCATTGGTTGGCAGATAATAAATGCTAGTGACCGTTGGGTTTGTACGATGGAAATTGAATGGTCACGAGGAGCTAAAAAGACGGACCGTTACGGTTAACCGTTTCATGGATTCAGCTGTGAACCGGACTTCAAAATATAGAATTGAATATACCGCAGAGATCAATATGACGAGACGATCAAAACGGTATATAGATATCAGTGGTACGATCATCCGATAAGAATCGATATCGGTACCAGAATATTGCTATTTTGCAGAAAATAAGAACGACGGAGCAATAGATGTCCGAATTTGGAAAAATGACGAACTGATATTTTGCTCAGAAGATGGTTTAGAATTTTTCTATGTAAAAATATTTTGGTTTTGAAAACGTTTTATTTTCAACGCTTTTTAACTGATTAAATTGAAGTGAATTTACGCGCGAAATAAACTTTCGTATTTTCGGACGAAAATTTACCAGTTGCAATGTTTAACTAGACGTAATCCAAATATCAAATTTATATTTCAAAATTTTATCGTTTAAAATTTCACAAAATTTCAACTAATTACGTTATTAAAACAGTTGAAATTTACGGGTCGTTACATATTTTATCTATGAATCTGTGAAGGAAGATAAGCGTTATCGATTTTATCGCTTATTGATATATCTGTGATGATTGATGTTGTTGCACTATTGTGTTAAACCCCTGGACTACACCATACACACACAAATATGGATTTCACGTGGAAATCAGTTAAGTCACAGATAATTTAAATTTGATGTTTTTGAAATTGAAATTTTAATTTCAATTGATTTTGAAATTAGAAATTTGGGTTTAAAGTGAAAAGATTTTGAAATGGAATTTCAAAGATAAAAGTTATTTTGAACAACTTAATCGAGTTTTGGAAATTTAAATAATTTGATTTAAATTTGAATTCAAGTTTGGAATTGAATCCTATGATTTGAAACTAGGGATTGAAAATGTTATAAATGTGTTTATCTGAATTTAAACCATTTAAAGGTATAATTTTGAGAATTTGGATTTAACCCAAAGATTTTAACTCGTATGAATGAATCAGATTTTCTGAAATGAAACTATTTGTTTTCAAAAGATAAAAGCTTTCAGATAAGAAATGAAATTCCAATTTAATTAAAGGAATTTCAAGATTGAATTGAAAAATGGTTTTCCAAGTTATGAATGAATTCTTTTTTTTGAAAGCTATGAATTAAATCGGTTATCTTTAACAGATTTAAAATAATGATTGGTTTAAATCATTTGAAATGGAATTGTTTTGAAAGCTATAGGTTAAATCTTAAAGATTTAACGAGTTAATCAAATTGAAATGGAAATTAATTTGGAAAATCTGTGAATGAATCTTTTGTTTAAAAGATTAAAGTGTGGAAACTGTTTAAACCGTAAAGGTTAAATCTTTTTGTTTAAAAGATTTGAAATAGTAATCGATTGAAACCATTTGAAAAGAAAGATTTTGGGTAATAAGTTGTGACTTAATTGAAATCTCATATCCATATGTTTTTAAATATTACGCTCACTATTCGGTTTAGCCGGGAGAGGACCTTTGGGTCGTATAACCCATTCCGAATATGTGATACGTCGTATATGGATAGCATTTGAAGACCGGTGTTGAAGACCGGATATTTTTGAAAACGGAAGGATTACCGTCGAGTTACTCTGCATCGGCTGATCCCCGATATAGAGGTTTTATCATCCTTAGTGACGGGAAGTCCGGACGTGATTGGAAATTATCCGGATTTGCAAGGGCTTCGTGAGAAGTGCCTTCGGTTCTGTTCGATCCCGGAACAGACTTGTATGGATACATGTCTGACATTACACTTTGAGATATAAAGCTGATTTCTTTCAAATACATATCTGTTTGGTGGCGGAGAATTTATTCTCTTAGCTTAACACCCTTCTCTGAGACGTATAAGCTCAGAGGTTATGTAGTTGAAATTTATCAGCGATATATTCCCAATTTGGTAATGTGACATGCTGAGTGTTGCTGTGTGATGATCAGTGTTTGATCATTTGTGATATGATCATTTGTTTGATCATTTATCTTTGTGATCATAGGTTGATCATCTGTTGACCCAAAGCGTGGCTTTTTGAAAAAGCGTAGCTTTGTGGACGAGACTTCGTCAGGGCCTCACAACCCGGAAATGGTCGAAACAGGAATGTTGCGGCAAGGTTATGAGGGTCGCGCCCTTTAGGGTATGTCATTTCCTTCTGGAAAGGGGTGGTATCATGGTATGGAGCCCAGATACTTACTCATGTGGATACACTTTCTTTATGATGTGTGATGTTGGATATCGAGCGCTCGGATAAAGGTCCCAAAGGACCGGGAGGTGACATAGTCGTGAGTTACTTGTTACAGGGGTAACCCGGCCTTGTTTTGCAGAGAGCAGTTTGTCTCTCGGGACGTCCCGCCAGAGGCGATCCCATGCGGCGGAAGGAAGTTCCTTAGCCTGACCATTTGTTGGAAATCCATTCTTCCAATACGGAACTTGTACGGTATTAGTTGTAGAACCTGCCATTTACTTATGGTGGCGCCCCACTGTTTAGATGGTAGCTATAGTAGGCATAGTTCGGAATGTCTATGCTAGCTAAGATTAATATTATACTTTCGAAATGTTTTTTTGCACTATGCACTAATAATAATAATATCCAATTGATTTTGCGTAGTAAGCATCTTTGACTATCATAAGAAGAAATCTCCTCCAATTCTGCGTTTGCATTGTGTGTGTGGTGGGAGGTCTTATGGTAGTTTCATTTTCCAAAAGCATTGCGGATTTCAATGTTTAAAACCTTTTGTTGTTGTTTAAAGATAAACTGTTTTTGTTGCTCACACCAGTCCCATGACTGATCCGGAGTTTATTGTTCCTTTCCTAAACTCTGGGTGCTCATAATTTTCCACACGAGCAGTCTAGAGTTGGGTTTCTTTTCAGATATTCAGGTTTAGTAGATTATCTGGAGCTAGTTCATTCATCGGAGTTGCTTATCTTGGAGTTGTGGATTCATTCTTGTCCGAAGATCAATTTGGAGTTATCATTTCTGTTGTTATCTTTTCTTTTCCGCTGCTATTTCTTATATCATATCTCTGATGTATATTGATATTCATTGTATCACTCTGTTGTATCAGATATTGTATATCAATGTATTATTCTTTTCTTCCGCTGTGTTATTTACTTAATTGTGTTATAGCTCCGGCGAATCGGATTTGAACGGTCGAATCTGCGGCATTCTAGTACAATGTGAAGTACGGATGTTGATTTTCGAGCGGGCAAAACCCGAGTCGTTACATGTGGTATCAGAGCTAAGGTTGAACTTTAGCTCAGGAGTATAACACGTTAAGTAGCTCATTAGAGATAGGGTGAAGTAAACTCTAGAATGAGTAATTCTCAGATATCCGTTCGAACGTCTCAGTAAATTCTCTTGCTATCCACTGATAGTGAGTATGAGTGCAAGAAGAGGATGAGATAGAGGACAGGGTGATACCACTATGAAATGGTCAATACTCTGTAACAACGAGTAAGCAATCTTTTCTCTATTCATTTTTTTTGTTCGTCATCTTTTCTCAATTCTTTGATTATTTCTGGTAGATCCAGAAAGAAAATTCGATATATTAAAATGGGACATAAACTCCGGATAGACCAAAATTGTTTGTTTGGGTGTATTGGTTGCTTTGTTTGCTATGGTTGATAGGTATACCTTAGTTCTAAACTAAAATTCTGAAATCGTATCTATATATCTATCTATTCTTTGGGTCCGGATATATTCTACGAATGGTTAGTTATCCTTTCGAACTGACCGATGCCCCTGCATATTTCGTACATCTGGATAACCCGAGTATCTTGTGAAGTGTCAAACAGATTCGTTCTTGTATCTATTCTTGATATTCGGATTTGGTAAGCCAAATGCAGAATAGATATTCAGTTGATTTGATAAATCCTATTTCATCTATCTTTTTGTCTCCTTGGCAATTTCGAGGACGAAATTCTTTTAAGGGGGGAAGTCTGTAACGACCCCGAATTTTTATAAATTTAAATTGATAATTAAATCATGTAAATGGATTATAAAATAATATCATAGCTAAAAATATTTTAACAAAACATAAGACAAGTAATAAGTCAACAAAACAAAAATATCTACAAACCAAAACTATAAAACAAAGGTTATCCAGGCAAATAAAATATGTGTACACTTGTAAAGGAAATAAACTAGATATACTTGTTTGTAGATATAAGGCTGCAAGACAAAGGGAATAAATATGTTCTCATGTTTGTACAGGAAATTGCGCATCTACACTTGGAAAAAAATATAAATACAAGGTATTAGTACATAAGATTTGTTATATAGTTTTGGTGATAAAGTGAACACCAGGAAAGAAAAAAAAGAAGAGAAACAAGAAACGAATACATAAATCTCTTTAAGCTTGCAAAAGAAGGAAGTAAACTAAGAATAAAATATAGGATAAGTGTAGGCATAAGGACAGAGCATTTAATGGTAAAAATCTCTAGTACCCAACATCGATCATTTCAGCCCCCTAGTAGAGAAAAGATCTCTGACCTGGTTGTACAAATAAATAAACAAACCTGTAAACTTTGTTCTATTTATCAAACTTTCTCTATTTTCATTTCGTTCACTAAGAAACTTAGTAGTCCAGAAAAGTATATTACAAATGAAGCTTCACTCAACTTAAACAACACCTTAGATCAACTCAAGTCAGAGAATCAAGGAAAAACAGATTTCAACTTTGCAAACTTTCAAGCTTGTTCATAGAAGTCCTGTTTTCTTTCTTCTAACAGGTGAGCAAACTACCTTTTTAATATTGAAATCTGTTTATATGTTGTGATGAATACTTCAAATTATTGTGAAGGATGCATTGAACTGTATTGTTCTGTGAGTAACCTATTTTTAAACTCTGTTTCATCCCCTCTGGAAACAATATAGTGAGTGAACACTTTGTTTTAAAACTTTTTAAAAGTATGAATGATTCAAATGCCTGAGTTGATCTGATATATGATATTGATGAGGTTGCATTATGTATAAGTGTGTAAGTTGTCTGTATATATATTTATATACCCTGTTTTCCTATGTTCCAGTTCTTGCCTTGCCTTCAAAAAATTCAAAGCTTCCAATAGAATTAAAATTAGACCTTGATGTTTAAATGAAAGATGGTTGTTATTGTATGATAGTGTGTATAAAAATAGTTTCAAGGTCTTAGATTTAACAAGTAGGTTTAAAAAGAGAAATAACAGTAAGATTACACATATAAGTTGAAAATCAACAAAATCAAATTCTGTTATGAATTACATATATGTGTTTGCTATCGGAAATTATGATTTTTGATATACATTTTGTAATTTTTAGTGTGATAATCAATTGGAAATTTTTGAAATTCATTTTGGGGCGTTTTTGGCAATTGCCGTTGATCGACGTGGTAATATTGGCCGATGTTTGGGCTGGAGGTGCTCTGAGGCATGGGGATCTCGGCAAAATTGGTGCGGCAATTTTATCGTAGCCGTAGTGGTCGGGATTGGCGATTGTAGGGTTTAGTGACGTTCCGGTTCGAGTCGATGTTTTGGGGTTCGTGGGTCATCAGGGGACCATCGGAGATGATCGAGGCCTGGGGAATGGAGGTTCGAGACTGTGGCGAGGTTTGGGTCGAAGTCGCGTGGCGTCAGATGGTCGAGATGATCGTGGCGTGGCGATTGTCTGGTGATAGTTGGGTTCCAGGAAATGCTTGATTAACCAAGTTTTGATTTCGTGGTGGTACGGAGTTTTTGGGTTGCGGAGTTCGTCGATGAGGTCGAGGATGACTCATGGGTGATCGAAACGCTGGTCGGCAGCCACTCTGGCGATCGTGCACGTACACGTGCACGAGTTGATGATGTCTGGGTTGCTGTGTTTGGAGAAGAAGGTAGCAAATCGGGTATAGCTCGAGAAAATGCAGGGGCGACTCGAAGCAGATGGAAATTTGGTTGGCACGGGGAATAGCTCGGGTAAAACTGGGATTTACTCGGGTTTGACTCGAGATTTTCTGGGTTCAGAATGGAACAGTTTTTAAAATTTTATACAAGTCAAGTTTTAAATGATAATTGATAAATAATTACTTTGTGTAATTATATTAAAGCTAATTACTTTGTATAAATGATTGGAAAGCTAATTACCTTGTGTAATTAAATTAAAACAATTAATTATGTAATTACTTAAAGATAAATTTATCAAGGTAATTAAAATTTTAATTATGTGATAAATTAAAAGTTTATTCATTTAATAATTGAGATATATTAATTAATGGTTAAGGAAAGAATTAAAGGTACTAAATTACTTAAAGATAATTATTTGATTAAAAGTAACTAATTAATAAATAAAGGTGATTAAGGAATAATGATTAATTGAGGAATAATTAATTAAAGCAATTTATTTGAAGATAATTTATCAAAGATAATTAATTAGTAAAAATGGTTAGGAATGATCACTTACTAAAATTTTATTAATTAAGTGGTAATTAATTAAATAAATTAAGGGTTAAATTATTAATTAAAAATAGTTAATTAAATTAATGAATTTTAATTAAAGGTTAATCAATTAAAAATAAAGTTAGAAATAATTAATTAATAAATGATTAAAGAATAATTAATCAAAATAATTTGTAAATTATTGAAGTTAATTAACCAGTATTAGTAATTTATTCATATGAAATTTATCTGATTTGAATAAATCAGATAATTAACTGACCTTACCTATGAATGTTTGAATTCTATTGAATAATTCGTTTGTTTGATATCCCTGATTGTGATGCTTTGTGATACGTCCTGATTTATGTCATGATCTGTGATTTCTGTTTCTGTGATATATTGTTATATTAATATGAAACCCCTTGGCCCGTAAAACGACATTTGAATTTCGATGCGACAGGGATTCGGATTCCAGTTGGTTATCCGAAACCCACATCGAATTGTAATAGTGAATCTTTGTGACTGATAAATTTATTTTATCTATGAATCTGTGAAGGAAGATAAGCGTTATCGATTTTATCGCTTATTGATATATCTGTGATGATTGATGTTGTTGCACTATTGTGTTAAACCCCTGGACTACACCATACACACACAAATATGGATTTCACGTGGAAATCAGTTAAGTCACAGATAATTTAAATTTGATGTTTTTGAAATTGAAATTTTAATTTCAATTGATTTTGAAATTAGAAATTTGGGTTTAAAGTGAAAAGATTTTGAAATGGAATTTCAAAGATAAAAGTTATTTTGAACAACTTAATCGAGTTTTGGAAATTTAAATAATTTGATTTAAATTTGAATTCAAGTTTGGAATTGAATCCTATGATTTGAAACTAGGGATTGAAAATGTTATAAATGTGTTTATCTGAATTTAAACCATTTAAAGGTATAATTTTGAGAATTTGGATTTAACCCAAAGATTTTAACTCGTATGAATGAATCAGATTTTCTGAAATGAAACTATTTGTTTTCAAAAGATAAAAGCTTTCAGATAAGAAATGAAATTCCAATTTAATTAAAGGAATTTCAAGATTGAATTGAAAAATGGTTTTCCAAGTTATGAATGAATTCTTTTTTTTGAAAGCTATGAATTAAATCGGTTATCTTTAACAGATTTAAAATAATGATTGGTTTAAATCATTTGAAATGGAATTGTTTTGAAAGCTATAAGTTAAATCTTAAAGATTTAACGAGTTAATCAAATTGAAATGGAAATTAATTTGGAAAATCTGTGAATGAATCTTTTGTTTAAAAGATTAAAGTGTGGAAACTGTTTAAACCGTAAAGGTTAAATCTTTTTGTTTAAAAGATTTGAAATGGTAATCGATTGAAACCATTTGAAAAGAAAGATTTTGGGTAATAAGTTGTGACTTAATTGAAATCTCATATCCATATGTTTTTAAATATTACGCTCACTATTCGGTTTAGCCGGGAGAGGACCTTTGGGTCGTATAACCCATTCCGAATATGTGATACGTCGTATATGGATAGCATTTGAAGACCGGTGTTGAAGACCGGATATTTTTGAAAACGGAAGGATTACCGTCGAGTTACTCTACATCGGCTGATCCCCGATATAGAGGTTTTATCATCCTTAGTGACGGGAAGTCCGGACGTGATTGGAAATTATCCGGATTTGCAAGGGCTTCGTGAGAAGTGCCTTCGGTTCTGTTCGATCCCGGAACAGACTTGTATGGATACATGCCTGACATTACACTTTGAGATATAAAGCTGATTTCTTTCAAATACATATCTGTTTGGTGGCGGAGAATTTATTCTCTTAGCTTAACACCCTTCTCTGAGACGTATGAGCTCAGAGGTTATGTAGTTGAAATTTATCAGCGATATATTCCCAATTTGGTAATGTGACATGCTGAGTGTTGCTGTGTGATGATCAGTGTTTGATCATTTGTGATATGATCATTTGTTTGATCATTTATCTTTGTGATCATAGGTTGATCATCTGTTGACCCAAAGCGTGGCTTTTTGAAAAAGCGTAGCTTTGTGGACGAGACTTCGTCAGGGCCTCACAACCCGGAAATGGTCGAAACAGGAATGTTGCGGCAAGGTTATGAGGGTCGCGCCCTTTAGGGTATGTCATTTCCTTCTGGAAAGGGGTGGTATCATGGTATGGAGCCCAGATACTTACTCATGTGGATACACTTTCTTTATGATGTGTGATGTTGGATATCGAGCGCTCGGATAAAGGTCCCAAAGGACCGGGAGGTGACATAGTCGTGAGTTACTTGTTACAGGGGTAACCCGGCCTTGTTTTGCAGAGAGTAGTTTGTCTCTCAGGACGTCCCGCCAGAGGCGATCCCATGCGGCGGAAGGAAGTTCCTTAGCCTGACCATTTGTTGGAAATCCATTCTTCCAATACGGAACTTGTACGGTATTAGTTGTAGAACCTGCCATTTACTTATGGTGGCGCCCCACTGTTTAGATGGTAGCTATAGTAGGCATAGTTCGGAATGTCTATGCTGGCTAAGATTAATATTATACTTTCGAAATGTTTTTTTTGCACTATGCACTAATAATAATAATATCCAATTGATTTTGCGTAGTAAGCATCTTTGACTATCATAAGAAGAAATCTCCTCCAATTCTGCGTTTGCATTGTGTGTGTGGTGGGAGGTCTTATGGTAGTTTCATTTTCCAAAAGCATTGCGGATTTCAATGTTTAAAACCTTTTGTTGTTGTTTAAAGATAAACTGTTTTTGTTGCTCACACCAGTCCCATGACTGATCCGGAGTTTATTGTTCCTTTCCTAAACTCTGGGTGCTCATAATTTTCCACACGAGCAGTCTAGAGTTGGGTTTCTTTTCAGATATTCAGGTTTAGTAGATTATCTGGAGCTAGTTCATTCATCGGAGTTGCTTATCTTGGAGTTGTGGATTCATTCTTGTCCGAAGATCAATTTGGAGTTATCATTTCTGTTGTTATCTTTTCTTTTCCGCTGCTATTTCTTATATCATATCTCTGATGTATATTGATATTCATTGTATCACTCTGTTGTATCAGATATTGTATATCAATGTATTATTCTTTTCTTCCGCTGTGTTATTTACTTAATTGTGTTATAGCTCCGGCGAATCGGATTTGAACGGTCGAATCTGCGGCATTCTAGTACAATGTGAAGTACGGATGTTGATTTTCGAGCGGGCAAAACCCGAGTCGTTACAATTTTGTTTTGTAAATAGAGAACAGAAACTTGAAAACAGTTGCTTGTAGTAGAGGAAAATTCAATGTATCAGAAACTAAAAGACAAATGAAATAAAACAGTGAACATAATATCAAGTGAAAACAGTGAGCACAAGAAACAGATATGTAAAAATGAAAACTAAAATCTAAGATGCAATGCAATGTTTTTTGTTTTATTTTTGTTTTTGGGTATATGCAATGCAAGCTTGTTGAAGTATGAAATGCAACAGCAATGTAAAACAGAAAACGAAACGCAAAAGCCAGGAAATGAAATGTGATAACAAACTAGTTGAAAATTCCAATGCAAGATGAAAACAAATCCAACAATTATTTTAATGCAAGATAACACAATACAAAACCAAACACACAGCACTAAACTGAACTAAATTCAAGTGAACAAGAAATGTGTACAGAATGAACAAAGTTAAAATGGAAAGTGTTGAGTTGACATGCACAAAAGAACAAAGAACAAAAATGCACAGTGAACATAAATGCAAAACAAATGAAACGCAAAATGTTTTCTTTTTTTTGAGACTAAAACAAAACCATATGTGTTATTGGATAATAAAATTGATCTTTTGAAAATGATAATCAACTCTGCTGTGCAAATAACCATATGCGTTATTGGATCCCAATCATTAACTTTTAAAGTGTTCTAGCAAATAAAATAGTGAATAGTGTTACCTTAAACTCCGGACTTGTTTTCGCCTTAACAAACCTTCTCCATTCGTTCATGCTTTTGATGTTGGTAGGTTTCAGTTTTAGTCTTTCCTCTTCGTTCTCCGCTTTATTTAATTTTCGAATCAATTTACTTTTTGACGATCTCCAAATTACTCCCATTTGTTGAAATACAGCTTTTCTTTGCCAATCCTCTTCCAGTTTAAATCTAATCTGCAACAATACATGAAAACATGATATTAAAATCAAACAACATCCATATGTATGCATCAAACAATTTTTTTCAGCCATAACTATAATACGTGATGTAACAATGTAGCAATGTAGCAACTTGCAAACAGATGTATAAACAACAAAAACAATTTTTAACTCATACCTGAATCGATTTCCACAAAACAACTTTTAACTCATCACTTAGATTCCTCCAATCATCAAGTGTGTATGGAACTAGCTCCCGCACAAGTGGTCCAAGAAAAGAGGATAAATGTACTGACCCTTTCCCTATTGGTATACCTATATCATTGAACTCAACTTCAATTCGATCCTGACTGCTTAACGGGAGTCTTTTTGCTTTTGCTGGACCTCTACCGCCTCTTTTCCGAGATGTAATTCTGGATTCAGCTTCACTTGCTCTCCCAATTTCTCCCTCAGCATCATCAGTTTGTTCAGGAAGGATTTCATTTTCTGAGCGAAGTCCCTTTTCATTTGGGTCGGAGGGGGTAACATGTGGCTCTTTTCCTTTGTCTTCATTGCAAACAATAGCTTGCTTCTTAGCGTTGACTGTTGGTTCTTCACTGTCGGTGCAAGCACCAGCTGGAATCTTAACCTTTTTCTTTGGATTATACTTCCGCTTTGACTTATACTTCTGAGATTCCTCATCGGCCTTTCTCTAGTTGCGAGTATGTACAAAGCTTGAATGCATCTTTTTTCTGCAAATGAAACAAAAAACAGTAACTTATTTTGAGAATACTTCATATAAAGGACAGTTGCCAATATCTATTATGTAACCTTGAATACAATAGTTATTAATACATGTATATGAACTCTGTAATGTAAACTCTGTAAATAATCACATTAATACTTAATAATGGAATAATCAAAACATATAATTTCTGTAAATGTATATTAATATGTTTTCTATGCTTGCATTTACAAATGAAGGCACCTAACATCTAATAAAAAAAAGCACAACACACTCAACAAAATTTGCAACCTCTCACAAACACAAAACATAGCGATGCTAACTCACACAAGCACACAGTATACAACATATTCACAAACCCAACTCACCCTACAGACAGTCAGACAACCCTCACAAACACAGTACACACAAACACATATGTAGACTAACTACCCACTTACCTTATCAGTCACTATCCTCTGGTTATCACTCGCTGCCTTCTGAGTTCCGATTCTTTAATATTATTTATCTGTTAATATGGAGCAAATACTTGGTACTTTAAGCAATACCATGCTCAAGTATTTGTTTTATATAGTAGATAAATGTTGTGTAAAAAAAGATAGTATTAATATGCACCTTATGTAAATCAAAAATATTCCAAAGTTGAAAAATTGTATTACATAAACAGTTTTACAGTGCCTTGTGATCTGAGTCTGGGAGAGGACATGCCCAAATCATAATTTTATATCATATAACTCATAAAGCAATATGAATACACTGTTGTAGTTACATACTAAATCTATCAAAAAACAACAAAATATGCCCAACTTCCAATTATGGACCACATATGTCAAGGGAAGATTATCAAACAAACATTAGCTTGAATCGCTATTAGACTAGAAAAAATATGCTACTGATTATGTAAAGAAAAAGAAAAAGGGGAGGAAATATTTACTTAAACTAAGAGAAACATGCAATACTTATAACCGAAAAATATCACCGAATGCTAGAAATAAATGTGTCCACTTCTTAATTTAATTTGTTCTTATATCAGCAAAAAGATAACTATAGATTATTTCCAAGCTAAAGTACAAAGGTGGTAAATGTCAAAGCTGTCATGAAACAAGGAAAAGAAACTACTTGATTGTAATACATTTTTCAAATGATAGTACAACAAATTTTATAATCTACTCAAGTAGAACATATAATCTACTCAAGTATGCCTTCGCAATCCTCTCTAACATAACTAACATCTTCATCATCCATTTCGGTTATTTCGTTATCTTCCACGACTTGGATATCTTCCTCGATGCAATCGTGATCCTCTAAATCATTAAAACTTCTTGATGGTGCTTTCATTACAACATACCAATTAGAAACATCATTCTCTCTTGAATAAAATACTTGTCTTGCTTGAGATGCAAGTATGTATGGATCTCGTAAAAACGATGCTTGCTGTAAATTAACAAGAGTGAACCCATCATCATCAACTTTTACTCCATTTCCTTTATACGCCCAACGACACTTAAAAACTGGAATATAAAACGTATGATAATCTAATAAAATTATATCTGTCAATATTCCATAGTAAGTGACCACATCAACCACTTGGGACATATCTTTTGCACTTGCTCTACACATAGTAGTCGCATCAAAAGTCACTCCACAATTCTGAGTTTCTCTCCCTACATCTTTTATATGAAAACGTTGCTCATTGATGATATATCCATTGTAAGACATGGCATCATCCTTCGGACCAAAAGCAATCCATCTTAACATGTCATCATGATCCTTGGAGGTAATAGGTATCTACAACAAAATTTATTTAGCATGTATATTTTATAGTAAGATTAATAGTCAAAAGAGAATATATTTGAAATCTAACTAACCTTTCTTTTAATCCAATCGGAAAAAAAATTTGTATGTGTTTCCCAAAGTAAGGTCGCATTTTTTGTCATGCGTGGGTCTGACTTTTCTAATTCCTCCAAATGCAAACTAGTATTGAATAATTGATTATAAGTTATATATAGCATTACGAACACATCAAAATAATTAAAACAATATAACATACACTTACTCTATAAATGGTTCCACCACAGCCATATTCATTAACACGGCTAAATGAGCACTTTCTTTGTCATTAACTAACAGTTTAACTGTCTTGGATATTGAAATCGGATGTCCCTCGAGTATTACACTGCTTTCATAATCTTCATTTCGAGCTTCTTTCTCCTCTATATGTCCTGATTTTTTCAAAAATTCATCGAAAAACATCATGGATTCTTTTGCAAGATAGGATTCTGCAATACATCCCTCTGGTCGTGCATAGTTTCTGACATAGTCTTTAAGTGTCTTCATGTATCTTTCGAATGGGTACATCCAACGAAAATGAACCGGTCCACACATTAGTGCTTCTTTTCCAAGATGAATGGATAAATGTACCATTATATCAAAAAAAGATGGTGGGAAATATTTTCAAGCTCACATAAAACTTTAATAATCTCAACATTGATTTGTTCTACCTTCTCTCTATCAAGAACACGTTGACATAATTTGTTGAAAAAAGAACATAAGCGAATTATTGTTTTTCTTGCCTTCTTTGCCATTAATCCTCTCGATGCTACTGGCAATAACTGTTGCATTAATACATGGTAATCATGTGACTTCAATCCGCTAATTTTGCAATCCTGCAACGAAATCCAATTTTTCAAATTTGAACAGTAGCCATCTGGTCCTTTGAAATCGTACAATCTTTTGCAAAATATTTTTCTCTCGGATTTTGACAACATGTATGGAGCCGGTGGAAGATATGTTTTATTCCCACGAGGTTGTGCATGAAGCTCACTTCGAATTCCCCAATCCTCTAAATCATTTCTACAGTTGGTTCCATCTTTTGATTTATTACCATGCAACATCGTGCCCAATAGGCTTTCACCTATGTTTTTCTCCACATGCATCACATCTATATTGTGACGTAATGGAAGCTCCTGCGAAAACCAAAACTATAACGCATTATTGGGTTTTTCTTCTATTAAAACAACGAAAAATAAATAAACTAACCACTAACCTTCCAATAAGGCAAATCAAAGAAAATTGATCTTTTTTTCCACCTTGATAGCTCCATTTTTGTAGAATCGTTAGTATTATCATCTTCATCTTCTGTATCATAAACACACTTTCTCTTCTTACTTTTATCTTCTTTTTCTTTTCCAAAATCATTTGGATAATCCTTCAACAATGCATGAATGTTTCTCCTAGTTAGTATTCTAGGAGCACTACCTTTCTCTATGGTGTTATCAAACAATGCCTTTTGTTTCCTCTGTGAATCTGAAGCAGGTAGAAATCTTCTATGACCCATGTAGACGCTCTTTTAACTATGATTCAACCAACGAGGATGGGTATTGACACCACATAATGGGCAAGCTTTTCCCCCTTTCACACGACATCCAGTAAGATTTCCATAAGCCGGAAAATCGTTAATCGTCCATAGCAAAATTGCATTCAGTTTAAACAAAGTTTTACTAAATGTATCATAAGCATCAACTCCATTACACCACAAATGATGCAAGTCTTCCACCAAAGGCGCCAAATATACATCAATATCATTCCTGGGTTGCTTTGGGCCTGGAATAAGTAAAGTTAACATAATATTTTCCTTCTTCATACGCAACATAGGCGAGAGATTGTATGTCACAAGCATCACCGGCCAGCAACTATATTTCGAACTCAACATGGAAAATGGATTGAATCCATCTGTAGCAAGACCAAGCCTAAGATTGTGTGGATCAGACGAAAAAGATTTATACTTTTCATCCACCATTTTCCATGTCATAGAATCCATGGGATGACGCATTTTTCCATCGTTGCTTGTATTATTAAAATGCCATCTTAAATCTTCTGCCATCTTTTGAGATCTATACATTCTTCTAAATCTCAGAAATGGAAAGTATCTCAATACTTTAACTGGAATACCTTGTATAACCTCTTCAGTATCTTGATTTTTCTTCCATCTTGAAGAACCACATTTTGGACAACTTTCTAAATCTTTGTATTCTTTTCTGTAAAGGCAACAGTCATTCTCACAAGCATGTATCTTTTCAAAACCCATGTCGAATGCTCTAAGAAATTTCTTTACTTCATATAAGTTTTTGGGAAGCACGTTATCCTTCGGCAGAAATAAATGTTGCACAGTTAAAAGCTTATCAAACCCACTATCAGACAAGCCAGTCTCAAATTTAAGATTATACAAGACGGTGATAGCAGATAATTTTGTGTGATTTATGCAACCAGGATATAATGGAGTTTCTACATCTTCCAAGTTCTTGAGTAACTCATCCTCTTTTCTTTGAGAATTAACATTAACTTTATCATCATCAAAAAAATCTTGATTCAAAAAATCTTCATCTTCATAGTGAATCATCTTGAATAGATCATATACATCAAACGTATTTGTTTTCTTCTCTACATTTATCTCTTCACCATGGTTAAACCATACTCCACCCATGCATTTAGGATCCATTCCTTTTATAATTAAATGTTCAACAATGATTTGTTCATCATGACGACTAAGATTCCGACAATCCTTGCAAGGGCATAAAAAAATTTCTACACTTCTTGCATTCCTCTTTGCAGCATTCACAAAATTCATTGCTCCTTGTCGGTACTCTATACTAGTTCTATGAAAAAAGTAAAACAAATAAAAAAATTGAGCTTTAATATTAGATTATATGTTATAATTCTCAAAATACATATTAAGTTAATCATGGTTTTATCACCTGCTTAAAAAAACCCAGTCTTTTTCCATTTTCGACATATGAAGGCAAATAAGTTTCCAATCTTTGACGTATAAATTGGTTACCTGTTGTAATCAAAAAAATAACTAAACGTTGAAGTTATTACCCAAAAAAACATCCAAGCATCTTATAAATAATGCACTATCTGGAACATTGGTAACACGCCTATAGTAAGGATAATAAACTATAATAAACCACATAAAATGAATAATAACAGAGATAACATGTGCTGCAGTGAATGAAATAACAGAGATAGTTTTTATTTTTAGGATACTGCACACATGAATCAAACCCCGTTCACAAGGTTATATAGATTTGTTTTTCTTCGTTTGGTGACTGAAATTATGACGCATTTGCTGAAAATATAACGCATATAGATATGTATCGGTGAGATAACTCCATGTGACCATGTAAACTTACAAATGCAAATAAAAAATAATCGAAGGTAACTTCACTTTTCTTTTATTTGTGCAGCTTGGAATTAGAAAACTCTTTCGATTTACTAATAAAATATTTCAGCGTTCTTTGGAAAATAACGTTTAAGAAAATTTCTCGGTTTGTCAAATTATTTTTATCCACAAATTAACATATCATATTATACCATCCAATCCAACCCGGTCTGGCTTGATCGGCGGATAGGGATGTGCACGGACGTATGTGTTACTAAAGAATGACTTTCCTCATCAAACATAAAAGAAAATATTCAGTATGGGCTCATTATAGCTCTTGAGAATGATATATATATACATAGGGTTCTTCATAATAGCTAAAAAGTAATATGGCGGTATAAATATTTGCATTTATATTATTGTAAACAGAAAATTTACAGTCCATCGAAGAAGATATTTAAGGGGCGGATCCACCTGTTTATTTGCTCTGTCACTGTCTCGTTTTTATTCGAGAATTAAATGTTAAAATCCACTGTGATTGAATAGTTCTATGTTTCCAAAGCTAAGCTGGTCCATGTGACTCAAAGACAAAGTTGTTGAAGTTCATGTATTAAGTTTTCTTTATATAATATAATATAATAATAAAGATAATGGAGAATTATAAAAATAAAAATTCCTACTGATAGATTACAAAGTCCCCTAAAATAGAGCGGAATCAACGCCTTTTTTTTCCTTCTGTTCTTTGTTAGAATGGAATACAGATAACACTACTGAAACAGAACTGCAATGTCAATAAAACAACAGTTTTTATATATCAAACAGTGAACAACTCTGTATTAATCCAAACAATTTTGATATGATATCGTCTACTAAGCTAATCAGACCCGATCGCATGATATCGCCTACTGAACTAAACACACTCCACTGCTTGGAGCAAATTGATAACAAAAACCCTCCAATAAATATATAAATTGGCATCATAAAATGTCTGAATACAAGTCTGGAGTTCCTGAAAACATACAGCTTAGAAATGGCAGTAGAAATTAAAAAAATGGTGCCACTTCCAGAATACAACAATACCCTCAGCGAGCAGTATTTTAACTCAACAACCCAACTTCAACACAATCGTTTGCACAACCAATCGATGATATCTATTGATATTTCATCCCTTTCTGGTTCAAAGAGAAGATCATGCAAAAACCCATCATACAGTTTAATTGGTTTATAGTACGAACATATAAACTTACAAATGCAAATAAAAAAAATTGGTTTATAGTTCGAACATATACCGTAAATGCAAATAAAAAAAACATAAATTGGTTACAATTAAAGCAAGCACATCGCACTAACATAATAGGAAATGATTAGAATATAAGTAAAATTTATAAAAAAAATAGCTCGAACATAATCATATAAAATCAATTATTCCAGTTAGGATTTATTCCAATTAGGGTTAAATCGACTATTCCAATTAGGGTTTACGTAGAAATTCGTATAGAGTATCCGTACATAATCATATAAAATCCAGTAGACTCATAAAATCGGTTTATAACATTTCATACCTAAATATACCTATTTAGGGTTTCGCAAGGAGAGATCTGTGAAGGGCAACCGCGAAGATGTGGAGAGGAGTAGAATGAAGGACGTCTACTGCAACAATGATAACGAAGCAAGGTGGATTTTGTTGGAGGGTGAGGTAGATTTTGCTTGAGCGAAAAGGAAAGTGTGAGGAGAAAAGTTTCTAAATAATGAAGAGGAAGGGAAACGTGACAGTAAATAAAAAAATTTCGTGAAATATTTTTTACTTTATGCGGGTGCAAAGCGGGAACGTGAAATCTTTTTAGTCGCATTTATATTTTTTAGGGAAATACTTTTTGGTTGCATTTAGAAAGAAACGCCACCAATTTTTGCAACTATAAATGGTTTTTCTTGTAGTGACAGTATTTTTCATACCATGCTTTCTGTCTGACTCTAAGTTTATGTTTTTCCCTTAAACTCTCGGGTGATCAAAATTAATTTGAGTAGGTTGAGGGATTAAGGTCATTTTTAGGTTTGGTAGGATGACGAATAAGGCTACCGGAGGCATGCAGGAGGCAAACAGATAGCTATTTAGGATTTGCAGTTCTTGTTATGTTTTGATGTATTTCCGCAGTGATTGTATTATGTCTATTATGACATGTAATGAAGTAAAAGCTATTTGGGAACGATTTGGGATTATGTGTGGTGAATCCGAAATAATTGGTTTTGAAATGTAATGAAGTAAAAGCTGTTTGGAAATCTGAGTTTTGTTTCATATTCAAGTGCTTCTGATATTGTTGATATCATTAACATAGCCGTATTTAGTCGCCGAAAGCTAATACTATAGATGACTGCAGCATCTGTAGCGCTTAGTTTTGGGCCTCTAGATAGGGGATGTACACTTGATCTTTCTATTAAGCTGATTTTCTACTTCGGCTTTGTATTTTATAAATGATGTAATTGTAATTGCTTCATCTTTACTGTTTAAAAGATATACATAGCAATATCATGTATAGTGGTCAACAAATGCGATAAAATACCTTTTTCCACCTCTTGTAGGTAATGATTTAAAATCACAAAAATCAGCATGAACTATCCCTAGTAGTTCAGTACTTCTATCAACAGTATGAAATGGTTTTTTGACCATTTTTGCTTCTACGCATGTCTCACATTTGTATTTTTTATTTACTTGAAATTTAGGAATCAATCCTAAATTGGCAAGTGATTTCATTTTACGAAAATTTATGTGTCCCAACTATCATGCCATAATAAAGTTTCATGCTCAACCAAGTAAGAAATTTCAATTTTATTAATTGCACAATCAGAATACATAGTGTTTTTGCCGACTACAGCTACATTAGCCTTAAATAGGCCATCACATAAATAACCCCTGCCTATGTACATTCTAGCCTTGGACAGAACCATCTTGTCTGACTCGAAGACCATTTTGAATCTTTTCTTCAACGGTACTGAACTAGAAATGAGATTCTTGCGTATGTCTGGAACATGAAGCACATCATTCAACTTAACAGTTTTTCCAAAAGTAAACTTGAGGATTACTGTGCCATTGCCCTCGATCATTGAAACTGCAGAATTACCCATGTAGAGATTTTCTTCCTGATCAAGCTTCTTGTAAGTAGAAAACATGGACTTGTCAGAACAAACATGACGAGTAGCACCTGTGTCTACCCACCATTGTGCAGGGTTCTGAACTAAATTGCATTCAGACACAACTGCTGAAAAGTTGGACTCATCCACTTCCATGTTGTCCACCATATTTGCCTCTGAATTGCGTTCCTTCTTGTGTCTGCAACCTCTGGCGGCGTGTACTGCTTTTTCACAAACCTAACACTCGCCATTATACTTCTTGGTTTGTTTGTTGTCTTTAGGTTTGTTTTCAAGAGCTTTTATCTTTTGTGAGAACTTCTTTTTATTTTTATTGAAGTGTCCTTTGTTCTTCAAACCTTCTGCAACAAAAGCCTCCTCGCTTTGTTTTGTAACTCCGTGGTTATCTGCTTCAATCTTTAGTCAGATGATGAGATCTTGTAAAGAGATTTCCTTCTTTTTATGCTTCAGATAGTTGCTGTAACGCTTCGAGATTTTCGACTTCCGAAAATCGACATTAATATGTCCACTGTATCAACTGCCGAGCAATCGAATGCCAGAAAACTGAATTGGTATGGTTAAAAAGAAGAGGTAGAAGAAGACAGAAAGAAAGAAAGAAGAAACAACAAAAACAATATCAGAATCTCACATATCGCAGTGGAATAACATAGAAAAGATAAATGAATAATCTTTAAATCAAAGAACTATATCAGTTTGTGCATTACATCATCAGAGTCAATATACACACAATACATCAATGGACAGTTATATGAACTTTTCCTCATACAGAATACACAGCGGAGTAATAATATCATATACAAGTGATACGCCTCGCCATCCAGCTCACCACTGAGCTCCACAGCATCTCCTGAATCCAGAATGACCTGAAAATCTAACTCTAGGCTGCCCGTGTGGAAAATGATGGGCACCCGGAGTTTAGGAAGGGAACAATAAACTCCAGGTCAGTCATGGGACTGGTGTGAGAACTTAAAACAGTTATTATCTTTAAAACAACAACAAAGGAAGTAAAAGACATCCGCAATGCTTTTTGGAAAATGAAACTACCATAAGGCCTCCCGCCACACACACAATGCAAACGCAGAATTGGAGGAGATTTCTCCTTATGATAGTCAAACATGCTTACTACGCAAAATCATTTGATTTGATATTATTATTATTAGTGCATAGTGCAGAAAAACATTTCGAAAGTATAATATTAATCTTAGCCAACATAGACATTCCGAACTATGCCTACTATAGCTACCATCTAAATAGTGGTGACCACCATAAGTAAATGGCAAGTTCTACAGCTAAAACCATACAAGGTTCGTATTGGGAATTGGATTTCCAACAAATGGTCAGGCTAAGGAACTTCCTACTGCCAATGGGTACACCTCTGGCGGGATGTCCCGAGAAACCAACCTGGCTCTCTGCCAACATAAGGCCGAGTTACCCCTTACACTAGGTAACTACTACACGAATATGCCACCCCCGGTCCTTTGGGACCTTTATCCGAGGCGCCTCAACAAAACAACAATCACACAGTAAATAAGATTGGAGTAACCACATAGGTTAAATACCAGGGCTCCATACCTGATACCACACTTTTCCAGAAGGAAATGACATACCCTAAAGGGAGCGACCCTCATAACCTTGCCGCATCATTGCTGTTTCGACCATTTCCGGGTTGTGAGGTCCGAAGAGGTCTCGTCCACAAAGCTACGCTTTTTCACAAAGCCACGCTTTGATCAACAAATGATCAATAAATAATCATCACACAGCAACACTCAGCATGCCACATTGCCAAATTGGGAGTATATCGCTGATAACCTTCAACTACATAACCTCTGAGCTCGTACGTCTTAGAGAAGGGTGTTAAGCTAAGAGAATAAATTCTCCGCCACCAACAGAAATGTATTTGAAAGAAATTTGCTTTATATCTCAAAGTGTAATGTCAGACACATAACCATACAAGTCTGTTCCGGGTTCGAACAGAACCGAAGGCACTTCCAAAGAAGCCCTTGCAATCCGGGTATTCACAATCCCGATTGAACTTCCCGTCACAAAGGAAATCTCTATACCACAGCTAACGGTGCAGAGACAATCGATAGGTCATCCTATCGTTTTCACAAATACCCGGTCTTCACCACCGGTCTTCAAATGTTATCCATATCGTCATATCACTTATTCGGAATGGGTTATATGACACAAAGGTCCTTTCCCGGTTAAACCGAATAGTGAGCACAATATTTAAAACATATGGATATAGGGATTTCAATTAAGTCACAACTTATTACCCAAATCCTTTCCTTTAAATGGTTTAAACAAATTACCATTTTAAATCTTTAAACAAAAGGATTAACTTCACAAAGTTTACGCAGTTTCACAAAGATTCATTCACAGATTCCCAAATCATTTCCCATTTCAATTGGATTAACCCATTAAATCTTTAAATCAAGATTTAACTTATAGCTTTCAAAACTATTCACAATTCAAGTATTTTATAATATAAAAGATACACCTTTTAAAATCTTCTTTGATTTCAAGATAAAGTTTAATCATCTTCACAAAGGTTAATTCATAGTTTTTCCAAACTATTCATAATTTCATTTCAACTTGAAATGTTTCGATACAAATTGGAAATCTTTTCACTTTATGAAAGCTATTATTATTTGAAAACAGATAGTTTTCGTTTTGGGAAAAACTGGTTACAATTACACAGTTTAAAGCCATCCAAGTATAAAACTTGGATTTAAACTTAAATTTCCAAAACCATATTTTAAATGGTTAAAAACCCATATAAACACCTTTTATAACTTGTACAATCTTTTAGACCATAGTTCCCAAATCATTGAATTCAATTTCAAGTATTGAATTCAAAATTTAAATCAAATGATTTAAATTCCAATTTTTATTAAGTTATTTAAAATAACTCTTATTTTTGAATCTCATTTTTAAAAACATTCAATTCCAATTTCCAAAACTAATTTGGATTCAAAAATTCAATCTTTAGAATTGTCAAAAATCTGTGAATTAACCGATTTCCACGTGAAATCCACATTGGTGTGTGTATGGTGTAGTCCAGGGGTTTAACACAATAGTGCAACAACATCCAACCATCATAGATCTGAACACAGAAATATAGTTGATAAGTGTTATAAACTATAACGCTTATCTTTAATTCACAGATCACAGATATATATATATATATATCACAGATAAACAAATTACAGATCACAACACAAATCAGGATATATCACAAAGCATCACATATCAGAGATATCAAACAATTCAACATCCAATATAATCCAAACATCCATAAGTAGGATTAATTTAATTATCTGACTAATTTAAATCAGGTAAATTTCTATGAATAAATTTTACTAGTTATGGTAAATTAATAATCAATTAATTACAAAAACATTTATTAAATTATCCTTTAATTGATCATAAATTAACCCTTAATTAATAACTAATACTTAATTAATTATCCTTAATTAATTACCAAAACCGATAAAATTTCCTTATAAATTTCCAAAGTTATTTCCTTTTTAAAATAAATTTCTTTATCTCTTCAAATCTATTTAAAAATCCAAATTTTAAATAAATTCTTCAACTTATAATAATATTAATCGAAATCCATTTATTAAGCCTTTTCCCCGTAATTTGAAATTTTATTCAATAGGGTTTAAAAAATAACTTTATCTTTTTAAAACTCCTTTTTAATTTATCCAATTCTCAAAAATAAGTTTTAAAATAAACTTTCAACTTGAAATTTAAAAATCCAATTTTTATTTATTTTCGGTATCCAAGAATACCAAAAATATATTTGGCTAACCTATAGCCTTCAACAATTTCAATCACAAAGATAATCACACAGAGATTATAAATAATCAACACACAACATATGAAATAATTTCAAATGTTTGATGAATCCAGTTTGATCCCTCCAACCTGTTTCCCTGCATCCACAGATGTTAGCACAATACCAATTCCACTTCGAGGTGGAATATCGCGGTATATGGGATTTATAAAATAATATCCGCTATTATGCGGCGCAATAGGGTCTCATCCGCTATATAATGCGGGAAATTAACTCCAAATACATATATAATACCAATTCCACTTCAAGGTGGAATATCGCGGTATATGTTTTTATAATAACCTCCGCTTAATATGCGGCGTATAGGGTCTATTTCAATGCAACAAATGACAACCATCAATCCAAACACACAATCAACCAATTTTAAATTTAACTATTTAAAATTTAAATCGAAACACAATTCGATTGAGTGAGAAGTTCTCACCTTTGTTTTTATTTGCAATCCGTTCCATTCCAGATTGTTTTTCTTCACAGATAGCTGAGTTTGAATTCTTGAACGAAACCCTAGCTTCGCAAATCCCCTCCTCGCACCCTCCATCGTGCTCGAGTTTGCGTGCCACCGAGCAAATGCAAACGCTTCGACCTCGATTCGATCGAGACTCACATCCAGCAACGCTTGCTCGCGCACGCGAATAAATTTCGCACTAACATCGAGCTCCTGCCTACGTGCCGCCGAGCATCCAGTTGACTGCCTCAACGACGAACCCCAAACTCCCAGTTGCTTGCGATGCTCCAACAAGCCCTTCCGCGATGTACAGCCATTCGCCATCCCAAAATCGAAGCTCGCGATTCCAGGCAAGCCGAGGTTAACTTGAAACTGATTCGTGAATTGGGAATGAAATTCGTTCATATGCGAGAAACAAATCGTTCCAGATTTGAAAAAGAGCGGCCATGATTATTTTCTCTATGAAGTTGTTGATTTTCGAATGAGAAAAGGGGAACGAAGAAATTAAAGGAGCGGCCATTGCTTCGTTTAAAATTTTTTTTTCTCTTCGATCGAACTAGTTCGGCTGTAAATATCAAAGAGGGAAGCGTATAGAGGAAGGTAGGCTATAATAATTGAAGAAGTACGGAAATGAAAAGGTGTGATGGTGAAAGGAAGTAGGCTGAAGTTGACTAGGGTATATAAATTTATATTTTAACTTAAATTCAAATTCAAACGTCTCGATAAAAGCAACTTAAAAACTTGACCTCCAATCGAGGCATGCCGCCAGGCGTCTATAATGTTATATCCCTATTCCAAACGCAATGGAAATGGTTCTAAGGCCTAACTCGATCGCATGGAGAAGATAGCTATTTGAATCAGCTATTAAATTAAATTTCAATTTAATTTTTCAACGCGTTTTATTATCGTACGGCCAAACGACAACTTCGATTACTACGAAAATTGAAATCCGATAATAATACAATATTACGGATCCAACGGAACTGGTTTCGTCGAATTCCGAGACTATGCCTCAGAAAGCTATTTTCAAATATCGATTTAAATTATCCAATTAAATCACTATATTCGAATTTTAATTCATTCAGCTTACAAATTTCACTTGTTAATATTTAAAATCAATTAAATATACGAATTTCAAATGACAGAAATTCTGGGTCGTTACAATCTTCCCCCCTTAAAAGAATTTCGTCCTCGAAATTGCCAAGTAAGAAAAATGCCCCAAATTCATTAACTTTTCAAAAATCCACTTAGTGAAAATTTTATATTCACCTTTTCCAAAACCTTTAACTTCAACCAAAACAATGGTTTCCATTTTCTAGTTCAATTCCTGCGTTTTATTACAATTTGGGAAAATGACTTTCCGTTAACAAAAATTTTCCAAAAGTTCAAAAAATTTCTAACTCCCAAAATTTACGGAAAATTTTGGCAGAGTCTCCTTTGTACGGAGGAGCTTTCACAATTTCACAATAGATATAAATATATATACATCGACCCACACGGTCGGAAAAGCAGAAAAACAGTTCATATTTCCTATTTTTATTGCGTAGGCATACCTTTTTAGCATTTTTAAGCAAAGCGGTTATTTATTAAGCATTTTACGCAACCAAATCCCACCAAACGGTAGCCCCGGTACCTGTACTTACTCTGTTTAAATATGAAAGTGCCACATATATGAAGTTATTAACAATTTACTCTTTTAAACAACTACAACATATGCATATTAAAAGAAATGCATACTAAACAAGGTTTATAAGCAACTTATATAAATTTGACATCACTTGTAATTGTTTACAACCAATTCATATACAACGACATTCAATTATTCATTTTCAATTAGTTTACATTCACTAATTTAAATTCAAGTTGATTCGCTTTCAATTTAAATCCAATTACATAGCTTTCATATGTTAGCTTTCCATTTGATTAATTCAATTACATATGAATTTCTATACAATCAACTAATAATCATCTAACAACCAAATCATAATCAACATAACCAAATTCATTCAATTTACTTTACTTTACTTCACATTCAATTTGGTTCAATATTTTTAATTCCAATTTGTTTAATATTAAATTGGCTTTCATTCAATTTCCAATTTATTAGCTTTAATGAATTAACACTTACATCCATTATTCCATATCAATTTACTTACATTCGATTGATTAACATTTAATCCATTTATTAATTCAATTGCTAATTCATTTTACAAATAAAGTTGAATTTCATTTATATAACTCAAGTTCACATCCATTTAATTCACTTTGTTATTTCACTTCGACACCAAAATCAACTTCATTTAACATCACTTAAGTTATATTCCATTTCAAATTTCCACTTACATTTGCTTTCACTATACAACTTAAGTTATATTCCTTTTAAACATTATTAGTTTAGCTTAACTTAAATTTCCACTTATAAATCCAATTCAGATTTTGTTTTTCTTAACAAAATTGTTTAACCATTTTAACAATTGGTGTTACTTACCTTTTCTCATTCTATAGGTTATACAACTTATTATTCAACTTTCCAAATCATATTATAAAATCACTTTAACATTCAAATTTATATTTTCAATTTCAATAACTTATCTAAGCTAGTTAAAATCCAATTAAATTTATTTAACCTTTCTTTAGTTAAATTCACATCATATATTTACTATGCTAACTCAAATTCTTTAACTTTACCAAAGCTAAAATCTTTATTTCATATTATAAGTCTAAAACTCGTTTCACTTATATTCATCAATTTCAATTTGGATTTTAATTTAAATTTTGTTTATCACAACAAAACTTCAATTTTTCAATTTATTATGGTAGCAAATCCATCACACAGAAACTCGAAAATGATATTGATGATGCTGCAGTCATCACCCTTATTATTTCCCAGCAATAGTAGTGAACTCAGTGCTTTAAATTCTTTCAAAAATTTCCTTTTATTTATAAACCACATTTATAAATCCTTTTCTCATATAATTTCACTATTTTACTTTTAATTTTAAAAAATAACTACCAAAATAAACAGGATTCAAAATTTTCCAATTCATAATTCAAATTCATTTTTATTTACAACTCATAATTATAAATATATTCAGATAGTTTCACTTCTTATATATAAGATTATTTCACAACTGCAAATCATATTAATTATAATTCCATACTTAATAATTCATTTTCTTATATATTTCATTCTTTTACAATTGTTGTTTTTATTTAGATTATTCAAACAACTTTTATTAACTCATATATATTCTTACATTTTCAACAACCAAACAATTCAATTTTATATACACTTTAATAATTCTGAAAGAATTATTTCCTTTATATGTAAAATATAATCAAGGTAAAATTATTTCATTTACCCAATTTAAAATGATACTGTGTCGGTTCATCTTGTTTAAGAGTTTAGAAACTCCTATCGATACAGTTAGCTAGACTGCACCGACCAAAATCTATAAACAATCAACTGATAAGTTAACACAATACAAAACAATTTCATATTCACTAACAAATACGCGCTCATATCTATTATTACACTCACACTCATTCTAGAGTACTACTGACTCTATCTCTAATGAGTAACACCCAACAGAGCCAAGGTTATCGCTTAACCAAATGCTCTGATACCAAATATAACGCTTCGAGATTTTCGACTTTCGAAAATCGATCTTAATACGTCCACAGTATCAACTGCTGAGCAATCGAATGCCGGAAAACCGAATTTTTATGGTTAAAAAGAAGAGGTATAAGAAGACAGAGAGAAAGAAAGAAGAAACAACAGAAACAATATCAGAATCTCACATATCGCAGCGGAACAACATATAACAGATAAATGAATAATCTTTAAATCAAAGAACTATATCAGTTTATACATTACATCATCAGAGTCAATATACACACAAATACATCAATGGACAGTTATACGAACTAGTCCTCATACAGAATACACAGCGGAATAATAATATCATATACAAGTGATACGCCTCGCCATCCATCTCGACACTGAGCTCCACAGCATATCTTGAATCCAGAATGACCTGAAAATCTAACTCTAGGCTGCCCGTGTGGAAAATGATGGGTACCCAGAGTTTAGGAAGGGAACAATAAACTCCAGGTCAGTCATGGGACTGGTGTGAGAATTTAAAACAGTTATTATCTTTAAAACAACAAAAAAGGAAGTAAAAGACATCCGCAATGCTTTTTGGAAAATGAAACTACCATAAGGCCTCCCGCCACACACACAATGCAAACGCAGAATTGGAGGAGATTTCTCCTTATGATAGTCAAACATGCTTACTACGCAAAATCATTTGATTTGATATTATTATTATTAGTGCATAGTGCAGAAAAACATTTCGAAAGTATAATATTAATCTTAGCCAGCATAGACATTCCGAACTATGCCTACTATAGCTACCATCTAAACAGTGGTGACCACCATAAGTAAATGGCAGGTTCTACAACTAAAACCGTACAAGGTTCGTATTGGGAATTGGATTTCCAACAAATGGTCAGGCTAAGGAACTTCCTACTGCCAATGGGTACGCCTCTAGCGGGACGTCTCGAGAAACCAACCTGGCTCTCTGCCAACACAAGGCCGGGTTACCCTTACACTAGGTAACTACTACACGAATATGCCACCCCCGGTCCTTTGGTACCTTTATCTGAGGCGCCTCAACAAAACAACAATCACACAGTAAATGAGATTGGAGTAACCACATAGGTTAAATACCTGGGCTCCATACCTGATACCACCCTTTTCCAGAAGGAAATGACATACCCTAAAGGGAGCGACCCTCATAACCTTGCCGCATCATTCCTATTTCGACCATTTCCGGGTTCTGAGGTCCGAAGAGGTCTCGTCCACAAAGCTATGCTTTTTCACAAAGCCACGCTTTGATCAACAAATGATCAATAAATAATCATCACACAGCAACACTCCGCATGCCACATTACCAAATTGGGAGTATGTAACGACCCGACATTTTGGACCATTCGCATCCATTATAAGTGTATAGGTAGACACTCATGCCGGAGTTGAATTGCTCAAAATACCGCGTTGTTAATTTAAATTGGCAAAACTGAACATATACAGTAAATAAATAATCACAGATCACAGACACAGAGTAATAAATGCAGCGGAAACAAAAGAGATAGTAGTTCATGAAGCTACTATATGAATATATAAAAATACATCAGAGTTTACAACAGAAGAGTAATACGATACATCAGATACAAATCAGAATACATCACTGAAATCATCGAATACTGAAAGCAGAATAGATGGCTGGATCTTCAAGCAAAGCTCCAACTCCAAAGGTGAGTCTCGAATACTGGTACACTCAGTCTGACCCGAGCGTAAAGCAAAAACACAAGACACTCGAGTCAGGATTAACATTCTTATATTAATAAATCCAACTCAAGTGAAATAGCAATTGAAATACAAGTAACTCAAAGGATGTTTGGAATAACCATCCTTTAAGGGTCCGTTAAACTATCTACTAGGTAGTAAGGTACGCTAAGTAGATAATGTCTATCAGTAATATAAAGATATCAAAGTAGGGTTAAGCAGGGCCCATACACCTCTTAACCTGTTTATTCCCAAAAGCATATACAAGACCGTAGTTTCCCCAAAACCGGAAGTCACCAGAGGGCAATCCATATACTAAAGGTACAAATCAAAATCGTAGTGGTCGCGCATAAATGGAATACAAGTATGACAAGGCACATGAGGCAATACCTAAGGTAGTGATACTACCGTTCGCCTGATCCGGACTGGTGAGAACGCAACGCCGCAGCGCCCGCAACACCGTGAAACACACTCCCAAAATCAAGGGTGCACCAATCGACAACAAGTATAAGTAGTTCGAAGAAGTGTGTCCACTTGAGGTAGCTAATCCTCCATTGGCCCGGCACAGCTCCTGTTTTAGTCATTTCCAATTTGACACAAGTGTCAAGGCTATCCATTATCGTTCTCTTTCTTCAGTCAACACGTACATCATTCCAACCACTTCGTTCTGGATCAACACTCCGCGAATGTTAGTTATTAAAGTGGTTTTCGGTATCGACAGAGAGTATGTCCATATCCGATCCCGGTCTCTTTAATAACTTCCGTAATTATTTCACCGATTGGTCGTTTAATATATTTCAAAACCAAATCAATTTCAATTCAATTAGAATTCGTAAATCAACATTTCATTTGTCTTTCTGAACCAATTTCCAATATTTACGTTTCAAAACTTCCAAATTACCATTCAAAATCTTATAATACAATTTCGATTTCAAATATCGATTCAAGTTCGTATAGTAGTTTCATTTCAAAATCATTAAATTAATTTAATTCAACATTCAAATCAATTTAAATTCATTTATCTATCTCGTTCAATATTCGTTAAGTTACTTTATCATTCAAAACAATTTCTATTAAATTTCCAATTCATTAAATCAATTTCTTAAGTTCAACTTCATTAAATCAACTTACATTTTTGAATTAAATTAAATTCGTCAAATCAATTCTTTCAATTACAACTCTTACATTGATTCCAAAAATATCACATTTTCATTTCTTGTTAAAGAAATTCAATTTCACTTATTTACTTTCTTAAATAATTTTCCAAAACTTAAATAATAAAGAAAACTCAATTTCAATTATTTACGAAGTAAATTCACTTATTCAAAAGTTCAATTTTCTTATTAAAGAATTCAATTCAATTTAATCATTAAACCATTCAATCTCATTTAATTATTAAATAATTCAAAACTTAATTATTAAATAATTTCAAAGTTTAATAATTTCAAACTTAATTATAATTTCAAACTTAATTATTAAATCATCTCAAAGTTTAATAATTTCAAACAAAATTTTTAAATCATTTCAAACTTAATTCAATCATTTCTCAAATTAAACATCGTTCTTTCATCAATTTCATTTTTTAATATTTTGTTTCAGATTTTTAAATATTAACATTTTCCTTTCATTAAAAATTCAAATTTCAACTTCATTTCAAAACCATATTATTTATTCAAATAAAATCTTCGTTTTATTTTAAATCAAATTATTGACCAATCGGGTTTTATTTAATTTCCTATCCTAGGTCAAAGTTCAATTTGGGTATTTATCATTTCAACCCGATTCCAATTCAATTCCAAAATCAAAGCATAGTAAAGGGAACTTGCAGTGTGATAACAGGGATGGTGTCAAAGTAAATAAACAAGCAATAACAACAATCAATAACAATCACATAATCAATTCAAATAATCCCGAAATAACCGTATTAATTCGTATTGTTATTTGTACGAATTAATATAATTATTTCTAGAATCTACACTATCATTTCATGTAGATTAAAGATTATTACATTACGGTTTTTCACTTGTCATATATTTACAATTTCATCCATCATCAATTTAACAACATACATTCAGTGGTTCAAGATGTAATTAAACAAATCCTACGTGTCAATAAATTCAACAGTTAAAGGGGTCACATTATACAAATGTCAGTTAATCAAATTTAACATTTAATTATCCTATATCAAGTTCAATTTCATACTATTTATCATTTTAACATTAACAATTTAACGTCCAATATAAACATCAACAATCAATCAATTTCAGCCAAACTGTATTATCATTGCCTAAATAATTAACAGATAAAGGTGTCAGATGTCATAGGTGAACTGATACAGGTAATAGCATATAAAACAGTGTAATTAACTAACAGCAGCCTATTTCAATTGTCGTTTCAATTGAAATCAAATTTAATAAATAAAAGAACGTTAATCGTGAGTGATTGCTCACCTTTCGAGGCTGGAGAATTTGACGAAGAAGTGAGTTACGAATCCAAGCATGAATTCCAAATCAAAGCTAGATGGATACGGACTCAACGGACAAGCTGATAGATAGAAATTTACGAAATTGAATCAGAATTGGATTGATGAAGATAAATGTATAAGTGATCACGTATATATAACTATCTACAACCATTTGTATAAAATCATATTCTAAATGCTCAAACACATTAAATTAAATATATATATTTAAAAATCACTAATTTAAAATAAAACATACATATTAAAAATCATTGTATATACATTATTATCATTATATATTTTTTTATATTACGCACATTTATATTGAATATATAAGTATTTCAAATTCTATTGTTTAAATTAAATATACATATGTTAATATCAACTTGTATACATAGTATCTTTAACATCAACGCTTTATTGAAATCAATATATATATATATGTGTATTAGATATGTAAACAAATATATATGCAAATCTATAGACACCTGTATGTGCCATAACATATAAATTAATAATATATATATGTGTGTGTATATACTCAAAATGTGCAGACTACCAAACCGTACATATGCAGACTTGATTTTGAAAGCAATAGTAAATATACCAAAGCAGTTCAACCATTGCTTATATACGTATTACTGTATACTTTATATTCTCAGAACCAAAACAAGATAGAACGGACTAAGGTAAGTTACAAATCAACTTATAAACATACAGAATAACGTATATATTTAATATAAATAATATTATATCTAAGTTGCGAGTACAATATATAACGAAAATATAAAGTAACGAATACATAAAAATGTTAAATCTGAGTTGTGAATACAATGTTAATATTAAACAATATTATATTATAATTAATATAAAGTAAAGTATATAAGTTGGTTAATATTCTCAGATCTAAACATAAAGTAACATGCGTATGTGGACTGACATTTGCAAACAACAGTGATATATATAGCTTATATTGATTTGTATATAACAGATTGCATAAAGCAAAACAAAAACAAACTAATATATATATTTAGTCTGGTATAAACATAAAATACTTCACACACACAAATGACAGCACACGACTTTACATAACTCGGTTACTTCAACTATTAGAAATCGAACCACTTAGACTTATTATTCGTATAACACAATCGTTATTAAATAATAGATATACTGTACTATGTTTATACATACAACAAATAAATTAAATACATAAAATATCTTTAGTACAAACAACATATTTCGAACCCAGATAATAAAATAAAGTTGAACATATGGTACTTGTATTACATATAAATCAAACAGCAAAGCCAAACTAACTTAATTTGTTAATATATATAGGTTAGCAGATCTAATATAACTTATGTATTAATAACAACTTAATGTATATACAATAAAACATATATGCAATCAAAACATAATATAGGTATTCAAACAGCTAACAATTTTATATAACAAATAGACTTAAGAAAACGAAGCTTACTCCGGAGCAAGTTGGAGGGTAGTGGACGCAAAAGGGATTCGACGGCGTGGAGGAGTGGAGAGGGCAGCGGCGGATGATAAGGTGTATGGGCGGAGGTTGGTAGGTGCACTCGGTTGTAGGGGAGCACTGGTGTTCGTGCGCCTGTTATGGTGGCAGCACGAGGTGAAACAGCGGACAGAAAATGAGGGGCGGTGGAAAAGGTTCTGGAGCACATGCTTTGGCGTTGGGAGGGACTTGGTCGGAGCTGGAGGAGGGATACGCGGCCGAAGGTGACGGAGGCTACTGGAGGAGAGGCTGTCAGTTTGAGGTGGGAAGATGGAGGCCATGCCGAGAAAAGAGGTGAGTTTGAAGTAGATCGGGTTGGTTGCGTGCTTTGGCTTGTAATAGGGAAAAGAAATGAAAAAGTTTTTCAAGCAAAATGAAATGGATCTGGGCAAGGAAGAAAGAAAGTCAGGCAAAAGGTAACGTGCCCTTTGATAAATATATTTCAAATGAAACTACTAGAAAGTAAAGATGTAACGACCCGTATTTTGGACCATTCAAATCGACAATAAATCCACACATGTCTGACTTGAATAATTCAAAATATCATATTGTTAATTTAAATTTGGCAAAACTCAGCATATGCAGTAAATAAATCAATCACAGAATCACAGACACAGAGTAATACAATAATACGCAACGGAAAAGATAAAATAGTAGTTCATGAAGCTACTATATAAACATCAGAGTTAGAAATAAAATACAACAGAATATCTCAAATACAGTGAAGTCTTCAGTACAACAGATGACTTCTCTTGAACAAATCAACTAGAAGAGCTGAAAGCTGAGGCGATAGTTGGATCTCCAAAGGAAGCTCCAAACTCCAAGGGTGAGTCTCAAATGCTGTATCACTCGGTCTGACCCGAGCGTAAAGCAAAACACAAAACACTCGAGTCAGGATTAACATTCTTATATAAATAAATCCAACTCAAGTGAAATATCAACTGAAATACAAGTAACTTAAAGGATGTTTGGGACAACCATCCTCTAAGGATCTTCAGAACTATCTACAAGGTGGAAATATACATTATAACACCGTGGTCATTTCAATTTAATTTATACTTCAAAACCCAAATATCATTTCATTTCAAATATAACTATTTTTTTCAAGATAGTATATATATTAATTAATTTATAAAGTAAAGCATTTAATTTTCTCAAGTCTCGCAAATCGATTCAAATCAACTTCAAATTCCAAATCCAAATTTTATTCAAGCTCTATTCATCAATTCAATTCAGTTCTAATTATACCATTTAAATTTTCAATACATTTCAAAACTTTAATACTCAACATTTTCAAAGTTAAATTTAACCGTTTCATATAGCTCTTGATTTAACTTTATTATTATTAAATCAGGGAATATTAACTTAATAAATTCAATATCATTTAACTAGCCTTAAATTACATTTTTACTAAATATTTCTTTAACTTTATTTTAAACAAGAAATATTTATTAAGTTACTTAAATCAAACCCAAGTTATAAGTCATATCTTAAATTCCAATTTCAATAAGTTTCAAATCGGTTTAATTAAATAAAATTATCTTCCCAACCTTAACTTATTCAAATTTTTACCAAAATCTATTTTGGAATATAATAAATTTTATACTTAACATATTATATGTATTAAATCCATCTTAATTAAATTAAATATCATTATTAAATCTATATATATCATTACCGTTTATATATAAAATTTAAGAATCAACATTAGTTAAAACCATATATTTCTTTCCAAAACCATAGAATTCAATTTCAAAATATTTATATATATGGACCAACGGTGTCTGTATATATATCTATCATATGGTTAAGTGATACGGATATTTATCATTTCAATCCGAAATTTAAATATATACGGGTAGATATCATTTCGACCCGTAATCCCAATTTCAATTCAAATGAAAATCGCTTGGGTTTATCATTTCAACCCATAACGAAATTCTCCTATTCTAAAGTCCGTTTGGGTATGTATCATTTCAACCCATAGTGAATTCTATACTAACAGGAAACTTGCAGAGTGATAACAGATACAAAAAAATATATATAACAGCAGGCATATATCATCAGTATAAATAACAGATACGGGTGTCAGATGTCACAGGTGAACAGATATAAATAATAGTAATAACAGGCATATAATACTAGATACTGGTGTCAGATGTCACAAGTGAACAGTTATAGATAATAGCATATATAACAATGTAAATAACTACAACAGCATATTTCAATTGCTATTTCAATTGAAATCAAATTTAAATAATAAAAGAACGATAATCGTGAGTGATTGCTCACCTTTCGAGGCTAGAGAGAGAGATTCGACGATAGAATGAGTTACGGTTCCAGACATGGATTTCAAAGCAAAGCAAGATTAAACGCGAAATGGACGAACAAGGCTGATAATAAGAAGAGACAAAATCAAATCAGAATAGGATCGAAGAAGATAATCAGAATCATTGAATAGATACAACAAAAGAAGATATATATATATATATATATATATATATATAAAGCATATTTTAATTTCAACCCATATTAATTTAAATATATACACACACACATGTGTTTCAAAATCATTGTTTTAATTTAAACATATATTTGAAATAAGATATATGTATGCCAATTCACTAACTTAACTATAACCTCAATAAGACAAATCTATATATACACTTATAAACATACTTATTTTACTTACCACTATAAATTTATATATGAACATGTACAAACTCACAATCATATTATAATTGAAATTTGATGTTAACAGTACGCATATCTTTAAAAATCTTTATAACCTTATGTATTAAAACTATCAACAAGCTATTATATACTGGTTACTAATAAATATATGCTTTACAGCAACTGTATAAGCCAAAATCCAACAACATGATATATCTATGTGAATAGTACAACGCATATATGTACCCTTAAATCCAACCTTAACCAAAATCTATTTCGAAATATAAATTTTATTCTCAACATATTTAATAAAAATCAATGTTTTAAATAATATATTGCCTATATAAACTTATAGAAATCTATATATATATATATAAAACAGAATATAAAACTAACTGTATATATATATATAGTCAAAAAGTAATATTAACTTTCGAACCCCAAAAATAAAATATGTATTAAAATTTCAAAAGCAATACGTAAAGAAACATTTCTAAAACAATGTCTGTAAATCAGACAGAAGGCTTGCAAACGAATGACTGCGACCATGTTAAATAAATAATACTATATAATATATATAAACTATAACAAGACGAACTGTGTATACAGCTTTAAAATAAAATATAGAATACTACCTAGACATATATATGGTAACATCTATATATTACTGTATAGTTTCCTTAGCAAAGAAACAAAGAAAGGACAATACACAAAAATATTACCTCAGATATGTTGTACGAGATGTAGGGTTCGGCCAGTGCTAATGCACGCGAAAGCCAGAAAGGTTGAACGAAGTGGAGGTGGATAATTGCGTGGATAGGCCGGAGCCGAAGCTTGGTGGGGTGGTGGTGCTGCGCCCTTGCCCAGGCTAAGGCGATGGAACGACTACACTTCAAATAGGAGGGTTTGTTAGTGGTGGAAGGCTCGGCCTCAAGGGGAGGAGGAAGTTGCACGTGCCAAAGTGGATCGGAAGGGAGAGTGATTTGCGGAGGTGGGTTTTGGCGGAGGGCAGATCCGGGAAGGTTGAAGGTGGGCTTCGGCCAGCGTGTGATGGGGTTGTCCACGCGGGCCTGGGAACGTTGGTGGCTCGGTAAAGGCTGGAGGGGGAAGGCCGAAGGAGTTGCTAAGCATACGGTGGACGGTGGAAGACTTTGTTGGCAAGCTTTGGTCGGAAATGAGCGTGGGAAGAAGAAGAGAAGGAATCGTTAGGAGGACATGAAAAATGGGAGAGATCTGAGAAAAAGAATGTGAACAGTACCCATATTTTTATTTTTATCTCATTTTTTTTTTGTAATAAAGAAGGGTAGAAACGTGTTTCTATGAGCATGGCAACAGTCACGCCTACGAAATGGCAAAAATAAATGCAAACCGATGGAAAGGCAATTAATGCTTGTTTGGGCATCCCGTTTCATTTTGAATTCGAAGGAACGTGCAAAGTCAAAATTTTTGGTACCGTTACGCGAACAGTTTATTATTTCCGTCGCGTACCCGACCTCAAAAATACAGAAACAAATATACCGCAGAGATCAGCTCGACTAGACGATCAAAACGGTATACAGATATTAATGGTACGATCATCCGATCAAAAGTCGATAATCGGTACCAGAAATGCTGCTATTTTGTCAGAATTAAGATAAACGGAGTAGTAGAAGTCCAAATTTGGAAAAACGAATTTCGCATTCTGATTCAGAATGATCTGAATAAATTTTCTCCTGTTGACATATTTTGGTTTCGGAAAACTTTTAAATTCACTGTTATTAACCAGTTTGATTTGAAATAAAATTTCACAGGAAAATAAACTTCAATATTATCAGATGAAAATTTACCAATTGCTATATTAAAATAGACGTATTTCAAATAATAAATTTTTATTTTCAAATTTTATTGTTTAAAATTTCACAAAATTTCAATTAATTTTACAAATAAAATCACTAAAAGTTTAGGGTCGTTACAAAAGAGGCACGTTGGGCAGTGGGACAGTAAAGACTAGAAAATAAATTGAACGATGGAAAAAGCGATTGTCAACCCTTGAATTTCGAAAGAAAAATAATAAAAGCAACGGCTAATTAATTGATACGGTCTATAATTCAAAGGTTCAAACGTACCGATACAGTAGGCGTTACGCAAAGTGCAACGTGCAACGGAACTCCGAATTTAACAATCGAATATACCGTAGAGATCGGCACGACGAGACGATCAAAACGGTATATAGAAATCAGTGGTACGATCATCCGATAAAAATCGATATCGGTACCAGAATACTGCTATTTTGTAGAAAATAAGAACGACGGAGCCAAAGATGTCCGAATTTGGAAAAACGACAAACTGAAATCTTGCTCAGAAGATGGTTTAGAATTTTTCTATGTAAAAATATTTAGGTTTCGGAAACATTTTATTTTCAACGCTTTTTAACTGATTAAATTGAAGTGAATTTACGCGCGAAATAAACTTACATATTTTCGGACGAAAATTTACCAGTTGCTATGTTAAACTAGACGTATTCCAAATATTAAATTTTTATTTCAAAATTTTATCGCTTAAAATTTCACAAAATTTCAACTAATTACGTTATTAAAACAGTTGAAATTTTACGGGTCGTTACACTCTCCCCCACTCAAAACTTTTCGTCCCCGAAAAGGAACGAGGTAGGAGAATAGAAACAACCAGAAAGAAAAACAGATTTGAAATATAAAATAACAATTTATTTAAACCATATAAATTCAAATTTTAATTAATTGATATTCAATAATTGATTTAATCCATTTGATTTCACTAAAATCAATCTCAACTATTTCTAAATTCATTATCCTATTATCCAATTATCTTAAATTTACAATTTCTAAAACCATAAATTTGTATAGTCTTTTATTATAATCATATTTTCTTCAACAATTTTAAATTCTTCTTTATTCCAAATTATTGTTAAATTTATTCTACTTAACATATCTACTCACATATATTTAACCTATATAAATTAATTTAAAACATAAAAGTTTCGATTTAAATTAATTTACATCTATTAATTTCTTTTAAATTCAAGGTATTTTCATATGTTGATCGAATTTCAATTTATTAATTCTTTCAAACAAATTCATTTCATTATTAACTGAGTTTTACTTATTATCCTATCTAACTCTATTAACATCTTTATAATCAAACTTAAGTGTATAACATTTATTATAAACACTCATATTTTATTTATAAATTCAATTTATCTTATATATTATCCAATTACATATTCAACTTCTGAATGATTTAGGTAAGTTGTATTAGAATGCAGTTGAATAATATACAAATAAAATTTTCCCAATTCAATTATTCAAGTTTAAATATTTATTTCAAATTTTGGTTTATTTATAATTGAAATCATCCTTTAAAAAAATTTAAGAATTTGATTTCCGATTAGCTTTAAACAATTTAGAGATATATAATATATTTATATCAATTAAAATTAAATTTTAAAATAAGATACCCATATATATGTAAATCAAAATAGACTGAAAAATTCAAAAAAAAAAAAAAAAAATTTCTCAAAAACAAAACCGTAGCAAAGCTACAGAATGGTTTCTCCACTTCGAAACTCGAAAATGAACGTCGATGATGCGGCCGCCATCACCGAAATTATTTTCCAGCGACGAAGAGAAGAGCACTGATTTCAACATTTTAAAATTCTTTGAAACGATTTATATTCGAAAATATTTTCAATACTATATACTTTTAAAATTTTAAAACCAAAGTTCGAAATCACCGGAAACTAATAAATTCTCAAATTTCTGAATTAGATTCATTTCAAATTCCAATCAATTTATAAACCATATTTATAAATTCATTTAGAACAATAAATGAAAATCAAATATTATCATTTTTGGACAAAAGATTCATTAAAAATTTAATTTCATAATATAATCATACAAACCTTAATTTTATTTACCAAATTTGAAAACGATATTGTGTCAGTTTGCTCTGCTCAAGTGTTTTGGAAATCCTATCGATAGCGTTGATCAGACGAATCGATCGGAAACCCAAATCAACATCAACAACTCAAACAACACAATATATATTAAAACATTTTTATATAAATTTACAAATACACTTCTTTGCTCGACGATACAGGGATGAATTTCAAAATAAGGATAGGGTTTCAAATTTTATGGACTCAAGTTAAAGAGAATTCTGATTTAAATACAAGTTTGAAAGAAAAGATAAGATGATTCAATTGACAGAATCGGGTTGGATAAGCTTATTTAATTTTCGGGCAATCTTAACCGGATCGTCCGTAACTTCAAGAATAAGATCGATGTAGAAATTTGAGGCAAATCGACATTCGATCTCAAGAAATAAAATTCAGGTATAGCAGGAAATAGATAGCATCGTAAACCGAGGATACAGAAATCTCCGGTAAATCAAGACTTATTATAAAGGAGTTTTGCTCCTTTACGAATCATTCGAAGTTTGGCGAGACCGCCGATTCACTATAAGGGTCATTCGAAGTGGAGTTAGGTGATGCTCCAGAATTGAAAGGAGACGAATAGTGAGGGACACGAATGAATTTTGAAACCGAGAGGACATTTCAAAATTCAAAGGGATCGAGTCAAAAGAAAGAGTTTGAAACTCGAGTGAGATTGATTCTGTAGATACCTTTACCCTATATGTTGAGTTTTGCCTAGAGCTACCAAAGCTCTGATACCAACTGTAACGACCCGACATTTTGGACCATTCGCATCCATTATAAGTGTATAGGTAGACACTCATGCCGGAGTTGAATTGCTCAAAATACCGCGTTGTTAATTTAAATTGGCAAAACTGAACATATACAGTAAATAAATAATCACAGATCACAGACACAGAGTAATAAATGCAGCGGAAACAAAAGAGATAGTAGTTCATGAAGCTACTATATGAATATATAAAAATACATCAGAGTTTACAACAGAAGAGTAATACGATACATCAGATACAAATCAGAATACATCACTGGAATCATCGAATACTGAAAGCAGAATAGATGGCTGGATCTTCAAGCAAAGCTCCAACTCCAAAGGTGAGTCTCGAATACTGGTACACTCAGTCTGACCCGAGCGTAAAGCAAAAACACAAGACACTCGAGTCAGGATTAACATTCTTATATTAATAAATCCAACTCAAGTGAAATAGCAATTGAAATACAAGTAACTCAAAGGATGTTTGGAATAACCATCCTTTAAGGGTCCGTTAAACTATCTACTAGGTAGTAAGGTACGCTAAGTAGACAATGTCTATCAGTAATATAAAGATATCAAAGTAGGGTTAAGCAGGGCCCATACACCTCTTAACCTGTTTATTCCCAAAAGCATATACAAGACCGTAGTTTCCCCAAAACTGGAAGTCACCAGAGGGCAATCCATATACTAAAGGTACAAATCAAAATCGTAGTGGTCGCGCATAAATGGAATACAAGTATGACAAGGCACATGAGGCAATACCTAAGGTAGTGATACTACCGTTCGCCTGATCCGGACTGGTGAGAACGCAACGCCGCAGCGCCCGCAACACCGTGAAACACACTCCCAAAATCAAGGGTGCACCAATCGACAACAAGTATAAGTAGTTCGAAGAAGTGTGTCCACTTGAGGTAGCTAATCCTCCATTGGCCCGGCACAGCTCCTGTTTTAGTCATTTCCAATTTGACACAAGTGTCAAGGCTATCCATTATCGTTCTCTTTCTTCAGTCAACACGTACATCATTCCAACCACTTCGTTCTGGATCAACACTCCGCGAATGTTAGTTATTAAAGTGGTTTTCGGTATCGACAGAGAGTATGTCCATATCCGATCCCGGTCTCTTTAATAACTTCCGTAATTATTTCACCGATTGGTCGTTTAATATATTTCAAAACCAAATCAATTTCAATTCAATTAGAATTCGTAAATCAACATTTCATTTGTCTTTCTGAACCAATTTCCAATATTTACGTTTCAAAACTTCCAAATTACCATTCAAAATCTTATAATACAATTTCGATTTCAAATATCGATTCAAGTTCGTATAGTAGTTTCATTTCAAAATCATTAAATTAATTTAATTCAACATTCAAATCAATTTAAATTCATTTATCTATCTCGTTCAATATTCGTTAAGTTACTTTATCATTCAAAACAATTTCTATTAAATTTCCAATTCATTAAATCAATTTCTTAAGTTCAACTTCATTAAATCAACTTACATTTTTGAATTAAATTAAATTCGTCAAATCAATTCTTTCAATTACAACTCTTACATTGATTCCAAAAATATCACATTTTCATTTCTTGTTAAAGAAATTCAATTTCACTTATTTACTTTCTTAAATAATTTTCCAAAACTTAAATAATAAAGAAAACTCAATTTCAATTATTTACGAAGTAAATTCACTTATTCCAAAGTTCAATTTTCTTATTAAAGAATTCAATTCAATTTAATCATTAAACCATTCAATCTCATTTAATTATTAAATAATTCAAAACTTAATTATTAAATAATTTCAAAGTTTAATAATTTCAAACTTAATTATAATTTCAAACTTAATTATTAAATCATCTCAAAGTTTAATAATTTCAAACAAAATTTTTAAATCATTTCAAACTTAATTCAATCATTTCTCAAATTAAACATCGTTCTTTCATCAATTTCATTTTTTAATATTTTGTTTCAGATTTTTAAATATTAACATTTTCCTTTCATTAAAAATTCAAATTTCAACTTCATTTCAAAACCATATTATTTATTCAAATAAAATCTTCGTTTTATTTTAAATCAAATTATTGACCAATCGGGTTTTATTTAATTTCCTATCCTAGGTCAAAGTTCAATTTGGGTATTTATCATTTCAACCCGATTCCAATTCAATTCCAAAATCAAAGCATAGTAAAGGGAACTTGCAGTGTGATAACAGGGATGGTGTCAAAGTAAATAAACAAGCAATAACAACAATCAATAACAATCACATAATCAATTCAAATAATTCCGAAATAACCGTATTAATTCGTATTGTTATTTGTACGAATTAATATAATTATTTCTAGAATCTACACTATCATTTCATGTAGATTAAAGATTATTACATTACGGTTTTTCACTTGTCATATATTTACAATTTCATCCATCATCAATTTAACAACATACATTCAGTGGTTCAAGATGTAATTAAACAAATCCTACGTGTCAATAAATTCAACAGTTAAAGGGGTCACATTATACAAATGTCAGTTAATCAAATTTAACATTTAATTATCCTATATCAAGTTCAATTTCATACTATTTATCATTTTAACATTAACAATTTAACGTCCAATATAAACATCAACAATCAATCAATTTCAGCCAAACTGTATTATCATTGCCTAAATAATTAACAGATAAAGGTGTCAGATGTCATAGGTGAACTGATACAGGTAATAGCATATAAAACAGTGTAATTAACTAACAGCAGCCTATTTCAATTGTCGTTTCAATTGAAATCAAATTTAATAAATAAAAGAACGTTAATCGTGAGTGATTGCTCACCTTTCGAGGCTGGAGAATTTGACGAAGAAGTGAGTTACGAATCCAAGCATGAATTCCAAATCAAAGCTAGATGGATACGGACTCAACGGACAAGCTGATAGATAGAAATTTACGAAATTGAATCAGAATTGGATTGATGAAGATAAATGTATAAGTGATCACGTATATATAACTATCTACAACCATTTGTATAAAATCATATTCTAAATGCTCAAACACATTAAATTAAATATATATATTTAAAAATCACTAATTTAAAATAAAACATACATATTAAAAATCATTGTATATACATTATTATCATTATATTTTTTTTTTATATTACGCACATTTATATTGAATATATAAGTATTTCAAATTCTATTGTTTAAATTAAATATACATATGTTAATATCAACTTGTATACATAGTATCTTTAACATCAACGCTTTATTGAAATCAATATATATATGTGTATTAGATATGTAAACAAATATATATGCAAATCTATAGACACCTGTATGTGCCATAACATATAAATTAATAATATATATATGTGTGTGTATATACTCAAAATGTGCAGACTACCAAACCGTACATATGCAGACTTGATTTTGAAAGCAATAGTAAATATACCAAAGCAGTTCAACCATTGCTTATATACGTATTACTGTATACTTTATATTCTCAGAACCAAAACAAGATAGAACGGACTAAGGTAAGTTACAAATCAACTTATAAACATACAGAATAACGTATATATTTAATATAAATAATATTATATCTAAGTTGTGAGTACAATATATAACGAAAATATAAAGTAACGAATACATAAAAATGTTATATCTGAGTTGTGAATACAATGTTAATATTAAACAATATTATATTATAATTAATATAAAGTAAAGTATATAAGTTGGTTAATATTCTCAGATCTAAACATAAAGTAACATGCGTATGTGGACTGACATTTGCAAACAACAGTGATATATATAGCTTATATTGATTTGTATATAACAGATTGCATAAAGCAAAACAAAAACAAACTAATATATATATTTAGTCTGGTATAAACATAAAATACTTCACACACACAAATGACAGCACACGACTTTACATAACTCGGTTACTTCAACTATTAGAAATCGAACCACTTAGACTTATTATTCGTATAACACAATCGTTATTAAATAATAGATATACTGTACTATGTTTATACATACAACAAATAAATTAAATACATAAAATATCTTTAGTACAAACAACATATTTCGAACCCAGATAATAAAATAAAGTTGAACATATGGTACTTGTATTACATATAAATCAAACAGCAAAGCCAAACTAACTTAATTTGTTAATATATATAGGTTAGCAGATCTAATATAACTTATGTATTAATAACAACTTAATGTATATACAATAAAACATATATGCAATCAAAACATAATATAGGTATTCAAACAGCTAACAATTTTATATAACAAATAGACTTAAGAAAACGAAGCTTACTCCGGAGCAAGTTGGAGGGTAGTGGACGCAAAAGGGATTCGACGGCGTGGAGGAGTGGAGAGGGCAGCGGCGGATGATAAGGTGTATGGGCGGAGGTTGGTAGGTGCACTCGGTTGTAGGGGAGAACTGGTGTTCGTGCGCCTGTTATGGTGGCAGCACGAGGTGAAACAGCGGACAGAAAATGAGGGGCGGTGGAAAAGGTTCTGGAGCACATGCTTTGGCGTTGGGAGGGACTTGGTCGGAGCTGGAGGAGGGATACGCGGCCGAAGGTGACGGAGGCTACTGGAGGAGAGGCTGTCAGTTTGAGGTGGGAAGATGGAGGCCATGCCGAGAAAAGAGGTGAGTTTGAAGTAGATCGGGTTGGTTGCGTGCTTTGGCTTGTAATAGGGAAAAGAAATGCAAAAGTTTTTCAAGCAAAATGAAATGGATCTGGGCAAGGAAGAAAGAAAGTCAGGCAAAAGGTAACGTGCCCTTTGATAAATATATTTCAAATGAAACTACTAGAAAGTAAAGAGGCACGTTGGGCAGTGGGACAGTAAAGACTAGAAAATAAATTGAACGTTGGAAAAAGCGATTGTCAACCCTTGAATTTCGAAAGAAAAATAATAAAAGCAATGGCTAATTAATTGATACGGTCTATAATTCAAAGGTTCAAACGTACCGATACAGTAGGCGTTACGCAAAGTGCAACGTGCAACGGAACTCCGAATTTAACAATCGAATATACCGTAGAGATCGGCACGACTAGACGATCAAAACGGTATATAGAAATCAGTGGTACGATCATCCGATAAAAATCGATATCGGTACTAGAATACTGCTATTTTGCAGAAAATAAGAACGACGGAGCCAAAGATGTCCGAATTTGGAAAAACGACAAACTGAAATCTTGCTCAGAAGATGGTTTAGAATTTTTCTATGTAAAAATATTTAGGTTTCGGAAACATTTTATTTTCAACGCTTTTTAACTGATTAAATTGAAGTGAATTTACGCGCGAAATAAACTTTCATATTTTCGGACGAAAATTTACCAGTTGCTATGTTAAACTAGACGTATTCCAAATATTAAATTTTTATTTCAAAATTTTATCGCTTAAAATTTCACAAAATTTCAACTAATTACGTTATTAAAACAGTTGAAATTTTACGGGTCGTTACAGAGTATATCGCTGATAACCTTCAACTACATAATCTCTGAGCTCGTACGTCTCAGAGAAGAGTGTTAAGCTAAGAGAATAAATTCTCCGCCACCAACAGAAATGTATTTGAAAGAAATTTGCTTTATATCTCAAAGTGTAATTTCAGACACATAACCATACAAGTCTGTTCCGGGTTCGAACAGAACCGAAGGCACTTCCAAAGAAGCCCTTGCAATTCGGGTATTCACAATCCCGATCGAACTTCCCATCACAAAGGAAATCTCTATACCGTAGCTAACTGTGCAGAGACAATCGATAGGTCATCCTATCGTTTTCAAAAATACCCAGTCTTCACCACCGGTCTTCAAATGTTATCCATATCGTCATATCACTTATTCGGAATGGGTTATATGACACAAAGGTCCTTTCCCGGTTAAACCGAATAGTGAGCACAATATTTAAAACATATGGATATAGGGATTTCAATTAAGTCACAACTTATTACCCAAGTACTTTCCTTTAAATGGTTTAAACAAATTACCATTTTAAATCTTTAAACAAAAAGATTTACTTCACAAAGTTTACCCAGTTTCACAAAGATTCATTCACAGATTCCCAAATCATTTCCCATTTCAATTGGATTAACCCATTAAATCTTTAAATCAAGATTTAACTTATAGCTTTCAAAACTATTCACAATTCAAGTATTTAATAATATAAAAGATACACCTTTTAAAATCTTCTTTGATTTCAAGATAAAGTTTAATCATCTTCACAAAGGTTAATTCATAGTTTTTCCAAACTATTCATAATTTCATTTCAACTTGAAATGTTTCAATACAAATTGGAAATATTTTCACTTTATGAAAGCTATTATTATTTGAAAACAGATAGTTTTCGTTTTGGGAAAAACTGTTTACAATTACACAGTTTAAAGCCATCCAAGTATAAAACTGGGATTTAAACTTAAATTTCCAAAACCATATTTTAAATGGTTAAAAACCCATATAAACACCTTTTATAACTTGTACAATCTTTTAGACCATAGTTCCAAAATCATTGAATTCAATTTCAAGTATTGAATTCAAAATTTAAATCAAATGATTTAAATTCCAATTTTTATTAAGTTATTTAAAATAACTCTTATTTTTGAATTTCATTTTTGAAAACTTTCAATTCCAATCTCCAAAACTAATTTAGATTCAAAAATTCAATCTTTAGAATTGTCAAAAATCTGTGACTTAATCGATTTCCACGTGAAATCCACATTGGTGTGTGTATGGTGTAGTCTAGGGGTTTAACACATTAGTGCAACAACATCCAACCATCATAAATCAGAACACAGAAATACAGTTGATAAGCGGTATAAACTATAATGTTTATCTTTAATTCACAGATCACAGATATATATATATATCACAGATAAACAAATTACAGATCACAACACAAATCAGGATATATCACAAAGCATCACATATCAGAGATATCAAACAATTCAACATCCAATATAATCCAAACATCCATAAGTAGGATTAATTTAATTATCTGACTAATTTAAATCAGGTAAATTTCTATGAATAAATTTTACTAGTTATGGTAAATTAATAATCAATTAATTACAAAAACATTTATTAAGTTATCCTTTAATTGATCATAAATTAACCCTTAATTAATAACTAATACTTAATTAATTATCCTTAATTAATTACCAAAACCGATAAAATTTCCTTATAAATTTCCAAAGTTATTTCCTTTTTAAAATAAATTTCTTTATCTCTTCAAATCTATTTAAAAATCCAAATTTTAAATAAATTCTTCAACTTATAATAATATTAATCGAAATCCATTTATTAAGCCTTTTCTCCGTAATTTGAAATTTTATTCAATAGGGTTTAAAAAATAACTTTATCTTTTTAAAACTCCTTTTTAATTTATCCAATTCTCAAAAATAAGTTTTAAAATAAACTTTCAACTTGAATTTTAAAAATCCAATTTTTATTTATTTTCGGTATCCAAGGATACCAAAAATATATTTGGCTAACCTATAGCCTTCAACAATTTCAATCACAAAGATAATCACACAAAGATTATAAATAATCAACACACAACATATGAAATAATTTCAAATGTTTGATGAATCCAGTTGGATCCCTCCAACCTGTTTTCCTGCATCCACAGATGTTAGCACCATACCAATTCCACTTCGAGGTGGAATATCGCGGTATATGGGATTTATAAAATACTATCCGCTATTATGCGGTGCAATAGGGTCTCATCCTCTATATAATGCGGGAAATCAACTCCAAATACATATATAATACCAATTCCACTTCAAGGTGGAATATCGCGGTATATGTTTTTAATATAATAACCTCCGCTTAATATGCGGCGTATATGGTCTATTTCAATGCAACAAATGACAACCATCAATCCAAACACACAATCAACCAATTTTAAATTTAACTGTTTAAAATTTAAATCGAAACACAATTCGATTGAGTGAGAAGTTCTCACCTTTGTTTTTATTTGCAATCCGTTCCATTCCAGATTGTTTTTCTTCACAGATAGTCGAGTTTGAATTCTTGAACGAAACCCTAGCTTCGCAAATCCCCTCCTCGCACCCTCCATCGTGTTCGAGTTTGTGTGCCACCGAGCAAATGCAAACGCTTCGACCTCGATTCGATCGAGACTCACCTCCAGCTACGCTTGCTCGCGCACGTGAATAAATTTCACTCTGACATCGAGCTCCTGCCTATGTGCCGCCGAGCATCCAGTTGGCTGCCTCAACGACAAACCCCAAACTCCCAGTTGCTTGCGATGCTCCGACGAGCCCTTCCGCGATGTACAGCCATTCACCATCCCAAAATCGAAGCTCACGATTCCAGGAAAGCCGAGGTTAACCTGAAACTGATTCGTGAATCGGGAATGAAATTCGTTCATATGCGAGAAACGAATCGTTCCAAATTCGAAAAAGAACGGCCATGATTATTTTCTCTATGAAGTTGTTGATTTTCGAATGAGAAAAGGGGAACGAAGAAATTAAAGGAGCGGCCATTGCTTCGTTTTTAATTTTTTTTCTCTTCGATCGAACTAGTTCGGCTGTAAATATCAAAGAGGGAAGCATATAGAGGAAGGTAGGCTATAATAATTGAAGAAGGACGGAAATGAAAAGGTGTGATGGTGAAAGGAAGTAGGCTGAAGTTGACTAGGGTATATAAATTTATATTTTAACTTAAATTCAAATTCAAACGTCTCGATAAAAGCAACTTAAAAACTTGACCTCCAATCGAGGCGTGCCGCTAGGCGTCTATAATGTTATATCCCTATTCCGAACGCAATGGAAAAGGTTCCGAGGCCTAACTCGATCGCATGTAGAAGATATCGTTTTGAATCAGCTATTAAATTAAAATTCCAATTTAATTTTTCAACGCGTTTGCTTATCGTACGGCCAAACAACAACTCCGATTACTATGAAAATTGAAATCTGATAATAATACAATATTACGGATCCAACGGAACTGGTTTCGTCGAATTCCGAGACTGTGCCTTGGAAAGCTATTTTCAAATATCGATTTATATTATCCAATTAAATCACTATATTTGAATTTTAATTCATTCAGCTTACAAATTTCAATTGTTAATATTTAAAATCAATTAAATATACGAATTTCAAATGACAGAAATTCTGGGTCGTTACAGTTGCGGTAGTCTTTCCATGATGGAGGAAACTTCCCTGTTATGGCTTCAACCGAGAAAGATTCTCCAACTTTATGGCCTTCTGACTCAAGTTCATGAATGATAATTTGAAGTTCATGCAATTGAGTAGTCACTGATTTGGAGTCTACCATCTTATAGTCCATGAATTTGTCTACAATGAATTTCTTCAGACTCACATTCTGCGTCTTGTACTTTGCGGCAAGTGCATTCTAGAGGGCCTTTGTTGTCTTCAAAGGCTGATATACTACCAAGTGTGATAAATAAACTACAAGGGTGATAAATAAACTACCAAGTGTACCTTATGCTCAACAGCCCTAGATAATTACTTAATCGATTATTCATACAACCTTAAACAATTTGAAGTATCATTCCCTAAACTTCCCATAAGCCAACAACATAGAATTTTAAATATTATTTAAGTTTATTCTATTGGTTTTTTTTTCACAGTATCTACCTTTCATTTATTTTAATTCTCATTCGTTTGTACAAGATCATCTTTTATTAACTTACATTCATTTACTTACATAAAATTTTTCCATTCAATATTTAGAAACATCAATGAATCAATTCTTAAAATATTATATAAGGTTCTTTGCAATTTAGTTCACAGTTATTATTTACTTATATAACTTGATTTCCATCTAATATTAATATTCATAAATGAATCATTTCATACTTAAGTGTTTCTACTTTTTTATCCACATTTATTCTTTCTTATATAGTATCATTTAATATTAAATACATTTATGAATCATTTTTGTTACCTAAGCCTTCACGTGTATAATATTCTATTACATATTCATATTTAACATTTCAACTTTTTTTAACATTTCTGGTAATTTTTACATATGTTTTTAGAATGTAATTGAGTGTTATACATTTATCTTATTCATTTAGTTAACAAAAATGTTCAATAGTTTACATTTTCTTAATTTTCATTATCTTTTAATTTACAAGTTACAAATCTCTAATTTCTTTACAGTTTCACTAAATACTTAGCTCCTAATTTCTTATTTCTCATTTTAGAAGTTTCCAACTATTAGAATTCCACATTTCTACAACTGAAAATCATTAATTAACAGGAACTTAAGAATTCAAATACCGGGTTCATTTCAAATCATTTTTAAATAATATATATATATACACTCATATCTTTTATATATCAAATAATATTCAGAAATTTTAGATCAAAATCTATTTATTAAACCAAATGTGTAGCAAAGCTACTAAGCGGTCTCCCCCACTTTGAGACTCAAAAATGAATGTCGATGATGCGGCCGTCATCACCAAAATTATTTTCCAGCGACAGAAGAGAGGAGTACAGAACTTACTTCCTTTTCAAAATTCTTTTAAAACATTTCTAACTGTTAATTCATAGCGTCTGTCTACCCACAAACTAACACAATACAATATTGTGTCCGTCTACCCTGTTCAAGTGTTTAGAAACCCCCATCGATGCCATAGCTTCCTATGTACCGACCATAATTCATAAATACTCAACAGAACAAATTAACACAATACAAAACATTTCTATAGCACTAACAAATACACTCACTCATATATATACTCTCAAACTCATTCTAGGGTAACTATCTGTAACAACCCGCATATTTTACGATTATATATTTAAATATTTTATTTAAATATAGCATCATTAGTCGGATTTAAGTCCGAAAAGCTACTTTTTGCAAACAGCCGAATTAGGACTCAAGACCACTCCCATTGAGTCCAAAATGGCGTTTGCAACCTTTTTGAGTATAAACATTGATATGTTTGGAGCTAGCTAAAATTTTGACCTTTTCACATAGGGCTTTGGGTTTGGGTTTCAGCCCATTAACCTAACATATCAACCCAACTCCACTCCACTCCTCTTCCTTACTTCATAATATTTCCTACAACTTAAGCTTTAGCAAAAATGGTGGTGGAGATGGGAAATTAAAATCCTAAACCCTAGTTTCTTTAGCAAATCCAAGTTTTAGCTCCAAATTCAAAGTGAAGCTTAGGTAAGTATCTCCTTCTTTTACTCCATCTCAACCTCTCTCCAATTTCAGAAATTTCCTATAACCTAACTTAGGAAATACTTGCTTTTGATCTTAGTTTGGAGCTTCTAGAGTTGAGATTGAAGAGTGGTTGATCCTCCTTTGTTTTCAAGCTTCTTCCTCCTTGTTTTTGTGTAAAAGGTGAGATTTTTATCTAACATCTATGTCTATATCTATCTTTGTTGTTAGGTATGAATTCCTAACATCTATTCATGATCATTTGATTTTGATTTGAATTGATATGGTTGATTTACCAATTTTTGAATTTTGAAGTCCAATTTTTGTGAAAATCCTACAATGGATGTTTGGATATGATGTTTGGGGTGTATCGAAGAGCTTATAAGGCCGGGTTGTCGTTTGGCGTAAATCCTTAGTCGTCGTTGCGTGCTCGATCGCTCCCGAATCGATTTGGCCATTATGGCCTAGGCAAATTGTTGCCTTTACCAGGTGTTCAGACGTCTGGATACCAATGCCAGACGTCTGGTTTTGCCTCTTGGAGAAAAATAATACACTGCGGAAAAATAAAAAGGGCAGTGACTAATTTAAGACGTCTGAATTATCGTTCTAGACATCTGAAAGGATGTCAGATGTCTGATTAGTGATTTCAGACGTCTGGTTGGTTTTCTGGAATATTTCCAGAAACCAAAACCAGACATCTGGATTTACCCCCAGACGTCTGAAAGGATTTCAGACATCTGATTTTAGGCTTTAGACGTCTGGATGGTTTTCTGGAATATTTCCAGAAACCAAATCCAGACGTCTGGAACAACCCCTCAAACGTTTGGAAATTCCCAGTTTTGCCTATTTGCCTAATTTTGAGTAAAATTCCAATGTTAATCGATTTTTGTCGATCCGATTAGTTGTTATCACTATTATCGACTTTGATGACTTCTTTCTTTTGATTTTTGGGAATATCTGTTTGATGGATTTAATATCGATTTCTATGGATTTGATTCACGTCTTTGAATGTGAATCTCTGGTGATTGATTGTTTTTACAATCATTTTTGTGATTTGTCACTTTCAAACGCAAAGGTTTCTATACTAGTAGTAACTATTCAAACTCTTATACAAAGATGATTTCAACTCTATTTTTAATACAAAGCTCGTTTATAAAACCGTTTTCCAACCTATTAGTATATACAAACCTTTACCTCATTCGTATGAGAAATCTAATTGTCACGTACGGGAATTTTCGACTTTCGAAAATTCGACATCGATACTCACTTTATCGACTACCGAGCAATCGAGTGTCGGAAACTCCAGTAGTGAGGGTTTTAGAAAGAAAAAGTAGAAGAACAGATAGAAGAAAAAGAGAAGAGAAGAAGAAAGCAGAAGAAGAAAGAAGGACAACAGAAAACACATCAGAATAGAAAACAATATCAGAATCTTACACATCGCAACGGAACAATATACAATAGATAATTACTAGTCTTTTAAAACAAAGAACTATACCATTTTATACATACATCAATCATCAGAGTCAATATACAACAATGGACAGTTATATAAACTTGTCCTCATACAGAATACACAGCGGAATAAATACTATCAGATACAAATACTACGTCTCGTCATCCAGCTCATTTCCAAAGCTCCAGAATATCCAGAGTATCCTGATAATCTAACTCTAGACTGCCCGTGTGGAAATTGGTGGGCACCCAGAGTTTAGAAGGGAAACAATAAACTCCGAGTCAGTCATGGTGACTGGTGTGAGATCGTAAAACAGTTATTCTTTAAAACAACAACAGTAAATTTTAAAGTCAATTCGAAATGCTTTTGGGAAAATGAAACTACCATAAGACCTCCCACCACACACACAATGCAAACGCAGAATTGGAGGAGATTTCTTCTTATGATAGTCAAAGATGCTTACTACGCAAAAATCAAATTCTTTTTGATATTATTATTAGTGCATAGTGTAGAAAACATTTCGAAAGTATAATATTAATCTTAGCCAGCATAGGCATTCCGCACTTATGCCTACTATAGCTACTATGTTCAATAGCAGGTTACCGCCACATTCCATAGCAGGTAATACAACTAAAACCATACAAGTCGCGTATTGTTTCCTTGGATTTCCAACAAATGGTCAGGCTAAGGAACTTCCTATCCACGATGGGTACGTCCCTAGAATAGACGACCCGAGAACCTAACCGGATCTCTGCCAACACAAGGCCGGGTTACCTCTGCAAAAATAGGTAACTACTGACACGCGTATGCCATCCCCCGATCGTAACCGATCTTCCCGAGGATCCCCGATTTCCAACAAACCACATAGATAATAATGCAGCAACCACATAGGTTAAGTATCTGGGCTCCATACCATGATACCACCTCTATCCAGAAGGAATGACATACACTAAGGGGCGCTACTCCCTAGAACCTTGCCGCATTCTTCCTGTTTCGACCATTTCCGGGGTGTGAGGCTCGACGAAGTCTCGTCCACAAAGCTACGCTTTCTCAAAAAGCCCTGCTTCGGGTCAAACAAAATGATCAACCTATGATCACAAAGATATAAGATCAAACAAATGATCATATCACAGATGATCAAACACTGATCATTTCACAGCAACACTCAGTATGCCACGTTACCAAATTGGGATATATCGCTGATAAATTTCAACTACATAACCTCTGAGCTCGTACGTCTCAGAGAAGGGTGTTAAGCTAAGAGAATAAATTCTCCGCCACCAACAGAAATGTATTTGAAAGAAATCAGCTTTATATCTCAAATTGTAACGTCAGACACATAATCCATACAAGTCTGTTCCGGGATCGAACAGAACCGAAGGCACTTCTCACGAAGCCCTTGCATTTTCGGATAAATTTTCTAATCACGTCAGGACTTCCCGTCACTAAGGGTGATAAAACCTCTAAATCGAAGATCAGTCGATGTAGAGTAACTCGACGGTAATCCTTCCGTTTTCGAAAATATCCGGTCTTCAACACCGGTCTTCAAATGCGATTCACAACGACGTATCACATATTCGGAATGGGTTATACGACCCCATGGTCCTTTCCCGGCTAACCCGAATAGTGAGCGATTATTCAAAAATAAGTGTGGCATTCAAATTCATCCAATTCACAACAAATACCATTCAAGGTAATTATTGATAGTCGGTTATTTAACTATCAATAAAGATGCGCAACATCATCAGATCCCAAATAATTTTCCAAATTATTTTATCTTCCAAAATATCTTTACTAGATATAAAATTTCCACACTTCAAAAATAAATCAACGTTTATTTTTCTAAACAGTTTCCCTTTCCTTTATAAATTCCATAGTGAATTTATATCTTCGAATATCTACTAATATTCGATTTTCAATCGTTTTCAAATATTCAATTTCAATTTATCTTTAAGAAGATAAAATCTCAAAACGTTTCATTTCATTTTGGAAAACATTCCATACTTATTCAATAATAAGTGTTTCACAAATCTTTTATTTTCAACATTTGAAAATATTCGATATACTTAAATCAATATTAAGTACATATTCATTCTTTAAGGAAATCATTCTTTTTAACAACATCTATTTGAGTCAAAACGAATGTTACGTAAAACATCGTTACGACGACTCAAAATCACTAGTATAGGGATTCGAATTTTTAAGATAGATATATAAATCCCAATACTATATAAAACATTTCCTTTCGGAAATCATTTACTATAACAACAGTGTTATAGTCCACCATTTCCTTCTACTTCTCGAAAACGTCTATTTCAACAATAAATGTTGAAATCTATGTATTCGATACTTAACACGTTTTAAAACATCTTTTAAAACAGTTACTTCATTTTTATAATATCGCTTTCCCAAAACCATATCCATTCTACTTCAAAAATATATTCACTGTCCAAAATCGTGAATATACTTCATTTAACCAAATTTCAAACTTTACTACACATTTATTTCAAATAAAAATTCGCTATCCAAAAACGCGAATATATCTTCTTTAAATAATCTTCTATATTTAATTTATCAAATTCAATTGATTTTCGAATTTATAAAACAATGTTTATAAATTCTATTTCTCTCTTATAACAACTTGCTTTATAAACTCTCTTAGATAACCTTCCATAATTCATTTATCAAAATTGAGTGATTTTAGATTTATAAAACAATTTTTTTTTTTAAAAATTTCTTTTACGCCTTATAACAATTTCAGCTTCAAAAATCATTTTATCAGCAAGTTCTATTTATATTCCATCTAAGGGCAAAAAATCAAATTTATAAGTAGATTTTCTTATAAATCTTTTATTCCACAATTTCATTCACATTTTATAACTTCATAATTTATCAATCTATAAATTTCATATCTTCACATTTTATAATTATAAAATTTCATATCTTCACATTTTATAATTATAAATTTTCATATCTTCACATTTTATAATTATAAATTTTTAGGCGTTTATTTATTTAAAAATAAATCAACTCACAAATTAAATAAAACGTCTATTCCAACAAATCACTTTAAAAACCCTTTTAAAGTAAAAGATGTTATTTTTAAACTTCAAAACTGAATCCGATGGTGCAACGCATCAATTAGTCCATCACAACATCAAACATCATATATCATCATATGATGACAGAATATATATCAACATCTGTAAATAAATAAATACAGTTGAGGAATCCAGTTGGATCCCTCCAACCTGTTTCCCTGCATCCAAAGATGTTAGCACAATACCATTCCACTTCGAGGTGGAATATCGCGGTATATGGGTTTTTATAAAAATCCGCTTACTAACGGCGCAATAGGGTCTCATCCGCTATACGAGGCGGGAAATCATCAATCCAATATATACATATGCCAATATGTATATATTGCTATATATAATAGATATATCCTACTATATCTAATACCACATCCAATAGCAATCAATATCAGTCAATCAATAACTGTCATACAAAATATATTTTGAGTGAGAAAATAATCTCACCTTTGCTTTTTATTTTGCAATCCGTTTCCAATTCTTCTTCTGTTTTCTTGATTTAACCTTGTATAAATAAATTTATACAATTTATTAATTTTCGAAATAATCGAATAAATTTATTTCGTTTTAACAATTAAATCAACTATTGATTTTATTTCAACTAATACCATTGACTTTAAACCAATTTCTTTTAAATAAATTTATTTTAACTAATTATTTTACTTTAAATTAGTATCTTTAAATCAATTTCCTTTTAAATCAGACATTTTGAAAACTGCCTATCAGAGAATTTTCACTTTATTCTGTTAATATCAAATTAATAATCTCTAACAAAATGAAGTTAAACAAATTTTAAACCAATACCTTACTGCATATACCTCTCAGCCTCGTCCAGAATACACGTCGACGTCGCCGACTACAACTCCCCCAAATTGACCCCACCGCCACTGTTATCCATTATTGCCGTGCTCAGACGTCACCATCGCCATGGCCACGAACCTCGTCGCCACGCCTCGCTTTCCCACGCGACATCAAAACTTGCTGCCTCGACATCGCCGTCCACGCGAAACCCACAATTGTTCGTGAATCACCATCGACTGCTCACTTCGCGACGAGACACTCGCGACCACCATCTTAACTCGCGTACGTTTCGCGAATCCCCTCCCTTGTGCTCGACTTCCATAGCACCGCGATGCCCTAAATCAACTTCCTTCGTTCGCGCGAGCGCGCGCACAATTCCAGTCGCCTCGCGACCATCCCATTGCGAAACCCTCCACCATGGCTCGATTCAATCCATCTTCGAACTTCCCGAAATCGCCTGCTCGGCCATTGACGAACGAGAGTGTTTTCGTTCGGTCTGAAGGGAAAAGGAATTTGTGAATTTAAATGGGAAAGGCGACCATTTTTTCTTTCGTTTGTTTTTCTTTATTTGAATGAATTCGAACTGAGGAATGGGGGAGAGGACGTGATTATTAAAAATTTGAAGGAGCGTGATTATCGGCTGAAACAGAGGGGCGGGTTTAAAGGAGAGGAACGTGCTGTCTCTGATCAAAAATTAAAATTAAAATTAAAATTTGAAATTGATTAAATTCCAATGCGTTTAGGTGTCGTGTGCGCACAGAACAACTCCGAACGCTGCGAAATTTGAAATCCGATAATAATTCGATATTACGGACCCAATGGAACTGGTTTCGTCGAATTCCGAGACTGCGCCTCGGACGGCTATTTTTAAAATTCAATTTAAACGATATAAATTCAAAACTGAACAAATCGTTTTCAAACTCGATTCTGAAGCTTCTATTATCTTCAGTATCATCGATATAAATTTTAAAAGCTCTTGAAATATTTCTCTTCAGCTTAAATTTGGAGATTCAAATTTTTATTCGACTATCAATCGATTAAATTTTAAAGTGTAATCGCAGATTTCAAAATTAGATCGGGGATTTAAATTAAATTATCGTTCAAATATTTAAAATTAATTAAATATTCTCAATTTAATTTGGTCAAAATTCAGGGTCGTTACAGACTTCCCCCCTTAAAAGAATTTCGTCCTCGAAATTACAAGTCAAGAAGAAAAGGTCCTTAACTCGTCTATTATTTTCTCAATTCAGTAGTTTTATCCATTTATCAAAACAAATCTTTCTACTAAAGATTCGTTATCATTCAACTAAGTTTCCCACTTCAATTATAAGTTTCAAAACATCATTGTTTACTTCAAAATTCAAATTTAAACTTAAATTCAAATTTCAACTTCAAAATTTCTCAAAAATTTTCTAACGCCCTAAATTTCCGAAAACTTTCGCCAGCGTCTCCTTTGCGCGGCTAATACGGCACGACTACAAACGTCCCTACGGACTCTCAGATTTCAAAAAAGAAAAAGAAAAAGCCAAGCGGCTAGACCAGAAATCATCAAAAACTCATATTATAATTCAAATACATACCTTTTTCGAGCAATTCGAATTATCTGTGAAATAAATTTTCCAATCCCTTTATACACCTGTATATCCTACTAGCCATTATATCTAGTTACAGCATTCTATCATTTTGCAAATTCGATTACAAATTTTCAATATATACTTCTTATATCCTCTTTAAATTCGCTGTTGAAGTTACATATTCAATTCCGTTCAATTTTTCATTTCACATTCATTTGAACTTATAATTCACATTTTCAATTCTATTGGAATTCAATTTATCTTCATTTATGTTTGCTCCCAAAATTTATTTACAATTCACTATTTTGGTTTATAACCACTTGTATTAACCTGGATTTCAATTCGAATTCAATTTACATTCATGTACTTGCAATTGCAAATTGATTCATTCATTCTCAATTTTATTTTCATAATTCAATACTCAATTCCAGAGTCTTTTCAACCTTTTCAAAACCATTTTTGAAAACAATTCAAATCATCCTTTGAATTTTCTAAAACAAAATCCAAATTTTCCAAACAACTTTCAATTGAAACAATCGACAGCAATTCCTCTTTTGGAAACCCGAAAATGAATTCTAATGATGTGGCCATCATCATCAGGATTATTTTCCAGCGACGTAAAAGAGTTTAGAGCTTTTATCTTTTCAAAACACTTTTCCAACCTTTGAAATTCATTTTCAAATCCAAAAAGAATTTAAACTTTCCAAATCTTCAAAATTTTCAAATTCTTTTCAAAACATTTCCAAAAACTTCTCTGGAATTCCGTTTTAAATTACAATTCACATTTATAATTTACACTCTTTAAATTTCATTTGTATGTGAATTTATTTCTTAACTTTGAAGTTACGATTTCAATTTCTTATTCAATTTCAATGATAATAATTTACTATTATTACCTCCTAACATCCATGCAACCATATACTATAGTAATTCATAGAAAAAACATTTCTTTTCTATACAAAAATAGTTTTGGGCAAAATTATTTCATTTACCCTATTTTTTCGAAAACAATACTATGTCATCTTGCCTCGTTTAAGTGTTTAGAAATCTCTATCGATAATATGGCGTCCCACATACCGACCAAAATTCACAAACATCTCAACGGATAAGCAAACACAATATAAAACATTTTTATATTCACTAACAAATACGCGCTCGTATCTATTATTACACTCAACTCATTCTAGAGTACTACTGACTCTATCTCTAATGAGTAACACCCAACAGAGCAGGGTTGTCGCTTAACCATATGCTCTGATACCACGCTGTCACGTACGGGAATTTTCGACTTTCGAAAATTCGACATCGATACTCACTTTATCGACTACCGAGCAATCGAGTGCCGGAAACTCCAGTAGTGAGGGTTTTAGAAAGAAAAAGTAGAAGAACAGATAGAAGAAAAAGAGAAGAGAAGAAGAAAGCAGAAGAAGAAAGAAGGACAACAGAAAACACATCAGAACAGAAAACAATATCAGAATCTTACACATCGCAGCGGAACAATATACAATAGATAATTACTAGTCTTTTAAAACAAAGAACTATATCATTTTATACATACATCAATCATCAGAGTCAATATACAACAATGGACAGTTATATAAACTTGTCCTCATACAGAATACACAGCGGAATAAATACTATCAGATACAAATACTACGTCTCGTCATCCAGCTCATTTCCAAAGCTCCAGAATATCCAAAGTATCCTGATAATCTAACTCTAGACTGCCCGTGTGGAAATTGGTGGGCACCCAGAGTTTAGAAGGGAAACAATAAACTCCGAGTCAGTCATGGTGACTGGTGTGAGATCGTAAAACAGTTATTCTTTAAAACAACAACAGTAAATTTTAAAGTCAATTCGAAATGCTTTTGGGAAAATGAAACTACCATAAGACCTCCCACCACACACACAATGCAAACGCAGAATTGGAGGAGATTTCTTTTTATGATAGTCAAAGATGCTTACTACGCAAAAATCAAATTCTTTTTGATATTATTATTAGTGCATAGTGTAGAAAACATTTCGAAAGTATAATATTAATCTTAGCCAGCATAGGCATTCCGCACTTATGCCTACTATAGCTACTATGTTCAATAGCAGGTTACCGCCACATTCCATAGCAGGTAATACAACTAAAACCGTACAAGTCGCGTATTGTTTCCTTGGATTTCCAACAAATGGTCAGGCTAAGGAACTTCCTATCCACGATGGGTACGTCCCTGGAATAGACGACCCGAGAACCTAACCGGATCTCTGCCAACACAAGGCCGGGTTACCTCTGCAAAAATAGGTAACTACTAACACGCGTATGCCATCCCCCGATCGTAACCGATCTTCCCGAGGATCCCCGATTTCCAACAAACCACATAGATAATAATGCAGCAACCACATAGGTTAAGTATCTGGGCTCCATACCATGATACCACCTCTATCCAGAAGGAATGACATACACTAAGGGGCGCTACTCCCTAGAACCTTGCTGCATTCTTCCTGTTTCGACCATTTCCGGGGTGTGAGGCTCGACGAAGTCTCGTCCACAAAGCTACGCTTTCTCAAAAAGCCCTGCTTCGGGTCAAACAAAATGATCAACCTATGATCACAAAGATATAAGATCAAACAAATGATCATATCACAGATGATCAAACACTGATCATTTCACAGCAACACTCAGTATGCCACGTTACCAAATTGGGATATATCGCTGATAAATTTCAACTACATAACCTCTGAGCTCGTACGTCTCAGAGAAGGGTGTTAAGCTAAGAGAATAAATTCTCCACCACCAACAGAAATGTATTTGAAAGAAATCAGCTTTATATCTCAAATTGTAACGTCAGACACACAATCCATACAAGTCTGTTCCGGGATCGAACAGAACCGAAGGCACTTCTCACGAAGCCCTTGCATTTTCGGATAAATTTTCTAATCACGTCAGGACTTCCCGTCACTAAGGGTGATAAAACCTCTAAATCGAAGATCAGTCGATGTAGAGTAACTCGACGGTAATCCTTCCGTTTTCGAAAATATCCGGTCTTCAACACCGGTCTTCAAATGCGATTCACAACGACGTATCACATATTCGGAATGGGTTATACGACCCCATGGTCCTTTCCCGGCTAACCCGAATAGTGAGCGATTATTCAAAAATAAGTGTGGCATTCAAATTCATCCAATTCACAACAAATACCATTCAAGGTAATTATTGATAGTCGGTTATTTAACTATCAATAAAGATGCGCAACATCATCAGATCCCAAATAATTTTCCAAATTATTTTATCTTCCAAAATATCTTTACTAGATATAAAATTTCCACACTTCAAAAATAAATCAACGTTTATTTTTCTAAACAGTTTCCCTTTCCTTTATAAATTCCATAGTGAATTTATATCTTCGAATATCTACTAATATTCGATTTTCAATCGTTTTCAAATATTCAATTTCAATTTATCTTTAAGAAGATAAAATCTCAAAACATTTCATTTCATTTTGGAAAACATTCCATACTTATTCAATAATAAGTGTTTCACAAATCTTTTATTTTCAACATTTGAAAATATTCGATATACTTAAATCAATATTAAGTACATATTCATTCTTTAAGGAAATCATTCTTTTTAACAACATCTATTTGAGTCAAAACGAATGTTACGTAAAACATCGTTACGACGACTCAAAATCACTAGTATAGGGATTCGAATTTTTAAGATAGATATATAAATCCCAATACTATATAAAACATTTCCTTTCGGAAATCATTTACTATAACAACAGTGTTATAGTCCACCATTTCCTTCTACTTCTCGAAAACGTCTATTTCAACAATAAATGTTGAAATCTATGTATTCGATACTTAACACGTTTTAAAACATCTTTTAAAACAGTTACTTCATTTTTATAATATCGCTTTCCCAAAACCATATCCATTCTACTTCAAAAATATATTCACTGTCCAAAATCGTGAATATACTTCATTTAACCAAATTTCAAACTTTACTACACATTTATTTCAAATAAAAATTCGCTATCCAAAAACGCGAATATATCTTCTTTAAATAATCTTCTATATTTAATTTATCAAATTCAATTGATTTTCGAATTTATAAAACAATGTTTATAAATTCTATTTCTCTCTTATAACAACTTGCTTTATAAACTCTCTTAGATAACCTTCCATAATTCATTTATCAAAATTGAGTGATTTTAGATTTATAAAACAATTTTTTTTTTTTAATTTCTTTTACGCTTTATAACAATTTCAGCTTCAAAAATCATTTTATCAGCAAGTTCTATTTATATTCCATCTAAGGGCAAAAAATCAAATTTATAAGTAGATTTTCTTATAAATCTTTTATTCCACAATTTCATTCACATTTTATAACTTCATAATTTATCAATCTATAAATTTCATATCTTCAGATTTTATAATTATAAAATTTCATATCTTCACATTTTATAATTATAAATTTTCATATCTTCACATTTTATAATTATAAATTTTTAGGCGTTTATTTATTTGAAAATAAATCAACTCACAAATTAAATAAAACGTCTATTCCAACAAATCACTTTTAAAAACCCTTTTAAAGTAAAAGATGTTATTTTTAAACTTCAAAACTGAATCCGATGATGCAACGCATCAATTAGTCCATCACAACATCAAACATCATATATCATCATATGATGACAGAATATATATCAACATCTGTAAATAAATAAATACAGTTGAGGAATCCAGTTGGATCCCTCCAACCTGTTTCCCTGCATCCAAAGATGTTAGCACAATACCATTCCACTTCGAGGTGGAATATCGCGGTATATGGGTTTTTATAAAAATCCGCTTACTAACGGCGCAATAGGGTCTCATCCGCTATACGAGGCGGGAAATCATCAATCCAATATATACATATGCCAATATGTATATATTGCTATATATAATAGATATATCCTACTATATCTAATACCACATCCAATAGCAATCAATATCAGTCAATCAATAACTGTCATACAAAATATATTTTGAGTGAGAAAATAATCTCACCTTTGCTTTTTATTTTGCAATCCGTTTCCAATTCTTCTTCCGTTTTCTTGATTTAACCTTGTATAAATAAATTTATACAATTTATTAATTTTCGAAATAATCGAATAAATTTATTTCGTTTTAACAATTAAATCAACTATTGATTTTATTTCAACTAATACCATTGACTTTAAACCAATTTCTTTTAAATAAATTTATTTTAACTAATTATTTTACTTTAAATTAGTATCTTTAAATCAATTTCCTTTTAAATCAGACATTTTGAAAACTGCCTATCAGAGAATTTTCACTTTATTCTGTTAATATCAAATTAATAATCTCTAACAAAATGAAGTTAAACAAATTTTAAACCAATACCTTACTGCATATACCTCTCAGCCTCGTCCAGAATACACGTCGACGTCGCCGACTACAACTCCCCCAAATTGACCCCACCGCCACTGTTATCCATTATTGCCGTGCTCAGACGTCACCATCGCCATGGCCACGAACCTCGTCGCCGCGCCTCGCTTTCCCACGCGACATCAAAACTTGCTGCCTCGACATCGCCGTCCACGCGAAACCCACAATTGTTCGTGAATCACCATCGACTGCTCACTTCGCGACGAGACACTCGCGACCACCATCTTAACTCGCGTACGTTTCGCGAATCCCCTCCCTTGTGCTCGACTTCCATAGCACCGCGATGCCCTAAATCAACTTCCTTCGTTCGCGCGAGCGCGCGCACAATTCCAGTCGCCTCGCGACCATCCCATTGCGAAACCCTCCACCATGGCTCGATTCAATCCATCTTCGAACTTCCCCAAATCGCCTGCTCGGCCATTGACGAACGAGAGTGTTTTCGTTCGGTCTGAAGGGAAAAGGAATTTGTGAATTTAAATGGGAAAGGCGACCATTTTTTCTTTCGTTTGTTTTTCTTTATTTGAATGAATTCGAACTGAGGAATGGGGGAGAGGACGTGATTATTAAAAATTTGAAGGAGCGTGATTATCGGCTGAAACAGAGGGGCGGGTTTAAAGGAGAGGAACGTGCTGTCTCTGATCAAAAATTAAAATTAAAATTTAAATTTGAAATTGATTAAATTCCAATGCGTTTAGGTGTCGTGTGCACACAGAACAACTCCGAACGCTGCGAAATTTGAAATCCAATAATAATTCGATATTACGGACCCAATGGAACTGGTTTCGTCGAATTCCGAGACTACGCCTCGGACGGCTATTTTTAAAATTCAATTTAAACGATATAAATTCAAAACTGAACAAATCGTTTTCAAACTCGATTCTGAAGCTTCTATTATCTTCAGTATCATCGATATAAATTTTAAAAGCTCTTGAAATATTTCTCTTCAGCTTAAATTTGGAGATTCAAATTTTTATTCGACTATCAATCGATTAAATTTTAAAGTGTAATCGCAGATTTCAAAATTAGATCGGGGATTTAAATTAAATTATCGTTCAAATATTTAAAATTAATTAAATATTCTCAATTTAATTTGGTCAAAATTCAGGGTCGTTACAGACTTCCCCCCTTAAAAGAATTTCGTCCTCGAAATTACAAGTCAAGAAGAAAAGGTCCTTAACTCGTCTATTATTTTCTCAATTCAGTAGTTTTATCCATTTATCAAAACAAATCTTTCTACTAAAGATTCGTTATCATTCAACTAAGTTTCCCACTTCAATTATAAGTTTCAAAACATCATTGTTTACTTCAAAATTCAAATTTAAACTTAAATTCAAATTTCAACTTCAAAATTTCTCAAAAATTTTCTAACGCCCTAAATTTCCGAAAAATTTCGCCAGCGTCTCCTTTGCGCGGCTAATACGGCACGACTACAAACGTCCCTACGGACTCTCAGATTTCAAAAAAGAAAAAGAAAAAGCCAAGCGGCTAGACCAGAAATCATCAAAAACTCATATTATAATTCAAATACATACCTTTTTCGAGCAATTCGAATTATCTGTGAAATAAATTTTCCAATCCCTTTATACACCTGTATATCCTACTAGCCATTATATCTAGTTACAGTATTCTATCATTTTGCAAATTCGATTACAAATTTTCAATATATACTTCTTATATCCTCTTTAAATTCGCTGTTGAAGTTACATATTCAATTCCGTTCAATTTTTCATTTCACATTCATTTGAACTTATAATTCACATTTTCAATTCTATTGGAATTCAATTTATCTTCATTTATGTTTGCTCCCAAAATTTATTTACAATTCACTATTTTGGTTTATAACCACTTGTATTAACCTAGATTTCAATTCGAATTCAATTTAGATTCATGTACTTGCAATTGCAAATTGATTCATTCATTCTCAATTTTATTTTCATAATTCAATACTCAATTCCAGAGTCTTTTCAACCTTTTCAAAACCATTTTTGAAAACAATTCAAATCATCCTTTGAATTTTCTAAAACAAAATCCAAATTTTCCAAACAACTTTCAATTGAAACAATCGACAGCAATTCCTCTTTTGGAAACCCGAAAATGAATTCTAATGATGTGGCCATCATCATCAGGATTATTTTCCAGCGACCTAAAAGAGTTTAGAGCTTTTATCTTTTCAAAACACTTTTCCAACCTTTGAAATTCATTTTCAAATCCAAAAAGAATTTAAACTTTCCAAATCTTCAAAATTTTCAAATTCTTTTCAAAACATTTCCAAAAACTTCTCTGGAATTCCGTTTTAAATTACAATTCACATTTATAATTTACACTCTTTAAATTTCATTTGTATGTGAATTTATTTCTTAACTTTGGAGTTACGATTTCAATTTCTTATTCAATTTCAATGATAATAATTTACTATTATTACCTCCTAACATCCATGCAACCATATACTATAGTAATTCATAGAAAAAACATTTCTTTTCTATACAAAAATAGTTTTGGGCAAAATTATTTCATTTACCCTATTTTTTCGAAAACAATACTATGTCGTCTTGCCTCGTTTAAGTGTTTAGAAATCTCTATCGATAATATGGCGTCCCACATACCGACCAAAATTCACAAACATCTCAACGGATAAGCAAACACAATATAAAACATTTTTATATTCACTAACAAATACGCGCTCGTATCTATTATTACACTCAACTCATTCTAGAGTACTACTGACTCTATCTCTAATGAGTAACACCCAACAGAGCAGGGTTGTCGCTTAACCATATGCTCTGATACCACGCTGTCACGTACGGGAATTTTCGACTTTCGAAAATTCGACATCGATACTCACTTTATCGACTACCGAGCAATCGAGTGCCGGAAACTCCAGTAGTGAGGGTTTTAGAAAGAAAAAGTAGAAGAACAAATAGAAGAAAAAGAGAAGAGAAGAAGAAAGCAGAAGAAGAAAGAAGGACAACAGAAAACACATCAGAACAGAAAACAATATCAGAATCTTACACATCGCAGCGGAACAATATACAATAGATAATTACTAGTCTTTTAAAACAAAGAACTATATCATTTTATACATACATCAATCATCAGAGTCAATATACAACAATGGACAGTTATATAAACTTGTCCTCATACAGAATACACAGCGGAATAAATACTATCAGATACAAATACTACGTCTCGTCATCCAGCTCATTTCCAAAGCTCCAGAATATCCAGAGTATCCTGATAATCTAACTCTAGACTGCCCGTGTGGAAATTTGTGACGACCCGGAATTTTTGTATATTTGAAATGTGAATATTTAATTTATTTTAAATATTCGAAGGTTAAATTTTAACTTTAATTTCAATTATACAGTATTTATTTGAATAATTAATTATTAAATTTAATTATCGGGATTGGGTAAAATATTGAATCTTGATTTTAAGCCTGTTAAAAATAGTTCAAAGGTTCAGAAAATTTATATTGTTAATACTGAAGATGATAGAACTTTTAAAATGGAATTTTAAAAGAGTTTTGTTCAGTCTTAAAAATATATCGTTGAAATTAAATTTAAAAAAAAAAATAGCCGTCCGAGGCACAGTCTCGGAATTCAGCGAAACCAGTTCCATTGGATCCGTAATATTGTATTATTATTGGATTTCAATTTTCGTAGTATTTGGAGTTGTCGTGTGATCATACGGAATGTAAACGCGCTGAAATTTAATCGGAAATTTAATATTTTAACTGGTCGATATTTCTTTCCATATCCAGACTACGAGCCTTCTGGATCACGCTGTTTGTCCACGCGTTGAAACATCTGTACACGCGTCTCCTTCTCCTTTACAACTTTTTAACCGAGCCTCTCAGTTAAAGAAAAAAAATGAGGGGGCAATCGAAAATCAAAAAAATCAGATCTGTTCTCCGTCCTCAAATCCTTTTCACGAATCGCAAGCTCCTTATTCCCTAAATCGAATCGTTCGATCTGGTGACGATCGAATCCAGCAATTCGAATCTGACGGAGACTAGTTCGACACGGCAGAGGGTGGGGAATCTATCTAGGGTTTCGATCGAATCACTCTCGAGCGCGATGAGGCTGGTGACGAGGGGTAGTTTATCGGTTCGAGCAGCTTCAGGCAGAGCGGGCGGCGTGTCATGATTCGTTGATGGTTGGGGGCTCGCAGTCGACGTCAAGGCTGCGTTGAAAATCGCGAGGCAAGTGGCAACACCTGGGCGTGGAAAATTAAAGGTGGTGGTCGCGATGCCTGGGTTCGGCGAGGGGTTGGCGTGTTTCGCAAATGGTTGTCAGGAAAGGGAGGCTGTCTCGTTGGAATTTTGGTCTGTAAGGTATTGCATTATTTTATTTTATCTGTTTTTACATTTAAATAATTTAACAGTAAACAAGGAAATAATATTTATGGAGATAAGATTTTTTTGAAAATGGAAATGTTTATAATGGAAAATAATAATAATATACTTATACACGTTTTTAATTTGTGAGTTATTTTAAAATAATAGATTTGGTGAATAATTTGCTTATTTAGATTATTTTAGATACTAAAAGATTTTACAAAAAGGACTAGTTTAAATTTTAAATTATTAGATTGAATAAAAATTATAAATTGATAAATTAACTTATTTGGCTATCTTAGTTACTAAAGAGAATTCATTAAGGGAAATTTGTTTAAAATTTAATGATTTGTTAAATTAAATCATTTCGCTAAAATTAAAAACTATTTATCGGGAATAAATTTGTTCGATCAATTTGAATGTTAATAAAACCTTATAATGTCTTTCATAGATAATGGATACAAGCCGGATTAGATCGAATTGCAAAATAAGCAAAGGTGAGTTAATCTCACTCAGTTGAATTTAAATTTAAATGGTTAAATTTAAATAATTGATTGGATGATTGCATTGATTGATGTGCTATATATATATAGTAGTATATAGCAATATATACATATTGGCATATGTATATATTGGAGTTGATATTCCCGCATTTATATAGCGGATGAGACCCTATGCGCCACATAATAGCGGATGATATTTTATAAAACCCATATACCGCGATATTCCACCTCGAAGTGGAATTGGTATTGTGCTAACATCTGTGGATGCAGGGAAACAGGTTGGAGGGATCCAACTGGATTCCTCAAATTATTTAATTTTTGTTTAAATATTCTGTGATATGATTGTTGTTATCCTGTGATAATTTATATTGGATAATCTGGTTGGATTGAATTTCCCAGTATAATGAGTTATCAAAAGCAATTGAATTGGATTTTTGGAAAAATATAAAAGAGTAAAATTAAGTTAAGTAATTCTAGTGAATTCAAATAAATTAAATATGGAAAAGAGGAATTTTGAATAAATATAGAAATGTTGAATTTAAAGAAGACTTATGTGATGTTATTTAAAGGGATAAAAATTTATTTTAATTCAATGTTTAAATGTAATTAAAAAGAGAAGGAATTTGGGAAATCTGAAACTTGTGTTTCGGGTTAAAGATTTTAAATCATAATGAGAAATAAAATCTGGAAGTTAATGAAGTTGGAAATAAATGGATTAAGTAAAGAAATTTATTTCAAAGTAAAATAAATTGGGAAATCAATTATAAATTGATTTAAATACTTTGGAATTTGAATTTTAAAGAGAAATGAGATTTGGGAGAGATAAACTGGGTTTGTAAAGTAAAATAAAATATCAGAGGATATTTGAAATATAATTTCAAAGTGGGAATTTATAAAAGGATATGGTTTGGTTTAAAAATAAATGTTATTTTATTTTTAAAAGATGGGAGTGAGAAGGATATTTCTCTGTATAGCCAAGTACGTTTTCAAAGCAATTTTAATATAAGTTAAAAGTTCTAATTGTATTTTTAAAAGCATATTTTAGAAAATTTATTATTTCTAAATGTTAATTTCCTAAGTAAGTATGTTTTAGGAAACCTATTCTTTTTAAATATTTAAATTTTAAAGTAAGTATTTTCAAAAATATATTATTGTAGTAATTATATAAAAGTGATTTGCTATTATGTTTTAAAAGGAGAAATTTAGTTTATATTTATAAAGTGGTTTATTTTAAAGTATATATTTTTAAATAAAGTATTTAAGTAGTTTAAATTTCAATGTTATAAGATATATTTAAATAAAGTGTTTTTAAATTATTTTAAAATTAAAAGTATTTTGTACTTGGTGATTCAGTGGAAATAATTATTTGGGAAATGTTTTCCGTAAGCGGAAACTGTTTTGAAATTGTTTTCAAATGAGCTTTGAAAATTTGAAATATATCTTGGAAAGATATTTGGGTAAATAAATAATGTGGTAAATTATTTATTGTGTGTGATGGTTGTTTGTGGATGTAAATTGATAGTTAAATAACCGACTATCAATATTGGCCAAATGCGCTGATCGTTTCGAAGAGACCGGGATCGAGTTTCCGTATACCGGGATTCTAGGTCTGGAGACTCGAATACCACTTCGATCCGGTTTGTACGTTTCGAGTAACGTGTTCGAAGTCGAAGATGGAGCAGTGAAGTGCAAGGGCTAGTCGCTACTAATCCTGAGGATATTTCCAAAATGGATGTAGTAGGAATAGTGCCTTCGGTTCCGTTCAAACCCAGGACGGACTGGTATGGACGAATGCTTGCGAAACATCGTCAGCGGACGATGGGCATTCTAAGGGATATGTTCTAAAAAGGTATCGTTTAGCCTCGAACCTCATCAACCGGGAATGACTGAAAATCAGGGGTTATGCAGCAAGGCTTCGTGGGTAGCTCCCACTGGAGGGTAAGGTCATCCCTGTCTAGATGTCCCTTTTTATTTCGGCTTAGTGGTGCGGTTGCTGATCCCAACCGTGGGGTGATTTTATTCGGGATCATCCAGTAAGGGATGGTTCCGGCCTTGTGTTGTAGGGGAGCGGGCGTACTCCTTGGTACGGTGATCTAGGCCACGTACTGTGATAGGTGGTACCCCAGTGCCTAGTCATTCGTTGGAAATCCATTCTCCCTACGTGCCTGTACGGTTTTGATTGTGCCCAACTATTGTTGAAATGTGAGATGCAAGCATTTCAGCTAGATTCTATTTACTTTCTGTAGACACTATTATAATATCAGAGGATTTTGATATAAAGTGTTTAGCTATCGTAAGGTAAAAACCCGACATGTTTATTTGTGTCGCGGTCTTACGAGATGCTTTCGATTTCAAAGGATTTTTGAGACTTTAATAATCAATTTGAGTGTGATTTTCTCACGCTGGTTTTCCAGACTGACTCGGGTATTGTTTTATATGATGCTCGGGTCAGACCGAGTATTTTAGGTTATAGGATATGATGCTGTGGAGCTCAGGAGATGAGCTGGATGGCGAGACGTATCTCTCGTACTTGTATATATATATTCCGCTGTGTATTCAGTTGTATGTTAAGGCTGTTGATGTACTCTGATGTATACTCTGATGATATATTGTATAAAACAGATATAGTTTTGATTTGTGTAAAGATCTGTTAATATATATTATATTTTATTCCGCTGCGATGGTTAGATTCTGATGTTGTTTTTCTATTTTTCTTCTTCTACCTCTTCTTCTTAACTAAAATGGTCCGGTTTTTCGTGTTAGAAAAACTCGGGTTGTTACACTTGGTATCAGAGCTTAGGCTAGCGATAACCTTGGCTCTGGTGGGAATTTTGAGAGTATTAATTGATATGAGCGCGTATTTGTTAGTGAATATAAAATGGTTTTATATTGTGTTGGTTGATTTATTGAGTGGCATATGAACCTTCGTCGGCACAGTCTGTACAACTGTATCGAAGGGGTTTCTAAACACTTGAATAGAACAGTTCGACACAATATTGTTTTAAATAGGGTGAATAAAATAATTTTGCCCAAATTATTTTGTATATAAAAGAAATAATTATTTGAAATTATTATAGTTATATATTTGGATGCTTGGTTGTTAGAAAATGACAATAATGAGTTAGTCTCATTATTGAGTAGAAATTGAATCAGAAATTGAAAACTTATAACCTAAGTTGAAGAATAAATTTATATAACAAATGGAATTTGAGAATATAGACTATAAATGAAATTTATAAATTGAGATAAACTTTATATACAAATGTGAATTACAAATGTGATTTATAATCAAATGAGATTAATTCATAAACAAATGAAATTTGTAAATGTAAATGGTAAAAGTGACTTATAACTTGAAATAAAATGTGATAGAATTCCAGAGTAATGTTTAGATATAAAATTGGATTGATTTTGAATTTGAAGTTTTGGGAAAGGTTTAAATTCCTTTGGATTTAAAAATAGTTTTTAAAGGTTTTGGGAAATAATGGTGATATTATTTCATGAATATTTTTGAAATTGAATTGAAATCTGGTGGAATTTGGGATTTTAAAAATGTTTGAAATGTTTTAAAGTGATAAAAGCATTAAATTCTCTTTCGGTCGCTGGAAAATAATTTCGATGATGATCGCGACATCCTCGGTGTTCATTTTCGAGTTTCCAAAAGAGGAATTGCTACCTGGATGTTTTGGGCTGGTGTTTGTTTACAAAACTGAGTTTGGTTTTGAAATTGAAAAGGGTTTGGATATAGTTGATTTCAAAAATGATTTTGAAATTTTGGAAAATTGTTTAAAACTCTGGAATCTTATTTAAAGTTGTGTATGGAATAATAAAAATATTTATTGGCTAAATAAAATGTATAATTCTGAGTTAAAAGATAAAATGTGAATAAAATTTATTTTAAATAGATGGAAGTATGAATGTAAATGAGTTTGTGACTTATAAAATTCAGAAATGAAATTAATAATAGAATTTGAAGGTGAAGCTTGAGTTGTTAATAGAAATTCAACTTGAGACTAGAATTGAAAAATATGAATTGAAAACCGTAGGGAATTGAATTAAAATAAAATGATTTGGGATGCAAATAAACTTTGTTCGAGTATGTATAAATTAAATATGAGTTTGGATAGTATGATTAATTGAATTAATGTGGTAATGAGTTTAATTATAATTGAATGGAAGTATAAAAAAATATAAGTGTGTGGTTTATCAGAAATGGGAAGGTGGGAAAGAAGATTTGTTAGTATGTTGGAAAATCCAAACTTGAGATATAAAATAAATTTGAATTCAAGTAAACCAAGTAAAGTGGTTTAGAGATAAAAATAATAATCAAATATTGGGTATAAGATTTGAATAAACAAATTAAATGAAAATGAGCTTAAGTGTTAACTTAAGTGGATTATGAAATAGCTTTGAATAGAACCTGTTGGATAATCAAAGGAGAATGAATGGACTGTGAACAAATAAAAAGGGTTTGAATGAAACTAGTGGGTTAATGAATTTAATATTGAATGGTAAACTAAAAGTGAATAGTAAATCACTTAAAACTGAAATTGATAGTTTAAGTATTGGTTGTAAGTAATTGAAGTTAGTATCGAAACTTGAAAATGGCATTTGGGAACTGTTCGGTGTATGTTGCTTATGAAATGCATGTGTTTAGCTATTGAAATTAATTGAAATGATAACCAACCTTGTATATTTGTCACTTACATATTTGAATTGAGTAAGTACAGGTTCAGAGAGGCCGTTTGGCTGGGTCGGGTTATGCATTTGCTAAAATAAATAACCGCTTTGCTTAAAAATTGCTATAATAAGGTACGCTTACGCGAAAATTCAAAATAGGAGATATGAACTGTTTATATTGATATATATTGTGATTTCCGGCCTGAGGCCGATGTATATATATATATTTTTGTGCATCCTGCGATATCGCAGAAGTCCCTCCGTACAAGGGAGTCTCTGCCAAAATTTTCCGTAAATTTTGGGAGTTAAAATTTTTTTTGAAATCTTTGAAAATTTTCGCTAACGACAAGCAATTTAAATTTGCTAACCAAATGGAATTGAAATTGAATAATTGAAACCTATTTGAAATATGAATGTAAAGCAAGAGAAATCAAAGGAACTAAAGAAAGTAAAGTTTGTAAATAAACTGTTATTTGAGATTTAAATTAAATAGTAAGTGAAACAAATCCAATATTCAAAACGGAAGCCAATTTGAGATTAAATGAAATTGTAAGGCTAAGTAAATAGTAATGAAAATAAACTTCAATAGTAAAGTGAAAATAAGTGTAAGCAATATGTAAAATATTTATATTGAACTTAAGAAGTAGGGTGAGATTCTTAAGTAATTTGGTATTGAGGAAAATTATTCTAGATGAATAATTGAATGACGATTAAAATTTGAAATTGTGAAATGAGAAAATTGTGGATAAGTGAAGGTAATCAAACTGAAGTTGTGAAATGGGATAGTTGTGAATAAGGGGATAACAATTAAAGGGAATGTGAATAAAAGAAAATTGACATAATTGATAATCAATTGAAATTAATACGTAAGATGTACGTATATTATTTATTCGCATAGCTATTTGATCCGGATTCGAACACAGAATTTCGGGATAGATATATCAATCCGAGTTGGAATTTTTTTTACTCGATTTTCAACGGCGAACCTGGATATGGATTGTTGATTGATTCTGGATATTCTCTATCATAGTTTGTGGCTATGCAAGGAGAATGACGGTTTCTGATCAAGGAACCAGATCTGAGTCCGCACTAGGAAGTCGGGTGGACAATACTAGTTCGGAAGTGAAATTGTGTAATCGATTGAGCGATCAAATGTGATATTGCGTACGGATGATATATGTGCATCGTACGGGCTTAAGTAAAGCAAATATTGAAAATTTGTAAAGAAAAGTATAAAATGACTTTGGAATTGTGATTGGATATTATTGCTTAGTAGGATATACAGGTGTATAAAAGCAATGGATAAATTGGGATTTTTGATTTAGAAGATAAAATTTAATGGCCCAACAAAAAGGTATGTATTTGGATTTCTATATGAAATTTGATTGGGTTTTGGATCCAGCCACTTGGCTTTTTGTTTTCTTTTTGAGATTGGGAGGCCGTAGAGCCATTTTGTAGTAGTACCGAGCTAGCCGCGCAAAGGAGACGCTGGCGAAATTTTTCGGAAATTTAGGGAGTTAGAAAAATTTTGGAAAATTTTGATAAGAAAATTTGAATTCAAATTTAAATTTGAATGGATAAGTAGGTAGTATGGGTTGAACTTATGGATAAGTTTGGGAAGTTAAAGGATGATTAGTGTATCATTAATAAAAGAATTGTTATGGAAAGTTGTTAAAACTATTTGGATTGGGAAAAAGAACGGGTATCGAATCATTTCTCTTAACTGGTAATTTCGGGGACGAAATTCTTTTAAGGGGGGAGGAATGTGACGACCCGGAATTTTTGTATATTTGAAATGTGAATATTTAATTTATTTTAAATATTCGAAGGTTAAATTTTAACTTTAATTTCAATTATACAGTATTTATTTGAATAATTAATTATTAAATTTAATTATCGGGATTGGGTAAAATATTGAATCTTGATTTTAAGCCTGTTAAAAATAGTTCAAAGGTTCAGAAAATTTATATTGTTAATACTGAAGATGATAGAACTTTTAAAATGGAATTTTAAAAGAGTTTTGTTCAGTCTTAAAAATATATCGTTGAAATTAAATTTAAAAAAAAATAGCCGTTCGAGGCACAGTCTCGGAATTCAGCGAAACCAGTTCCATTGGATCCGTAATATTGTATTATTATTGGATTTCAATTTTCGTAGTATTTGGAGTTGTCGTGTGATCATACGGAATGTAAACGCGCTGAAATTTAATCGGAAATTTAATATTTTAACTGGTCGATATTTCTTTCCATATCCAGACTACGAGCCTTCTGGATCACGCTGTTTGTCCACGCGTTGAAACATCTGTACACGCGTCTCCTTCTCCTTTACAACTTTTTAACCGAGCCTCTCAGTTAAAGAAAAAAAAAGAGGGGGCAATCGAAAATCAAAAAAATCAGATCTGTTCTCCGTCCTCAAATCCTTTTCACGAATCGCAAGCTCCTTATTCCCTAAATCGAATCGTTCGATCTGGTGACGATCGAATCCAGCAATTCGAATCTGACGGAGACTAGTTCGACACGGCAGAGGGTGGGGAATCTATCTAGGGTTTCGATCGAATCACTCTCGAGCGCGATGAGGCTGGTGACGAGGGGTAGTTTATCGGTTCGAGCAGCTTCAGGCAGAGCAGGCGGCGTGTCATGATTCGTTGATGGTTGGGGGCTCGCAGTCAACGTTAAGGCTGCGTTGAAAATCGCGAGGCAAGTGGCAACACCTGGGCGTGGAAAATTAAAGGTGGTGGTCGCGATGCCTGGGTTCGGCGAGGGGTTGGCGTGTTTCGCAAATGGTTGTCAGGAAAGGGAGGCTGTCTCGTTGGAATTTTGGTCTGTAAGGTATTGCATTATTTTATTTTATCTGTTTTTACATTTAAATAATTTAACAGTAAACAAGGAAATAATATTTATGGAGATAAGATTTTTTTGAAAATGGAAATGTTTATAATGGAAAATAATAATAATATACTTATACACGTTTTTAATTTGTGAGTTATTTTAAAATAATAGATTTGGTGAATAATTTGCTTATTTAGATTATTTTAGATACTAAAAGATTTTACAAAAAGGACTAGTTTAAATTTTAAATTATTAGATTGAATAAAAATTATAAATTGATAAATTAACTTATTTGGCTATCTTAGTTACTAAAGAGAATTCATTAAGGGAAATTTGTTTAAAATTTAATGATTTGTTAAATTAAATCATTTCGCTAAAATTAAAAACTATTTATCGGGAATAAATTTGTTCGATCAATTTGAATGTTAATAAAACCTTATAATGTCTTTCATAGATAATGGATACAAGCCGGATTGGATCGAATTGCAAAATAAGCAAAGGTGAGTTAATCTCACTCAGTTGAATTTAAATTTAAATGGTTAAATTTAAATAATTGATTGGATGATTGCATTGATTGATGTGCTATATATATATAGTAGTATATAGCAATATATACATATTGGCATATGTATATATTGGAGTTGATATTCCCGCATTTATATAGCGGATGAGACCCTATGCGCCACATAATAGCGGATGATATTTTATAAAACCCATATACCGCGATATTCCACCTCGTAGTGGAATTGGTATTGTGCTAACATCTGTGGATGCAGGGAAACAGGTTGGAGGGATCCAACTGGATTCCTCAAATTATTTAATTTTTGTTTAAATATTCTGTGATATGATTGTTGTTATCCTGTGATAATTTATATTGGATAATCTGGTTGGATTGAATTTCCCAGTATAATGAGTTATCAAAAGCAATTGAATTGGATTTTTGGAAAAATATAAAAGAGTAAAATTAAGTTAAGTAATTCTAGTGAATTCAAATAAATTAAATATGGAAAAGAGGAATTTTGAATAAATATAGAAATGTTGAATTTAAAGAAGACTTATGTGATGTTATTTAAAGGGATAAAAATTTATTTTAATTCAATGTTTAAATGTAATTAAAAAGAGAAGGAATTTGGGAAATCTGAAACTTGTGTTTCGGGTTAAAGATTTTAAATCATAATGAGAAATAAAATCTGGAAGTTAATGAAGTTGGAAATAAATGGATTAAGTAAAGAAATTTATTTCAAAGTAAAATAAATTGGGAAATCAATTATAAATTGATTTAAATACTTTGGAATTTGAATTTTAAAGAGAAATGAGATTTGGGAGAGATAAACTGGGTTTGTAAAGTAAAATAAAATATCAGAGGATATTTGAAATATAATTTCAAAGTGGGAATTTATAAAAGGATATGGTTTGGTTTAAAAATAAATGTTATTTTATTTTTAAAAGATGGGAGTGAGAAGGATATTTCTCTGTATAGCCAAGTACGTTTTCAAAGCAATTTTAATATAAGTTAAAAGTTCTAATTGTATTTTTAAAAGCATATTTTAGAAAATTTATTATTTCTAAATGTTAATTTCCTAAGTAAGTATGTTTTAGGAAACCTATTCTTTTTAAATATTTAAATTTTAAAGTAAGTATTTTCAAAAATATATTATTGTAGTAATTATATAAAAGTGATTTGCTATTATGTTTTAAAAGGAGAAATTTAGTTTATATTTATAAAGTGGTTTATTTTAAAGTATATATTTTTAAATAAAGTATTTAAGTAGTTTAAATTTCAATGTTATAAGATATATTTAAATAAAGTGTTTTTAAATTATTTTAAAATTAAAAGTATTTTGTACTTGGTGATTCAGTGGAAATAATTATTTGGGAAATGTTTTCCGTAAGCGGAAACTGTTTTGAAATTGTTTTCAAATGAGCTTTGAAAATTTGAAATATATCTTGGAAAGATATTTGGGTAAATAAATAATGTGGTAAATTATTTATTGTGTGTGATGGTTGTTTGTGGATGTAAATTGATAGTTAAATAACCGACTATCAATATTGGCCAAATGCGCTGATCGTTTCGAAGAGACCGGGATCGAGTTTCCGTATACCGGGATTCTAGGTCTGGAGACTCGAATACCACTTCGATCCGGTTTGTACGTTTCGGGTAACGTGTTCGAAGTCGAAGATGGAGCAGTGAAGTGCAAGGGCTAGTCGCTACTAATCCTGAGGATATTTCCAAAATGGATGTAGTAGGAATAGTGCCTTCGGTTCCGTTCAAACCCAGGACGGACTGGTATGGACGAATGCTTGCGAAACATCGTCAGCGGACGATGGGCATTCTAAGGGATATGTTCTGAAAAGGTATCGTTTAGCCTCGAACCTCATCAACCGGGAATGACTGAAAATCAGGGGTTATGCAGCAAGGCTTCGTGGGTAGCTCCCACTGGAGGGTAAGGTCATCCCTGTCTAGATGTCCCTTTTTATTTCGGCTTAGTGGTGCGGTTGCTGATCCCAACCGTGGGGTGATTTTATTCGGGATCATCCAGTAAGGGATGGTTCCGGCCTTGTGTTGCAGGGGAGCGGGCGTACTCCTTGGTACGGTGATCTAGGCCACGTACTGTGATAGGTGGTACCCCAGTGCCTAGTCATTCGTTGGAAATCCATTCTCCCTACGTGCCTGTACGGTTTTGATTGTGCCCAACTATTTACTTTCTGTAGACACTATTATAATATCAGAGGATTTTGATATAAAGTGTTTAGCTATCGTAAGGTAAAAACCCGACATGTTTATTTGTGTCGCGGTCTTACGAGATGCTTTCGATTTCAAAGGATTTTTGAGACTTTAATAATCAATTTGAGTGTGATTTTCTCACGCTGGTTTTCCAGACTGACTCGGGTATTGTTTTATATGATGCTCGGGTCAGACCGAGTATTTTAGGTTACAGGATATGATGCTGTGGAGCTCAGGAGATGAGTTGGATGGCGAGACGTATCTCTCGTACTTGTATATATATATTCCGCTGTGTATTCAGTTGTATGTTAAGGCTGTTGATGTACTCTGATGTATACTCTGATGATATATTGTATAAAACAGATATAGTTTTGATTTGTGTAAAGATCTGTTAATATATATTATATTTTATTCCGCTGCGATGGTTAGATTCTGATGTTGTTTTTCTATTTTTCTTCTTCTACCTCTTCTTCTTAACTAAAATGGTCCGGTTTTTCGTGTTAGAAAAACTCGGGTTGTTACAAAATTGGTGGGCACCCAGAGTTTAGAAGGGAAACAATAAACTCCGAGTCAGTCATGGTGACTGGTGTGAGATCGTAAAACAGTTATTCTTTAAAACAACAACAGTAAATTTTAAAGTCAATTCGAAATGCTTTTGGGAAAATGAAACTACCATAAGACCTCCCACCACACACACAATGCAAACGCAGAATTGGAGGAGATTTCTTCTTATGATAGTCAAAGATGCTTACTACGCAAAAATCAAATTCTTTTTGATATTATTATTAGTGCATAGTGTAGAAAACATTTCGAAAGTATTATATTAATCTTAGCCAGCATAGGCATTCCGCACTTATGCCTACTATAGCTACTATGTTCAATAGCAGGTTACCGCCACATTCCATAGCAGGTAATACAACTAAAACCGTACAAGTCGCGTATTGTTTCCTTGGATTTCCAACAAATGGTCAGGCTAAGGAACTTCCTATCCACGATGGGTACGTCCTTGGAATAGACGACCCGAGAACCTAACCGGATCTCTGCCAACACAAGGCCGGGTTACCTCTGCAAAAATAGGTAACTACTGACACGCGTATGCCATCCCCTGATCGTAACCGATCTTCCCGAGGATCCCCGATTTCCAACAAACCACATAGATAATAATGCAGCAACCACATAGGTTAAGTATCTGGGCTCCATACCATGATACCACCTCTATCCAGAAGGAATGACATACACTAAGGGGCGCTACTCCCTAGAACCTTGCCGCATTCTTCCTGTTTCGACCATTTCCGGGGTGTGAGGCTCGACGAAGTCTCGTCCACAAAGCTACGCTTTCTCAAAAAGCCCTGCTTCGGGTCAAACAAAATGATCAACCTATGATCACAAAGATATAAGATCAAACAAATGATCATATCACAGATGATCAAACACTGATCATTTCACAGCAACACTCAGTATGCCACGTTACCAAATTGGGATATATCGCTGATAAATTTCAACTACATAACCTCTGAGCTCGTACGTCTCAGAGAAGGGTGTTAAGCTAAGAGAATAAATTCTCCGCCACCAACAGAAATGTATTTGAAAGAAATCAGCTTTATATCTCAAATTGTAACGTCAGACACACAATCCATACAAGTCTGTTCCGGGATCGAACAGAACCGAAGGCACTTCTCACGAAGCCCTTGCATTTCCGGATAAATTTTCTAATCACGTCAGGACTTCCCGTCACTAAGGGTGATAAAACCTCTAAATCGAAGATCAGTCGATGTAGAGTAACTCGACGGTAATCCTTCCGTTTTCGAAAATATCCGGTCTTCAACACCGGTCTTCAAATGCGATTCACAACGACGTATCACATATTCGGAATGGGTTATACGACCCCATGGTCCTTTCCCGGCTAACCCGAATAGTGAGCGATTATTCAAAAATAAGTGTGGCATTCAAATTCATCCAATTCACAACAAATACCATTCAAGGTAATTATTGATAGTCGGTTATTTAACTATCAATAAAGATGCGCAACATCATCAGATCCCAAATAATTTTCCAAATTATTTTATCTTCCAAAATATCTTTACTAGATATAAAATTTCCACACTTCAAAAATAAATCAACGTTTATTTTTCTAAACAGTTTCCCTTTCCTTTATAAATTCCATAGTGAATTTATATCTTCGAATATCTACTAATATTCGATTTTCAATCGTTTTCAAATATTCAATTTCAATTTATCTTTAAGAAGATAAAATCTCAAAACGTTTCATTTCATTTTGGAAAACATTCCATACTTATTCAATAATAAGTGTTTCACAAATCTTTTATTTTCAACATTTGAAAATATTCGATATACTTAAATCAATATTAAGTACATATTCATTCTTTAAGGAAATCATTCTTTTTAACAACATCTATTTGAGTCAAAATGAATGTTACGTAAAACATCGTTACGACGACTCAAAATCACTAGTATAGGGATTCGAATTTTTAAGATAGATATATAAATCCCAATACTATATAAAACATTTCCTTTCGGAAATCATTTACTATAACAACAGTGTTATAGTCCACCATTTCCTTCTACTTCTCGAAAACGTCTATTTCAACAATAAATGTTGAAATCTATGTATTCGATACTTAACACGTTTTAAAACATCTTTTAAAACAGTTACTTCATTTTTATAATATCGCTTTCCCAAAACCATATCCATTCTACTTCAAAAATATATTCACTGTCCAAAATCGTGAATATACTTCATTTAACCAAATTTCAAACTTTACTACACATTTATTTCAAATAAAAATTCGCTATCCAAAAACGCGAATATATCTTCTTTAAATAATCTTCTATATTTAATTTATCAAATTCAATTGATTTTCGAATTTATAAAACAATGTTTATAAATTCTATTTCTCTCTTATAACAACTTGCTTTATAAACTCTCTTAGATAACCTTCCATAATTCATTTATCAAAATTGAGTGATTTTAGATTTATAAAACAATTTATTTTATTTTTATTTTTTTTTAAATTTCTTTTACGCTTTATAACAATTTCAGCTTCAAAAATCATTTTATCAGCAAGTTCTATTTATATTCCATCTAAGGGCAAAAAATCAAATTTATAAGTAGATTTTCTTATAAATCTTTTATTCCACAATTTCATTCACATTTTATAACTTCATAATTTATCAATCTATAAATTTCATATCTTCAGATTTTATAATTATAAAATTTCATATCTTCACATTTTATAATTATAAATTTTCATATCTTCACATTTTATAATTATAAATTTTTAGGTGTTTATTTATTTGAAAATAAATCAACTCACAAATTAAATAAAACGTCTATTCCAACAAATCACTTTTAAAAACCCTTTTAAAGTAAAAGATGTTATTTTTAAACTTCAAAACTGAATCCGATGATGCAACGCATCAATTAGTCCATCACAACATCAAACATCATATATCATCATATGATGACAGAATATATATCAACATCTGTAAATAAATAAATACAGTTGAGGAATCCAGTTGGATCCCTCCAACCTGTTTCCCTGCATCCAAAGATGTTAGCACAATACCATTCCACTTCGAGGTGGAATATCGCGGTATATGGGTTTTTATAAAAATCTGCTTACTAACGGCGCAATAGGGTCTCATCCGCTATACGAGGCGGGAAATCATCAATCCAATATATACATATGCCAATATGTATATATTGCTATATATAATAGATATATCCTACTATATCTAATACCACATCCAATAGCAATCAATATCAGTCAATCAATAACTGTCATACAAAATATATTTTGAGTGAGAAAATAATCTCACCTTTGCTTTTTATTTTGCAATCCGTTTCCAATTCTTCTTCCGTTTTCTTGATTTAACCTTGTATAAATAAATTTATACAATTTATTAATTTTCGAAATAATCGAATAAATTTATTTCGTTTTAACAATTAAATCAACTATTGATTTTATTTCAACTAATACCATTGACTTTAAACCAATTTCTTTTAAATAAATTTATTTTAACTAATTATTTTACTTTAAATTAGTATCTTTAAATCAATTTCCTTTTAAATCAGACATTTTGAAAACTGCCTATCAGAGAATTTTCACTTTATTCTGTTAATATCAAATTAATAATCTCTAACAAAATGAAGTTAAACAAATTTTAAACCAATACCTTACTGCATATACCTCTCAGCCTCGTCCAGAATACACGTCGACGTCGCCGACTACAACTCCCCCAAATTGACCCCACCGCCACTGTTATCCATTATTGCCGTGCTCAGACGTCACCATCGCCATGGCCACGAACCTCGTCGCCGCGCCTCGCTTTCCCACGCGACATCAAAACTTGCTGCCTCGACATCGCCGTCCACGCGAAACCCACAATTGTTCGTGAATCACCATCGACTGCTCACTTCGCGACGAGACACTCGCGACCACCATCTTAACTCGCGTACGTTTCGCGAATCCCCTCCCTTGTGCTCGACTTCCATAGCACCGCGATGCCTTAAATCAACTTCCTTCGTTCGCGCGAGCGCGCGCACAATTCCAGTCGCCTCGCGACCATCCCATTGCGAAACCCTCCACCATGGCTCGATTCAATCCATCTTCGAACTTCCCCAAATCGCCTGCTCGGCCATTGACGAACGAGAGTGTTTTCGTTCGGTCTGAAGGGAAAAGGAATTTGTGAATTTAAATGGGAAAGGCGACCATTTTTTCTTTCGTTTGTTTTTCTTTATTTGAATGAATTCGAACTGAGGAATGGGGGAGAGGACGTGATTATTAAAAATTTGAAGGAGCGTGATTATCGGCTGAAACAGAGGGGCGGGTTTAAAGGAGAGGAACGTGCTGTCTCTGATCAAAAATTAAAATTAAAATTTAAATTTGAAATTGATTAAATTCCAATGCGTTTAGGTGTCGTGTGCACACAGAACAACTCCGAACGCTGCGAAATTTGAAATCCGATAATAATTCGATATTACGGACCCAATGGAACTGGTTTCGTCGAATTCCGAGACTGCGCCTCGGACGGCTATTTTTAAAATTCAATTTAAACGATATAAATTCAAAACTGAACAAATCGTTTTCAAACTCGATTCTGAAGCTTCTATTATCTTCAGTATCATCGATATAAATTTTAAAAGCTCTTGAAATATTTCTCTTCAGCTTAAATTTGGAGATTCAAATTTTTATTCGACTATCAATCGATTAAATTTTAAAGTGTAATCGCAGATTTCAAAATTAGATCGGGGATTTAAATTAAATTATCGTTCAAATATTTAAAATTAATTAAATATTCTCAATTTAATTTGGTCAAAATTCAGGGTCGTTACACTAATTAAACGGCTTAGCAAAACAAGTGGTATGCAACGCTTGCGTTTACTTCGTCGGTTAATTCTTGGACTTGTTCGATTGGAACTCTTGTGACAATTTTCGAGTGGAAGTCTACAATTTGTTCGCAAATATTTGAGTTAAGCTAGTGGTTATGGGACATGAAGCTAAACTCTTATATTTACTAGCTTAGTGTAATTGACACTTCTTGATGATCGATGATGATCATTTTGTGATTTAGACTAGCAATGTGCGATGTCTCTTTGTCTGCGAGGGAGACTAAACCCCGTTTTTTTGGATTTTCGGCTCAAAATTGGTGGGGTAGCGACCCATGGTCTTCGGGCCGTTTTGTGGAGCCTCGGCCCAAAATTAATGGTTAGCAACCATGGAATAGCGTTCCGTTTTATGATACACGTGTTGGTGAGTTTTCATGCTCCCGTTTTGTGATAGGCCTCCCGCCCTTTTTGTGATTTCTGGATTTCTATTGATGATTTCTAGAATTTGTGTTTCACCAATTTTCGTGATTTCATTAATAAGATTTATCAATATTTGTGCATTGGTGAATTTGTGTTTCTCCAACTTTTACGATTGGCATTGAGCTGTTTGCCAACATTTGTGACTTGGCGAATAAAAAATAAAGAATAGGATATTCATTTTTCTTTGATCTTTGAGAAGATTCTTGTGATATTGAATGATTAATGGTTGATTTTCAAATATATACTATCTCAGTATGGCATTATTGTTATCACATGTTTTTGTCATACCTCTTACTCTATCTCATTTTGTCTGATATTTATAGCTAGACTGATCCGTTTATTATTTTCTTATTAAATAATACTCGGGTCAGACCGAGATGTTTCAGGTGCTTCTGCTTGACTCCTTATGGGATCCTCATTATCTGACTTTTGTCTAACTACATTAGATTTGTAGTTTTTCTTGTTATACATTTGAGATAGAGACTCCTTGATGTATACATATTCTTTTGTGTAGCACTTGTATCTATTCTTTTGTGATATTGTGCATCTTTTTTGACCACTACTCTGATATACACTTCTATGTGTTATATTCGTATCTATTTCCGCCTTTGTGATATGGATAGCTGTGACTGATTTATGTTATGTTTATTTATATATTTGTTTCTGAAGATGTTATAGCCACTGTGTAGTAGCTTTGAGTTTGCACCGGTATGTCGGATTTCCTCTTAAAATGAATTATACTATTTGACATATCGGCGCGCTCGCACAAAGCAATTGCACGGATGGTCGCTCCTCAACAGCCTTATTATTCATGCTAGTTGACGGCATTACTCCGTAGTGTTCTTGGCTAGCGTGAGTATAGAGGTGGGGCGCCACACTATCCCTATCTCTAATGAGTTAAACCTCAAATCAGGCTAAGGTGTCTCTAAACCAAAGCTCTGGTACCAACTGTGATGGCCCGCCTTTTTGGACAGTTTAAATTAACAATAAACCACACATGTCTAACTCAAACCATTCAAAAGGGAGGATTGTCAATGTGGTAAATAAGAAAGTAAGAGAAAAGAAGAAAAAACAAAACACAGAATCTCACAACGGAAAGACAAAATAGCATAATCAAATAAACAGTTCATGAAGCTATTTTACAATTTAAATTTGATTACACAATTTTTACAACATAATCAGAGTACAATCAACAAACATTCCAAATAATGCAGCGGAATAATAATGGTAAATACGGTCTAGCAAACTCCATCTTCATCTTCAAGGAATGATGTCTTCAAATACTGAAATGCTCAGGCTGACCTGAGCGTAATGAAAAGACAAAACACTCAAGTCGGAACTAAAAGTTCTTACGTAAGTTAAATCAATAACAGATAAATATGAGTGTAATAGCTTCAGAGATGGTTATGGGATTTTCCATCTCCTATCATGTGTACAACATGAGAGCAATAACTTAAGAGATGTTACGGGATTTTCCATCTCCTAAGGATCCGTTAAACTATCTATATGTTGTAAAATACGCTATATATGTAGTATCTATCAGTAATGTAAAATATTTAAATAGCGTTGAGGCTTTACATTGATTCTCCTTAACACATTTTTAAGCAGGTAGTCTATGCAAGTCCTCTAACACAACCAGTAACATCGGTAGCCGGTGAGTCCCCTATAGGCACCATACTAAAACAAAATCGTAGTGGTCGCGAATAAGGATAAAAGTATGACAAGACACGTGAGGCAATGCCCAAGGTAGGATCCTACCAGTTTACCCTTTCTGGCAGGTGATAACGCATCGTAGCCACAACCGCCCACCGAGCCCACCACCCCCAAAATTAAATCAAGGTGCACCAATTGAGTCCAAAATCATACAAAAGGGTGATGGCCCCTAAAGGTTGCAAACTCTTTGGCAAGACATAGGCTCCTATTTTAGTCATTTTCAATTGACACAAGTGTCGAGGTCATCCATCATCGTTCTCTTTCTTCAAATCCAGCAAACGCCTCCAATTCAACCACTTCATTCTGGATAACATCCACCACATACACAGTTGTTAAAGTGGTTCCAATATTGACATAGAGTATGCCAATAAGAGGCCTCGATCTCTTTAACAACCCAACATCGTTTTACACACAGTTGGTTCTTTTACATTTCGGAAAAGATTCATATTTGATATCAAAACATATTCACTTCAAAAATATCACTTCATTTCAAAATACCATATTTACTCAAAATATGTCATTTTCACTTGAAAATATCATTTCAAATTCCAACTTAGGTTATAACCTCATTTAACCATATTCGCGTTTAAATCAACGATTTAAATATAAACATTCAGACTTTGCACAGTTTGAATTTTTAGAAAATAGTTTGAGTTTTCAGAAAATAATTTGAATAGTTTAAAGATTTAAAATAGTTTGAGTATTGAAAATGGTTTATATAGTACAAATAGTTTGGAAAATCAAAATAATTTGAATATTTTAAAAAGATGGATTTTTAAACAGTCTATATTGAAATAATTTTTTCTGAAAATAGTATCAAATCAAACTGTTTCCTTCCATTTCAACAAATATGGACCCATGTCCAAATTCCAAATCAACAAAACTCAATTTCCAATCTTTCAATTCAATTGACTCAATTTCAATTTAGTTTCAAATCAACTTGATTTCAATTTCAATTCGAATTAACTTCAATTTTCGAAACGTTCATTTTTAACTTCAAATTCGATTCGACAATTAAATTCAATGATTTACATTTCAATTCAACTCTTATTTTAAATCATTCAATTTATATCAATTTCGAGTCCAATTTCAATTTACTGATTCAAATCCCTTAAATCAATTTAAAACTTCATTGTTCAATTTAAGATTCAAACTTTAAAACAATCAATTTTCAAAATTAAAGTCATATATCGATTATAACTTCACATTTCAATTTTAATTCGTTAAAACAATCTCTTTTAACTAATTTCGATTCCAACATATCAAAACTTGAATTAGAAATAATTCAATTCATATAAATCCAAAATTTATTTCCTTTAAAACAAAATCCTTTAACCAAAGTCCAAATTCAAGATTTTAAAACCATTTAATTTAACCAATCCGATGTTTGTATATAATTTTCTACCCTATGGCCAAGTGAATAGTTATTTCTATTTTAATTTCATGAATGAATATATATCATTCCAACCCATAATTAAATGTCATAGGTATATATCATTTCAACATATTTCTTAGTTCATTTCCAATGGTCCAAAAGATAATATAAATTATGTCAATAAATAATAGGTACTAATAGGAATATGTTAGATAAATTAACAACCACACATCCATCATCAACCAATAGGCATCTAATAACAATCAACGTTCAAATCAACCAATATATCACAACAGTTATTAGTCATCAATTGTCGGTGTTTGATTAGCAATTAAATTTCAATATTAATTTAAATGTCAATTTAATTCAATATAAAATTCAAATTAATTTAAATGTCAATATAAACTACTAAACAACAATCAATGGAATTCTTATCACTTCATAAATTTAATTCAACTAACATAAGAAGATTTAGTATTGCGGGAGTGGGTTTAATCACTCATCTTCGATTTATAGCCGATTAAAAATCCAATAAAAGCTCAAAATTCCAACAGTCTCCAACTCAACCAAACCAGTTCCATGTTGTCCGGAATTTCAATACGAACCCAATGGAAGAAAACGCATGTGAATCCAAGTTCATATGCAAAAGTTACGCAAGTTAGAAGATTAAAATTTAAAATTAAATTTAAAATAATATTCAGGGGCAAAGTTGTAATTTCGCTACCTCCTCCAAATCATAGAGACAACATGCTCGATCGAACAACCTTCTTCACGTTCCAACTGCCGCTTCAACCTACTACCACATGCGTCTCCAGGCTTCCGCCTCTAGATCAGGCCTCGCCACTGTCTCCCCAAGGCCATGTCACGCCTGGTTGTGGTCGCGCGACCTCTCCGCCTCGCCAAAGGAGCTATGCCGCCGTACGCATTTATTCGCCATTTCTAGTGAACTGGTGGCGATCCAAGTGATCGCCCACTATGGATTGACCCATCTTGTTGCCCTCTACGCTGCAGCAATTTCCGATCGTCGATTCGTCGACGATCCACCGTTGAACGTGAAACCCTAGCACGAATAGTCGAGACTGTTTCTCCAATTTCTAGACAAACAGGCCTTCAATCGAAAAACATACTGCAGACGTTGATTCCATTCATCGAGAGCTTCGCGATGATATATAATTTGATAAGGTTTAAGCAGTTTGAATTTTTGGAGTTTGATTTGAAATCAGTAATTAGGGTTTGGGATGTCCACCATTGAGAAGGAACATATTAGAACTGAATTGTACATACAGAAAATAGAATAGAAAGCTGCTAGGGTTTATAACAGCATTGTGAAGACCCGCAAACCCATACCCCTTGAACTGACATTAATCTCCATCAAATCAAGTCAAGAAGAACGGAAATACGAACCATTTTGGGTTAAAGAAGAAAGAGGTAGAAGAAGAAAATAGAAACAACATCAGAATCTCACAAACGCAGCGGAACAATATATAATAGATAAATGACTAATCTTTAAAACAAAAGAATTATATCTGTTTATACATTACATCATCAGAGTACAACACAATTCATAACACACAACTTGACAGTTATCATAACCTGTCCTCATAAAACTGAATACACAGCGGAATAATAATCAAGTACGGAAGTACGTCTCGTCATCCAGCTCGTCTCTTGAGCTCCACAGCATCATATCCTGTATCTGTAATACTCGGTCTGACCCGAGCATTATAATAAAATAACACCCGAGTCAGTCTGGAAAACCAGCGTGAGAAAACACACTCAATTGGATTATTCAAGTTTTCCAAACCCTTTGAAATCAAAAGCATCTCGTAAGACCACGCCACAAATAAACATGTCGGGTTTTTACCTTACGATAGCCAAAACACTTTTTATCAAAATCCTCTGATATTATAATAATGTCTATAGAAAGTAAAATAGAATCTAGATGAAATGCTTGCATCTCACGTTTCAGCAATAGTTGGGCACAATCAAAACCGTACAAGCGCGTAGGGAGAATGGATTTCCAATGAATGACTAGGCACTGGGGTACCACCTGTCACAGTACTTGGTCTAGATCAGCGTACCGAGGACCACTCCCGATCCCCTGCAACACAAGACCGGAACTACCTAAGGGTAATTCCGAGTAAGATCACCCTACGGTTGGGATCAGCAACCACACCATTAAGCCGAAATAAAAAGCGACATCTAGACAGGGATGACCTCACCCTAATGGGCGCTACCCACATAGCCTTGCTGCATAACCCCTGATTTTTAGTCATTCCCGGTTGATGGGGCTCGAGGCTAAGCGTTACCTTTATAGAACATTTCACTTAGAATGCCCACCGTCCACCTGACGATGTTCCGAAAGCATTCATCCATACAAGTCCGTTCCGGGTTCGAACGGAACCGAAGGCACTATTCCTACTACATCCGTTTGGAATCACCCTCAGGATTAGTAGCGACTAGTCCTTGCACTTCACTGTACCATCTTCGATTCAAACTCGTTTCCCCATGAAACGTACAAACCGGATCGAAATAGTTTTCGAGAAATTAATCTCGATCCCGGTCTCTTAAAAACGATCAGCGCATTGGTCAATATTGATAGTCGGTTATTTAACTATCAATTAACATTTACAAACATCCATCAAACATAAATAATTTTCCAAATTATTTATTTACCTCACAGATATCTTCGCAAGATATATTTTCACTTTTCAACTCTTTTGAAAACAGTTTCAAAACCCACCTTTTCCCATGGAATAAATTCCAAAATATTTATTTCCACTGAAAACACCAAGTACAAACACCTTAGATTTTAAATTAATTTAAAACACTTATTATAAAACATACTTTAAACATTTAAATTTGAAAACTACTTTAATATTTTATTCAAAGATATATACTTTAAGAATATTTAAAATAAAGCTACTTAATAAAATATAAAACTACATTTTTATTCCTTTAAAACACAATACCAAGTTACCTTTAAATAATTACTACTAAATTAAATTTGAGAAATACTTACTTTCAAACTTTTAAACATTTAAAAATAATAAATTTTCTAAAACATACTTTAAAAACAACTTTAAATCCTTTAACTCATACTTAAAAGTTTGCTTTGGAAACGTACTTGGCAATCCAGGGAAATACACTTCTCTTTCACATCTTTTAAAGATAAATCACTATTTATTTTTAATAAAATTTACCCATTTCTTTAATAAATTCCCACCGTGAATTTATTCTTCCAAATATCCACTGATATATTACTTCACTTTTATAAGCCCAGTTTAAAAATCTCATGGTCTCAACTTCCTTTTAAAATCACAGTTTCAAGTACTTAACCAATTTCCAAATTGATTTTCAAAATTTACTCCATTTAAAATAATCCCTTTACTTATCCAATTTTATTTTAAAATCTGTTACTTTTATTAATGCCAGACTTAACCTCCTAACTTCTTAATTAGGTTTTAAAATCTTATTTAACTTGAAACTACAAATCTCGTATTTACTTCAAGTTCCTTCCTTTACTCCTTCCTTAACAATTTAAAATCTTGAATTTTTAGAAATGATCTGTTATTCGTTTAATTAACATCACTTAGGTTTTTTTTTAAAATTCATTCATTTCCGTTTATTCAAAAATCTCCTTTCCCATACTTAGAATTTATTCATTGAAATTTTAAAAATCACTTTTCAATTTCATTCTCTAATTTATCCAAATTTCAATAATTATTTACTTAACATTTTCTCTTTTATTTTCTTTTTCAAAATTCCAATTTTATATATTTTGATAACTCGGTATACCGAAAGGTATATTTAATCAAACCATAGCATCCAATATTCCAATTATCAATATAATTCATCACAGAATATCAAAAATCATAACACAGAATTATTAGAACAATCTAAATAATTTTGAGGAATCCAGTTGGATCCCTCCAACTTGTTTCCCTGCATCCACAGATGTTAGCACAATACCAATTCCACTTCGAGGTGGAATATCGCGGTATATGGGTTTAAATAATATCATCTGCTATAATGCGGCGCATAGGGTCTCATCCGCTATATAATGCGGGAAATCAATCACTCCAATATATACTATATATACCACTATATATAATATATCATATCCAATCAATTCAATCATTCAACCAACTATTTAAATTTAACCATTTAAATTTAAATAATAATCCAGATGAGTGAGATTAACTCACCTTTGATTTTATTTGCAGTCCTTCCCGATCTCGACCGGGTTTCTCGATTTTTGACCTTGTATAAACAATTCACGATTTATTAACATTTGAAATAGTCTAACCATAAATTACCATTTAATAACTTTAATTAACTAAAAATTTAATTTAAACTAAGTTTTCCTTTAATAATTCCATAGTAACTTAAATAATTAAATAAGTTAATTAAACAAATTAATCATCTAGTTAAATTATTTAAAATTAACGGTAAGTTAAAATATGTATATGTATATTTATTTTATTGAAACTACATGTATACTAAAAAAACCTATATTGATTAAAAATCTAATTTTTTATGAATCCCTATATTTTCTAAAATCTATAATAATTTTCTACATATATATTAAAATATGTGTGTGTATTTATATATATGTATATATATATATATATTTTCCGATTCCCTATATAAATCTATAAATCTTATATGGAAAATTAAAAGGCATATATATCTATACCTTGCTGTAAAAATAATTTTCTGTTTAACCATACTATACATACATATATATAAATTTAAATTTAATTTAATTGAAAAATAAAAATAAACAGCTGAATACCTTCTACCGTGTCCAGACAATTCGCCACTACCCTCTAGAAAGCATCGCAGCACCGACCCAACTCGCCGACCTCGCCACCAAGCGACTGCCTCATCCCCGCCATCCCACGTATACACCATCTCCACCCAGCCAACATCGTGCCTCCATCTGCCCATGTTGCTCGATCGATAGGGTAGTGCGATTTCCCGCCCTTTGACCTCGAACGGAACTTGGCCACCGATCCCCTCTTTGAAATCGTTGACGTTTGACTACCCACGGCGCCGCCTCGCATGCCCAAGCGACTTCGTTTCCACTAATTATATTTTTTTTTCCTCTTAACAAAATCGAAGATGAATTTTCGATCGTGCGAGGGGTTTTTTTTTTCTTCTAAGGGACGAAATCGATTCGATTAGGAGGAGGGGAGGGAAACGTTCGATCTGGGCTTTCCTTTTTTTTCATGATTAAGATTTTAAGGCAGCGCGATTTCTCTTCTTTTTTTTCTGAGATGGCTTCGAGCTGATTTTTAAGGAGAAAGGAAATGTCGTGCTCTGCTTGTTTTTTTAAAAAAAGAGATGAGATGTTGGCGTGTTGAAGAAGAGAAGCTACAGTGTTTTGAAGGGAAATGAAAAAGCGCTGATGTGAAACAATTACAGCTGAAGTTGACCATTATATAAAAATACATATATTTTAAATTTAAATCTAAATTTTCTCGAAATCGTAACTTAAAATTTTGACATCCTATCGAGGCGTGCCGCTAGGCGTTCATAATGTTATATCCCTATTCCGATCGCAATGGAAAAGGTTTCGAGTTCTAATTCGATCGTATGGAGAAGATAGCTTTTTGGACCCAGTTATAATATTGAATTCGATATAAATTTCAACGCGTTTATATATCGTATGCTCACACAATAACTCCAAACACTACGAAAATTGAAATCCGATTATAATATACTATTACGGATCCAATGGAACTGGTTTCGTCGAATTCCGAGACTGTGCCTCGGAAGTCTATTTTTAAATTCAATTTAAACAATATATTTTTAAAACTGAACAAAACACTTTTAAATTCAAATTTAAAAGTTCTATCACCTTCAATATTATCAATGTAAATTTTCCAAGCCTTCAAATTATTTTTAACAGGCTTAAAACTCCCGATTCAACATTTTACCCAACTTCAAATTATCTAATTTAATAATTAAATTACCCCATAAATAGTGATATTTGAAATTCAAGTTAAAAATTCACTTTTGAATATTTAAAATCAATTAAATATTCCAATTTCAAATATCCAAAAATTATGGGTCGTCGCATTCCTCCTCCCTTAAAAGAATTTCGTCCCTGAAATTGCTAGTTAAGAAGAATGGTCCAATACCCGTTAACTATTTTCCAAAACCAAACAGTTCTGACCATTTCCCAAAATATTTTATCAAAGACACACTATCACTCTAACTAACTTCCCAACTTATCCATAAGTCCCAAACAATATTACTTACTTATCAATTCAAATTTAAATTTGAAATCAAATTTTGAATTATCAAAATTTTCTCAAAATTTTTCTAACTCTCTAAATTTTCGAAATTTTTTGACAGCGTCTCCTTTGCGTGGCTAGCTCGGTACAGCTACAAAATGCCTCAAAAGGCCCCCAAATTTCAAAAGAAAAACAAAAGGCCAAGTGGCTAGATCAAAAACCCAATCAAATTTCATACTGAAATTTTTAAATACATACCTTGTTGTCAAGCAAATTCAAATTTATCTTCGAAATCAAAATCCAATTCCATTTTCCTATAGCCTTTATAATCCCTGTATATTTTACTTAACAACAATGTCCAAATTTACTTAGTGTATTCCCAATACCAAATTTACTTAAGAACATCACCGTTCATTTCTTAAGTTTAATATAAGCATTTTATATACTCTTATATTATTACTCTACCACTTTAGTATTTATATCACTCATTTTTAAACTGGATCTCCAATTCCATATGAATTCAATTAACCTTCATTTTAGATATTGAATTCTATTTACCTTATCTCAAACCATATTCAATCAATCATTTCTGAAATTAGTCTTATTACTAATTTATTTAAATCCCAATGGATTTATTTCCAACTTTAAATTATTTTTAGTCTACTACGAATTTATCTTTATCCCAAATCCCAATTTGAAATCTCTTGTCGTTAGTGAAAATTTTCAAAAATTTTCTAACTCCAAAAATTTTCGAACTCCCAAAATTTTGGCAGAATTTCCTTTGTACGGAAGAGCTTTTGCAATTTGACAAGGGATTTAAATATATATACATCGACCCACACAGTCGGAAAAACAAAAACAGTTCATATTTCCTATTTTTATTGCGTACCTTATTTAGCATTTTTAAGAAAAGCGGTTATTATTTTAGCGTTTTGCATGACCCAATCCAGCCAAACAGCTTCCCTGAACCTGTACTTACTCAATTTAAATATGTAAGTGACATATATAGGAAATTCATTTACATTTCACTTATTTTCAACAGTAAACACATAGTTTTCGTAAGCAAAACATTCAAAATTCTTTCCATTAGCAATTTATATGGTCTCGATACCAATTAAATTGCTTACAACTACCTCACACATCATTTCTATTCAATTCAAGTGATTTACAACTCACTTTCTTACATTCTATTCATTTTTAAGCGAAACGAATTCATATCCATTTCAATTGATTCAAAAATCAATTTTATTTTCTTTTATTAACTCATAGAACTTTATACAATCTCGTTTACGTTAAACGACAACCATTTCTATGTAAATTTTGACGATATTCACTTAATAGAATACCCATTCTAGTTTATAACTAATTTAAATTGATACCAACTCAATTTACACTTTATTTTATTTTATTTCCAATTGATTCTGTTCAATTCAATTTGCATTCATATTCACATTCATTTTATTTCATTAACCAAACAAATTTCATTCAAAACCATTTCATAAAACTCGACAATAACCATTTCAAATTTTTTACTTAAATCGAGCCTTTATCCAAATATTTCTTAAGTTATTTCAACTCAAAGCTCAAGTTCATTTCCCTCGTAAACAATTTCCAATTTAAATCTTTGATTTGATTTTTCATTTATCTAATCCATTTCATCTACTAATTTAATTCAATAAGTATATTCACTTATCCTTTTTAAATTTCAAATTTCCATATTCAATTCATCCTAAATTTATTTTATCTTTAACAAGGAAATTTCAATTTATTTATTTTCTCTACTTACTTGAATTTATATGCAAATTCAAACCATTTTTAAATTTAGCTCACAACTCAACTTTAATTTATCTAATTCAACTTCCAATTCATTATTTCATGAATTAATAAATTATCTAGTTAGTTTACTTGAATTCAATCCATTTTATTCTATTTTTTCCAAGTTTGGATTTTTATTCAACTTGATTCAAATCAAATCTCATTTCATTATTCAATTTCCAATTCATTTATTTACAAATGTAACCTCATTTGTTCATTCACCAATTCATTCCTTTTCAATTTGAATCTTATTCCAATCAAATTTCAAATATTTTTATAAGTTATCAATCTTATTTACATTCCATAACATTTTAAAGAAATTCCAGAGTCTTTTTCACAATTACTCACATTTCAAAACTAAACTTTGAAATCAATTATGTCCCTTCAAAATATTTTCCCAAATATTTTTAAATTTCAAACCCCACCAGATTTCATATCCAACTCAAAAATACTTCTCAAATAATTATTTTCCAGACTTTTGGAAACCATTTTCAAATTAGGAAATTTTAATCTTTTGAAATTTAAAACCAAACTCAGTTTTGAAGATATTACAGTATAAAACAATTTGGTACAAATTCCTCTTTTGGAAACTCGAAAATGAACATCGATGATGTTGCAGTCATCACCGAAGTTATTTTCCAACGACCGAAAAAGAGTTAATTGCTTTTATCTCTTTAAAATCCCTCAAATATTTTTTTTTTAAATTCCAAATCTTCCAGATTTCAAATCCAAATAAAAAAATATTTCCGAAATAATATCACCATTATTTCTCCAAAACCTTTTAAAACTATTTTCAAACTCAAAGGAATTTAAACTTCCCAAAATTCCAAATTCCGAAATCCATCCAATTCAGATTCAAACATCACTCTGGAGTTTTTATTTCAATTTCAATTATAAATCACATTTATAATTCACATCTATAAACTTCATTTGTATATGAATTTATTTCCTTATACTTTCAATTCATATTTATAAATTTCATTTGTTAAATGAATTTATCTCCAAATCTTTGGTTATACCATTATTTCTTATTTAATTTCCATACAATAATGATGATAATTCAATATTATCACTTCCTAACAATCAAGCAACCATATAGTATAATAATTTACGAAAAATTATTTCTTTTCTACACGAAAATAGTTTTGGGCAAAATTATTTCGTTTACACTATTTTAAAACAATACTGTGTCGGTTTATCTTGTTTAAGAGTTTAGAAACCCTTATCGATGTTGTGGCGTCCCATACATCGACCAGAATCCATAAACACCCAACCGATAAATCAACACAGTACAAAAACAAATTTTATATTCACTAACAAATACGCGCTCATATCTATTAATACACTCAAACTCATTCTAGAGTACTACCGACTCTATTTATAATGAGTAATTCCACCAGAGCCAAGGTTATCGCTTAACTTCCAGCTCTGATACCAAGTGTGAAGACCCGCAAACCCGTACCCCTTGAATTGACATTAATCTCCATCAAATCAAGTCAAGAAGAACGGAAATACGAACCATTTTGGGTTAAAGAAGAAAGAGGTAGAAGAAGAAAACAGAAACAACATCAGAATCTCACAAACGCAGCGGAACAATATATAATAGATAAATGACTAATCTTTAAAACAAAAGAATTATATCTGTTTATACATTACATCATCAGAGTACAACACAAATCATAACACACAACTGGACAGTTATCATAACCTGTCCTCACAAAACTGAATACACGGCGGAATAATAATCAAGTATGGAAGTACGTCTCGCCATCCAGCTTGTCTCCTGAGCTCCACAGCATCATATCATGTATCTGTAATACTCGGTCCGACCCGAGCATTATAATAAAATAACACCCGAGTCAGTCTGGAAAACCAGCATGAGAAAACACACTCAAATGGATTATTCAAGTTTTCCAAACCTTTTGAAATCAAAAGCATCTCGTAAGACCACGCCACAAATAAACATGTCGGGTTTTTACCTTACGATAGCCAAAACACTGTTTATCAAAATCCTCTGATATTATAATAGTGTCTATAGAAAGTAAAATAGAATCTTGCTGAAATGCTTGCATCTCACATTTCAGCAATAGTTAGGCACAATCAAAACCGTACTAGTGCGTAGGAAGAATGGATTTCCAACGAATGACTAGGCACTGGGGTACCACCTGTCACAGTACCTAGTCTAGATCAGCGTACCGAGGACCACTCCTGATCCCCTGCAACACAAGACCAGAACTACCTAAGGGTAATTCCGAGTAAGATCACCCCACGGTTGGGATCAGCAACCGCACCACTAAGCCGAAATAAAAAGGGACATCTAGACAGGGATGACCTCACCCTAATGGGCGCTACCCACATAGCCTTGCTGCATAACCCCTGATTTTCAGTCATTCCCGGTTGATGAGGCTCGAGGCTAAGCGTTACCTTTATAGAACATTTCACTTAGAATGCCCACCGTCCACCTAACGATGTTCCGAAAGCATTCATCCATACAAGTCCGTTCCGGGTTCGAACGGAACCGAAGGCACTATTCCTACTACATCCGTTTGGAATCACCCTCAGGATTAGTAGCGACTAGTCCTTGCACTTCACTGTACCATCTTCGATTCAAACTCGTTTCCCCATGAAACGTACAAACCGGATCGAAATAGTTTTCGAGAAATTAATCTCGATCCCGGTCTCTTAAAAACGATCAGCGCATTGGTCAATATTGATAGTCGGTTATTTAACTATCAATTAACATTTACAAACATCCATCAAACATAAATAATTTTCCAAATTATTTATTTACCTCACAGATATCTTCGCAAGATATATTTTCACTTTTCAACTCTTTTGAAAACAGTTTCAAAACCCACCTTTTCCCATGGAATAAATTCCAAAATATTTATTTCCACTGAAAACACCAAGTACAAACACCTTAGATTTTAAATTAATTTAAAACACTTATTATAAAACATACTTTAAACATTTAAATTTGAAAACTACTTTAATATTTTATTCAAAGATATATACTTTAAGAATATTTAAAATAAAGCTACTTAATAAAATATAAAACTACATTTTTATTCCTTTAAAACACAATACCAAGTTACCTTTAAATAATTACTACTAAATTAAATTTGAGAAATACTTACTTTCAAACTTTTAAACATTTAAAAATAATAAATTTTCTAAAACATACTTTAAAAACAACTTTAAATCCTTTAACTCATACTTAAAAGTTTGCTTTGGAAACGTACTTGGCAATCCAGGGAAATACACTTCTCTTTCACATCTTTTAAAGATAAATCACTATTTATTTTTAATAAAATTTACCCATTTCTTTAATAAATTCCCACCGTGAATTTATTCTTCCAAATATCCACTGATATATTACTTCACTTTTATAAGCCCAGTTTAAAAATCTCATGGTCTCAACTTCCTTTTAAAATCACAGTTTCAAGTACTTAACCAATTTCCAAATTGATTTTCAAAATTTACTCCATTTAAAATAATCCCTTTACTTATCCAATTTTATTTTAAAATCTGTTACTTTTATTAATGCCAGACTTAACCTCCTAACTTCTTAATTAGGTTTTAAAATCTTATTTAACTTGAAACTACAAATCTCATATTTACTTCAAGTTCCTTCCTTTACTCCTTCCTTAACAATTTAAAATCTTGAATTTTTAGAAATGATCTGTTATTCGTTTAATTAACATCACTTAGGTTTTTTTTTAAAATTCATTCATTTCCGTTTATTCAAAAATCTCCTTTCCCATACTTAGAATTTATTCATTGAAATTTTAAAAATCACTTTTCAATTTCATTCTCTAATTTATCCAAATTTCAATAATTATTTACTTAACATTTTCTCTTTTATTTTCTTTTTCAAAATTCCAATTTTATATATTTTGATAACTCGGTATACCGAAAGGTATATTTAATCAAACCATAGCATCCAATATTCCAATTATCAATATAATTCATCACAGAATATCAAAAATCATAACACAGAATTATTAGAACAATCTAAATAATTTTGAGGAATCTAGTTGGATCCCTCCAACCTGTTTCCCTGCATCCACAGATGTTAGCACAATACCAATTCCACTTCGAGGTGGAATATCGCGGTATATGGGTTTAAATAATATCATCCGCTATTATGTGGCACATAGGGTCTCATCCGCTATATAATGCGGGAAATCAATCACTCCAATATATACTCTATATATACTACTATATATAATATATCACATCCAATCAATTCAATCATTCAACCAATTATTTAAATTTAACCATTTAAATTTAAATAATAATCCAGATGAGTGAGATTAACTCGCCTTTGATTTTATTTGCAGTCCTTCCTGATCTCGACCGGGTTTCTCGATTTTTGACCTTGTATAAACAATTCATGATTTATTAACATTTGAAATAGTCTAACCATAAATTACCATTTACTAACTTTAATTAACTAAAAGTTTAATTTAAACTAAGTTTTCCTTTAATAATTCCATAGTAACTTAAATAATTAAATAAGTTAATTAAACAAATTAATCATCTAGTTAAATTATTTAAAATTAACGGTAAGTTAAAATATGTATATGTATATTTATTTTATTGAAACTACATGTATACTAAAAAAATAACCTATATTGATTAAAAATCTAATTTTTATATGAATCCCTATATTTTCCAAAATCTATAATAATTTTCTGCATATATATTAAAATATGTGTGTGTATTTATATATATGTATATATATATATATATATATATATTTTCTAATTTCCTATATACATCTATAAATCTTATACGGAAAATTAAAAGGCATATATATCTATACCTTGCTGTAAAAATAATTTTCTGTTTAACCATATTATACATACATATATATAAATTTAAATTTAATTTAATTGAAAAATAAAAATTAACAGCTGAATACCTTCTACCATGTCCAGACAATTCGCCACCACCTTCTAGAAAGCATTGCAGCACCGACCCAACTCGCCGACCTCGCCACCAAGCGACTGCCTCATCCCCTCCATCCCACGTATACGCCATCTCCACCCAGCCAACATCGTGCCTCCATCTGTCCATGTTGCTCGATCGATAGGGTAGTGTGATTTCTCCCCCCCCCCCTTCGACCTCGAACGGAACATGGCCACCGATCCCCTCTTTGAAATCGTTGACGTTTGACTACCCACGGCGCCGCCTCGCATGCCCAAGCGACTTCGTTTCCACTAATTATATAATTTTTTTCCTCTTAACAAAATCGAAGATGAATTTTCGATCGTGCGAGGGTTTTTGTAACAACCCGCATATCTATCGATTTTATATTTAAATATTTTATCGTTAGTCGGATGTTAGTCCGAAAAGCTACTTTTTGCATGCGGTCAAATTAGGACTCGAGACCACTTCCATTGAGTTCAAAATGACGTTTGCGATCTTTTTGAGTGTAAACTTTGATATGTTTGGAGATAGTGAAATTTTCGACACTTTTTCCCGCCTTTGACTTTGGTTTGGACTGCACCCCTTTAGTTCAGCCCAACCATCTTCCTCACTCTATCAAAACACTTCAAGCTTTGTCAATAATGGTGGAGGGAAGTGGAAATTAAAACTCCAAACACATATTCTATTGCAAATCCGAGATTCAACATCAAATTCACGTGAAGAACATTGCTTCAAGCTTGTTGGTGTTCTTGCTTTGCTCTCAAATCTCCATCTTCATCAAATTCCGTGAAAAGGTGAGATTTTTAATCTCACATCTCGCCTATAACTGTCATTGGGTTGTTGGAAATGAATTCCTATCACTTTAGCATTAATGTTTGCAACTGGTTTGGATTGAATTGGTGAGAAACTCAAGTTTCAGTGCTGCTTGCAAAATCTGGCCCTAGGTCGTTCTGCCCTCCTTAGGTCGTCCAGACTGCTAGCTCATGTGTTGAAAAGTCTCCACTTTCTTAGGTTGTTCATGAGTTAAGGCTTAGGTCGCTTGCGTGCTTAGGTCGTTCTGGCTTAGGTCGCAGGGAAATAAGTCGTAGGTCGAAACAGCTTTAAGTCTTAGGTCGTTGCCGACCTAAAATTCCTAGGCAAACCACTAAGTCGCTCAATTTTTGTTAAGTCTTAGGTCGTTGCCGACCTATAATCTCCAGGCAAATCTTAGGTCGGTTACGAGTTAAGTATTAGGTCGTTCGCGAGTTAACGCCTTAGGTTGTTCGCGAGTTAACTCCTTGAGTCGTTCAAAGCTTAAGTCGTTAGGTCGTGTGCCTTGCTAACTCGTTAGGTCGCATGCCCAGTTAAGTCGTTAGGTCGCGTGCCTAGTCAAGTCGTTAGGTCGTAAGACCTTAGGTCGTGCACCTTTAAGTCGAAGCATTTTAGGTCGCTTCCCCTGGACCTCGTTAGGTCGTTCACCTCTAAGTCGCGTGGCACTTTAGGTCGCATGGTCTTGTTCTCCTCTAGGTCGTAGGACCTTTTAACTGTTAGGTCGAAGACCTTTTTCCATTAGGTCGCAAGACCTTAGGTCGCACCTTGTTAGGTCGCGAACCCAGTTAGGTCGTTCTCCTATCTTAGGTCGCGAACCCTGTTAGGTCGCGCATTCTCTTAGGTCGTGAACACTTAGGTCGCGCCTCACTGTTAGGTCGCGCACTTCGTTAGGTCGCTCGCATTTAGGTCGCAGACCTTAGGTCGCTCGCGAGTTAGCACTTAGGTCATTTAACATGTTCTTCAGCTAGGTCGCACGGCAGTCTTCCCTTAGGTCGTATGACCTACTTCTCCTTAGGTCGCTGGACCAGCTTGCCTTCACTAAGTCGTACCGTGACGGGGCGCTGCCCCGCACCCCGCCGGGGGCAGTGCCCCCTGGGCCCCCGCGACCTGACCGGGCAGGTCGAACCCCGTATTACTCTGCGTAGGCAATCTCTTCTGAAAAACATTTATCAAAATTTCTACTTTGATGGTTTTGGGATTGACTTCTTTGGACTTTACTCACGTCTTCGAACGTGAATTGATTTGTTTCTACAATCGTTTTATGACTTGTCACTTTAAAGATATATGAAGGTTTCAATACTAATAGTAAATATCAAACTCTTTCATCAAAGCGATTTCAACACTATTTTAAATATCAAAAGTTCGTTTTCTCAAACCGATTTTCAATCTACTAGTATATACAAGCCTTTACTTCACTCGAATGAGAAATCGACTTAAACGACTTAGTAAAACGGGTGGTATGAAACGCTTGCGTTCACTTCGTCGGTTAGCTCTTGGACTTGTTCGATTGAACCCTTTTTGTGACAATTTCCTAGTGAAGATTTACAGCTTGTTCGTAAATATTTAAGTTAAGCAAGTGGTTATGGGACATGAAGCTAAACTCATATATTTACTAGCTTGGTGTGATTGACACTTCCTTATGATCATGACGATCATTTTTGTGATTTAGACTAGCGATTGAGCGATGTCTCTTTGTCTACGTGGGAGACTATACCCCGATTATGTGATGTTTCGCCATCACATATCTAGGGTAGCATCCTACGGTCTTCGGGCCATTCCTGTGTGAAAATTTAATGGATAACTTCCATGAGATAGCTTCTCGTCATGTGTTTACGCGTAGGTGAGTTTTCATGCTCCCATTCATGTGTTAGGCCTCCCCCCTTTTTTTATGTGTTTTCTGGATTTCTGATGATGATTTCTGGAATTTTGTGCTTCACCAATTTTCATGATTTTCATTGATATGATATCAGTTTTTGTGCATTGGTGAATTCATGTGTTATTGACTTGTTATGAATACAAGTTTAGGGTATGATACCCTACCTTATCTTTGTGAAGATTCTTGTGATATTGATTAATCTTTTGTTGATTATCATTTACATACTTATAGTAGTATGTCGTTATGGTTATTTCATGTTCATGTCATGCCTTTTTCTTTATACCATATCATCTGATATTTATAGCTAGACTGATCCGTTTATTATTTTCTTATAAATAATACTCGGGTCAGACCGAGATGTTACAGGTGCTTCTGCTTGACTTCTCTTTAGGATATTTCTGACTTTTGGCTAACTACATAGATTAGTAGTTTTTGGATGTACACCTTTGAGATATAGACTCTATGTTTTGTACTTATTCTTTTGTATAGCACGTGATGCTATTCTTTTGTATTATCGTGGATCTTTCTGACCACTACTCTGATGTACACTTTCATGTGTTATATATTTATTCATATCTTCTTCCGCCTTTGTGATATGGATGTCTGTGACTGATTTATGTTATGATTATTTCTATGTTTGTTTCCGAAGATTATATATAGCCACCGTGTGATAGCTTTGTGTTTGTATCGGTATGTCGGATTTCCTCCTTAAAAGATATGCATTCTATTATATCTAACGTATCGGTGCTCGCAGAAAGAAGTTACATGGATGGTCGCTCCTCCACAGCCTTATTCTCCGTGCTAATTGACAGCACTACATCGTAGTGTTCTTGGTTAGCGTGGGTATAGAGGTGGGGCGTCACAGTTTTTTTTCTTCTAAGGGACGAAATCGATTCGATTAGGAGGAGGGGAGGGAAACGTTCGACCTGCGCTTTCCTTTTTTTTCGTGATTAAGATTTTAAGGCAGCGCGATTTCTCTTCTTTCTTTTTTTTTTCGAGATGGCTTCGAGCTGATTTTTAAGGAGAAAGGAAATGTCGTGCTCTGCTTGTTTTTTAAAAAAAAAGAGATGAGATGTTGGCGTGTTGAAGAAGAGAAGCTACAGTGTTTTGAAGGGAAATGAAAAACGCTGATGTGAAACAATTACAGCTGAAGTTGACCATTATATAAAAATACATATATTTTAAATTTAAATCTAAATTTTCTCGAAATCGTAACTTAAAATTTCGACATCCTATCGAGACGTGCCGCTAGGCGTTCATAATGTTATATCCCTATTTCGATCGCAATGGAAAAGGTTTCGAGTCCTAATTCGATCGTATGGAGAAGATAGCTTTTTGGACTCGGTTATAATATTGAATTCGATATAAATTTCAACGCGTTTATATATCGTATGCTCACACAATAACTCCAAACACTATGAAAATTGAAATCCGATAATAATATTCTATTACGGATCCAATGGAACTGGTTTCGTCGAATTCCGAGACTGTGCCTCGGAAGTCTATTTTTAAATTCAATTTAAACAATATATTTTTAAAACTGAACAAAACACTTTTAAATTCAAATTTAAAAGTTCTATCACCTTCAATATTATCAATGTAAATTTTCCAAGCCTTCAAATTATTTTTAACAGGCTTAAAACTCCCGATTCAACATTTTACCCAACTTCAAATGATTTAATTTAATAATTTAATTACCCTATAAATAGTGATATTTGAAATTCAAGTTAAAAATTCACTTTTGAATATTTAAAATCAATTAAATATTCCAATTTCAAATATCCAAAAATTATGGGTCGTCACAAGCATATATATAAACAAAAATTGAATAGGAATGGATGGAACAGATCGATTGGGTCTGTAAAGGCTCGCTTTTCCGTACCCTTTGAGTCGACAAAAACCACACATGTCCAACCCAAATTGAACGAAAAGACGGATCTTTAGGGGGTGAAAAAGAAAAAAAGATAGAACAGAATCTCACCCAAATGGAATAACATGTAATATTAAAAAATAATCTTTACAGCGAAATTTTTTAAAATACATATATCAGAGTCTAACCTAAATTCAGCTTGGACAGTTATAAACATCTATCCTTACAAATGCTGACAAACATCAAACAACTGCAGTGGATAATAGAATACATCCATACGTAGATGAATATCTCCAGCTCTCCTCTGGAAACTCCAACTGTCTTCAACTAATCCTGAAACTACTCGGATCTGACCCGAGTATTGAAAATACCCGGATCAGGCTTGATAAACCAGCATCAAAAAACTCAGATATTAAATGACAATGTCATATATCAGCCTTGGAAATAAAATCCTTTGAAAAGAAAGAGTATTTCATTGATTTCCAAATTAATTTCAAACGGATTAAATAATAAGATGATAATTAAAACAACTGTTATACATTAATAATTCATATCTATTAACTTATTGTTTACAACCAAGGGTTATAAATTACTTACCAAAAAATGATTTCATATTCTATATTAACCAATTTCAATTAAATAACATATGATTTCTATTTTTAATACAACATTTAATTTATTCCTTATTAACCTTTATTATTACCATTAATTGAAATTACATTAATAGTTGTCAATTACATCCAATAAACATTATTAAATTATATTCTAATAATTTTTTTCATTTATAAATCATAAATTTTAATTTATGACAATATTACATTCCAAAGTCTTGTTTAAATTAATAATTTTAATTATCAAAAATACAGGTCGTTAAACAAACTTTTTAAAATGAGAACTAGATTGTATAGGTAGTTCCATTTTTGCATTATGCACGGTACATTATGCTTTATGCATGTTATCTTTCCACGACATCCAATGATTGTAGATTAGTATGACCCATGATGTTAGTAAGAGATAACTAAGTTATATGCACTTACATTTGTGTATGTAGGAGTGATATGCACACGGTACAATAGGTTGTCTCGTGATCACCTTGACATGAGTATCATGTATGAGTACTGTTTACTTGTAAGTCTTGTATATGTAGACATTGGATTATATATTGCATTTTTGGTTAAAATCTGTCACACTGAACTTCCTCAAACGGGTTTTCCTATCTTATTTTCATTGATATCAGTAAGATACTCTCATGGCTATGTTGAGGGTTGGATTTTAGGAAAATGAACTTTAGACGGCGGAGAATTTTGTAGGAAGCGAAGAGATTGCATCAGCTATTTACTTTCAATTATTTACAATCAACGTTATGATAGTCTACATGTATTCATGGTTAATATGATATCTTATTTACTTTCGACTGAGTTTTTGCTTGCTTTCAGCTCTAATTTTCTATTCTTTATCATGATATGTTGGATTGGATTGTTTCTGTCACTTTTAACCAAAGTTTGCCATGCGTAATTCTTTTCTCATCTTATTTTGACCATAACACATAATTTCAGTGGTTGTTCTTAGTGATAATCTATAACGATAGGTAAACACAATGATAATCCCTCGATTATCTATGCTAATGTAGGGAGGCAACTTGAAGTATTTTGTGATTCGTGAATGGATAACCATGTTTCGGCTTCTTCATCAAGCTCAACATATGTCTCAAATTTTGCTGATGGTAGATATAGCGATCAACCAAAAGGATAAAAAAGCATAGAAAATAATAATACATATACATTGATTGTGAATAAATAACTTCAAACTATGTTGTGCCGTATTACTTTCAGAAACGATAAGATTATGGTGATTTGTGAAATTGCCAGGCAAGTTCAGATGCGTGGATTGTAGGATAATGAAGTTTTGATGAGTAGATGATGGTACCTGGGCAACATGACTAGTGCATGAGAGGATGTCGACTAATTGTGGTGCTTAGGACTATGTGAAACTACATGAGAGAATGAATAGAGAGCAATTCGAAACTTCAACTGCAACTGAGTGAACGGCAACAACAATACAATGAGGTAGTGCTTGCTGCTGAGTTGGAGAGTTGCAGAATGATTGTTGCGACGAGTAGCGAATGATGGCTGGGCCACAAGATCAATAAATGAGTGGTTAAACTATAAAACTTGTTGTTGAGGATGGTAACTGGTTGTAGAGCTCTGGACTACAAATGCCTGAGGGATCAAACTGCAAAGTAATGCTGGTCTACAAAAGCATGAGCTAATGATGAACAACAACCATAGTGCAATGCAGAGACTTGTGTAACTGCAATATGAATTTGTGGCTGAATTTGAACTTTTGTTTGATCAGATGCAGAGAGGCTAAGTGGCTGTTTTATAGCTGTTGGTGCAAAATGTTATAGCTACTTCTTTGAATAGACAAGGACACGCAAATCTGAAAGGCTACGCAGAAGCAAGATAAAGAAAACTTCTGAAGTGACTGAATATTGAGTGCTAAAACAAATGAGTACAAGCTGTGAAACAAGTGAGTATAGGTGAATTCTGAAATCTGTATATTTTTTCAATTAATAATTCAACCATATATCTTACAAATATCTATTGATCCCCGATACTGATAGGTGCTTAAGCTTATCAAACATTATAAAGCTTTCTGAATTTCAAAGTTTGTGGATGTAAGGAAATCTTCTTGAATAACAGGTATTGGCTCAGCTTCTCGTGACATGATTTTAATAGGTTTTCATTTAATTTACTGTAAAGTTTTTTACCTATTAAGCATACAACTTGTAATTGACTGCATTTTCCCATCAATGTATATTGACTAGATCTCTAAAAAAACATTTTAATTTGGAGTGGCAAGTTTAGCAGTTCAAATTGTTATAGGAAATTTCAATTACAAGTAGTTTGGTAATAAGATTCTTGGACTGTATTATAGCCTTATATGGATATCAACTCAAAAAACGCGTCAGTTGGTTGTGAATTGAGTGTCATTAAAAACCATCGTATTATGTCTTCATGCTTACTAACAAAAGGTTGAATGATGGGGCTAGTGAGTTATTTTTAAAATTCCAAGATTTTGAATGTTTTATGCACTCACGCATGCTTGATTCTGTTGTTAGAATCTTGCTTAAGAATTGTGATTAACAAAAGTTTTTTGTTTTTTGTTTTCTTGCTTTTTAAGGCTAAGCTATACTTTTATGTAGTCAGAATGCATGGTTGTGAGAATCAATCAGTAAAATGGCAGCACATTAATCAGATGATGCCATTTAGTCAGCCGAAACATAACCTCTGATTGAGAATTAATCGAAAAATACGAAGTCCAGGCTACCTAAGACGACCATTCTTCTTCTTTTAGTGTCAAGAGTTTCATTTAGCATGGGGGTTTAGTTTATGATGCTTGGTTCAGTTCTGCTTCAAATCAATTACCTATTTTCTACTGTCTATGTAACGATTTGGGATTTTTTGACTTTCGAAAATCGACATTAATACGTCCACTGTATCAACTACCGAGCAATCGAATGCCGAAAAACCGAATTGTTATGGTTAAAAAGAAGAGGTAGAAGAAGACAGAAAGAAAAAAATAAGAAACAACAGAAACAATATCAGAATCTCACATATCGCAACGGAACAACATATAATAGATAAATGAATAATCTTTAAATCCAAGAACTATATCAGTTTATACACTACATCATCATCAGAGTCAATATACATACAATACATCAATGGACAGTTATACAAACTTGTCCTCATACAGAATACACAACGGAATAATAATATCATATACAAGTGATACGTCTCGCCATCCAGCTCGCCTCCTGAGCTCCAAAGCCTCCTGAAATCCAGAATGACCTGATAACCTGACTCTAGGCTGCCCGTGTGGAAAATGATGGGCACCCAGAGTTTAGGAAGGAAACAATAAACTCCAGGTCAGTCATGGGACTGGTGTGAGAACTAAAACAGTTATTATCTTTAAAACAACAACAAAAGAAGTAAAAGACATCCGCAATGCTTTTGGAAAATGGAACTACCATAAGGCCTCCCGCCACACACACAATACAAACGCAGAATTGGAGGAGATTTCTCCTTATGATAGTCAAACATGCTTACTACGCAAAATCATTGGATATTATTATTAGTGCATAGTGCAGAAAAACATTTCGAAAGTATAATATTAATCTTAGCCAGCATAGACATTTCGAACTATGCCTACTATAGCTACCATCTAAACAGTGGTGACCACCATAAGTAAATGGCAGGTTCTACAACTAATACCGAACAGGGTTCATATTGGAAATTGGATTTCCAACAAATGGTCAGGCTAAGGAACTTCCTACTGCCAATGGGTACGCCTCTGGCGGAACGTCCCGAGAACTAACTAGCTCTCTGCCAACACAAGGCCAGGTTACCCCTTACACTGGGTAACTACTACACGAATATGCCACCCCCCGGTCCTTTAGGACCTTTATCTGAGGCGCCTCAACAAAACAACAATCACACAGTAAATGAGATTGAAGTAACCACATAGGTTAAATACCAGGGCTCCATACCTGATACCATCCTTTTCCAGAAGGAAATGACATACCCTAAAGGGAGCGACCCTCATAACCTTGCCGCATCATTCCTGTTTTGACCATTTCCGGGGTGTGAGGTCTGACGAAGTCTCGTCCACAAAGCTACGCTTTTTTCACAAAGCCATGCTTAGATCAAAAATGATCAGCAACACACAGCAGCACTCAGCATGCCACATTACCAAATTGGGAGTATATCACTGATAAATTTCAACTACATAACCTCTGAGCTCGTACGTCTCAGAGAAAGGTGTTAAACTAAGAGAATAAATTCTCCGCCATCAAACAGAAATGTATTTGAAAGAAATCAGCTTTATATCTCAAAATGTAATGTCAGACATGTAACCATACAAGTCTGTTCCGGGTTCGAATAGAACCAAAAGCACTTCCGAAGAAGCCCTTGCAATCCGGGTATTCACAATCCCGATCGAACTTCCCATCACAATGGAAATCTCTATACCGTAGCTAACGGTGCAAAGACAATCGATAGGTCATCCTATCGTTTTCACAAATACCCGGTCTTCACCACCGGTCTTTAAATGTTATCCATATCGTCGTATCACTTATTCGGAATGGGTTATATGACACAAAGGTCCTTTCCCGGCTAAACCGAATAGTAAGCACAATATTTAAAACATATAGATATAGGGATTTCAATTAAGTCACAACTTATTACCCAAATCCTTTCCTTTAAATGGTTTAAACAAATTACCATTTTTAAACAAAAAGATTTACATCACAAAGTTTACCCAATTTCACAAAGATTCATTCACAGATTTCCAAATCAATTTCCATTTCAATTGGATTAACCCATTAAATCTTTAAATCAAGATTTTATTTATAGCTTTCAAAACTATTCACAATTCAAGTCTTTTATAATATAAAAGATACACCTTTTAAAATTTTCTTTGATTTCAAAATAAAGCTTAATCATCTTCACAAAGGTTAATTCATAGTTTTTCCAAACTATTCACAATTTCATTTCAACTTGAAATGTTTCGATACAAATTGGAAATCTTTTCACTTTATGAAAGCTATTATTATTTGAAAACAAATAGTTTTCATTTTAGGAAAAATTGGTTACAATTACACAGGTTAAAGCCATCCAAGTATAAAACTTGAATTTAAATTTAAATTTCCAAAACCATATTTTAAATGGTTAAAAACCCATATAAACACCTTTTACACTTGTAAAATCTTTTAGACCAAAATTCCCAATTCATTGAATTCAATTCCAAATATTGAATTCAAATTTAAATCAAATTATTCCAATTTCAATTTTATTAAGTTATTTAAAATAACTTTAATTTCTGAAACTCATTTTCAAAAACTTTCAATTCCAATTTCCAAAGCTAATTTGGATTCAAAAGTTCAATCTTTAGAATTGTCAAAAATCTGTGACTTAACCGATTTCCACGTGAAATCCACATTTGTGTGTGTATTGTGTAGTCCAAGGGTTTAACACAGTAGTGCAACAACATTCAACCATCACAAATCAAATATAACAATATATTTGATAAACGGCATAAACTATAACGCTTATCTTTCATTCACAGATCATATATATATATATATATATATCACTGATAAACAAATTACAGATCACAACACAAATCAGGATATATCACAAAGCATCACATATCAGAGATATCAAACAATTCAACATCCAATATAATCCAAACATCCATAAGTAGGATTAATTTAATTATCTGATTAATTTAAATCAGATAATTTCTATAAATAAATTTGGCTAGTTATGGTAAATTAATAACCAATTAACTACAAAAACATTTAATAAATTTTCCTTTAATTAATCATTAATTAACCCTTAATTAATAATTAATACTTAATTAATTATTTTTAATTAATTACCGTAACCAATTAATTTCTACTTATAAATTTCCATTGTGAATTTACATTTCCAAATATTCACTCTTTATACGATTTTCAAATCAATTTCACAAATATTCATTTTTCAACTCCAAATCAATTTTCAAATTGATTTTCAAATCCCAAATAAATTTCCAATGAATTTCCAAAATTATTTCCTTTTAAAATAAATTCCTTTATCTCTTCAAATCTATTTAAAAATCCAAATTTAAATAAATTCTTCAGCTTATAAATAATATTATAAAAAAATCCCTTTATTAAGCTTTTTTCCCGAAATTTGAAATTTAATTCAATATAGTTCAAAAATAAGACTTTTATCTTTTAAAAACTCCTTTTTAATCTATCCAATTCTCAAAAATAAATTTTTCGATAAATTTTCAACTTGAATTTTTAAAATCCAATTTTATTTATTTCTGGTATCCAACGATACCAAAAATATATTCGGCTAAACCGTAACCTTCAATAATTTCAATCACAAAAATAATCACACAGAGATTATAAATAATCAACACACAACATTGAAACAAATTCAAATGTTTGAGGAATCCAGTTGGATCCCTCCAACCTGTTTCCATGCTTCCACAGATGTTAGCACAATACCAATTCCACTTCGAGGTGGAATATCGCGGTATATGGAACTTATAAAATACTATCCGCTATTATGCGGCACAATAGGGTCTCATCCGCTATATAATGCGGGAAATCAACTCCAAATACATATATGATACCAATTCCACTTCAAGGTGGAATATCGCGGTATATGTTTTTTAATATAATAACCTCCGCTTAATATGCGGCGTATAGGGTCTATTCAATACAACAGATAGCAATTATCATTCAAGCACACAATCAACCAATTTTAAATTTAACTATTTAAAATTTAAATCGAAACACAATTCGATTGAGTGAGAAGTTATCACCTTGAGTTTCCGATAACAGTTGCAGAATTTTATTTCAAATAAAATTAAACGCACGTTTAATTTTACTAAAAATTCACACTAGCTCTAATCAATCCCAAACTAGCTCCATTGCATAGTGCTCATCAATACGGTTCCAACGCAATTTGTTTCGTCAAAAACGGACCTCGTATGACAAAGTTATGGTATTTAGAAGTTTATACGATTTTAAAAGAAAATAATTTACAATTTTATTTTCCAAACCCTTTCTTCATCTGGCCGTTCAATTCCTTTGCCCCAGATCTGGGCCACACATTCATCTTCTTCTTCCTCGCATGAAAACTTCCCAGGTTATTCGAACGTGAATAAAACCCATAGCCGCCGTTTTTAAATCCAATTATACTCCCACCACGATCGCCGAGGAGACGATCAGACGACGCCGATCAAACGCCCTGGCCGAGCACTACCATCGACCCGAGACCGGTCGAGCTCGGTGCCTCCCATGCCTCTATATTTGTGCTTGAACGAGCATCCTTCAAATGCAAACTGTCGTTGATTCACTCAATTTAATCCGATCACAACCGTTGAAAACATAGATTTCATCACGCTTGACATTTTTGTAGTTGATAGTTTTTGTTGAAAGTGGATTGATTTCAAGATATTGGGGGTGGAAGATGATGATTTTCTGGCCATTGGAAATGGAACTGGCGGCTAACCCTAATGCTCTAGGGATTTGTGTGCAAATGAAATAATGTAGGTCCTTTTATAGAAATTTTCGAAACACTATTCACCCATTTTTTTCCGAACTCCAAACGAAGCGTGCCAGCTAGCGTTTCTATGGTTTTACCCATGTTCCGAACACAATGGAACGTATTTCGGGAGCTAATTCGGTCATATGTGCGAGTGACGGAATTAAACGATCAAATTTAAATTAAATCGATTAAAACGATTTCTATGCGTTTTCGCTTGCCCCGGACAAACGGTAAATCCGATTGACACGAAATTTGAAATCTTACAATAATTTAACATTACGGATCCGATAAAACTGGTTTCGTCGAATCCGAGACTGTTTGAAAAATGGCTATTTTTACTCGTCAATTAAATATTAAAATATTCAATTTCTACAATTTAACTTTTAATCCAATTTAAAAATTTACAAACATTATTCTAACTCCAATATGATTTCATATAACTTTATAAATTATTTTTAATCACATTAAACCCAATTTCCAATTATTTTGTGGAACTTCAAATATTAAATTATCGATTTAATTATCCAATTAAATCTCTATATTCGAAATATAATTTATTCGACTTACAAATTTCACTTGTTAATATTTAAAATCAATTAAATATCTGAATTTCAAATGACAGAAATTCTGGGTCGTTACAATCTTCCCCCCTTAAAAGAATTTCGTCCTCGAAATTGCCAAGTAAGAAAAATGCCTAAATCCATTAACTTTTCAAAAATCCACATAGTGAAAATTTTATATTCACCTTTTCCAAAACCTTTAACTTCAACCAAAACAATGGTTTCCATTTTCTAGTTCAATTCCTACGTTTTCATTACAATTTTGAAATCAACTTTTCATTAACAATAATTTTTCCAAATTTTTTCTAAAGTTTTTCTAACTCCCAAAATTTACGGAAAATTTTGGCAGAGTCTCCTTTGTACGGAGGAGCTTTTACAAAATCACAATAGATATAAATATATATACATCGACCCACACGGTCGGAAAAGCAGAAAAACAATTCATATTTCCTATTTTTATTGCGTAGGCGTACCTTTTTAGCATTTTTAAGCAAAGCAGTTATTTATTAAGCATTTGCGCAACCAAATCCAACCGAACAGTAGCCCCGGTACCTGTACTTACTCAGTTTAAACACGTAAGTGACACATATATGAAGTTATTAACATTTTACTCTTTTAAACAACTACAACGTATGCATATTAAAAGAAATGCATACTAAACAAGGTTTATAAGCAACTTATATAATTTCAACATCACTTGTAATTGTTTACAACCAATTCATATACAACGACATTCAATTATTCATTTTCAATTAGTTTACATTCACTAATTTAAATTCAAGTTGGTTCACTTTCAATTCAAATCAATTTCTATTTAAATTTACTTTACTTTCAATTTAAATTCAATTACTATAGCTTTCAATTTCACTAATTCAATTTCATTAACACTTAATGAATTTATATACAATCAACTAACAACCATCTAACAATCAAATCATAACCAACATAACCAAATTATTAGATTTACATTCCATTTGGTTTAACGCCTTTAATTTCCAATTAGTTTAATATTAAATTGACTTTCATTCAATTATTCAATTCCCAATTGCATTAACTTTAATGAATTAACACTTACATTCATTATTCCATATCAATTCATTTACATTAGATTGATTAACATTCAATCCATTTATTAATTTAATTGCTAATTCATTTTACAAATAAGGTTGAATCTCCTTTATATAACTCAAGTTCACATCCATTTAATTCACTTTGTTATTTCACTTCGACACCAAAATCAACTTCATTTAACATCACTTAAGTTATATTCCATCACAACATTTCATTCTAAAGTAAATTCTATTTAACTTTTACCAAAGTCAAATTTCATCACTTATTCAAATTTATATCTCGTTTTGCTTAACAAAATTGTTTAACCACTTTAATAATTGGTTACACTTACCTTTACCCATTCTATAAGTTATACAACTTATATATTTAATCTTCCAAATTCATATTACAATCACTTATCTAATCCAATTCAAATCTGATTTAATTTATTTAACTTTACCAAAGCTGAATTTATTATCTCATATTATAAGTTCAAAACTCATTTTACTTATATTTATCAATTTCAATTTGGATTTTAATTTAAATTTTGTTTATCACAACAAAACTTCAATTTTTCAATTAACTATGGTAGCAAATCCATCACACAGAAACTCGAAAATGATACTGATGATGCTGCAGTCATCACCCTTATTATTTCCCAGCAACAGTAGTGAATTCAGTGTTTAAATTCTTTTAAAATTTTCCTTTTATTTGTAAATCACATTTATAAATCTTTTTCTCATATAATTTCACTATTTTACTTTACTTATACAAGATTATTTCACAATTGTAAATCATTTTAATTATAATTCTATACTTATACGATTGTTGCTTTTATTTAGATTATTCAAACAACTTTTATTAACTCATATATATTCTTACATTTTCAACAACCAAACAATTCAATTTTATATACACTTTAATAATTCTGAAAAATTATTTCCTTTATATACAAAATGTAATCGAGGTAAAATTATTTCATTTACCCAATTTAAAACCATACCATGTCGGTTCATCTTGTTTAAGAGTTTAGAAACCCCTATCGATTACAGTTAGCTAGACTGCACCGACCAGAATCTATAAACAATCAACCGATAAGTCAACACAATACAAAACAATTTCATATCCACTAACAAATACGCGCTCATATCTATTATTACACTCACACTCATTCTAGAGTACTACTGACTCTATCTCTAATGAGTAACACCCAACAGAGCCAAGGTTATCGCTTAACCATATGCTCTGATACCACAGTAACGATTCGGGATTTTTCAACTTCTGAAAATCGACATTAATACGTCCACTGTATCAACTACCAAGCAATCAAATACCGGAAAACCGAATTGTTATGGTTAAAAAGAAGAGGTAGAAGAAGACAGAAAGAAAGAAAGAAGAAACAACATAAACAATATCAGAATCTCACATATCGCAGCGTAACAACATATAATAGATAAATGAATAATCTTTAAATCAAAGAACTATATCAGTTTATACATTACATCATCATCAGAGTCAATATACACACAATACATCAATGAACAGTTATACAAACTTGTCCTCATACAGAATACACAGCGGAATAATAATATCATATACAAGCGATACGTCTCACCATCCAGCTCGCCTCCTGAGCTCCAAAGCCTCCTGAAATCCAGAATGACCTGATAACCTGACTCTAGGCTGCCCGTGTGGAAAATGATGGGAACCCAGAGTTTAGGAAGGGAACAATAAACTCTAGGTCAGTCATGGGACTGGTGTGAGAACTAAAATAGTTATTATCTTTAAAACAACAACAAAAGAAGTAAAAGACATCCGCAATGCTTTTGGAAAATAAAACTACCATAAGGCCTCCCGCCACACACACAATGCAAACGCAGAATTGGAAGAGATTTCTCCTTATGATAGTCAAACATGCTTACTACGCAAAATTATTGGATATTATTATTAGTGCATAGTGCAGAAAAACATTTCGAAAGTATAATATTAATCATAGCCAGCATAGACATTTCGAACTATGCCTACTATAGCTACCATCTAAATAGTGGTGACCACCATAAGTAAATGGCAGGTTCTACAACTAATACCGTACAGGGTTCGTATTGGAAATTGGATTTCCAACAAATGGTCAGGCTAAGGAACTTCCTACTGCCAATGGGTACGCCTCTGTCGGGACGTCCCGAGAACTAACTAGCTCTTTGCCAACACAAGGCCGGGTTACCCCTTACACTGGGTAACTACTACACGAATATGCCACCCCCGGTCCTTTGGGACCTTTATCCGAGGCGCCTCAACAAAACAACAATCACACAGTAAATGAGATTGGAGTAACCACATAGGTTAAATACCAGGGATCCATACCTGATACCACCCTTTTCCAGAAGGAAATGACATACCCTAAAGGGAGCGACCATCATAACCTTGCCGATCAATCCTGTTTTGACCATTTTCGGGGTTTGAGGTCTGACGAAGTCTCGTCCACAAAGCTACGCTTTTTTCACAAAGCCATGCTTTGATCAACAAATGATCAGCAACACACAGCATCACTCAACATGTCACATTACCAAATTGGGAGTATATCACTGATAAATTTTAACTACATAACATCTGAGCTCGTACATCTCAGAGAAGGGTGTTAAGAAAAGAGAATAAATTCTCCGCCACCAAACAGAAATGTATATGAAAGAAATCAACTTTATATCTCAAAATGTAATGTCAGACATGTAACCATACAAGTCTGTTCCGGGTTCGAACAGAACCGAAAGCACTTCCGAAGAAGCCCTTGCAATCCGGGTATTCACAATCCCGATCGAACTTCCCATCACAAAGGAAATCTCTATACCGTAGCTAACGGTGCAGAGACAATCGATAGGTCATCCTATCATTTTCACAAATATCCGGTCTTCACCACCGGTCTTCAAATGTTATCCATATCGTCGTATCACTTATTCGGAATGGGTTATATGACACAAAGGTCCTTTCCCGGCTAAACCGAATAGTGAGCACAATATTTAAAACATATAGATATAGGGATTTCAATTAAGTCACAACTTATTACCCAAATCCTTTCCTTTAAATGGTTTAAAAAAATTACCATTTCAAATCTTTAAACAAAAAGATTTACTTCACAAAGTTTGCCCAGTTTCACAAAGATTCTTTCACAGATTTCCAAATCAATTTCCATTTCAATTGGATTAACCCATTAAATATTTAAATCAAGATTTTATTTATAGCTTTCAAAACTATTCACAATTCAAGTCTTTTATAATATAAAAGATACACCTTTTAAAATTTTCTTTGATTTCAAAATAAAGCTTAATCATCTTCACAAAGGTTAATTCATAGTTTTTCCAAACTATTCACAATTTCATTTCAACTTGAAATGTTTCGATACAAATTGGAATTCTTTTCACTTTATGAAAGCTATTATTATTTGAAAACAAATAGTTTTCGTTTTGGGAAAAACTGGTTACAATTACACAGGTTAAAGCCATCCAAGTATAAAACTTGAATTTAAATTTAAATTTCCAAAACCCATATAAACACCTTTTACACTTTTATAATCTTTTAGACCAAAATTCCCAATTCATTGAATTCAATTCCAAATATTGAATTCAAATTCAAATCAAATTATTCCAATTTCAATTTTATTAAGTTATTTAAAATAACTTTAATTTCTGAAACTCATTTTCAAAAACTTTCAATTCCAATTTCCAAAACTAATTTGGATTCAAAAATTCAATCTTTAGAATTGTCAAAAATCTGTGACTTAACTGATTTCCACGTGAAATCCACATTTGTGTGTGTATTGTGTAGTCCAAGGGTTTAACACAATAGTGCAACAACATTCTACCATCACAGATCAAATATAACAATATATTTGATAAGCGGCATAAACTATAACGCTTATCTTTCATTCACAGATCACAGATATATATATATATATCACAGATAAACAAATTATAGATCACAACACAAATCAGGATATATCACAAAGCATCACATATCAGAGATATCAAACAATTCAACATCCAATATAATCCAAACATCCATAAGTAGGATTAATTTAATTATCTGATTAATTTAAATCAGATAAATTTCTATAAATAAATTTGGCTAGTTATGGTAAATTAATAACCAATTAACTACAAAAACATTTAATAAATTTTCCTTTAATTAATCATTAATTAACCCTTAATTAATAATTAATACTTAATTAATTATTTTTAATTAATTACCATAACCAATTAATTTCTACTTATAAATTTCCATTGTGAATTTACATTTCCAAATATTCACTCTTTATACGATTTTCAAATCAATTTCACAAATATTCATTTTTCAACTCCAAATCAATTTTCAACTCCAAATCAATTTTCAAATTGATTTTCAAATCCCAAATAAATTTCCAACGAATTTCCAAAATTATTTCCTTTTAAAATAAATTCCTTTATCTCTTCAAATCTATTTAAAAATCCAAATTTAAATAAATTCTTCAGCTTATAAATAATATTATAAAAAATCCCTTTATTAAGCTTTTTTCGGAAATTTGAAATATAATTCAATATAGTTCAAAAATAAGACTTTTATCTTTTTAAAAACTCCTTTTTAATCTATCCAATTCTCAAAAATAAATTTTTCGATAAATTTTCAACTTGAATTTTTAAAATCCATATTTATTTATTTCGGGTATCCAACGATACCAAAAATATATTCGGCTAAACCGTAGCCTTCAACAATTTCAATCACAAAAATAATCACATGGAGATTATAAATAATCAACACACAACATTGAAATAAATTCAAATGTTTGAGGAATCCAGTTGGATCCCTCCAACCTGTTTCCCTGCATCCACAGATGTTAGCACAATACCAATTCCACTTCGAGGTGGAATATCGCGGTATATGGGACTTATAAAATACTATCCGCTATTATGCTGCGCAATAGGGTCTCATCTGCTATATAATGCGGGAAATCAACTCCAAATACATATATGATACCAATTCCCACTACACCATAAACGATGTTTTGATACGGCTAAAAGCCGTATCTAATCGAATTAGATACGACTTTTAGCCGTATCAAAATATGGCGAGCTTATTATTTTGATACGGCTATTAGCCATATCTAATGGGACAATTAGATACGGCTATTAGCCGTATCTAATTGTCCAATTAGATAAGGCTAATAGCCGTATCTAATATATCAATTAGATACGCCATTTTAGCTGTATCTAATTGACACATTAGATACGGCCAAAAGCCGTATCTAAGTACTCAATTACACATACATATATAAAATTCCGCACTCAAATGATATTAGAAAATAAATAATATTATAGGCAGTGCACATTCAAATGATTCAATAATCTGCATTGCAGTGCATAATAACTTAACAATATCATTACATAACACGAAAAATAGTACATACTAGCATTTAGTACTAATATGAATTTAAGCTCAAAACAAGAGCTACACAAGTCACAATATCAATCCAAAACCTTAAGATGTTCAATAGAAGCCAGAGTATAACATTTATAACAGTGTCTCTGGCTAAACCTTTTGCAAATGAATTACTCCAAGTCTCTTGCTACACTTCTTGCTAAACCAAATAAAATTAGCTAGCACCAAAGATTGCATAAATATCATTCCTGATTCAACCTGCAAACATAAAAATGGGTATAAATTATAGTAGTACAAAAGATAGTTTGAGAAGTTTGTGTCGTACCAAAAAAATAAACGCTAATGACAGTTTGAGAAGTATATTTGCTGATACCATGAGTATATTTGCTGACAGTTTTAGAAGTTTGTGTTATACTCTTCATGTCTGATACCATGAGTGAACACATTTGCATATCATGTTGGGAAAAGAAGAAATATGATTCAATTGTCAAAAATATTCAAAATATTAAAATGTATTAAAAAAGAAAGACAAATTCATTTCTTTTCAATTTAAAACCAGGCTTCTTCACTTTTCAACTAAGTCTCTTTTTTTTCATTCTTCATCAAATCTGAAAAAACAGAACTATAGATCAACAAACCAGATGAAAAGAGAACAAAACTCAAAACTGAGAATTAAAATATAAAGGAGAATCAAAAGTTCAAAACAAAATCACCTCAAAATTTTCAAACTGGAAACCAACCTGAAAACAAATCAAGCTTCCTTTCAAATCTGTTTCAAGCAAGTTTAAAATCAAAACCTGGAAAGTAAACTAAAGGCCACAAACATGATTCTAAGATGCAATTCAAATTCAAAACAACAGTTTGAGTTCCAGTCTGGAAATCAAGGCATGCAGTAAATTCAAGTTCAAAGGCAACTCAACATTAAGATCAACTCAGTTACAAACCAAAATCAAAGTAAATCAGAAAACCAAGTTTTCCCAATTTTTCAAAAATCATTTATAGGCAAAACTTCAATGTTCTTCTCTGTTTAATGATTTCAGATGAGCAAACTACCTTTATAAACCCTTAAAACTAATAGAAAACGAAAAAAAAGAGTTCAGACGCTGAAAGGAATGATATCTTTGCTCTTAATGTCTAATCAGATGCTACTTTGCCATTTTTCTCATGCAAATTACAGTTAATGAAGCTGCACAAATTGTGCATTATGTGCCATATTTACTTCCATTCGTTTTGTCATAACTCTGATGGTATACATTAACCTGCAACTTAGAGAATATCCAAGACAAGCAAATTCAGCGAGATGACGAGTATTACGAAGGTGATAATGACAATGATGGAGAAGATAGACTATAACATTTATCATTTTCTAGTAAAGGAGTTCTTTACAGATTGATGTATTTTGCTTGTATACTGTAAATGTCATTACCTTTTTTTTAATCTTTTGTAGAGTAGATTATGTTACTTTTGGATCTCCGAGGACAAATTTGTTTGTGGACATTATTTACCCAGCAAAACACTGAATATTGAATTCTGCCGTGTAATCTCTTATTTGAGTGGGTAACCAGACGAGTTATAATTATGCTGACAAGAAACGTGCAAGTTGAAAATACTGCAGTTTTGTTGTGATGGCGATCTTGTTTGGATGCATTTTATGTGTAGTTAAGACAGTTGACAAGTGGATGTGCAGTTTTACTGCTGGTTTGCACGAGGATTCCCAGATTTTAGCTCGGGTTTCACTCGAGTTTTTCTAGGGTATTTGTTCTATTAGTTTTAAAAATATAAGTCAAGTTTTCCTTTAAGTTTTAAACTATTTTCTCTATATAATAAATGTTGTTTAACTTAAAGTTATCAAGTTGATTTTTAAGATTTTTTAAAAGCCAAATTTAGATGATGATAAAATGTTTAAAATAATTTGTTAATAACAAATTATTAAACAAGTTCCAAAAAATATATGTATGGAACAAGCTTTCAAGTAATTTCAAAGGTTGAAATTTTAAAAGGTATAATGTTTTCAAAATTTGTTTGATTTAAAATAATTTTTATATTAATTATTTAGATCTCTGAGTGGTTCGAAATATAATGACGTAATTAAAAATAATAATTAAGATAAATGGTTTATCTTAAGTTAATTGAGATCTTAATTTAATTAAGAGGTTAGGATTAATTAATTAATATAATTAATTTAGAATAATTACCCAATGTAATTTAAAAAGAATTAATTATAAAATTACTTAAAACTTAATTTATATTTTGTTCTTAAAAAAGTCAATATGAGATTTTGTTTTTTTAAGATACTCTTTAAAATCTAAATTGTTATTTAATTTATAACTAGTGTTTGAAAACTAATTAAAATTAATTAAAGAAATTGCATATATACCTGCTCCATCATCTAGAGATATCGAATAAGACACTTCGGATGGCACACATATCCACCCACTCCAACATCAGCAAAGGTCTCTGCAAATTGATGATTCATTTTGCTGGTTCTCTCATCTGGTAGCAGTATACTGTCCAACACCACTTTTTCGTGTGTGGATGGTACAGATTTCCCATAGATGTTGGACAATGTAGAATCTCGGCATATAGTACCTGTTGCAATAAAAGGGAATATTTATTATTATTTAAGTTTTCTACTTATTATGTCATAAATGTTTAAATGTTAAAAATACCTGTTCCTATTAATTCTAAATCAGAGTTGAGGATTTCACATTTTTGATTGTTCGTAACATTGGTCGAATCCTGGAACTGCGAAGCAATGAATTCAGGAGCATTGAATTGTGTGGCGCGTCCTCCATCAGAAGAATTGACCGGTGCACGAATTCCCTGTTCAATATTTCCCACCATGTTGATCAAAACCTCCATTTGCCCAGACAAATTTCCCACCGTACTCTCCAAACTTCCCACCCTCATTTTCAACTCATCCTGCTCGCTATGAACATGTCGGAGTCGTTTCTGTGCAATGGCACAAGCCTTAACTTTAGTCTTTGGTATAACGGTCCCAACACCGCGGCTCCTACCCCTTGCATCCTTACCAAGCACTTGTGATAAGATGTCTTCATCCACTGTCAATTTTTCTTCATCACTATCAGTGATCTTTTCCTTCACTTTCGCAATTTGATCCTGTAATATTATAATACTTACATGAATAAGGAATTTTAAAGAATATGCAAGTTAATATTTGTTTAACTTACAAAGTATGAAGAAGTGGCATCTGATATGCTACCATCTTTTTTCCTGTGTGTCTTCTCCCATACTTGACGACGACTGATATTTGTTGATGGACTAGCAACGATCTGCAATACAAGTTGATGCAACGACATGAATATCCAATCACAATGTGTAAATCATTTGAATGAAAATGAAAATAATTTACCATTTCTTGTTCTATTTTAGCGTGACTTTTACGTCCTGCATGATGAGCATAACTGAGCAATGCTCTGTTCTTTTTGCCTACCTCCCTTCTTCCGCTCGCTTCAGGCGTTGCTTCATTTTTTACGAACTCTGTCCAATCTTCTTGAGCAACTGTAGGTGGGCAATTTTTCAACCGTTCTTCGTCATTGTTGAAAGGGTCATAATAAACTACTCTCAAGTTTTTCTTGTATCTCCTAAAAGCCTCGGCCATTCTCTTTAAAAACATTTCCTTTGAAAGCGGATCGAGCTCATAAATTTTTTGCAAAAAATATATTAAATTAAATGTTGTGCAAAGGGTTGAAACCATAAGGCTATTGAATGAAATAGTTGTTGTCAAACAGATAAGGATACTTACCACCAATTCGTTCCAAACGTCGTCCTTGTATATTGCAGGTACTTTATTCCAACTTATATATGATATCGGCACATGAGCTCTTACTAGTTTACCGAGCATAGTAGCGATTTTTCCAGCGTTATCTGAGACCGGAATACCAAGTAAGTTTTGATCAACTTTCTTCGCCTCTGAACATGACGAATGTGAAGATGGTGGATTTTCTGACATAGTTTTCTACAAAATATAATATTACTAATTATTTTAACAAGTCACGATAATAATTATAGATGTATCAATGTCAACACTCCATAATATAACACACTTGCACATACAAAATTATTAAGTGACAACACCTGAAATTGCATTGGAATGTATAAAATATTCAAAACATACATACACACAATCGTGCAATTAAAAATATACAGACACACAATCATGTGATGTACGAATACTAATAAGTTAACATATGGATTTGGTAATGTCTTCTAATTTTTCATTGTCTTCAAAAGCTGATTGATAGACGGTAGGGAACTCAATGTCATCCACATTTGTAGTCAACCGTTTTGGTGTATGCAAGACCACAGACCATCCGTTATTTTTTAAATCTTTTGAGTAGAAAACTTGACTCGCTTCTGATGCAAGAATAAATGGCTCGTCATTCACGTTATTTTTGTTCTTCAATTTCTCTAAATTTACCATGATGAGGTTTGAAATAGGATCTATTTTGCAACCATTGACCTTATCCTCGACTTTTACCCAATCACAATAAAAAACTGTTTGTTTGAAGTCAGTGTAATCCAACTCAAGTATCTGTTGAATGACTCCGTAATACGTTGTTTCTGCTTCCTTATAATTTTTATCCTTGCCACTCGCTCTAAATTTTGTAATTGCTCTCATACATACACCGCTATTTTGTGTTACCATACGGTCTTCATACTTTTTCGTGGAAAATGAAAATCCATTCACTTGGTACTTCATATAACTACGCGTTATGAACTTCGGCCCGTGCACTAACCGCCACAGAGTTGGATCAACATCGATGGTCTTTAACAGCTCATTACGTAACCATAGATTAAAACTTTGAACTACTTCCACGGTGGTAGAACTGCCTCTAGGTTGAAATCTAGTACTTTTCACATAGGAGTTATACCTCCTACGAAAAACACATATCAAAATGTATATATAAATTGAATTAAAAAAATTAAAATTCCAAACAAGTTCGTGAACTTACTTCTTCCATTCATCCAATCCATCGTACTTATTAAGGACCCATCTACGCACCTGTTCAAACTGCACTTGGGTTAACGTTATGTCTTTACCATTATCCAGAGGTATCTCACCAGCAAACTCATCGTCCTCGTCTAAAAATGCTTCGTGGGTATGTTTATGATTGCCATCACCTCCGTTTAGCATATATTCCATGCAGTAAAGACTAGCTTCTTGTACGATATATCCTTCTGCAATACACCCTTCAATGTATCTTTTGTTGCGCACATATCCTTTATATGTTTTCATCAACCTATAAATGTGATCAATTATATACTGTAGACGGTAGCTATTTGTGACGCCCCACCTCTATGCTCACAATAACAAAGGTTATTATAAGGAATAACGTCTGTTATTGTGAGCATAGAGGTGGGGCGTCACACTATTTATATGAAATAATGATGTGCATAACTGAAATTAGAAATTTACCGTTCAAATGGATACATCCATCTATATCTGACAGGGCCACAAATCAACGCTTCATCGGCTAAATGAACCATAAGGTGGACACTGATATCAAAAAATGCAGGTGGAAAATGTTTTTCGAATACACACATTGCTTCTACTAAGCTAGCCTTTGCTTTTAAAAGATGTTCCCTATTGATCACCTTTGAACACAAAATGTTAAAGAATAAACTAATACGATGAACAGCATTTCGTAGATCCTTATGTTGTGGATAAGAATGTTGAAGCAATACCGGAAGCAAATGCTGCATTATGACATGGTAATCATGTGACTTCATATTTCTTAGTTCAGGAGGATTGATGCTCACATTGTTGTGAAAGTTAGAAGAAAATTTGTTAGGCACTTTCAGATTTTTCAAAACGGTGCAAAACCGTATCTTTTCTTCTTTGCTCAAAGCGAAAGTTGTCTTTGGTATGATTGTTTTATTTGTTTTAGGATCTTCCATCACCCACAACTTTTGTTTTATACCCATGATTTTCAAATCCTTGCGTGCATTGATGCCATCTTTTGACTTATCTTTATGGTCCATAATGGTGCTGATGAGATGCTCCGTGACATTCTTCTCCGTATGCATAACATCAATATTATGTCGGACCAAATTTGCTTTCCAATATGGTAAATCAAAAAAGATAGACCTCCTATACCATCCAGAAATATTGTCAACATCTTCATTGGTTGACTTTTTCCGTTTTCGACCATTTTCTTCTTTTTGTTTACCAACTTTCATTTTGATATTCGCTACTTTATTTTCAACTTGAAAACCAGTCAATGGCCATTTAGGGCGACGAAGTTCTTGTTCGTTGTTGAAATTTGTCTTGTCGTATCGAAACTTGTGTTCGTTAGGAAGAAACATTCGATGTCCCATGTAACACATCTTCTTACTTTTAGGAAGATAATAAGAACAAGTGTTTTCCCCACAAACAGGACATGCAAAGTAACCGTGAGTTGTACATCCCGATAAAGTCCCAAAAGCAGGGTGATCATGGATTGCCCACAGCACCCTAGCTCTCATTGTGAACTCAGATTTATTTAGCGAGTCAAATGTAACTACTCCTTCCCATAACTGCTTTAACTCGTCTATCAACGGCTGTAAATAAACATCAATATCCTTTCCTGGTTGTTTTGTCCCAGAAATCAACAATGTTAACATTGAGAACTCCCTTTTCATGCAAATAGACGGAGGAAGATTATATGGTACTACAATTACTGGCCAACAACTGTAAGGGTTAGAGAGAGAAGCATGTGGACAGAAACCATCTGTTGTTATTCCAAGTGTGACATTTCGTGGCTCGGGAGCAAAAGTTTGATCAAATGAATCTGCGCCTTTCCATTGAGAAGTGTCACATGGATGACGCATTACGGTTGGATCAGACTTGGCACAACCATGCCAGGTCATCGCATCTGCCATCCATGGTACAGTATACAGCCTCTTCAATCTAGAAATTAAAGGAAAATGTCTTAATGTCTTTCGAGGTACTTTGGTGCATTTTCTCTCTTCGTTTAATGATGTCCTATATCTTGGTTCATTGCAATTTGTACAAGAAACTTTGTTCGCATCATCTTTCTAGTACAATATGCAATCATTGATGCATGCATCATAAGTTTTGTAATTCATCCCAACTTGCTTAATGATCTTCTTCACGTCGGAGTACGTTGCCGGCAGCGTGTTACCTTCGGGGAGTAACTCCTTTATTAGTTCGAGAAGTGCAGTCATACCATTATCTGAAAAGATGTATTGGGTCTTCAAGCTATTCAGTTTCACAATGGAATACAGCTTCGTAATCCCTTTTGAACATGAAGGATACAGCGGCTCTTTTACGCTACCAAAAAGCGATTTATACTTCTTACTTTCATTGGCCTGCCAATCTGGATAATCAGTAGACTGCTCTCCAACATTAGCATGATCAGGCAACGAATTTGTAGGTTGAAAATGATGAAATCTATCTGCATCATTGACCAGATCTTCCATCCTAATATGTTCAGACTCAGCAGTAGTTCTGCCATGAGTAACTGGTTGTTGTTTTTCCATCTCCGCCCTTTTTTCCCCATGAAAATACCACGCTGTATACGATTGGATAATACCCCATCTAAGCAAATGAAAATGAATGTCATCTAATTTGATCGTCTTCATATTTTTGCACTGGGTGCAAGGGCATAAATACAATCCTTTCTTACCACCGTATTCTTCAACAAAACTAATGAACTTCTGCACCCCGTCTATATAGTATGTAGATCTTAGATCTGATTCATTTATCCATTGTTTGTCTATGCTGAAAGACATACTGCCCTCTTATATCATATTTAACAGAACATGAGACTTGCCCTTCAATGGGTCCTCGTTCCAACTGCTCGAAAAGAATATTTTTGAAATTATATTGAGAAATTTGTTGTAAGATTAATTCTACATATTTAACTTTGAATATACAAAAATACTAGCTTCTTATTGAATTACTTGTTAATAAATTTGAATTTTATGTGAATCTTGTTTCTTAATCCATCTAAATCTGCAGTGGGGGAAAATAGAGGAGTTAAAGATGATATAAACTGATAAATAATCTATGAATATTCGTATGATAAAAGTTGCAGTAGATGCAAATCAAGGTACGGAGCAAGCAATGAATGAAAACGTTTATGAGCTGCCTGAGAAGAATGCAGGCTGTCTGTGCTGTTTGCATAACATAAATCGCAAAACTAGTGTGAAAAATTTATATAGGTATAAATTTATTATACTAATCAATGCATGTAAAATGTGGGTATAGGCTAATTAAGGTTGGTGTCTTGAGGTAAGAAGTAATGATTGAGTTTCTAATAGAGTACACCTCAATTGGCAAGATTATTAGAATGATAGGGAGGAAATTGTGCTGACTGCTATAAAAAAGGGCGATGGCAGCAGCCACTATAGAAAAGCTCAACGGAGGAAGTATCGAGCATGACCATACACTTAATCGCTCTACTTAATCACTGTACTAAATACATCAACTCGTAGCAGCAACTGCAACAACAACAAAACCAAAGCAATAATATTTAGTATGTAAGTTTTTTGGTAGAGACTTTGATATGTATGCTGCTACAGTTGCTTCATAAAACTGCTATGGGATGATTTAATTACAAAGGATTTCACCATACAAACAGGTAGCATTACGATATCCATGGAATATTTTGTAATGTTGTGAACAGAGTTGCATGGTGGCAGGGTACGCTTTGCTTTTATGCTTTTGATCTTACTACATACCAGTAATGGGTTCTCATTAAAATGGAAAACAATGCATTATCTTGGGCAGGTTATCACATCATGTTCACAAGCACTATATACATTATTGCCAATGTAACTGAACTTTTTCGTAAACAGCCAATGCAGCTTAAAAGCCAAGTTGCAATGTAACTTTATAATCTTATTTGGGAAATTTCCTTACTTTGATAGCTAAGTATCTAAATGTTCTTGTAATACTATAATATATCAATTATCCTTTAAGACCCAAAATTTCATTATTAAATTAAGCATGACTATAAAAATCAGATTATATCCTCGTATACTTATCTAGTAAATTGTATATGCTGACACAAATCTCTTTTACTTTGATGATATATCTCTGTTAATAATTCCATTTAAGGAAATCATGTCGGTAAAATCATCTGATATAAAGCAGGATTATTGTTAAATTACATTATAAATATACTGCCCTTATTCATAATAGTACAAAATCTAGACAGAAAAAATTGAACAAAGATGCAACACATTTTGACTTGGAATGAAAAGAAAATGTTTTTTTAACTAAAAACGTTGCTTACGAAAGCAAAACAAACTTAGTAAGTTAGTTGTAAGTTGACATGATCTGCCAGAAAATAATGAAAATTGACATGATCTGCCAGAAAAATTGAACTCGTTGGCAGATATAGAGAAAATAATGAAAATTGACATGATCTGCCAGAAAAAACTACTATTGTAAACTTGCAGAAATTGAAATTCAAATGGCTCACTCGGGGGATAAACCTACAAAATTTTTCCACAACAATGTGAAAAGTTCAAATTCTAAAACAATGCGTAAATACATTCTAGGCAGTAAAATAAAGAAATACAATGCGTAAACTGTTTCCAAAAAATTTGTCATTACAACGGCGCTATTTTGTAGCACCGGAGTAATGTCTATGCATTACCCCTCTCCTGATACTTGGCTTGCGCCATTAACAATAATTTTATCCACTTATACAACAATGTCAAAACCATATACAATGTCAGAACCATATACAACATTAGCACCAAGCTGTAAATTATGCAAGGAGATCAAAATAATACAAAATAGCATAAGATTGACCACTACGAAAATTCATATCCGCTAATCATAATTACTAATATAGCTAATTTGGCCATCCATCTGTCTAACTCATTTAATTTGGTGAAAGGGATCTGATTGCCTCCACTCTTTTCTTTATTCATTCTAATGCGGTTAAAATCACCTAAAATTAACTAAGGTCTATAAATACAATAACATCAATCTCTAGATTATACCATAATCTCTTTCTAATACTCTCAAAATTCCAAGCGTAAACATGTGAAATATTACAAACTGCTCTAGCTACTTTGTGTAATACCAACATGATGTGTTGGTTATTCATGCTTATCAAGTGGTAGCTCCAAATCACCCTATTGACGATGACAAAAATACAACACATAAAATAGCAAGAGACATTGCTAACTCTATTGAGTGGGGTAATCTCATCACTAAAGGGAAGATTTGTTGTTTTAGCTTACAGCCGTATCAAATGTATTGCTAACGTATTTTTGTACATCTGGTGGAACCCAAAAAGCCTCCATTTAGTGATGAGATTACCCCACCATTGAGTTAAAATTTTAATTAATAGCTTTGCACACCATTAATTGAAATGGAGAAAAAGTTCTTCGATAGGCAACATTGATGGTTCAACATGATAACGGCCGATGGATCGAATATTTAATCTCCTACCAATCAATATGATGTATATCTCATTTTGTCAAATATTAATAAACGGATGCTAGAATTTTCTCCTGGACACGTCGAATAAATTGAAAGAGATAGCTTATTGATATGACAAATGGATTAATCCTAATTAGTGGTTAACTATAAAATCAACTTTTTTTCCTCCCTAACCAACACCGTACAACTCCGACATACCTGACCGTTTATGGTGCTGCCTTATCAATTGCAACCAGCGAAGCAGCCATCAAAAGCACACATCAAACTACTAGATAAGGGGAGAGAATACCTTTGTCTTAGCGGCTCATATGACCTATGGCGATAGGCATAAAATCATTAGATCGAAGTCGGAAAATTAAATTATGGTATCATGAATACTTCTTTGGAGAAGGAACCTGGGGTAACGTGTGACAACTCTGGACAAGTGGAGAAGATTGATGGCGATGGACTGTTCTTCAGATTATCTCTGGTGGTGGAGAATAATGGTTGAAGTTGCAAGATAGTAGAAAGAAGAAAGTTGGAAATAAAAAAAAGGAGGGAGGGTGTGCGTTTTGGGGAAAAATTTTCCACGAAAAGAGGCACAGATTTTGATACGGCTATAAGCCGTATCAAATGTTAATACGGCTTACAGCCGTATTAAATAATATAGATACGGCTATAAGCCGTATTAAAATTTGATACGGCTTATAGCCATATTAAAATTTGATACGGCTTATAGCCGTATCAAATGTGCCGCCTAAGGTTGCGCCAAAATCCTATTTGTGGTGTAGTGTCCACTTCAAGGTGGAATATCGCGGTATATGTTTTTAATATAATAACCTCTGCTTAATATGCGGCGTATAGGGTCTATTCAATACAACAGATAGCAATTATCATTCAAGCACACAATCAACCAATTTTAAATTTAACTATTTAAAATTCAAATCGAAACACAATTCGATTGAGTGAGAAGTTCTCACCTTGAGTTTCCGATAACAGTTGTAGAATATTATTTCAAATAAAATAAAACGCACGTTTAATTTTACTCAAAATTCACACTAGCTCTAATCAATTCCAAACTAGCTTCATCGCGTAGTGCTCGTCAATACGGTTCCAACGCAATTTGTTTCGTCAAAAACGGACCTCGTATGACAAAGTTATGGTATTTAGAAGTTTATACGATTTTAAAAGATAATAATTTACAATTTTATTTTATTTTCCAAACCCTTTCTTCATCTGGCCGTTCAATTCCTTTGCCCCAGATCTGGGCCGCACGTTCATCTTCTTCTTCCTCGCGTGAAAACTTCCGAGGTTATTCGAACGTGAATAAAACCCATAGCCGCCGTTTTTAAATCCAATTATACTCCCACCACGATCGCCGAGGAGACGATCAGACGACGCCGATCGAACGCCCCGACCGAGCACTACCATCGACCCGAGACCGGTCGAGCTCGGTGCCTCCCACGCCTCTATATTTGTGCTTGAATGCGCGTCCTTCGAATGCAAATTGTCGTTGATTCACTCAATTAAATCCGATCACAACCGTTGAAAACATAGATTTCATCACGCTTGACATTTTTGTAGTTGATAGTTTTTGTTGAAAGTGGATTGATTTCAAGATATTGGGGGTGGAAGATGATGATTTTCTGGCCATTGGAAATGGAACTGGCGGCTAACCCTAATGATCTAGGGTTTTGTGTGCAAATGAAATAATCTAGGTCCTTTTATAGAAATTTTCGAAACACTATTCATCCATTTTATTCCGAACTCCAAATGAAACCTGCCAGCTGGCGTTTCTAAGGTTTTACCCACGTTTCGAACACAATGGAACATGTTTCGGGAGCTAATTCGATCATATGTGCGAGTTACGGAATTAAACGATCAAATTTAAATTAAATCGATTAAAACGATTTCTATGCGTTTTGGCTCGCCCCGGACAAACCGTAAATCCGATTGACACGAAATTTGAAATCTTACAATAATTTAACATTACGGATCCGATGAAACTTGTTTCGTCAAAATCCGAGACTGTTTGAAAAATGGCTATTTTTACTCGTCAATTAAATATTAAAATATTCAATTTCTACAATTTAACTTTTAATCCAATTTAAAAATTTATAAACATTATTCTAACTCCAATATGATTTAATATAACTTTATAAATCATTATTAATCACATTAAACCCAATTTCCAATTATTTCTGGAATTTCAAATATTAAATTATCGATTTAATTATCCAATTAAATCTCTATATTCGAAATATAATTTATTCGACTTACAAATTTCACTTGTTAATATTTAAAATCAATTAAATATCTGAATTTCAAATGACAGAAATTCTGGGTCGTTACAGTCTACTACTGTTATACTTATGTAAGATTGCTTCTGAGTATTGGAGTTTTCTTAACTATCAAAAATGGAGGTAACCACTAACCATGAGATTTATTTTATTGGTTTATCTATTAGCAATACTCATCATTTATATTGTTTTATCTACGGCTATTTAAACATTTGTAATAGTAATATAAGCTAACTGAGTTTTATAAATAGTAATAATAATAGTAATAGTAATAATATTAATATGACTAAGTTAACTGAGTTTTATAAATAATAATAATAATAATAAATTAACTAAATTAACCAAGTTAATAAAAAATTAACTAAGTTTTATTAAATTAAACAAGTTTTATAAAATTAACTAAGTTTAAGTTAACTAAATTTTATAAATAATAATAATAATATAACTAATTTAACAAAGTTTTATAAATAATGATGATGATGATGATGAATTAACTAACTTTATAAAAATTAACTAATATAATAATAATACAATTAAGTTAATTGAGTTTTAATAATAATAATAATAAATTAAAAAAGTTAACTGAGTTTTATAAATAATAATAATAGTAAATTTACTAAGTTAACCAAGTTAATAAAAATTAACTAAGTTTTGTTAAAATTAAACAAGTTTTATAAAATCAAACAAGTTTAAGTTAACTAAATTTTATAAATAATAATTATATAACTAATTTAACAAAATTTTATAAAAAATAATAGTGACGATGATGATGAATTAACTAAGTTCATAAAAATTAACTAAGTTTATAGTAACAATAACAACAGCAGCAATAACAATAAAATTAAGTTAACCGAGTTTTAATAATAATAATAATAAATTAACTAAGTTAACTGAGTTTTAACCCCCAAGGTGGTGCAATGATTAGGACATGCGGCGCTCACCATAAAGGTCGAGGGTTCAATCCCCACCAACTACATATCCTTGTGAATTACCTGAAGTATGTATTGTGAGTTTAGTGCATACTTCCTTAGAGTTTACAAGCAAAGCTTGGTTCTCTAAGTCTTCAAAAAAAAAGTTAACTGAGTTTTAATAATAATAATAATAATAATAATAAATTAACTAAGTTAACCAAATTAACTAAGTTAACCAAGTTAAAAAATTAACTAAGTTAACCAAATTAACTAAGTTAACCAAGTACCACGTGTGCAAATTTGTGTACGAATGGTTATTATATAAGAGTTTGATCATTTTTTCGAAAAACTATTGTATCGAAATGGTTATGGATATTTTATTTGAGTATATGGGTTTTTTTAATTATTTGAATATGATGATTATGTGAGTGATTGTTGATTAATATACTAGAAACAAAATAAACCATTAAAAGGGAATATTAGCATAAAAAATGCAGCAAATTAAACAACCACTTTTGCGTTTAAAAACGCTGCAAAAATACATATAGTGGCATTGAGTAAACACATCAGTAAAGCATGTGTAAAGTTGGAAACTCTATTAGCAGCGGCAAAAAATTTTTAGTGGTGTTTTTAGAACACTACAAAAAGACTTATGATTGCGTTTGAGAAACGCTGCAATAAAGGGATTTATAGTGGCATTGAAATAAATGCAACTAAAAATCATAGATTTTTAGTTATGGGTTTTATCGCGGCGTTCATTAAAATGCTACCGTAAGTTTTAGTAGCATTTTTTTTGCGCCACCAAAAGTGCTTTTTCTTCTACATAATCTTACATCGTGACGTGAAATATACAATATACACAAAGTCTTTACAAAAAGAAAGCATTTTATTATATACGCAACATCTGAGTGCACCATCTTATTATCAGCTAGGACAATTATAACTGCCTGTCTTTATTATTGCTAATAAATACAGACAAGAACAAAACAGAATACAGCAGAAGAATAAAAGATATGTAAATACGTCTTGGAAAATCTAGCTCGTCGCCTGAAAGATCCAAAGCATCCAGCTAAATCTAGAAAATATGCCCGGGCTGACCCGAGCATTATAAGAAAATAACGCCCAGATTAGTCTGGTAAATCAGCATGAGAAAGCTCAATTAAATCAATTATATCGATTTCTACATTTGAAAACCCTTTTTAAAATAAAAAGTATCTGTAAGACCACGCTGCACATAAACACGGACAGGTTTTACCTTATGATAACCAAAACCATTTTTATTATAAATCCAATAGTATTATAATAATCTCTATGGGTTTAAAATACCATTAATCAAGTAGTTGTGATGTTTGTATGTCATAGAAATAATAGGTATACAATCGAAAACCGAAAGGCTTATTGGAGAATGGATTCCAACAAATGGCAAGGTAAGGGACTACCTTCCGAAAAGCAGTACACCTCTAGATAAAATATAATGTGGGCCGCAGTTACCTTTGCAATCCTACCAACACAGGATCGGCCTACCCCTGACTGGATAATATCGAATATGTCATTACCCAGTTGTTTCCAACCTTTATAGAGAGCTCTCATGCACAACCAAATTCATAATATGATAATCTAGAAAGGTGATGACACACCCTTATGGGAGCGACCCACATAGATCTGTCGTATCTACCTTGTTTTAGCCATTACCAAGGTGTGAGGCCTGAGGCAACGATTTACCTTCTCTCTTAGCAGACCATCTTGGAATGCTAACACTGCCCTCCAAGCATAAATGCAATGCCAGCATTCATCCATACAAGTTCATTCTGGGTCTGAACGAAACCGAAGGCACTACCTCTACTACATCCATTTTGGAATCACCTCAGGATTAGTAGCAAGTAGCCCTTGCACTTCAAAGAAATCCATCTCCAAACATCCTCAAGATGTCTTCCACTCAAATCCAAAGGTTAGTTCGAAGTGGTTTTCGATTAATATATCTGATCTCGATCTCTCCGAACCAACATCCAATAATTTTCGGATAATTCATTCCCGGTTCTTCCAGAAGTAAGTGGACTATACCAGAGTCCCAAAGGATCTTTAATATATCCCCTAATGCTATAGACGTTTCACCTAGATGAGTTCTTCCGAGGGAACTCAACCCATATGAACACGCAAAGCTTTTATTTACTTCCTAAGTCAAAACTGGTAAAGATTTAATAGTCGGTTATTTAACTATCAAATAAACAAACAACACAATTCAGAGATTTAATTACTCACAACAACCACTAAGCCTCAAAACAAATCTTTCAATTATTAAATCTCTTTTTAAAAATTTTGCTAAAATATTCATATACTTATCTCACAGACATAAGTATATTCACAAATCATTGTGAAAGATTTCTTATTTCAAAATCATATTAAATGATCAAACAATAGTTATTTAAAAAGAAACAAAGATAGGGATAACCCTAAATACTATTCCTTCGGTGTTAAGTGTGGAACGAATGTTCCATACCACCATAATTAAGAAGGTCGGTTTAAGGAAATCAAATCTTAATTTCTTTTATAAACTTCTTATATAAATCCTTTTTGAATAAATCTCTTTCATTTTATGAAATCTCCTTTATTTGAATTCCAAATCCATTTATAAAATTTTCTTATAAATCTTCAACTCTATTTATAAAACTCTTTTATAAATATCAAAATTATTTATAAACTCTTTTATAAATATCCAAAATCAGTTATAAAGCTTTTTTATAAAATCCAAAATCATTTTTAAAACTTTTCCCCTAATTTCAAGATCTCTTTTCAACTTATAAAACTCCTTTTATAAACATTCCTTATTTAAAACAAAACTTCTTTAATAAACTTTAATCAATAAAGTTTCTTTGATATTATCAATTATTTAAAACACCTTTAATTAAACAAGTTATTATCTAAATATTCTTCATTGAATTATCTTTAAACCATATTAGTAAAATAATGATTTTAAACAGTCGCTCAAAAAGTATTGAATTACTTCATACGCCTTTAATAATATAATTACATAATTATCCTTTAAATATCTTATTAAAATGGTAATAAACTTTAAACCATTTTTAAAAGAATAAAATTAAAATATTTGACTTTATAAGTATGACCACAATGGTTCACATTTAAATAAGTTCAACTTTCCAAGTTATAACATGGGTATTTACATAATAAGCAGATATGTAAAAGGGAATCAACCAATAACAATCAACCATCAGATAGGTAAATATTTAAGTTACCAAAATAGCAGAACTGAGTTTTTATTCTACTTAAATAGACGTCAACATAATCTACTTAGTGAATTATGGCAGCATTATGATTTATTTTACCAAATAGATGTCCAATATAACTTAATTAGCAGAACGGTGTTTTGTTTTGGTAAACAGATATCATTGGGTTTCATATTCAATTTGGGTTACTTAAGTGTAGTCGGCAAAGAAATCCCTTGGATTTGAAACATCCTTTTTAAAAGACAGCTTACTTTATAACAAAAATCGACCTTCGGAAATAAGTGATTTAAAATCAAAAATCATTATTCAGTAATTACATAACAATTAAACTCTTTATTTAATAGTGATTGAACATTTAATAAATCATTAAACCATAATTAACTTTAAATAAATAAATAAATAATTATTTTCCTTTTAAATAAGTAATTAACTATTAATTAATCTCAATTAATAATTAAAAATATAATTAAACCTAAATTTATACTTAAATTATACTTTAATCCTTAATTAATAATTAAATAATAAATTAAAGCTTCAATCAAGAATAATTAAATCTTAACTGAGTCTTAATTAAATCTTAACTTAATTAGTAATTAATTAAATATTAAAACCCTTTCTTAAATAATAATTTAATAATAATTAACCTTTAAACAATAATTAAACAATAATTAAACAATAATTAATCTTTATATGAATCGTTAATTAATAATAAATTTTAATTAGTTAACTAACTAAATTGACTTACTTAATTTATAATTAAGTATAAATTTCCTTTATTAACTAATGATTAAGTACTAATTACCTTAATTAATTAATTAATTAACTAATCATTAGATAAACAAATAAATAATTAAATAATAATTATTTTCCATACTTAAAATATATTTGAAAACACTTTTCAAATATATTTAAGTGAAAACAATTTTTTAATTGCAAAAGGAGTTCGTTTTTATAAACTGCACCCATAGTGATTATCGCTATATAATCCGTAATTTTCAAAACTTATTTAACATATCAAATAACTTTAAATTTCTTAGCTTTCATATGCTATCCACTATTGTAACTTAATATAAGATTTTTGAAAACAAAGGTAAGGTTTTTAAATCTTAATAAAACCATTTCTAAAAAGTAAAGTTACCAAAGGATTTCAAAGTCACAATTAACCATTTTAAACAATAACTTTCTTAGCTTAGCACATCCTGAGTAAGACCATAAACTTATATTCATGAAAACAACGTATAATCATGTCATTACAACATACCACAAGTTACGGACCTAATTTTAAACTTACTAACTAACTTACTTTTACTATCATTCATTTCAAGTTTATACAACATCATAACCAAGCGCGCGCGTGCGCACACACACACATACAGATCCAAATCAACACTATATTCACCAATACAAGCAATGATTTATCAACAAGGTATACTTAAAATTAAAGTTAGAAACCTTAAATAAGAGCGCTAGCTTTCTCACATAAAAGCTAACGAAAACAACACGAACTCCCACTAACACTTGAATATGACCCTAGATCCTTGATTCTGCTCAGTAGAGATGAGATTTTAGGAGGCTAAAAGCCAAAATGGGTTCAGCCAAATGGAGATGGGAGTTCGGCCATGGTTTTTTAAGGGTGGATGTGGTCTCATACTTGGCAAGGAGGAAGGTAGAAATAAAAGAGAAGGTTTTAAACAAGGTTTTAGCCATTTAAATGGAAAAAACTAAGGTTTTTAACTTTGGAAATAAAAGTGGAAGCCGTTAAAATGTTCTATGGAGCTTGGAGGAAGATTTTGCAAAGTAGAAATGAAATAAAAATGAGAAAAATGTTAGGAATTTGGTTTATATACAAGGTAGATTAACAAATTACCAAAATAGCCTAAGGAACATTACCCTCCATTCATGCATTGCCATGTCAACACTTTGTCCACCCTCCACCTCATCTTATTGCTCATGCATGAAGCTTGCCCCCTCCACCTCATCACTTGCCAACATGAAATAAACGCACTAGTGTACTAATGTTTCAAATGATTTTAGGTGAACTGACAACAATTACGATTTCTTTTTACTCTTATTTCTAATATCTTAGGAAAATGTCATATCACATGATATTAATTTAATTGAAAACATATATTTCTTAACTAATTTGTAAATGTATGTATATTATTATATAGTAGTGTTTACAACATTTCCGCTAACTTTTAGCTGACGAAAAGTTGAAAATTCTGGAAACGGTTTCCGGTCACATATTCGATTTTTATTCGAATTAATTATTTTTGTAAAGTAATTTGAAAAACTATTTCACCCTCACTAGTTATTATTTAAAATAGTTCTATTTTAATTATAAAATCCATTATTTGAATATTTAAAATTAACTAAATATTCGTAAATCAAAGCGGTGAAATTTTGCGTTGTTGCAAGGATTATATTGATGGTTAGAAATTTTGATATTTTATGCCATAATTGTATCAGTATGTATCTATGTAAATAAATATACAAATTTATATCATTTATAAACATGACTATGTTTCATATTCATATACACATGCATATAAATACATATACATATAGACATATTGGACAACACTTATGTATACGGAAAGGCTAACTTATTCGTTGCAGTATAAATCCTAGCACTTATACATAGGCAAGGAAAATCATGTACATTGTGACTGTTGTAGATGCATGTACACACATATGTGTATAAGATACACATGTTTACCTTAATTGATTCCCATTTACATTAAATCAAAACATAACTTATAAAATAAATTCAATAATGATTTTATTTAAAAGAAAATTTATCTAAGGTCTAAATGAATTTAGATTTCATAGGCACACTAAAGACCCAAAAAAGATTTTTTTTTTGAAATTTATCATTTAACTCCACTGCGGGCTTGGCCTAGTTCCTTCATATATAAAATAAAAATAATATTTCATAAGAATAGTCATTAGATATATAATTAAAATATAATTCAAATGGATTTATACATGGTATAGGAATTACCAAGATGAATTTCAAAACATCAAAAGAATAACTAAAACATTAAAAAAAATTAGGAAATAAAAATACCTATACATACACACGTTTCAGCTCCAGGATTAGGCCACCAATGGTCACGAATTCTACAGCTATTTTCAGCTCCAAATTCGACCACCCTTTTACCTCAGATGACTTTCGAGCGACCTGAGTCACTCTCCGACTATCTCAGACCATTCCATACCCTTGTATGAACCAATACACAAACATAAATGATCCAGAATTCAAGAGGACAAGGTTCTGTTTGCTAATTTATACTTTCAGCGTATAATGAATGCAACTTTAGCCAAAAGAACACCAATTCAATCGAAGTTAAATATAGGCAGTCGAAAATTTAGTGCGTGTAGTGGTTAGATATAGTTGTGAGTTGTTTTAACTCACCTTAGATCCGAAAGCTAGCAAATACTTCTCTTATAGCTTCAAAATGCACAGCCCCTTTAAATTTCTTGCTGTCTGAAAATGGAGAACCTTCAAGATTGCCTAAAATCTAAAATTGGCGGCTCCTTAGGATGTAGAATTGCTGAGAAATTCTTTTTGACTTTATGGGATTATAGAATTTATTTGAATTTATTTTGGTAGATCTTTTCTTTAGGGTTTCGAAAGAGGAAAGAGAAAGGAGTATTGTTTCAGCTAGAAATGAATGTGCAGTGAATTTGCAAAAGGGAGGAACCATTTTCTCTTATCTTATATATAAAGCAAATACTTCCCAAGTGAAGCCTTTTTGGACTGCCAAAATTGCTCATCTTTTTTGTTCTTCCGAAAAGGTGCGTCAAAATATTTCTCAGAGGGTATATTTGTTTTTCCTAGCAACATGATTTTTCATCCTCCACGTTTGTCCCTCATTTGTCTCCTACGTCGTTTTCTGAACCCCAGTTCTTCCTCACCTTCCTCTCATCACTTTCCCAATCTCAGAAAAAGAAATACGTTCTGTGAATCGAATCTAAATTTTCAAACCACAAAAAAAGCAAATCGTATCAATCCTCTACAATAGTACAAAATTTTGCATCGACCTTAAGTTTCCCATATCATTCAGTGGTGCTGACATTCAAAACGTTCAAAAACTTTGAGAAACAAAGCATCATTAGAAGGTACGTAGCTAATCAGAAATGGTTCAATTCAATTATAGTATAAAGTTTTGAATGACACTTTGAATTTTATTTGATTTTTTAGATATTAGATCCAATTGTCATAGCAAACGGAATGGACGGAACTACTTTGTGGTTTGAGTTGGTAATGATAAATTGGTTGGAGAAATTATCAGAGTATGGGCGGCTTAGCAATCATTCAAGGTAAAATAATTCGATTTCTAATATGAATTTCTAAATTGCTTTTCCAGAAATTTATGGTTTGTTTTTTATATTCAGACATCGCTGAATATATACACATAATATTAAAAAGTAAATAAGCACACTATTTATATGATCTCGATAGTAATGTAGGTACACTGGCTACGGCTCTTGCTCGCCACAGGACGAAGCCAAGAACTTACATCATGTAAATGCATGAAATCCGGTCCAGTTATTTCTAACAAGTAACTAAAATTTTCTAACCCGATGTTTTGTTAAGCATAAAAGTTGATGTTGTAATATACAGCTTAAAGTCATATACTTTACTGTCAGCTTCTCTTGCAGTCTACTTTTCATTGTTTTAGACTGGGAAGCTAGAATGGACATGCGTGATCAGAACGTGGTCAAAATGAATGACTAAAATGCTCATGAATTCCCTTTATTGTTAGATAATAAATGTGTAGCCGATTTAGTAATTTCAAAAGCTTCATATTGATGTTTAACTATTATAACACATACACACATGAAATTTTATTGGAACAAAAATTGTGGATTCAATTTATGACACATCTAATCTTCCCATGACTTCAACCTCTTTTGTAAACACAATGAGATCCAACGGTTACTATATATGTATGGTTTGTATGTTCGTCCACACACATACATAAATGTATGTATGTGTGTGTAATTGAAAGAGAGATCAAGTGTCCATTTCCAACTTCTTCTTCATCTGTTTATCAAAAGTTATCTTGACTAGCTGATTTATGAGTGCAAAGCAAACAAGCATATCATAATTTTTTCATTTTGAGCTTCTAAACTCTAAAACATCATATAGTTGTCTTTAGAATTTCTAATTGATGGAGATGTAATACTTTGGAATATTTGCTTTGCTTGCTCTTTAGTTATGTTTTCACTATTCACTTATTATATTGAAGTAATGACTTAAATGAAGTGTCATAAATGTGTGGAAACATCAAGCAAACAACCGGTTACAAGATTACTTTAGTAAAATTCTTTTGTTCTCTAATAAATTGTTAAGGTCTTGAAAATTCAAATAACATGAATGGGAACTGTATCCATCTCTTGAAGCATGTTTAGAAATTGCTTCTTGAGAAAAGTTTGTTGGTCAAGCCAATATTAAGCTGTAAATAATACAAAAGTTCAAACTGTTCCTGGAAAAGTGTTTGAGATAGAGATATCTTTCTCACGTCTGTTTCCAGTTCTTTGGAATTTGCACACATGCATACACAGAACAAGCGACACATGCACACACATATTGTCATTTCCTCATCAGCCTTATCCAAAATGCATTTGGATATTTGAGAAGGACGATGTGAAAGGAAGTAGTTGGGAGAGCAAGCTCACCTAACCTCTTAGCTTTATATCGTAGTGAATCAATATTTATCTATCAACAGTTTGACGTAGAAACTGAAATTAATTAATTATAAAATTTAATTATTCAACATTATTATTTTGGAATAGTGTATGTGCACGCACGCTCATGTGTCTATGTGTACTATTGAGAGTTGACCCAGATTAGCTGCATAAATCTCCCTGATATGTCCAAATTTTTTAATAACAAGGAACTATATATTGTTTGATTGTACAATATATGATTAAGGAGCTATAACTTTTGAAATATTACTTAGAAATTAGTGTGATAAGTAAATATGAATAACATACATGTAAAACCCCTAAAAATGATTTTGTAAGTACAATATGCAAATGACATAATGTAAAAAGCTAATAGAAGGCATGATTATAAGAACTAATTTTAGAAAACTCAGACTAAGCTTTTGGTAATTTTTATATTATTCTGCTTTAGTAACCTAAAGAAAAGAGAAACATGTTTGCATCCTACCTAGAAAAATAAGAAAAAAAAATTGTTGATTAATATATTCAATTTAAGTTGGGTTCTTATTTGATTTATTCATTATTGAAGTTTAAGTTTTTTGTCTACTTTTTTTACAGACTATTCTTTTAGATATTTGGTTTTTTCCCCTACTTGGATTATATAAACTAAGTACTGTTCTAATTCACCACATACAAATCTTTGTCAAAGTAGTCAAATAACAACACTAAAATACCCCATACATAGAAGTTTCTTCTATTATTTTGTGTCACTTCTTTGTTAACCACACCGTACCATACCAATACTATCATTATGATGCATATTTAATCACAAATTTTTCCCAAATATCATGCATTATATACGTATTTCATTGTGCTAAAAATTTTGGCAGGTAGACACCACAGTCATACACATTATAAATGTAGAGACATTCATTTTAATGCATGGTGATGATAATGGAGTTATATACCTTCCTCGAATATAAATGTAGTAGGTTTCTTTCAGCGATCAATAATAACTCTCTGTTTTTTCTATACAACAGAAGATACACTAGGATATGGCAACAAGAAACAGGTTTATTAATCTGTTGCAACATCAAATTTCTTTGTACGGATAATTACAATTACATATGCATCAAGAATTGGCAAGGTCGGAAAATGTTTTGCATGATAGAAGTGTAAGCAAGTGCCATGAAACAATGTTGCAATCAAGAAAAGATAGATGGCTCATACTGTAGGTACATGTTACAAGCATCTTGGCCTGGAGTTCCTATTGTGATGTGTTGTGAAAGATGGTTAATGAATTCCAGTAGAAATTCATAAATTATATGTTTCATATTTGTATGTATAATAATTATTTATATTAGACGTGTTTGTAATGAATTTTATGTTGAGTTTTAACTTTGAATAATTTTTGTAAGGTGTAGTTAACTGTCAGGAGAAATTATATAATAGCAAACACGGAACTTACATATAAAATAGTATACAATTATATAAAATAACCCATGACATTTTCACCTGTACATGATTGGAATATGAACATAAATAGCATTACATCGGACACAGTATTACCCGTTATTAGTCAGTTTTATAAATTTTTTTGAGAACTAATATATACATATCTTCCATCGCCGTTCAATCAGTCAGTTTGCTTCTTTTTATTTTTTATTAATTTCTTATTTGATTTGCCTATCTGTTGTAAGTGAACTAACGGTTCATTCAAGTTCTGCAAGAGTTAGTTTGAACAGCTCAGGTATTTTCGATTTATATTAGACGCGGTATTACAGTTAAGCAAGCACACAAAAACACACACCACTCCTACATGTATGTGTTATATATGCACTGTCACATGTTCAAATTCACACACTTATATGAATGCACACTAACTCACACTTACTAACCCAACCATGCACACGTTCTCACAAATATACACACATGCACAAAACAATACTCCACCTAAACACTTACACGCGCATCTCTGGAACAACACACAAGCACAGGCACGCAAAACAAATATTACAAGCTCACACCTTCTTGCGTATATAAGCTCACGTACACACACTCTACAGCACACGCACTCACATGCATATCTAATATTTATTAAAGAAAACTATTATTCAATATTTATTTAAAATATTAAGTATGTATTAAATATTCGTACAAACTCACACCAAATGATACGCACATATGCATAAAGTAACCACTCTACAATTTGCAGTATATAGCAGCGTGTTTATAATAGCAAGATAATTGAATTAATAGGACCAAAACATGAAAGTAATTTCATTCATTTTCTCCACTACTAACAGTAGTATCTACCAGTGTTTTAAAAACCCAACCCAACATCGTCTCGACCACGGTTAACCTTCGATCTTGGAGCGCTATGGTTTTGAAAATGAAATAACTCTGTGCGTGCATGAATCCGCGATTTAACCTCAAAACCTTAAAAATATCTCTAGACCGACCTTTTTTAACCACACAGTTCTTCAAATTTGAGAAAAATTATCATTTCATTCTTCATTTTTTCACATAATTAATTTGACAAATAGTTTCATAACCTTAGCCACTAAATTATTGAATTATCTTATCGATTTTGAACGATATTATATATTATTAGTGTACATTTTGCGAATTATCGTTGGACTAAACCTTTTCCGTCTTAAAAAAATAAGAAAATTTACAATTTTACGCTAAAAATGTGTTATAGAATTATTCCCAATATTTATTACGAAATGTTTCAAAATAATTGTTTTAAATTTTGATATATTAATTGTAATTGTTAAATTTTAACATTTATTAAAATAATTAAAATTTAAATCAATAAAATAAAAATTAACGATCAACGCAAATCTCACGGTCTGATCGGTTGAATGGCTAGAACCTTTGACCTCGCATCAACACCGTCTGACCCATGATTCGTTCTTTGATACTAGGGTATCTACACAACCATCCTTGCTTTGCCTATAAAAACGAAGTATCATACAATACCCAAGCAATAATAAAGAAAATAAAAAAATGGTAAAGATAGCAGTGGGGTTTATAATAATATACTACAAAAATATATATTTGTCCCCATCATCAGTACTCTACCGCGTTCCGTATTGCCGCTCCTATAAAGTTTGCTAAACACTAAGCTAACAGGTCTTCTAACCACAAAAAATTAATAATCACGTATAATACTCATTCTTATATCATATCTACATCATACCCACTACTTTATTAACATGCTTCATCCCCATGTTTTTGTACCCACATCAGCTCACATTCATAAGTTATTTTACGTATTGGAAATGGAGATGAACTATGTTCAAGATGATATTATAAAGCTCCCAGATGATATAGTTGAATCTTGGAGCAATATTGATTCGATTTACATTTTGATTAATGAAGTCTTCACCGAACTCAATGACAGATTAGTGATAATAATTATATAATGGATAGAACAATATTAGCCCCTAAAATGAAACAGTAGATGAGATTAACATTAAAGTTATAGAAATGTTTCCGGGTAGCGAATGTATCTACAATTCATTTGACAAAGTCGAAGAAGATACAAATAATCTATATCAGTTAGAATTCTTGAACTCAATTTCTCCAGGTGGTTTGCCATCAAATAAATTAACACTGAAAGTTGGAACATCAATCATGTTGCTTAGGAATATTTAACAAAGAATTGGATTGTGTAATGGAACTAGATTACTATGTCGTGTCTTTAACAGAAATCGCATAGATGCAGAAATCACTTTTGGACATTTTCGTGATACAAGGGTATTTATTCCACATATATCACTTAAGCCTTCTGAGCATACTAACATGCCTTTTAACCTAATACGTAAACATTTTCTTGTTAAATTAGCTTTTTCCTTAACAATTAATAAATCACAAGGACATATGTAACGACCCCGGATTTTAATTAAATTTAAATTGATAATTTATTGAATATTTAAATAAAAATTGTAAAATTAAATTGATAAAATGGAGCAAGTTTCCCCGGATTCAAGTATATTCTGTATGAATCATTTCAATTTAAAATATTGTAAATATATAGATATATATTTTGACTTGAATTTAAAGTGTAAATAAATAGTTAATAATAATTTGAATTTATAAATTAAAAAAAATACAAGGCGATAAATAAAATAAAATGAATACATTAGAAAGATATACATGAGAATAGTATGCAAATATGAAGACAAGTAAACAAAAGCTTGTATAGGAAGAACTAAATACATAAGTTAAGTTGATAACAACTAAAACAAAACATTTATGTACATATACATAACATAACTAAAACTACCTTATATCTATATCTATATTCATGAAAATATTAGCCACCATAATAAGATTCTCAGCCACCAAACCATATTTTATCAGCTGAGACAAAGCATAAGTATATAGACACTTTTATGCAAATTTGTACAAGTATTAAATGTCATGTCCTATAGCCATCACGTTCAAGTACCTCAGCCTCCATTTGCTAGCAAAATCACTGACCTATGTTATTAAATAAGAAATTGTACAAACAAATATGATAACCCTGTACAAATTTTAATGCCTGTACACCTCTTTTCTTTCATATATACATCCATATTAATTCCATTCGTTCACTACACAGCAAATCAGAAAAAGTATATTGCAAGCATTTTTATTTTTACGAACTCAAACATGATTTAATCAATAAACAAAAAAAAAGTAAGAAGATTTACAGATGAATTCAAAGCCTGTTCAAAATAAAGAGAAGCCCTGTTCTTCTCTGCTTCAACTTCTGGTGAGTAAACATCAAGCTTTAAAATTTTAGTTTATTTAAAAATCAATAAAGATGATTCATTTATTATATGGTATGGAGTCAGTTTGATCTTTGAATAGAATTCTGTGAATATTTGTATATTGCTCTGTTGCTTCTCTGTAATTGATGCAGATTACATAGCTAGTTCAAACACTCAAGTTATTCTTATTTAAATCCTTGTTAGGTTTTGTTTTCTCAACAAACAAGATGTTAAACATCAAAACAAGATTTTCGAAACAGTTTAAACGTGATTAGTGGGATATTCTTTTTACTGGAAGCTATGTTTACAGGAAATTAGGTAAGAACTGATATATTCAATTATTTTAAAAAGCTAATTCAAGTTTATAACTTGAATACATACTGGAATTTATGATTTTTAAAACTAAAACAAGAATTTTTAGTGTTAGGATTTAAGAGCAGTTCGACTTTGTATTATAAACGTTTTTTGGTCAAACTCCGGCGTGACAGTGAACTGGGGTAGTCGAGGTTGTTCGAGGGGGTAGACGAGCCTACGGGGTTGCTGGGAAAAATAACTGGAGGTGGCATCGTCCATGGAGGTGGCAGCGGCAGGCAATTTTCTTTCGTAGCCCTAGTTTTTGTGAGGTCGAGATCTTCTATTCGTTCGCCATTTTAGGTTGACCGAGTTCGACGTGGTTCTGGGGGATGGAAGAGGGAGTGAAGACGAAGAGATGACCGAAGTTTCGTGATCTCCGGTGGTCGAGGGTGCATGAACGAGTCACGTTTCTAGGTGATGGCGAAGCTTGGTGACAGTTCCAGGTTTGGTTTTTGGCTCGAATTCAATTTCGAGTCCACCTGGAAGTAATCTGATGATTGAGTTGAAGTTTGGTGATGTTAGTGGATGGGGGATGATCGCCGTTGAGGGTCGGAATCGTCCATGGCCTTCGTGCACGTGCACCGTGCACATTTGCCTGGGTCAGTGCTGTTTTTATTGGGTCTGGGTGATGATTTTTCTTGCGTGCGAACTAGGGGGTTACTCGGGGCAATGGGATGTTTACTCGAAGCAATTATAGTTTGGGTCTCGAGTCAAGTCTCGTTCCAGGTTTTGAACTAGAAACTGTTTTCTGTTTTGAAATTTGGAAATAAAATTTAAGTTTTTAAATTAATGTTTTAAAACTGGGTTCAAACCAAAACGCTAACATAATTCCAGATGAAATAAAAGTTTAATCTGAAATTTTACTCATTTTAACCCTTAAGTTTAAAATGAAGTAGGAAAATAAATTTGAAAACAAATTGTTTAAATTTGCTTTGTGATGATGATTAAAACGTTAGATAGAAAATGTTTTAAATTTGAATTAGTGAAGATAAAATGATATGCACTCATTAAATTAGTTCAAGTGAATAATTGATTTAATTATTTAATCAAGAAGTTAAGATTTGAGTTAAATTAATTAAGGTCAAATTAAATTGTAATTAAGAATAATTAACTGAGGATTAGTTATTAATTAAGTTAAATTAATTTTGTAAATAAGATTCATTAATTTAATAAGAGTCGTCTTTTAAACAAATGATTAGGGTTATTTAAATCAAGTAATTAAGATTTATTAAGTTACAGTTTAGAACTTAATTAATTAAATAATTAGTGATTAAATATATGATTTAAAGGTTAATTAAATGATAATTAACAATAATTAAATTGAGTTTAATTACTTAAGAATAGTCATTAAATAATTATGAATAGTTAATGAGGATCATTTACTTGAAATTTATTTGATAATAAATGTGAAAAGAATTATTCATAGAATTTTAATCTGATTTAAATTTATCAGATAATTAGATTGATCATACCTATGAATGTTTGAATTCTATTGAATTGGTTGATATCCCTGATATATGATGCTTTGTGATACGTCCTGATTTATGTCATGATCTGTGATTTCTGTTTCTGTGATATATTGTTATATTAATATGAAACCCCTTGGCCCGTAAAACGACATTTGAATTTCGATGCGATAGGGATTCGGATTCCAGTTGGTTATCCGAAACCCACATCGAATTATAATTATGAATCTTTGTGACTGATAAATTTATTTTATCTATAAATCTGTGAAGGAAGATAAGCGTTATCGATTTTATCGCTTATCGATATATCTGTGATGATTGATGTTGTTGCACTATTGTGTTAAACCCCTGGACCACACTGTTACACACACAAATATGGATTTCACGTGGAAATCAGTTAAGTCACAGATAATTTAAATTTGATATTTTTGAAATTGAAATTTTAATTTCAATTGATTTTGGAAATTAGAAATTTGGGTTTAAAGTAAAAAGATTTCGGAATGGAATTTCAAATATAAAAGTTATTTTGAATAACTTAATCGAGTTTTGAAAATTTAAATAATTTGATTTAAATTTGAATTCAAGTTGGGAATTGAATCCTATGATTTGGAACTAGGGATTAAAGATATTATAAATGTGTTTTCTATGAATTTGAACCATTTTAAAATATTGGTTTGAGAATTTGGATTTAACCCAAAGATTTCAACTCGTGTGAATGAATCAGATTTTTTGAAATGAAACTATTTGTTTTAAAAGAATAAAAGCTTTCCGATAAGAAATGAAATTCCAGTTTAATTAAAGGAATTTCAAGATTGAATTGAAAAATGGTTTTCCAAGTTATGAATGAATTCTTCTTTTTGAAAGCTATGAATTGAATCTGTTATTTTAAACAGATTGAAAATGATGTTTTGTTTAACCCATTCGAAATAAAATTGTTTTGAAAAGCTATGAATTAAATCTGTTATCTTTAACAGATTTAAAATAATGATTGGTTTAAATCATTTGAAATGGGATTGTTTTGAAAGCTATAAGTTAAATCTTGATTTAAAGATTTAACGAGTTAATCAAATTGAAATGGAAATTGTTTTGGAAAATCTGTGAATGAATCTTTTGTTTAAAAGATTAAAGTGTGGAAACTGTTTAAACCGTAAAGATTGAATCTTTTTGTTTAAAGATTTGAAAATGGTAATTTGTTTAAACCATTTGAAGAAAAGTTTTGGGTAATAAGTTGTGACTTAATTGAAATCCCATATCCATATGTTTCTGAATATTTCGCTCACTATTCGGTTTAGCCGGGAGAGGACCTTTGGGTCGTATAACCCATTCCGAATATGTGATACGTCGATATGGATAGCATTTGAAGACCGGTGTGGAAGACCGGATATTTTTGAAAACGGAAGGATTACCGTCGAGTTACTCTGCATCGGCTGATCCCCGATATAGAGGTTTTATCATCCTTAGTGACGGGAAGTCCGGACGTGATTGGAAATTATCCGGAATTGCAAGGGCTTCGTGAGAAGTGCCTTCGGTTCTGTTCAATCCCGGAACAGACTTATATGGATTGTATGTCTGACATTACACTTTGAGATATAAAGCTGATTTCTTTCAAATACATTTCTGTTGGTGGCGGAGAATTTATTCTCTTAGCTTAACACCCTTCTCTGAGACGTACGAGCTCAGAGGTTATGTAGTTGAAATTTATCAGCGATATATCCCAATTTGGTAATGTGGCATGCTGAGTGCTGCTGTGAAATGATCAGTGTTTGATCATTTGTTTGATCTTATATCTTTGTGATCATAGGTTGATCATTTGTTTGACCCGAAGCATGGCTTTGTGACAAAGCGTAGCTTTGTGGACGAGACTTCATCAGGACCTCACTACCCGGAAATGGTCGAAACAGGAATGTTGCGGCAAGGTTATGAGGGTCGCGCCCTTTAGGGTATGTCATTTCCTTTTGGAAAGGGGTGGTATCATGGTATGGAGCCCAGATACTTACTCATGTGGATACACTTTATTATGTGTGATGTTGGTTTAGAGGCGCCTCGGATAAAGGTCCCAAAGGACCGGGGGGTGGCATATTCGTGAGTTACCTGTTACAGGGGTAACCCGACCTTGTTTGCAGAGAGCAGTTTGTCTCTCGGGACGTCCCGCCAGAGGCGATCCCATGCGGCGGAAGGAAGTTCCTTAGCCTGACCATTTGTTGGAAATCCATTTCTCCAATACGGAACTTGTACGGTTTTAGTTGTAGAACCTGCCATTTACGTACGGTGGTCACCACTGTTTAGATGGTAGCTATAGTAGGCATACGATACTGGTCGTATGTTGGCTAAGATTAATATTATACTTTCGAAATTGTTTCTGCACTATGCACTAATGATAATATCCAATGATTTTGCGTAGTAAGCATCTTTGACTATCATAAGAAGAAATCTCCTCCAATTCTGCGTTTGCATTGTGTGTGTGGCGGGAGGTCTTATGGTAGTTTCATTTTCTAAAAGCATTGCGGATTTCAATGTTTAAAACCTTTTGTGTTTGTTTAAAGATAAACTGTTTTTGTTGCTCACACCAGTCCCATGACTGATCCGGAGTTTATTGTTCCCTTCCTAAACTCTGGGTGCTCATAATTTTCCACACGAGCAGTCTAGAGTTGGGTTTCTTTTTAGATATTCAGGTTTAGTAGATTATCTGGAGCTAGTTCATTCATCGGAGTTGCTTATTTTGGAGTTGTGGATTCATTCTTGTCTGAAGATCATTTTGGAGTTATCATTTCTATTGATATTGTTCCACTGCTGTTGTTATCTTTTCTTTTCTGCTGCTATTTGTTGTATCATATCTCTGATGTATATAGATATTCATTGTATCATCATTGTATCTGGATATTGTATCAGATGTTGTATATCTATATTGTTTTCTTTTCTTCCGCTGTGTTATTTACTTAATTGTGTTATAAGCTCCGGAGAACCAGATTTGGCATTTGAATCTACGGCATTTTGAGTACAAGTGGAGTACGGGTGCCGATTTTCGAAGGCCAACTTTTGGGTCTTTACATGTGGTATCAGAGCTGAAGGTTGAACTTTAGCTCAGGAGTATAACACGTTAAGTAACTCATTAGAGATAGAGTGAAGTAAACTCTAGAATGAGTAATCCTTAAGATATCTGTCTATATGCCTCAGTAAATTCTCTTACTATCCACTGATAGTGAGTATGAGTGCAAGAAGAGGACGAGATAGGGGACAGAGGGGATACGACTATAAATGGTCAAAACTCTGTAACAACAAGGAAGTAATCTTTTTCTATCAATCTCTTTTGTTCAACATCTTTTCTCAATTCTTCGATAATTTCTGGTAGATCCAGGAAGAAATTTGATATATTAAAATGGGACATAAACTCCGAAATGGCCAAAATTGTTTGTATGGATGAATTGATTGCATTGGTTGCTTTGATTGCTATGGTTGATAGATATGTTTTAGTTTCTAAACTGAAAGTTTTTGAAATTGTATCCATATATTTGTCTATTCTTTGGGTCCGGATATATTCTACGAATGGTTAGTTATCCTTTTGAACTAACCGATGCCACTGCATATTTCGTAGATCTTGATAACCCGAGTATCTTGTGAAGTATTAAGACAGATTCGTTCTTGTATCTGTTACTGATATTCTGATTTGGTAAGCCAAATGCAGGATAGATATTCAGTTTGATTCAATGAAATATTCTTCATCTATCTTTTGTCTCCTTGGTAATTTCGAGGACGAAATTCTTTTAAGGGGGGAAGTCTGTAACGACCCCGGATTTTAATTAAATTTAAATTGATAATTTATTGAATATTTAAATAAAAATTGTAAAATTAAATTGATAAAATGGAGCGAGTTTCCCCGGATTCAAGTATATTCTGTATGAATCATTTCAATTTAAAATATTGTAAATATATAGATATATATTTTGACTTGAATTTAAAGTGTAAATAAATGGTTAATAATAATTTGAATTTATAAATTAAAAAAAATACAAGGCGATAAATAAAATAAAATGAATACATTAGAAAGATATACATGAGAATAGTATGCAAATATGAAGACAAGTAAACAAAAGCTTGTATAGGAAGAACTAAATACATAAGTTAAGTTGATAACAACTAAAACAAAACATTTATGTACATATACATAACATAACTAAAACTACCTTATATCTATATCTATATTCATGAAAATATTAGCCACCATAATAAGATTCTCAGCCACCAAACCATATTTTATCAGCTGAGACAAAGCATAAGTATATAGACACTTTTATGCAAATTTGTACAAGTATTAAATGCCATGTCCTATAGCCATCACGTTCAAGTACCTCAGCCTCCATTTGCTAGCAAAATCACTGACCTATGTTATTAAATAAGAAATTGTACAAACAAATATGATAACCCTGTACAAATTTTAATGCCTGTACACCTCTTTTCTTTCATATATACATCCATATTAATTCCATTCGTTCACTACACAGCAAATCAGAAAAAGTATATTGCAAGCATTTTTATTTTTACGAACTCAAACATGATTTAATCAATAAACAAAAAAAAAGTAAGAAGATTTACAGATGAATTCAAAGCCTGTTCAAAATAAAGAGAAGCCCTGTTCTTCTCTGCTTCAACTTCTGGTGAGTAAACATCAAGCTTTAAAATTTTAGTTTATTTAAAAATCAATAAAGATGATTCATTTATTATATGGTATGGAGTCAGTTTGATCTTTGAATAGAATTCTGTGAATATTTGTATATTGCTCTGTTGCTTCTCTGTAATTGATGCAGATTACATAGCTAGTTCAAACACTCAAGTTATTCTTATTTAAATCCTTGTTAGGTTTTGTTTTCTCAACAAACAAGATGTTAAACATCAAAACAAGATTTTCGAAACAGTTTAAACGTGATTAGTGGGATATTCTTTTTACTGGAAGCTATGTTTACAGGAAATTAGGTAAGAACTGATATATTCAATTATTTTAAAAAGCTAATTCAAGTTTATAACTTGAATACATACTGGAATTTATGATTTTTAAAACTAAAACAAGAATTTTTAGTGTTAGGATTTAAGAGCAGTTCGACTTTGTATTATAAACGTTTTTTGGTCAAACTCCGGCGTGACAGTGAACTGGGGTAGTCGAGGTTGTTCGAGGGGGTAGACGAGCCTACGGGGTTGCTGGGAAAAATAACTGGAGGTGGCATCGTCCATGGAGGTGGCAGCGGCAGGCAATTTTCTTTCGTAGCCCTAGTTTTTGTGAGGTCGAGATCTTCTATTCGTTCGCCATTTTAGGTTGACCGAGTTCGACGTGGTTCTGGGGGATGGAAGAGGGAGTGAAGACGAAGAGATGACCGAAGTTTCGTGATCTCCGGTGGTCGAGGGTGCATGAACGAGTCACGTTTCTAGGTGATGGCGAAGCTTGGTGACAGTTCCAGGTTTGGTTTTTGGCTCGAATTCAATTTCGAGTCCACCTGGAAGTAATCTGATGATTGAGTTGAAGTTTGGTGATGTTAGTGGATGGGGGATGATCGCCGTTGAGGGTCGGAATCGTCCATGGCCTTCGTGCACGTGCACCGTGCACATTTGCCTAGGTCAGTGCTGTTTTTATTGGGTCTGGGTGATGATTTTTCTCGCGTGCGAACTAGGGGGTTACTCGGGGCAATGGGATGTTTACTCGAAGCAATTATAGTTTGGGTCTCGAGTCAAGTCTCGTTCCAGGTTTTGAACTAGAAACTGTTTTCTGTTTTGAAATTTGGAAATAAAATTTAAGTTTTTAAATTAATGTTTTAAAACTGGGTTCAAACCAAAACGCTAACATAATTCCAGATGAAATAAAAGTTTAATCTGAAATTTTACTCATTTTAACCCTTAAGTTTAAAATGAAGTAGGAAAATAAATTTGAAAACAAATTGTTTAAATTTGCTTTGTGATGATGATTAAAACGTTAGATAGAAAATGTTTTAAATTTGAATTAGTGAAGATAAAATGATATGCACTCATTAAATTAGTTCAAGTGAATAATTGATTTAATTATTTAATCAAGAAGTTAAGATTTGAGTTAAATTAATTAAGGTCAAATTAAATTGTAATTAAGAATAATTAACTGAGGATTAGTTATTAATTAAGTTAAATTAATTTTGTAAATAAGATTCATTAATTTAATAAGAGTCGTCTTTTAAACAAATGATTAGGGTTATTTAAATCAAGTAATTAAGATTTATTAAGTTACAGTTTAGAACTTAATTAATTAAATAATTAGTGATTAAATATATGATTTAAAGGTTAATTAAATGATAATTAACAATAATTAAATTGAGTTTAATTACTTAAGAATAGTCATTAAATAATTATGAATAGTTAATGAGGATCATTTACTTGAAATTTATTTGATAATAAATGTGAAAAGAATTATTCATAGAATTTTAATCTGATTTAAATTTATCAGATAATTAGATTGATCATACCTATGAATGTTTGAATTCTATTGAATTGGTTGATATCCCTGATATATGATGCTTTGTGATACGTCCTGATTTATGTCATGATCTGTGATTTCTGTTTCTGTGATATATTGTTATATTAATATGAAACCCCTTGGCCCGTAAAACGACATTTGAATTTCGATGCGATAGGGATTCGGATTCCAGTTGGTTATCCGAAACCCACATCGAATTATAATTATGAATCTTTGTGACTGATAAATTTATTTTATCTATAAATCTGTGAAGGAAGATAAGCGTTATCGATTTTATCGCTTATCGATATATCTGTGATGATTGATGTTGTTGCACTATTGTGTTAAACCCCTGGACCACACTGTTACACACACAAATATGGATTTCACGTGGAAATCAGTTAAGTCACAGATAATTTAAATTTGATATTTTTGAAATTGAAATTTTAATTTCAATTGATTTTGGAAATTAGAAATTTGGGTTTAAAGTAAAAAGATTTCGGAATGGAATTTCAAATATAAAAGTTATTTTGAATAACTTAATCGAGTTTTGAAAATTTAAATAATTTGATTTAAATTTGAATTCAAGTTGGGAATTGAATCCTATGATTTGGAACTAGGGATTAAAGATATTATAAATGTGTTTTCTATGAATTTGAACCATTTTAAAATATTGGTTTGAGAATTTGGATTTAACCCAAAGATTTCAACTCGTGTGAATGAATCAGATTTTCTGAAATGAAACTATTTGTTTTAAAAGAATAAAAGCTTTCCGATAAGAAATGAAATTCCAGTTTAATTAAAGGAATTTCAAGATTGAATTGAAAAATGGTTTTCCAAGTTATGAATGAATTCTTCTTTTTGAAAGCTATGAATTGAATCTGTTATTTTCAACAGATTGAAAATGATGTTTTGTTTAACCCATTCGAAATAAAATTGTTTTGAAAAGCTATGAATTAAATCTGTTATCTTTAACAGATTTAAAATAATGATTGGTTTAAATCATTTGAAATGGGATTGTTTTGAAAGCTATAAGTTAAATCTTGATTTAAAGATTTAACGAGTTAATCAAATTGAAATGGAAATTGTTTTGGAAAATCTGTGAATGAATCTTTTGTTTAAAAGATTAAAGTGTGGAAACTGTTTAAACCGTAAAGATTGAATCGTTTTGTTTAAAGATTTGAAAATGGTAATTTGTTTAAACCATTTGAAGAAAAGTTTTGGGTAATAAGTTGTGACTTAATTGAAATCCCATATCCATATGTTTCTGAATATTTCGCTCACTATTCGGTTTAGCCGGGAGAGGACCTTTGGGTCGTATAACCCATTCCGAATATGTGATACGTCGATATGGATAGCATTTGAAGACCGGTGTGGAAGACCGGATATTTTTGAAAATGGAAGGATTACCGTCGAGTTACTCTGCATCGGCTGATCCCCGATATAGAGGTTTTATCATCCTTAGTGACGGGAAGTCCGGACGTGATTGGAAATTATCCGGAATTGCAAGGGCTTCGTGAGAAGTGCCTTCGGTTCTGTTCAATCCCGGAACAGACTTATATGGATTGTATGTCTGACATTACACTTTGAGATATAAAGCTGATTTCTTTCAAATACATTTCTGTTGGTGGCGGAGAATTTATTCTCTTAGCTTAACACCCTTCTCTGAGACGTACGAGCTCAGAGGTTATGTAGTTGAAATTTATCAGCGATATATCCCAATTTGGTAATGTGGCATGCTGAGTGCTGCTGTGAAATGATCAGTGTTTGATCATTTGCGATATGATCATTTGTTTGATCTTATATCTTTGTGATCATAGGTTGATCATTTGTTTGACTCGAAGCATGGCTTTGTGACAAAGCGTAGCTTTGTGGACGAGACTTCATCAGGACTTCACTACCCGGAAATGGTCGAAACAGGAATGTTGCGGCAAGGTTATGAGGGTCGCGCCCTTTAGGGTATGTCATTTCCTTCTGGAAAGGGGTGGTATCATGGTATGGAGCCCAGATACTTACTCATGTGGATACACTTTATTATGTGTGATGTTGGTTTAGAGGCGCCTCGGATAAAGGTCCCAAAGGACCGGGGGGTGGCATATTCGTGAGTTACCTATTACAGGGGTAACCCGGCCTTGTTTGCAGAGAGCAGTTTGTCTCTCGGGACGTCCCGCCAGAGGCGATCCCATGCGGCGGAAGGAAGTTCCTTAGCCTGACCATTTGTTGGAAATCCATTTCTCCAATACGGAACTTGTACGGTTTTAGTTGTAGAACCTGCCATTTACGTACGGTGGTCACCACTGTTTAGATGGTAGCTATAGTAGGCATACGATACTGGTCGTATGTTGGCTAAGATTAATATTATACTTTCGAAATTGTTTCTGCACTATGCACTAATGATAATATCCAATGATTTTGCGTAGTAAGCATCTTTGACTATCATAAGAAGAAATCTCCTTCAATTCTGCGTTTGCATTGTGTGTGTGGCGGGAGGTCTTATGGTAGTTTCATTTTCTAAAAGCATTGCGGATTTCAATGTTTAAAACCTTTTGTGTTTGTTTAAAGATAAACTGTTTTTGTTGCTCACACCAGTCCCATGACTGATCCGGAGTTTATTGTTCCCTTCCTAAACTCTGGGTGCTCATAATTTTCCACACGAGCAGTCTAGAGTTGGGTTTCTTTTCAGATATTCAGGTTTAGTAGATTATCTGGAGCTAGTTCATTCATCGGAGTTGCTTATTTTGGAGTTGTGGATTCATTCTTGTCTGAAGATCATTTTGGAGTTATCATTTCTATTGATATTGTTCCACTGCTGTTGTTATCTTTTCTTTTCTGCTGCTATTTGTTGTATCATATCTCTGATGTATATAGATATTCATTGTATCATCATTGTATCTGGATATTGTATCAGATGTTGTATATCTATATTGTTTTCTTTTCTTCCGCTGTGTTATTTACTTAATTGTGTTATAAGCTCCGGAGAACCAGATTTATCTAGAGGAGTTGCACGAAAAAAAAAGTTTTGGTGAAAAATGAAAAAATTCGAAATAGAAAGGGTACGCATACTAGAAATGTAGTATATAAGGATGTATTATTAACATGTAATCATGAACTTAGTTAACTATACTTCGTTTTTTCCACTTCCCACGAAATATTTTTACACTAAATATTATACTTCAACATGAATACACATATGTTTTCCACACCTATTGTATTACTCCATTTACATAAAGGATATTTTATATGACCATAAATGGATAATAATTGCAGTTAACATCGTTTTCTCCATGTTATTGTTTTTTTGTCATATTTTCAAGTGTTGCTTCTATAAATTACATCATTAGGTTATTATTATACATGTACGAAAGAAAATTTCCAACTTTATTACTAGAATAGAATTTTAGTTAACATTTAAAAATCCCTTATAAAATATTTTTAACTCCGCCATCAAAATATTAGTGATGTCGGTCTCAAGCCTGGAACAAGGAGGAGAGAAAATGATTAATACAACTGTACTTAGTTCTTACAGATGACTTTCAAGCTACCACTGTAGACAGCAACCAAGAAAAAGAATGGAGAAAAATAATTACATCAATTTAACTCCTACAAAATTTATAATAATATTACGATAAACGATAATTTGAAATCTATACACTAGCATCAAGTGGCTTTATACTTCAACAAGTATTAAGCATTCACGAGGAAGGGAGTATCATGTGAGGTACGATCTTTATAGTCCAAAAGAAAATTTCCTTATATATTAATAGGCTGATTTAATACTTTTTAAAATAGAGGCGATGCAAGTTTTTTAAGTTCCAAACTATTGAAAATGCTAATTTTAATATTTATTACATTTCTCTGCATATCGGTCTAATGTTTGATTACTCTCTTTATCTGATTAATTATTTTCTAAACTAACTTAGTCTTATTCATGTTTTGATAATGGTTTATTTGTGCATTTATGCACATAGAAAATGCAATTTCATAAACATCAAGTCATTTCAAAGGTTAAAAAAATCTTACAAACAGTGTTTTATGACATCAATTCCTCCTGTGCACGTGCATGGCACATGCCAAAGTACTCGTGTTATATATATGCGGCTAGATGGGTGTTATATTAAACCTATAAACCCAAAGGTTAATTAAATAAAACTACTCCCATCTTCTCTTTTACTTTAAAACAATATTTAAAATGATATAGAATTATATAATTCAACATAGAAAATCAAAACCCATTTTTTATATAAAGATAACTATTTCAATTAGAATATTTCCATTATACATATTTTTATCATCTTTACAAAAAATGGATTTTACTACTGAAGAAAAATGTCATTCTTACATTTTAAATCGTGAAACTATGACTAACCTTGTTTATCAATTTCATACAAATCATAATAAAGAATTGCATAACATATAAATTCCATTTTAAAATTTTAACATCATTTTCCATTTATATATTTTACTTTACACAAAATTAATCTTTTAAAAAATTCTGATATTATCAAATTCCCAATTTGAAGTAAATAAACTTTCCAACCTTTAGAATAAAATCAAATAAAGTTCTAAATTCATAGTTTCCATTTTTATTTTCATTTCGATTTTATTTTATAAAATTCCATTCTATTACTTTTACTAAAAAACTAATGTCCATCCCAAAATATTCATTTTCCCTTTTATTTTATAAAATCCTTACTTATGGAAAATGTTCATTTATACATTCCAATAGAAAATTTCCCACTTTTCTACCATTTTCCTTCTAAAAATCCATTTATAATTTACATTTATATTTCAAAAATATTTATTCAAGAGTGTCTTAACCAGTTGTTATAGAATAGAGGCAAGGGGTGTACTTCAAGGATTGGGGGAGGGGAGGGTCACAAGAAGGAGAGAGGAACTCGAGCCGACCGGCTCATGTAAGGAAATTTGACCGTTTTGTAAGGAAATTAATACGAAAACATTAATGGATTTCCTTACTTATTTTGTAAGGAAATTTGACCGTTTCCTTCCTCAAACGTTTCCTTCCTCATTTTGTGGTCAATAGAATCTAAACGGGTTTTCCTATTAATATGCTAATCAATAAAACGGTTATAATCTAGAGCGTTAATTTCCCTCATCTTGATCTTGATGGACGATCAAGACTAAGTCTACAAATATGAAAATTTGGTCCTCTCTCTACCTATAAATATTAACCTTTGCCCATCACAAAGGAGATAGAAAAACACATAAAGAAAGATATAGGAAAAGAGAGAGAAACCATTTCCTTTCTCCATTGAAATAACTTTCGACAACAACCATTGATGTATGTTTTACTGATTCATTACATATGTGATAATCATGTAATTCTAGATCTTAGAGTTTATGTTATTTGCAAGATAAAGATTACATGTGGTTTCAGAGCGAGCTTTTAGAATTCATGATTATCCATCAATATATATAAAACGAAACTAGCATAGATCTATGATATGATGTTTGTAATTTTACTATAATAATGATGATGATTATTAGTGTTAATATGATTCAAGTTTAATATTCATATTATTTAAGTTGCTATAGTAATCATGATCAATATTATTCTAATTACTGTATGTTTAGATTTGGATCTGGAAAGTTTATATTTCCGCATAAATTAATTTTTCTACCTTAATGTTTGACCTACTGTATAATATGGAACAACTCATTGTATGCGAATACTTTTGAGGAAGTATACATACTGAAAACAATTGTTTCCTAGTTTGACATTAAATTCATGATCTGGAACTTATAAAATAATTGTTTATATGTTAAATTCAAGTATGAAATTTATTTGGAGTTACTAGACATTTATTATCCTTGCTGTGGATTACTTGAAAGAATGGCAAATGTTTATGCGAAAAAAAAAACAAAAAAAAACAAAGGAGGTGACCACCTGGTTCGATCCGGTTTCCCTCTTTTCTCTCTTGTTTTATTTTTTGCTTCCGCGCTTAATTTCCTTATTTCCTCTGGTCTGATGCATGCAGTCCCGTCCACAGGCGGCTGCTACTTGCACAATAACGCATGAAACATTAACGTTTATCATTCTTCCATGAGTATGGTTCTACTGCCTACCCACAAGAGGCGTTAAACCTAACCTCTTATTATGAAATGTGTTTTATTCTATTAAAGAAGCCTACATTTCTTTTATATCTGCAGTTGCAATACCCTCAAGCCTTAATTCGCACGCTACGTCTATCATCAGACTCAATGGAACCAACTACTCATAATGGAGAGAGCAAGTTGAGTTTTCTTTGGACGTACTTGAACTAGACATGGCTCTCCTTAAGGAAAAGCCAGCCCCACTTACTGACACAAGTACGCCTAAGGAAAACAAACTCCATGATGATTGGGAACGATCTAATAGGCTCAGCATGATGTTTATGCGAATGGTGATTGATACCAACATCAAAACCTCCCTACCCAAAACTGAAAGCGCAAAAGAATATTTGCAATCCATTGAAAATCGGTTCAAGACTGCAGACAAATCCCTTGTTGGGAAACTTATAGCAGACCTTGTAACCATGAAGGTTGATGGTTCTCGCTCAATGAGCGCTCATGTCATTGAAATGATTAACCTTGCTGCCAAACTTAAGAACTTGGGATTGGTTATGGACGATGCTTTTCTTGTCTAATTCATTCTCACTAGCTTACCTCCTCAGTATGAACCATTAAAAATTCATTACAACACTATTACGGAAAAGTGGAGTCTAAATGAATTGACTAACAAACTGGTTCAAGAGGAGTCTAGGCAGGGCTTGCAAGGCATTAAAGTTGATTATTTCACTCAAGGGGTTGGAAAACAGGCTGGCAAAAGGAACAACTCACAGCATAAAAGAGCACCACCCAAATCTGATGATGCCACTCAACCATCCAAGAAGAAAAAGAAGGATGATGTCTGCAAATTCTGCAAGAAACCTGGACACTTCCAGGCAGATTGCATTAAGCGAAAAGCATGGTTCAAAAAGAAAGGTAACCCAATGGGTTTCGTAAGTCATTTCGAATCTAAATCTTACTAATGTACCTTCTTCTACTTGGTGGATTGATATTGCTGCTAATGTTCATGTTTCGAATTCTATGCAGGGATTCATTACGATCCAAACCACAAACCCAAGTGAAAATTTCATTTTCATGGGGATTAAAGATAAAGCTCCAGTTGAAGCTATTGGAACTTTTCGTCTCATTTTAGATAGCGGTTATCAGTTAGATTTATGTCAAACTCTTTATGTTCCATCTATTTCCCGTAATTTGATTTCTGTAAGTGTACTTGATAAATTTGGATATTCTTTTGAAGTTGGAAATGGAAATTTTAGTTTATTTAGAAATTCTAGTCTTATTGGTTCTGGAATATTAATTGATGGACTTTATAAACTTCATCTTAAACAAAATGCTGAAATCCAACTCACCCTGCATGGAAAAGAAACTAAAGGAAAGTCATCCAAAAACGATTCTTACTTCTTGTGGCATAACAAACCGGGTCATATATCCAGTGAAAGAATCAAGAGGTTAGTGAAAAATGGTGTCCTATCGGACCTAGACTTCGCTAACATTATAGCATGTGTTGATTGTATTAAAGGAAAAACAACAAAAAACACAAAGAAAGGAGCCACAAGAAGTACACAACTTCTTGAAATAATACATACAGATATTTGTGGATCTTTTGATGTTCCAACTTTTGGAGGAGAGAAATATTTCATCACTTTTATCGATGATTTTTCACGTTATTGCTATCTTTATCTGTTGCATGAAAATTCTCAGTCAGTGGATGTTGTACAAGTGTTCATTACTGAAGTCGAAAGGCAATTAGAAAGAAAAGTGAAAATCATTAGGTCAGATAGGGGTGGTGAATTCTATGGAAGTTATGATGAAACGGGACAACATCCTGGACCTTTTTCTAGACTTCTTCAAAAACTTGGAATTGTTGCACAATACACAACGCCTGGATCTCCATGGCAGAATGGTGTAGCTGAAAGGCGAAATCGTACATACATGGAAATGGTTAGATCCATGATGAGTCATGCAAATTTACCTATATCATTATGGATGGATGCATTACGAACAGCTGTCTACGTCTTAAATAGAGTTCCAAGTAAGGCCATTCCAAAGACTCCTTTTGAACTTTGGAAAGGATGGAAACCTAGTTTAAGACATCTCAAAATTTGGGGTTGCCCAGCTGAAGCTAGACTGTACAATCCAAATGAAAAGAAATTGGATTTTAAGACAGTCAGTGGTTACTTTATAGGTTACCCAGAAAAATCTAAAGGATATAGATTTTATTGTCCTAACCATAGTACAAGAATTGTTGAAACTGGCAATGCCAAATTCTATGAAAATGGTGAAATCAGTGGGAGTACAAAACAACAAGAAGTGGTCATTCATGAAATAAGGGTACCCATTATCTTACCCTCTATTTCAAAAGATATTAGGAATCATCCCATTGTTGAACCTGTTCACAATGAGGGAAACCCAATAAATGACCAACAACTCCATAATGAAATTATCACCAATCATAATGTTGATGAAGTACCACAGGAACTAGTATTAAGAAGATCTCAAAGACAAAGAATATCAGCTATTCCTGATGATTATATGCTTTATCTAATAGAATCTGATGGAACTACGGACCCAATTTCTTATTCACAAGCCATTAAGGATGTTAACTCTCTTAAATGGATTGATGCCATGAAAGATGAACTGAAATCTATGGATAATAATCAAGTTTGGGAAATCGTTCAATTGCCGCAAGGACATAAAGCAGTCGGTTGTAAGTGGGTCTTCAAGACCAAACGTGACTGCAATGGTAAAATTGAACGATATAAAGCCAGACTTGTTTTCAAAGGTTTTAATCAGAATGAAGGCATTGACTATAATGAAACTTTCGCTCCTGTTTCCAGGAAAGATTCTCTTAGAATTATCATGGCATTAGTAGCTCATTATGATCTCGAGTTACATCAAATGGATGTGAAGACAGCCTTTCTAAATGGAGACTTGGAAGAAGAAGTCTACATGCGTCAACCTGAAGGCTTCATAATTGAAGGACAAGAAGACATGGTCTGCAAACTTAAGAAATCAATATATGGACTGAAACAAGTTTATAGACAATGGTATCTAAAGTTTCATGAAATAATTACCACTTTTGATTTCACAGAAAACATAGTTGACCCATGTATATACCTCAAGTTCAGTGGGAGCAAGTTCATATTTTTGATTTTGTATGTTGATGACATATTACTAGCTAGCAGCGACCTTGGTTTATTACGTGAAACTAAGGATTATCTCTCAACGAATTTTGAAATGAAAGATATAGGTGAAGCTTCTTATGTGATAGGAATAGAAATATTCTCTGATAGATCACAAGGAATTCTAGGATTGTCTCAAAAAGGCATATATTGACAAAATTCTTGAGAGATTTGGCATGACGAATTGTTCCTCTAGTCCTGTCCCACTACAGAAAGGAGACAAACATGTTCTTGAGTAGTGCCCAAAGACTCCTATGGAACGAGAAGAAATGACCAAATATCCTTATGCATCTCTTGTAGGGAGTTTGATGTATTCACAGGTCTGTACAAGACTTGATATCAGTCATGCAGTTGGTATGCTGAGTAGATTTCAAAGTAACCCAGGAATCGCTCATTGGAAAGCTGCAAAGAAGGTACTGAGATACCTAAAGGGAACAAGGAATTACATGCTCACCTATAGAAAATCAAGTTACCTACAGGTAACTGGTTATTCTGATTTAGACCTTGCTGGATGTCCTGACACTAGGATCTGCACTCTTGGCTATGTGTACCTCTTATGTGGAGGTGCAATATCATGGAGAAGCTAGAAATCTGAGATGCTTTTCAGATCCACCATGATGGCTGAATACGTAGCATGTTATGAGGCTTCAATTCAGGGAACATGGCTGCGTAATTTTGTCTCACAATTTGGCGCTTTAAGTTTTATCTCTAAGCCACTAACTGTCTACTGCGACAATGAAGCAACAACCTTTTTCTCCAAGCATGATAGGATAACCAAAGGTTCCAAACACATGGACCTGAAATACCTACTACTGAAGCAAGATGTTAAACTAAAGAAAATTGTTGTTGAATCGATAAGTACAGACTTACAAGTGGCAGACATATTTACGAAAGGACTACCTCCAAAGACCTTTCAGAGACATACTGATAGCATGGGTCTTGCAGATAGTTCCTAATTATCTCCTTATTATGTCATTTATTTTGTACTCAGCCAGACATAACAATTATTGAGCTCTTAATAATTTGAACATCTTTTATTTCTGTTTTATAATGTGTACACATTTATATTTAGATAAATGATAACAGAAACAGTCTTTTGCTTCAAGACATTATGTGACCATTAAGTTACGCTCATCTACGGTCTAGTTATGAAAGTTATCAATGTCATAGTACATGGAAGTAAGCATGTTGCAAAATAACATGTACACGTCATGACTTCCATTGACCACTGGATTAGCCAAGGCACTTATGATAACTGATTAAAGAAAAGTTTAGCATATCATGCACGCCTTATGACCTTAATACGAAAACATTAATGGATTTTACTATTGACCAAATGGGAGACTGTAAGGAAATTTGACTGTTTTGTAAGGAAATAAATACGAAAACATTAATGGATTTCCTTCCTTATTTTGTAAGGAAATTTGACTGTTTCCTTCCTCATTTTGTGGTCAATAGAATCTAAAGGGTTTTCCTATTAATATGCTAATCAATAAAACGGTTATAATCTAGAGCGTTAATTTCCCTCATCTTGATCTTGATGGACGATCAAGACTAAGTCTACAAATCTGGAAATTTGGTCATCACTCTACCTATAAATATTAACCTTTGCCCATCACAAAGGAGATAGAAAAACACATAAAGAAAGATATAGGAAAAGAGAGAGAAACCATTTCCTTTCTCCATTGAAATAACTTTCGACAACAACCATTGCTGATTCATATACAAGATGTCTGGAGGTATGTTTTATTGATTCATTACATATGTGATAATCATGTAATTCTAGATCTTAAGGTTTATGTTATTTGCAAGATAAAAATTACAGCTCCCCCAAAAAGAAGTCCTAACCGATGAGTTTTTTCTTTCCCACTTATTGGGCCTTCTTTTAGTGGTCATCGTTCACATCTAAAGTTGCAGCTTCTGGGCTATTATGGTTATTATTGGTTTTGTATATAACTATCACTTTTGTATATATTTTGTATTTTTTTTTTAAGATCAGAGAATCAAGTTTTGCCACCGGACCCATAACACATACTTCAAGTATATCTATATAAGGATTTGTAGTCGATAAGGGTTGAATATTTGACCATGTACAGGAACACCGCATGTCCTATCCAACTGTGCTACCCCTAAAAAAATATAAAAATATTTTATAAACTTGTAAATGATTATTGCTTAACTATTGATACGCTAATCTACCGTTGCTTTTTTGCTATTTTATGAGAATTAGTAAATTCAACCCGAATAAACTTGGATATAGTTAAAATATATCAAAATTTGGATATAGCTCCGTTTAAGATTCAGCACGTGTACTACGAGCCAAATTTATGAATTTTCTAGATCAAAATTAAAACAAATATTGTATTTTTGGTTGTAAACATGTTACACTAACATAAGTTATATCAAAACTTGATATAACCCCTCCATAACACATTTATTATTTTAGAAAAACAACAAATGATAAGTGTCAAATGAGTTACATGTTCACTATTAAGATAGCTTTTGCGGTAATTTTCTCCTTCCATTTTACATTTTCTTCCTCTAATTTTATCATTTCATGCTTTAATTTACTCTTTATGGAAGTGCAATATTAGTTGATGTTTAAAAAAATAAAAGAAAACGGTAAAATTTTCCTTTATGTTTTCAATGTTCTAAAGTAGTAGATAAGGACCAAGCTTACATTTGTAAGCCTGGTAATTATGCACTAAGCACAAAATACATTTTTTAGGTAATTCACATAGTGTTACCCACTCACGACCTCTTATCATCCAACCTTGTAACAGCTGGACCATTACATGGGAATCACTTTTGATTTGTTTGGTTCAAAGAATTAGTACTAGTGAATCAACCGTTTATTTGCTTGACCCTATTTATTTCAAAAACAAGGGCTATAGATTTGTGACAAAAAAACTCAAGATGATGTAAATGAGGATAATTGATATTTAATATATTATTATGGTATGAACCATTGTGTGTGTATGTGTAATATTTGGTAAGAATCAAATAAATTAAGATAATCGGTTCATTTTGATCGCTTTAAAAGTGTGGCAGTAGATGAGCGATAAATTACTCGTTTATATAAATATATAAATTGAAGTTCCCATAAATCCAAAGAACCCAAGATTTGAATTTTGAGAACATGCAGGTACTGTTTGATTTGAAAACGAGTTTTATGTTTTACATTTTCAATATGTATGTCAAATGACGTGGAAAAGAGAAGCTGGAAAATTCTAGTCATTTCAACAAAGCAGAAGGGAAAAGGAAAAGGAAAAGATAGTTTTTGATATTTCTCTAAAGGTGGAAAACAAGAAAAGGTCATTTTTAATTTTATATACTAAAACAATTTTGACATTTTTCCACCTTCTTCTTGTCTTTCATGCACTTTAAATTACATGTCGAAAAGGAAAACACAAATCTCGTTTTCAAACCAAACACTACCGTAGTTTCTCAATATAATAGTTTAACAATATAAATGGAATTGTGCATATATAGTGTAAACAGTATACTGAACTATCTTTGTACGAGTTATTAAATAATGGATATCATTATTATTCAATAAAATTATTAGCTAAATTACATCTCGATGGAAATAATGAGATCCAACTTAGGATGTAAATAGTCAAACCTACTGGACGAAGGTGTACTCATGTCTAGTCCTATAAGCGACTCGAAAGGGCATGGACTAGACAAAAATTAAGTTCAAACATTGTTCATACGAGCTGGATAATGGACGGACAATCCATGGACAATAAAAAACGCCGTACAATCTCATGCATGTACATTTTCGTATTTTTTTCTTGTTCTAATCCGTGTTCTAAATGAAAATTGGAAGAACACGGGACAAACACTTTATAGCATCGCACTGAGTCGGACGTCAGATATTCATACTAAATTTACACCCTTAGTCCAGCAAATTTTCTTTGAAAATATGCAAAATAATTATATTACACGTACATAAAAATATATGTATACATAAGGCCATTTAATATTAATGAGAACCAAGAATCACAGTCTCCAATACGAAATCAATAATAAAATGAGGATTAGATCTGTGAAATCAAATATACAAAATATTGAAATAAGATTTTTATTTTGTATAATGTGTGTGCATGGATGTGTGCCCGTGCGCATATCATTACTATAGTTTTTATAAGAAGTACAATGATTTAATACTTCGATAAAATATTAAAAAGGAAGTAGCTGAAAAATTAAGGACTCTTGCCAAGGACTGTATTATAGTGTAAAAAACAGAAGAAGATATCAGAGAGAGAAGGGATTTTACTCATTATCAAGTATGTATGTAGGAAACTCTTGAACTCTGTTTGTAGGCTCAAAATAAAGACAAATTACAATATAATCGTTATTAATACAGTCAACAATATTTACCTTTTACAAATACACACACCCTCCCCCACCACATCACACACACAATGTATGTGTATAAAAGATATAAATATTTTGTTAAGCATAAGGTTTGAGCGCAAAATTTATTCATGATAAGAAAACATTGAACTATATAAATATATATTATGAGGACTGCTCTATTGTGCCAGGGATCATCCCAGATAGACGCCAGGCAAGACTGGCTTAATAAGTAAGCAAAATATGCAATTGCCTAGGACCACTATTTTTCCAGGCCCACAAATATAAATCTTAACTAAGAATTTATTTTTGTTATTTGGTAAAGTACTACTTATATCACATGAGCTAGAGCCTAGGTTTACATATAAAGGCCTACTTCATAAATGATTCAACCTTTTTAATGTGGATTGACCTAAAGGACCAAGTTTTTGTCATAGGTAGTGTTCATAGCCTATTTTGTTAGATCAAGTTGGCGTTGCATCCAATGCATCTAACGCGTCAATGATTGGGTCCACAACAATTTTTCATTGAGAAGAACCATTGATAATCAACTGTTGGCATCAGACGCATCCAACACATTGGATGTCAATGGTTAATTAAAATAGTTAACCTTAAACCACCTTTCTCCACTCCATCTCCCTTACATCTCCACTCTATCATCTTCTTCATCTTCTCTTCGCTTAACTCCGAACAAAATATTTGTCGTTGAAACATACTATGAAGGTGATCATTCAGATTCTAATGCTAAAGATTTGGCTAATACACAATCTATTATGAGAATTAGAGCACTACAGAAAGCTCCAATGGACTAAATTCACACTTCATCATGTAAAGGAATTCATCGGGTTAATGATATATTGTGCGATCATGCAAAACATTGTTAACGACAATTCCAAATGAAAAGACTTTGTTTTCTGACATTGTGTGAGCGGCTGGAAGGCTACGGTTTCAAGCCTACATTTGAAATATGCGTTAAGGAAATGAAAGCCATCTTTCTGTATACAGTTGCTTTGGTTCTTTATACATGGAAGGTTAATGAAAGATTCGAACGATAGAACAGCATGGTTTGTGTTTATTTTCACGAAGTTTTGAAAATTGTTGAGTTAATGTCTAAGGAAATTATTAAGTCGTTAGACCTCCAATTTAATAGAGCCCTAGAATAAATTAGGACATAAAACCGATATTATTCATTCTTTAAAAATTGTATCGGAGCTACCGATGGTACACATGTAGTTGCACATAATGGAACCGGACTGGTCTACAGTGGGTGAAATTGGTGGATTTCAAAAAAAAGAATCATTTTTTGGATCCTAGTGGGCATATTAAGTCCAATGAGTTAGACTAGATCCAATCTAGTTAATTTGAATAAAATCCAATTTTATTCAATTTTCTGGTTTAATTATTAATATATTTTGGTTAGTTCAATATTTATATGCTTTGAATGTATCAATATATACTCATGTAAATATATTTATTGTATACATAGGTAGATATTTTGACTTATATCAACTATATATACATTGGCCATTTATATATGTGTCAATTGTCTCAAAACACTGTTTAATATATTTGTAAATTATATGAATATAGAAATAAATTTTGAAATTATTTGTATAAAATAAACTATAAAATATCTAATCCGAATTTAACTAAGTCAATGAATTTTAGATTCAAATTTTGTATTTAAAATATCTCATTACGACTTAGCAAAACATTTTAAAATTCAAAACTAGATCTTAAAATATTAGCTAAGTTATCTTTAATTAAATTTATATGTATATTCAAATAAAATATTTATAACAGCAGAAAATAATTATATATATATATTATTATTTTTAAATACAAAACACCGTATAAATAGCTTATATATAAATATAAATATATATATATATATTATAAAATAAATATTTAAATGTTATATATATGTAAAATATTATTTGGCCAGTAACGAAAAAAATTTAATTCGAAAGTTAATATTAATAAATGTATGTGTGTGTGTATACATATTATAACATTAAAGATATATAAAGTATTAATTAATAATCAATATATATATATATATATCATATAATATAATTAAATTTCATCCAGAATTTTTTTAATTTAATCAGCCAATTTCTTTTTTTAAATCAATATATTTAAATGTATTTTTTAAAATATGATTTAAATGGATTTTAGGTTTTAAAATTGATAAACAATCATTGAGAAATAATTCAAATTATTATAATTCTTAGGAAATTATAATATTTATTAACGTGTGTGCGTGTGTGTGTATGGCCAAGTTATAATATTTATATACATATTTGATCTCTAACTTTGTATTAAATAAATAATTTTATGTAAAACTGTTGTTTAATGAGATATAATGCATTTATAATTAAGGGGAGACATTAACATATATATTAAATTGTTATAAATGTAAATAGATAGCATATATTGTGTGTAGAATTTACCTAAAGAGATTGATGTCTTAGACTCACATCTTAAACTAGCAATCGATGCATCATCATTAGAAATTATTGTAGCTCCTTATATTTGGATAGATGAGGTAGACAAGTGGCCGATTGAGGAGTAGGTAAATGCAGCCAAAACTAACCAGGGAAGAAACAAAAAGCCAGAAATAAAAGTGGTGGCTTGGATTTGCATTTATGGGGAGAACTACGAGACCAAATCTCAACATTCCTCTCCTACTAATTCATAACCTAGATCACATCACTCTTCCTCCTTTTACCCATTCTTTGGCTGGCCTATATTAGCCCCATAATGGACCAATTAAATACTCAAACCCATTTGTAATTAATTCTATTTAAATCAAATTTAAATGTACGTTGATATCCTATATCAATACACACATATATAACTTTTATATACGTACCCAATTAAATACTAATAGCACCTAGAACATTTCTAGAGGCTAACTCATTTACTATACATCTCATACAAGAACTATAATAGAAATTAATCTTTCATAAATATTAATTAATTTATAACTATTACAAATCAATCTAATCGAGCGGTGTTTCGAAAACTGAATGTATTCAGTTGTGTGACTTACATGTGTAAATTTAGTCAGCAATTAATATTCGAACAATTAAAATACTAAAGTTCGCACATTACTTTAGCTAGTGGTGACTTAATTCATCGCTTACAAATCTCGTCGATAAAATCCAATTTCATGATTTTAAGTTGTACCTTCTAGTAACGATAATTACAAGTGTTCTCTTCGTTAACACTATATCACTTTAGGATGTATAGAATTTGGTTTGATCAAAATTCGAATATCATCGACATTCGACTCGCTAGTCCATAAACAAAGTTTTTCATTAGATAATAACATTTATTATTAACCGTACTACTTTGGCTGAAGATTTTGATTTTGAGTTGATACAGTTGATAATGATACTAACCTCATAAAACTGAGAAAATGAATTCTCTATTGAATAGTGTTTCACTTCCAATGCACCCAACCGTAATCGCTCAATGATCATTGTGCTATGATTTAAATATAATCAAAGTGAAGTATCCATATTGAAACTAAACAGTATATTCTCAAATCGAGATAACCGTGTGACACGGTCACCTCAAAATTCATGTTTGAACTAGTTGTTATCAACCAACAAAAAACCCACGAATGAGTCATTCCATGGTTACACAGTTATCCAATCACTACAAGTACGTAAACCTCTTAATGCAAACAACAGGCATGAGTAATATATTACCTAACATTTGGGTACTTTATGCGGTAGTACATAGTTGTACTACAAGTCTTAATTAGGTAGTATATAACATTCTACAAGTCAACGTATGTCCAAATGTTCGAATCACGCTACATAGGATTCGAACATGTAACATCATGGACCAAACCCAAAGTGTCTAACCACTGGGATAGTAATGCTTATACCATTATTATATTTTGAATGATCAAATTTTTGGATTAAGTTACATTCTCAAAATACATCTATTTTAAAACAATACAAATACGTTAACAATATAATTCGTAACAACAAAATTAATAAACAAAGTTAACACCCATTTCAAATATTACTTCGCAATAAAAAAACGCATTCTTTTTTTGTTAAACAATCTTCTTTTATGCTCCTTTCTAATGGCTCTTTCAAATGCTTCTTCCATTTAATACAATAACGCATCCATAGTGGAGTGTTTTTGTATACAAGCAAATTTGTTTTTGTTTGGTGTGAAATTTCACTTCTTTTTCATTACTAATCATTGTATTATTCTTTTTCTATTGATGTTTTATCACATCTACAATCTGTACAGCCTCTGTGCATCATAAATAATTATTCGCACACATATTAACATAGTAATTAAAATAGTTCGTGAAACGAAATATAGTAATTATTATTAAAGGCAAACTAAAAATTATTCCACATTTAAAAATATTTTATGCTATATTTCATTCACATTTCTATGGTCTTGTGAACATATGTGATGTCAGTTACAGTAGACATTGTAGTAAATAATCTAAATGTGAAAACACTATAGGTATAAGATATAATCACTAAAAGTCTATTTCAGAGAATCGTTTAGGGCCTCGAATTACCTTGCGACGGCCCTGATCCCAAGCACTCAATGGGCACAAATCATCTTCTAAGGCGCGATACTGAACTTACCAGATCCATTGTAGCATTGTAGGATTGAACCTGAATAGGCAGATATAGTGAAATGAGAACTATACTGATATAGTGGAGAACAAAAGAGAGATGATAACAAGGCTACCAAGAGATCGAGAACCAGCATATCAAAACATCTAACAGAAAATGAAACACATTATGAAAATCCTGCATTTACACTGAGAGATTATGCATTGAAGGTTATTACTAAAGATATAACTCACCTGTATGAAACATGGGATTAGTAGCTGCAAGCAAGCAAATATCATAAAACAAATAATTTACAATTGTAAACATAAACTTACAGTATCCATGGTACATGCTTTAATCGAATGTTAAACATACGTACAACCTACAAAAGATAAACATACAATATCTCATTGCCTACAAGCTGCACATTAAAATACAAAAGATCATCAGCCTAAGTTCTGAACACCTTAATGAAGTTTCCATTGCCTACAAGCCGCATATTAAAAATACACAAAAGGTTATAAGTGAGATCTTTACAAATAACCGGGTTTCACTGAGTTTTACATTGTAAGAGTATCAGGTAGAGAAGTGGGTGCTCCAAGAATTTTACCACCAACATCAGGAAATGTATCTTGGCCCGGAATGGGCCCGACTTTTCCGTTAGCTTCTACTTTTATCGGGTATTTCAGAAGATGGCCCGTTAAGGGTCTTATTTCCTCTGAAGTGAAATTTGTCCAGTTTTCTTCTGCTATCTTGTTCACAAACCTTACGCACTCCAAATTGTTTGGCTCTTTGAAGCGCTCGTCTACCATGTTAAGATGCTCTGCCCATAGAGACATTCTATAGCCATATATCTGGAGTGGAGGTTCAGTGAAAGCAATAGTTAAGAAGAGAAAAATGAAATAATCTTGCATGAATGTACAGAAGGAAACTTTTGTAAAACACCATATTTAAGTTTCAAAATGCACAGTCAAAATGCAAATATTTGCAATTTAAACTGCAAATATTTGCTGTGAAAAGTGCAAATATTTACAGTAAAAAATGCAATTATTTGCACTTTTTTCCCAAAAAAAATTTAATTTTGATCATAGAAACATGCGACCAAGTTCAGATTTATTTTTGGAAAAACATTGTCGAAAATAAAAATAAGGGTGTAGTTTAAAGACATGGTTTTCAGGAGGATTTTGTGTGTATCAAACTTGAAAATAAGGGACGGATCTAAATTTCCACTTTACAGAAATTAATATATCATTTTCTGCTTACATGGTTGAAGGTGGCAATTGTGTTAAAAAAAGGTATAACATTCTGGAACTGTTTGAAGCAGTGAAAAATTGTACCGACAACGGCCCAAAACAGCAGGTGCACTTTTTCTTTCTTGGAAGAAAAAAAAATAGCAGCAGCATTTCAAACAGCGGCAGTACAAAAATTCAAACTCAAGAAAGTGCTCTATTTTTGTCCAAGTTTTGGAGAAATAGTGTAATATATTTTGAGAAGTGGCCTGAATGGGAAAAATAAAAAGTCTATTGACATTTATTAGGATGATATTTAAGAAATAGAAACCTGTCCACGTGGAGCTTTCTTTCCAGCCCATGTGTAGTGAGGTTGATATGCACCCATTGCTATTTCGGTATCTCTGGAGCCTGATAATGATCTTTGGTTGATATTTGCCGAGCCCAGAATTACATACTCATCGTCAACTATCATGCCTTTTGCATGCACGTATATCATAAACCTTCTATGTTTTAGAGCAGGATTCTACAAGTTATAGCATATAACCATTTAGACACACATGCATGCAAGTACCAAGTATTAAGCATACAAGTTCAGTGTTAATGTAAGAATTAAAATAACTGTAACTACCGAAGGAGTCTTTTCCGATGACTGGTCTACTGATTGTGGATCATCCTTTGGTAATTCTTCGCGATTGCCAAGACAGTAGAAATTAAGGTAATCCTGTGGATGTGCATTTTCCATATTCATCGATTTGAGCTCTCTTGCGACTACATCGTACATCATCTGTATTGTTTGAGCCTGTACACGGTAAGAAGTAAATTCAATGAGTTCAAGTAAAAGTTGACAACAGATCATACTGGTTACAGCGTGTGTATCCATATAATTTGGGCTTTTTATTTTAGTTTTACGTGTTCGTTAATAACAAGTTGCAGTACTGGTTAAATGATAATTGAATTTCAGATCTTTCATACAACTGCTAAGCATATGTCAATAATGTTTGAGACCTTTATACCTCAGTGGTTCAAAGTTATGTTAACCGATGCCCATTACAATATCAGCTGAAAAGTACAAAACTCGTGCTTTTGTCAGTAAACTGAAAAACAAAGACAAAAGCACTAAAAAAAAGTAAAGGTGTTGACGTATCTAAACATGGTAACCTTCATAACACAATGGCGCACTTGTCTATTAACTTTTTAAGACAGCAAATTGAAATGCACACTGGTTGCAGAAATCTATAGCAGGTGTAGTAACGAAAGACACTTAACTACATAGAAGAATCCAAATTTAACAAGCTTTAATATGATGAGAAATATATTTATTCAAATATTGATTATATTTATACTTAGCATATGAAAACGCAGATTCGGAGTGTGTTCGCGGAAAAATTGGGTTAGAGGTTAGAGGTTAGAACGTTCGTGGACAATTTTTTTTAGTAGAGGTTGGTTAGAGGTTGGATAGAATGTAATAAATGTTGTGTAAAGTAGTGTAAAAATCGTTACATAATTATGTTTAATATTTAATACTAGAAACTCAAATTAGAATTCAAATTCAAAATCCAAATACAACTACAAATTCAGAAATCTACTACAACTTCAAATTTCTTTTGCGATCATGACACGGACTGTCTCCACAAACGACTCCATACCGAACTGGAGCATCGACATAGCAATCACCAGATGGTCTGGATTTCTCAAACCGAAAGCAGCTTGTTCTAGTTCTACCGGCGAGAGCTGCTGAGAATCATTTAGTGCTTTCATAGCTTCTTGCCACTGTGGTGTGAAGGTACCACGTGAAGCTGCCACATTTGATATTTAATACTAGAAATTTTTTAACTTATCTCAGTTAAGTCGGACGTAAAAGTTATGTCCCATTCAATCTCTGGAAATTGGAGCTGTCAACCGCTCCCTAATTAGCCACTGATGTAATTTTTACGTCCGACGTAACTGAGATACGTAAAAAATCGTGGACGCTTTCCACCCTTTCATACACTTGTCCACGAACGCAAACATAATTAAATATTTTTTTGAAATAAATACTGCGTAAAAGAAATTTAGCACTTAAAGCTCAATTTGAAATGAACACCTACCATGGTTCAACTGACAAAAGAGAATAGATATGATCGATTCCATCTCCCTCTCTTTCACTTTGGTAAACATATATAAATACTTAAATAGTAACATGCAAAAGTAATTTCTGTTTCTCTTCTCAAAAAAATGATTAATTTCTAATTTTTAGTCATGTAGTAGAAACGATTCAGCAACAGCGGACGTTGTCATATAGTTTGGAAGTATTTTATGTCTACTTTGTTGCTAAGTACCCAATAGAGAACAACCGTTCTAACCAAAAATCATTGACCTCTAGAAGGTTCTAGCTTCTAAGATTAGTAAACTTGGCATGCATATTGACAAAGGAATAAAAGAATACACTTCAAAGTAGAACTGATAAAGCCTTGTCCTCGCATTATAACAGCTCAATATATAAGTGCAAAGCATTTTATACCCAGAAAGTAGTAGTCAATTTAGGGCTTAAAATTTGCTTATTTGAGATAACATGTAGTTAAAGTTTTTTGCACAAGGCTTTATGCTTGACCATGATTATGAAAAACATAGTTTAAAACTAACTCCAAATAAAGCATAAGCAAGCCTATGAATAGCATAATAAGATCAAATATATGACACAAGGAACTTTAGAATTAGAACATATAGGAGCTAATTACCAACTTTAAGTTGTTAAAACTTGAAAGACTACAGATGAAATTCAGTGCTAAGACATGAATATAATACCTGATCATAGCTCAGTGCCAATTCAAGGGTTTTAATAAAATGTATTAGATGAAGTTAAAAAAACACTAAATTCTGTACATGCATCAAACTAAAATAATTATTCAAATTACTGCAAGGTGGCAAATGTATTAGACAGGAAACAAATTAGTATGATTACGTTTTCTTCTTCTTTTCTATCAGTGGAGCAATGCCCAAGTATAACCAGTATAAAAAAAAGTATAATTGACTATGATTCCAATTGGATTTTAACTATAGTTGATCACAACATAACTGTTAAAGGCAACAGTATATTTATATGCTGGGAAAATGGAGAGCGAGTAGATGTCTTCTAGTGTTTTAAATTTTAATGCAGCTTGTTGAACTTCAAATGTTGAATAATCAGTGAGAAACTAAAGGAAGTCAAGCAATGCAACATTAAAATAAATAAATAAAAACAAATAAATAACCATCAACTAAAGTTTGTACCAAACATAAGATAATAAACATTGCCAGAATACTGGATCTTTGGCTTATAAGATCACAAAGTGGATACTCTGTAGTTAGTTAATAATAATAATTTTATCCATCAACTAAAGTTTGTACCAACATAAGATAATAAACATTGCTGGAATACTGGATCTTTGGCTTATAAGATCACAAAGTGGATACGCTGTAGTTAGTTATATTCCTAGTTACAATATTAGAGTTACCTGCCAGTAAAGAATTTCTTGCACAGAATTGGTAGCAGGCACCCCCTCAGGCCACATTGGTATCACTATATACACAGCAAATGGCTCTTGAGCTCTGATTTTGCTAGCTATCTTGAGGGCCAACTCCATAGGAACAAGATTATCAGCACCTATGAATATGTAGCAAAACAAAGTATCTTAGTTAGTACGTTTAAATTTAAAAGAGTTGAAATGTCACAATAAGAATATTTGATATGACTGAAAGGGAACTTAATCACCCTCCATGTCTTTTATTTGTGCCAAGTGCATTCATTTTTTCTTTATCACCTAGGTGGACTATATTTGTAATTTATCAATTCAAGGGTGTTTCTTACAAGTGAACGTCAAAAGTGGAGACCTAACCATAAAAATAATGGTTAGATCTCTTAAAGTAGGAAATTTGTTGCTCCAAGTAGAGCAGAAGAGATTAATCTCTATTAGAAGGATGGATATATTCCTAACCTGCATTATTGTAGTCTGGCCAATTGTAAGAAGAACCGAGAAAATATTGGTTTTCTATGTATATAAAGTGTTGTGCAGATCTAATCGCCTTCACATATGCTGTATGGATGCTTTTATCGACCACCAAGTTCTTTTGACATACAAGGTTCTGCATTACAATAATATAAATGAAAACACTGGTAAGGAAGAAGGGCTTTTGATAAAACAGAAGATTCAACATAAACTATAAGATAAAAGAAAACTTATGACCAAACCCTTTTTCGAGCTTCTTCAACCATCCTAGCAAGTCTTTTTGCTTTTCGTAACCGATGGTGTTTGTGTTTCTCTGATTCAGAAAGCATCTTGGAGAATCCTTCACCCTTCACTGATCCCGAATCAATAGAGCGGAAAATCTAGATATATTGAAGAAGAATAAAAAACATGATTAAAACTTAAGAATCAAAACTAATAAAAATAAGAGAAACATAAAATGAAGTTAAAATGTGATTCAAAATTAATTCAGCACTTCAAATAGGATCTGTAATCATGGATCCTTTGGGACGTTGTCATTTGCACATTCTAGTCTTTTGTCATTTAGACAGCCCGCATGCACAATTGTTATATTGAAGTGTTGAAATTGATACTTATGGTTTATCTGTCACTGTAAAGCTTATCTATCCTACCCGCTAAATACTGAAGTTATGAATAAAAAAATATCATGAAATAAAATTTTGGCACATTTTTGTGCAAGATTAAATGTATTCTTCACTTTAGACATCGGGTGGTCAGGTGTTTAGTTAATCATTGGTTATTGAGTTTAATAAAGCTGAGGAGTATTGTTTGCATTGTTTTCAGAAGAAAAAAAAAGATTTTTTTTGGATTTAGCCTCGTTTTAAAACTAATTATCGCAAATAGCCCAGTATTAAAAGTAATATCAAATTTAGCCATGTTTTGACCAGCTTAGCTCCGAGCTGGCCAAAACATATTGGCGACTTTTCAAAAGTCGTCAGTATTTTTTTTAACGCATAATATAGGCAACTTTTGGGAAGTCGCCCACTGGCAACTTCCCAAAAATCGTCTGTTTATGTAAAAAAAACAGGGCGACTTCCCAAAAGTCGCCCATTCGGGGCTCTGCAACATAACCAGAACCCCCTTCCTTCCTTCTTCATTCTTAAACCTTCCTCTCCAATTCCAAAAAACCCCAAAACCCTATATTTCGAAATTTTTGCCCAAACCCAATTAAATTTCGTTTTAATATTTTTAAAAGTAGTAGATTTCGAAGATCTACCTCAAGCATAGCAAAACGTCGTACGGTCGAATCCAATCAAGGTATGCAGTAGAAACCCTAAGTTTTGAATTTAGTTTGCAAACTAAATTCTTTTTTGCTTGATGTAGAATGACTCCTAGTTTTATTCCAACCATATGTTATTTTGATGGTGAATTGGTTATTGACGATTTACTGTGTGCGAAATATCTTGGTGGATCTTACAAACCGGCTAAAGTTCAAAGAGGATCTACTTTTGAGCAGTCGAAAGAGTCGGTTTATAAAGCAACAAAGATAAAACCAGAAGAGTACGAGATTGAAATAGTTTGCAATTGGCCAACAGATTCCGGATCCAAAGCAATCAAAATTGTTGACGACGACGATGTTGAATTAATGTTTACTGCCTCGACCAAATCTATTGAGTTGTTTGTTGAAAAAAAAGAAGACCGGTTGCAGAACAACCAACATCGGTACCCATAACAAATTTTGGCGTTGAAGAATATTTTAGAATGGTGGGGAACATGAGTACCGGACAAGGAATTCCGTCACCTAGTTTTAGCAATCCGACTCAGCACATATCGCAATACGGGCAACAACAAATGTATTATGGTTTTCATCCATTCATGAGTTTGCAGCCAAATGTTCAATTTACCTATCCACATTTAACGCAGGACAGCTTTCCACGAATGAGTCAAAGGTATCGTTTAGCCGTGATTACATAGAGATATGTTTTATTGAATTTATATAATTATTATACCTAATTTGTATTCCCGTGCAGTTTTAATCCAATTCAGAATTCCATTCAAAGAAGTACTAGAGCATCGAGTAGCCGTACAAATGAACGAATGCAGTCAACTCGGCCCGAATTTTACCATTTAAACCAAAAGTAAGTTAAATATTGCAATATGATGCAAATTCGTTGGTATGAAGAAATATACTAAAATTGGTGTATTAATTTACTGCAGCTGCACAGCAAACAACATTACTACACAGTCATACGTCCAACCATCAAATGAACCAGCAGGTCAAACTATGTGCAATGATGATATGGATGTAGAAGATGAAGAAGATGTACAAGCTGTAGATGTTCCTGCACTTGATAGTATGTCTGTTGTGTCAATACCAGAGGTTGATACAACCTGGGTGGAAAATATGCAAGTTAACAATGATCCACTAGAGTACGATTTTGGAGGTGCAGAAGCACATTGTGTGGACAATGATGAACCGAAAATATGCAAGTTATAATCGATGGTAGCACTTGTTCATGTACATGCAACATCTCATTACTGTAGCATTTCCCCTACGTCCATGTGATGACTGCTCGTTCGTCGGTGGCCAATGGTGCGAATAGAGCTCATCATGATTTTGCATCACATTGGTACTCTGTTCAGAATTACCTAGCGGCATACTCTGGAGAATTTCATCCCATACGCAATAAAAGGTTTTGGTCTCCACACGAAGGTCAAATGGTACTTCCACCTCCTGCAAGGCAAGCTCAGGAAGGCCTAAGTCAACTAAAATTAAAGGCGTTATGGACGAGATGCAGCCTCCAAGGCCTAATAGATGAAGTAAATGTGGTATGCACGGCCACAAAAGGAGTCGTTGTAATTCAGTTATTTAGTTTTCGTATGCGTGTTATTATTGGTTTGATGTTTGTAAGCCGTATGTTGTTAATGTAAGAACGGTTTGTGTTTTTATTTCATGTGCTATGTTCGTTTGAGATGATGAATGTTATGTGATACGTAAACATATGCACATGTAAGCTAGTGTTACATAAATCTTTACAATACTTGTTCAACGATACATAATACAATTACATATAAATGAAAGCTACCGATACAAATTCAACGATACAATTACACATAAATCGTCAGAATACATGTTCAATGATACTTAATTCAATTACATAAACATAAACACGTAAATTTGTGTTTACTTCTCCTTCCACAATGTACGAGGACTCAACTTATCGAATGGTACACCCTTATTCAATAGTGCGTTGCGATATTGTAGGTTCAACTTCTCCAAACGGGCGTTTTCCGCTTCCATCTCAAGGGCATATGCAACTCCCCTCGGACACATTTTTGGATCTTTCCATTTAAAAAAGTTACAACAGTCAACATCATTTGGCCGTATCTTATTATCGTCGTACGATTCACAACGGTAAAAGCGACAGCCCGCATTTCTTTCATTCCGACACACAACCACTTTACATTCATCTCCGCAATAACAAAGTACACGAGGCGGTGTCCGGCTTGTACTAGCATTGTTAGTCTTACGACGAGCAAGCATATCCATTAATCTTCCATGAAGTGATTGATGTTTTGATTCACCGCTATCCATGGCCAATGTCGATGTACCGCCAACCCTAGAGGGGGGCAAGTTTTCAACCTGCGTCTCGGGGACGAAATCAACTGCAACATTTTCTTCATTAACCGGCGTAGAGCCTCGTTGTTGTTCAAATTCGTCATACATTTTCATCATCGTCTCGTCGTCAATCTCCCAATTATCCATTCTTGAAAATATCAATGTTAGAGTTATAATAAATCGCAAAAGATTAAACAAATTTAATAGAGCTTATGAATCTTACCTTCTTTTGGTGTCTGTAAATCTCAAAAAGATATTCTTTTGCCGCCGGGAAATATTGAATTTGTGGAAGAGAGAAGTGGGTTAGGTTTTAGGTTCTATATTTGCAATTTGATAAAGTAAGGTACGAGGAAGGTTGAAGGGCTGGGTTTCTGTTTTGAAACCCTGCACATTACTGGGGCGTCACCAGTAGGCGACTTTTGAAAAATCGCCCCAGATTTGCAGGGTTTTAAAACAGAAACCCTGTATCACCAATTACACTAATTCAACATCCAATAATTCAACATTTCAATCATCCAATAATTCAACAAATTACAACATCCAATAATTCAACATTTCAATCATCCAATAATTCAACAAATTATAACATCAAATAATTCAACATTTCAATCAAACTCAATCATCCACAACTCAAATTACAACACCCACCAATTCAACAATTTAATTCAAACAATTAACATCCTACAATTTAAGATTTGCGTTCCAATTCCGACATCCAACAATTCAACAAAACAAATAATCTTAATATTTCAACAATTCATTAACCAAAAGAAATCCGGACAAAGCATATCAATAACTTATACCATCCTCAGTTCTTCAACCTACGAAGTTCTCGTGGAGTTCGTCTTGGTTTTCTCATAGACAGTGGAATTTCATCCGGTGAATCCTCCTCTTTCCTTGCTTGTGTAGGATCTATAGGCTATGAAGGGCCGAAAGAAACTTCAACCTGTGTTTCTTGAGATGAAGATGCACCTTTTCGATGTCTACGTCGCTGATACGTAAGAGTAGTGGAACGCCATGGGCTTCTATGGCATGTTCGATGAGCCCATGTGCTGGCGGAGAAGGAGGCGGTGGAGGCGGTCTTGGTCTTGTTAACTTGTTTCTTCTCCAAATAGATTATAAGATGCATTTTACACTAAAGCATTTCCCCTGCGACCTTTCAGGAACCTCTTGTGCAAGCTCGTCCACAATTTCGATCGCACGGTAAATACCGTCCGCCTGCCATGACATAAAAGAGCTTGCCATCTTGTAATTTGTTGAACAAAAAACGAAATTTAATTGGGTTTGGGCAAAAATTTCGGAATATAGAATTTTGGGGTTTTTTGGAATTGGAGATGAAGGTTTAAGAATGAAGAAGGAAGGAAGGGGAGCTCCGGTTATGTTGCAGAGGCCCGAATGTGCGACTTTTGGGAAGTCGCCCTGTTTTTTTTAAATAAACAGACGACTTCCCAAAAGTCGCCTATGTTATGCGTTAAAAAAAATAAAAAACTGGCGAATTTTGAAAAATCGCCAGTATGTTTTGGCCAGGTCGGAGCTGGCCACCAAGCTGGCCAAAACAGGGCTAAATCTGATATTACTTTTAATACTGGGCTATTTGCGATAATTAGTTTTAAAACGAGGCTAAATCCAAAAAAAAAAAACCCAAAAAAAATGGTCATCCAGGAGATCTTTTTGTCCAGGAAACTACCTTTTGACTATGAAGCAAGATGCTGGAAGTAAGAAATATTAGTTCAGGTTTTATCTTCATTGTATACACATGCATACTAAGTACTAATGTTTTAAACAAAATCAGATGTAATCTTACCTGAACATTCCAACCTTCAGGATCTGCTTCATCAGTCACCCACAAGCTTGGGTGATCAACCGGGCCATTAGATTTTGGACTACTAATCCATGAAATACGCTCCAACTTTAGTAATGCATCATCATTCCATTTAGATGCTTTTTTTAGACGCCATCCAAGTTCCTTCCATTTTGTTGCCTTTTTCCATCTTTGTTCAAAATTTGTAAGCACATCATATGCTGCAGGCCCCTCAATTTTGCAATGTAAATCATGCCAAGGCTGTCTCGGGCCTTTAGTTTCTGTCTGCAATAAGACAACGAAAAGGAGTGCTCAGGAACATCACAGCAAATTGTTATAATTATGTTGTTCAAACACTTCCAAACACCATATACACAGCCTATGTAATAGTAAATTTGACTCAAATTTGAAATCCAAAATGTGTGCCATCAAATTGTCTCGGGCCTTTAGTTTCTGTCTGTAATAAGACGATGAAAAGGGGTACTCAGGAAAATCAAAGCAAATTGTTATAACATGTAGATTATGTTGTTCAAATATTTCCAAACACCATGTACACAGCCTATGTAATAGTAAATTTGACTCAAATTTGAAATCCAAAATGTATGCCATCAAATTGTTACTCTTGGGGATTTTTTGCATATAGGACGGAACAAACACATAAAGATCTTTATGCAATGGTCTGAAAGATGGCATCTTGAAAACTAGTCTTCAATTAAAAGAAAATATCTGCTTAGAACTCCTAAACCAATGCAACCCATAAAGACCAACACCAATATGTCAAGTCATAAACATGTTTTCTGAAATATGCCTCTAAATTTCTTTTAGAATGCATCTCGTCACAGATGTTTCAAAACACTATGGTACTGAAAGGTAACTAGCTGCAAAATTCATTAACCACATTATTTTCTAGCTCTACATACATAGATACATATACACACAAAGAACACGCACTGAAACATGAATATACATACAAACCACCGAGCATGTGCGCGCGCATACAATCACAAGCATACATACACATACAAACATACATACACATATTCGCACATATGCATGTTATATACATATATTTGTACATACACGTAGTCTTTCTGGTGCAGTGAACATAAAGTAAACACAAAGAAAACATCGTCTTCTATTTTTATCATTTTCTATTTAAGGATTTAAATAATTTACCGAGTCCATTTATATATTCCAAAATCTAATTCAAATCAATCGAGAGCCTTTATTATAATGATAATCACTTGAATACGGATAGACTAGTGGTTTAACTATCAATTTTAGCAGGTAATTCACATTCTTTTGTACAATATAAAACACACACACACAAACACACAAATATAGATAGTCCATTCGATGAGTTGTCCCTATGAGGATGAATTATTCTTTCTTTTATGATTTTCCATTCAAACCCTTTGCTCCGAATCAATAAATGCGGAATGAATAGAAACGGATTCCTATTCGTTACAGCTTGCTTATCCACTCACCATGCGATCTAGATTGCTTTGTTTAAAAGAAACTTGACCATCAACTCGTTATTCAAAGCACAGAGATGAACTTCTTAATAGAAGGAAGGAGAACTTGAGATAATAGTGTTATATTAAAGAAAAAATCAACAAAACAAAAAAACTGGATCATTATCCAATTGGACGACCTACTCCTTAGCTTAGTTGAAGGAGACTTTGCCGCTCACCTTCTTATCAGACTGAGGAAGAGCCGGGCATCGAAAATCTAAGACGCAGTTGCGGTAACTATTAGATGCTGCTTAGGCGGCATGCTTTCTCTATTCAAGGTGGTCAAACCCTTAGACTTCTGGCTAACCAACTTATCTTTCACATCCATAGAGTCTAGTTTATTAGAAGAATCCACCAGCTCAATAAGGCAACCCGTGGAGAACCATGATCTGTGCGTCTTCTTGATCGGTGAGAGTTCCCAAGTTCGATACCTTATGCTCTCGGTTTCTGTGTAATGAAACCCGACTTGGATCTTCTCTCGTTAGATCTATTGAAACATACTATAGTGAGGATGTCTTGATAGAAGACTCATTCTCAAATCGCTTTGAGGCCGTGGAAATTCCTGTGTTAGAGCAGCTAATCGTATTTATGGATCTACAGACTAGACTTCAACTCAGACCCAGTATATTCATTATTCGACTCCGCTTGGTAAGTAAATCGAAGTGGTCTTGCCTTTATGCCAGGTCAACCGAGATTAGCACCACTTTTCCCCGGTTAGAGAGGTCATCTTTAATACAAAAAAGAAAATGTTCGCAGAAGCTAGAAAGACTCTGTCTCAGCAACTTCGACCGCCTACGCGTTGATAAACAAAAACCACCTCGACTGGCGGATTCATCGAGCTTGTCCCTTCACTTTGGACTTGGAGTGGATTCCTCTAGGACCTCGAGCTTAAAGGACTCCAAAAAAATCTCTTTCATTTCAAAATCTGAGAGAAAACTTTTGAGAACATGATATGTTATGAGAAGAGTGACGTGGGAATCTCTTTTATTTCAAAATCTATACATTCGACGAACCACTTGGAACCAACGCCTTTCTAACCCGGGGAAAAGAAATGGATTTGATGATGCATCTATATAAGGAATTTTCATTGAATCTGATCCAAAACCTAGCTGGAAAAGAACCGACATCCTAAGTAACCAAATCACACGTGGGTGGGTATCAAAATTGACTGAAGCGCGATTTTGCTAGCTCTGGACTGGCTTTGTGCTATTCCTATTTTTTGGTTTAAAAAAATATCAAAACTTAATTAGAAACTTGGAACTGGATTGCTCCATATAACATAAGAGTATACAATAATTATGTATTTAGCTGCCAAATATGACGGAAAAACACAAAGAATTTTGTCTCATAATAAAGAGACCTGATTTTTTATTCTATCCGGCCCGAAAAGAAGAAATGCTAGCGACATATAAAATAAAATAAAATCAATGTCGGATATGGATTTTTAGAATCGAATATGGATTTTTAGAATCGAAGTGCAACGTCCTTTCATTCATGCCGTCTGGCGCCCATGGTTCGATTCAGTTTATTGGAGGGACAGCTGAGACCGATAGAGGGAGTATGAACATTTGCGCCTAATATACTAAGTCTAGTATAAACATTGTGAGGACGAACCAGGACGGTTATAGGATTCCGAAAGGACGGATCCTATTACTTTGAAATGGAGCGAAGGCGCACACCTTAGTCAACAAGAAGAGAAAATGGAAGCAACATTTATGAAAGATTACCAGATGAGGGTTAGGGCTGCCTTAGCCCAGTCCTTACTTTACCTGATTGTGTAAGAGACTAGGTCTGTTTGGCATGGTGGGCAGGTAAGATAACTCACTTGAGAGTCGAGCACAGAGATAAAAATACACACACACATGGATGATGGGTGCAAAATTGGTATTTCTACACCTACAATGCATGTGTGTAAAAGCGAGCAACAATCTTCTTCTCTTTACCTCTAATGTCTAAATCTATGTTATGTAGTATACGGAATGATTCAGTATGCTGAAGAAAACAAGAGAACGGAAAATGTTACATACTGCAGAACACAATACGTTGGAGGTAGACTTAACCAAACCAGAATATGTTTAGCCGAAACATGGAACATTTTTTTAAACACTCTTTTTGCATACAAATTCATATAATAGTGTTATCCACTATAAACATACTAGTAATGTTCATTTCCAACTAGTTATAAATTATAACTTATACCAATTGAAGCTAAACAAAATTGCAAATATTCAATTGCTTAATCGCTAATATCATGTCTTAGTTCTTTTTAAAAAAACCAGAGACTCTTGAAAATTATAACAATGTTACATTATGTTTACCTTTGTCAATTCTTGATGATGACTCTTCTTACTACATGAATCTTGAAGTTGGAATAGTTTCAATAAGTTGATATAACAATATCTTCTTCAGATATATTATCATTATCATTAATGTTTTTTTCTTTTTTTCAAATAACATGTATTAAGATACTAGTTATTTTTTAGAAATATTACGTAAAAAAAGAACATTTGAAAGATAGTTATACACACACACATACGAGTATAAACGGAGAGTTCATAAATGTATATAGATTACTTTACATTATTATGGTCGTTGAGAGTTAAAATAAAGTAGAAAACAAGACTTTGATCTTCTCAATGCTGATTTGAAATCACTCTTCGTTATTTTATACTTTGAATGGGAAATCGTTATTCTTTGATGTTTTATTTTCAATAGAAGATCATTATTACTTCATGCATATTAACATAACATACTTAAAATCGTCAAATAAAAATTTTAGAACGTTAAAATAAACATTTTGAAACATTGAATTAAACGTTTCGAAATGCTAAATTCAACATTTTGAAACGTTGAACTTAGTGTACCAAATCGTTTGCGCATAACATTTTGAAACGCGGGTGCATTGCGTTTTGGAACGCACATACTAAAAACTGAATACGGGAGCTAATGTGTGAATTTGGTAACATAGACCTAAATCAAGTTAATGAAAGCAATTATATGAAATAGTTTATGTGTATATATGTATATTATAAAGCAAATAGTTGTTTGATACGAAAACCATATTAATTGTTTGATTTGTCAAATTCTACAACTCTTAATTAGCATTTGCTTTCTTTATTGTGTTTTCGATGAATTAATTCAATCAAATAGATATTACAATTGCTTCTTTTTTTTTCTTGTTATATCTTATCTCACATAAAAGTGAATCATTATATCAATTTTATAATGTTGAATTAAAAATAAGTATCAGAAGGCCCATTAATAAACAAATGAATTTGGCAACGAGTTCAACGTACGATTGGACTTCAAATGCACTGTTTCACATGATAATTTAATCACACCATTTAAAATGTTAACGGTGAAAACATGATTACGGTTGGGAAATTTTCATAACATCATTTTTACGATACAGTAACGCACACACTTAATGTATGTATGTGTGTACGTACGTTTTTACAGACACATGCGTGTATATGTGTAGTAGGTAAAACCTAATTAATCAGGTTTGATTGCTTAATATATCAAAATTAATCAGTAGGTAAAACCTATGAAGCCTTTTAGATTAGATTTTAATCACCCTATCTTCATTCTTAATTTCGGATATAAAAATATTTCAGTATTTCTCAATTATCAAACCACTAGCTTTTTCACAATTTTCTCTCATTCCTCTGCTCTCTGATTACTATTATCTTCAGAAACTTCTGAGTTAGAAAATTTTCGGCTATATCCTTGACTATTACTAAGCTCACCGATGGACGTACACATAGAGACGAACAATTAACACGTGTAACTTGAAATAACAATTTCGGCAACACATAACTAATGACACACGGGTAACTTAAGTTGGTAAACAAATACAAAAGTATTATTACTTTATCTGTTACATGTAAATTAGCTCCAGTAAGGAATGCATAAGAAATCTGAATGAGGTGAGCAGCAAAACACTTTGAGTGTGGGTGGTAAAAGAGAGGCACTCACAGGAAATGTGGGATTATGAAAATCATTTGCGAATACAGTGTCCAGATCAGTGAAAAGTCTATGTTTAGGAGTATCATAGCGCCCATCACAAAGATCAAGTCCTCCAATAAAAGCGGTTATTTTTCTATTATTGCGGGCAGCTTGTGAGTCAACCAGTACACATTTCTGATGGTGAGTAAACAGACTTCCAACAACCTGAGTAAGATTTTAAACAATGTTTGAAGTGTCATGAGGTAAATGTTTCATATTAAATATACAAAAAATCAAATTAATCATAAAGCAAGGTTTCAATGCAAAATAACTGCATCTGCAAAGAACATATTCCAAAAAAAATCTCTATGTAGACTAACAAAAATAATCAAAAATAATATGAAAAAGTCAGAGTTTGAGTTTCGCGAATATTCATTTGAGTATCAACAGTATAATTCAAGCATGGTAGGACATAAAGTCCCAAACTGTCACAGTAGAAGAATACTTAAGGTAGAACTACCATAATACACCAATATGTATGGGTACATAGTAGCTGCAATATGTACACTACCCTATACATGGAATTAAGCAGGAATAAAAAAATAGAGTCTTCAGGCATAAATTGTTTGACATCAATAGAACATTTTATGTATGTTTTTGATAATTCATAACTTAAGAATAGTCAATGTCCCATGAATATGCAAAGAATAGTCAATGTCCCATGAATATGCAAGTGTAACAAATCCTAATTTGAGCTATTAAACTTATCAGAATCTGAGATGTGAACTTGTCATCGTGTGAGACTAAGGACTTGTGAACAAGTACACACAAATTACAAAATAGCACTACATCAAGAATCGTTTACAAGCCAGTGGCAATTGAAGTTATCTTCATTGAGATGCAAAATATAATCCCTTCACAAGGGACAAGGTCTGAACTATGAGTGGTGCCATACAAGACATAATTCCTGATTCTCTGGCAGGATCCTAAAAGAAGATGAGAACACTTATACATATTAGGCACACACCTGTATTCCTTGGGCAGTTGGGTGTGTTAATTTAATTAGACTTCCAGATTATTTTCCACATAAAAAGTTAACTATTCAAGCTAAAGGTCCACTCTGATTGTTGACCATGTTACGCCAATTAAATGTCCATGGAGTTAAATAAGAATTAATATATCAAGGTATTTTTATCATAAATAATATGCAAAGCTAAATTTTATTACCGCTCGAGCAATATTCAAGACGAGAAAGAAATATCAAATGCCTATGGAAAATAAGTTATATTTGCTAGATTTCTCCAAGATCAAGATTATGAAGCTACGAAATCAAAACGATAGGAAACAAAATTGTGTTCAACTTTTTATCATGGTAAACCTTATTTCAAAAAAAAAAGAATAGATAGTGTTTCAAGATCTATCTTTTACAGTATTCTCAAATCCATACAAATTATTACCATCTCAATTAATTAAAAATGATCACATTATAGACATGTTATGTACGAAACGATTTGCTTTGGATATGTAAGTCTACTATGATCCTCATTCGTACATCACTGGATTTGCATTTTGTGAATGTTTGGTTTAATATTCAACTTTCAGAAACAGTCTCTCCAACAATGGGGTTAGACCGTGTACATCTTGCCCACCCCAAACCTCGTTCAAGGGGATTTGAGTTTGAATCCCAATCACCGCAAAAAAAAAAGTTTTTTTCACAAATATTAATTAGGGACATTTCACCAGAAGGACAAACTTTGCAGTCCAATTAGTTTCTAGGACACACATTCAAAAAAATTACTTTCAAGGCCAAAGTCAGCAGAATAATTACTTTCAAGGACAAAGTCAGCAGTCCAGTTACTTTCAAGGACATAATTTCATAGGTTTTTAGGCTCTAAAAACTAATTATTTTGCGTTTTGTCCTTGAAAATAATTATTTCAGAGTTGTGTCATAGAAACTAATTCCACTTGCTAAAGAGGCCCTTGTGGCTAATTTCCACTATTTTTTAATTATGTTTTTTTAAAAAAAAAAATCTGTTCCCTATATATCACATGCCACATCTGAAATTCTTTACAGATCCATTTTACATTTATGCATTCAATATTCTACTTATTTTACTCTTTTATCTTCATTTACAATGATTCTCGTACTAAAGAACATTTATGTTTTTTTAAATAACTACAATTTTTAATTACAAATTACAAATTACATTTCATGTTTGCTTTTATTTTATTTCAAAAAAAAACTTTGAATCTTCGATCATTATTTTGCAATGTTAAATCAAATATTTCATATAAAAAAAAATTGTTCAGTGCTTATTATCAAAGTGCATTTTGTACAAATATGTGAATTGCCTAAGCCGAAGAACTATAGGACTATAATTATTCTCCTTTTGTTAAAACTGAATATAAGATAAATATTATATAATCATATAATGACTGAATTCCCAGTATTAATGCTTTTAGTAAGTTATTCTTGACATGAAACCAAAGCATTAGGTATTCCTTAGCATCATTTACATAATATATGTTCATTTAACATGTATGAGCAATACAGCTATGACTTTTCACCACTATGGGGTGTGTTTGGGTGTTGATGAGTGGAATTGTGCAATATTCTGAAAATTAAATACAACATACAACATGGTGCGTATTCAGATTAGTGTTGTTAGGCCGCAAGGTGGCTTTTCAATAGCAAGGTGCAGATATGATGGATGTAAACTTCCAAATAGGTTCAAGTCAAATAAATTCCAAGAGCAGAACCTATAAAACAAACACTAACCATATTTTCTGGATGCTAAGAATAAATAATTCAAAATCACCTACCCGTTGTTTGAAGATGCTGAGTTTGCTGCTAGCATATCGAGGTGATAGCACGCAAATCACAGAAGAATGCTTGAAAAATTTTCTTGTCTCTTCGTCATGGGTTTGCATAACACCTTCCTGCATAGAAACAGGTTCAACTTGAACTCATAATGCAAATTTTGTTTATCAAATACGAAGTTGAATTCACTTTGTATACTTATTTTATAAAAATGATCTCTTTGAACGGATACTTCTGTGTTTGTTTAGGGAACAACGAAATTAGGGTTCAATAACAAAATAATTATATAACAATCAGCCAAACAAACTTACTGTGGTGTTGATTAATGAAATTTAAGATAACAAAAAATTGTTCGAAAGAAACGATGTGCACTATTAAATAAACAAAATGTCTTAGCTGCTTGTGTCTTCTGCATATATGGTTATTTAAATTTTAAACAACATACTGTAGAATTGTTATAATTTCTAAATTTAGAGACCAAGATCATTGTATATCGCAAAAGTCGACTGTTAACTCTTAATCTAAACACCTCACATAAACGGTAAAGGCTAGTTTCGAGTGTGTTCCATGATCTCCATGTGATGAAGATAGACCAAAAGAAGTTTCCATAGATTATTCTTATAACTTTCTCAAAAGAATGTTATATTTGTTATAAAAGTGTTATGCAAAAGCAGCATCTTTGAAGACTAGCCAACATTATTGCGTGAGCTCACTCAAGGTTCTTTTAATAAAAGAAATATTGTGTAAGCTCACCCTAGGATCTGATATAAAAGATATATAACTTAAAGCTCTCTAGGCTAGATCACGTTAACATCCTTAAGGATTAGCCTCCATTTTTTGCCCAAACAGCACAAGTCTTGATCAAACAACTTCACTTTGCAAACTAGGATTTGTATGGAACTGAAGTTTAGTCCAACTGCTTCAATGAAATGGAAATGGAATATAAAGATTCCCATATATTATTGTATAATCTCTAGATAATGAAGCCTATACATACATACATACATACATACATACATGTATGTGTGTGTGTATCTATGCAAGCGATAAGATTGTTATCTTCTCAGTAAAAGATAGAACATTTTATAAGATGTAAATTCCACATTAAAAATCATCCCTGTTAGCTAGATCAATAATCAAATTTCATTGACTTATGGAATATAAAAGGACATTAAACCTTGGAATGTAAAAACCAAATTTAATATTTGCCTCTGATTAAAAGTACATTGGCATAGGATCCTACTAGAGAAGAGTTGGATGTGGCGGTTTAATTTTGTGCGTAGGTGTACAGATTTTCATTTTTGTGCTCTATCCGCATTTTTTTAATATAATGGGTTTCTCTATTTATAGTAGGACAAATTTTCAAATTAGGCCCGAGAAAATAACATATTTCAATTTTAGGCATCGTCCAAAACTTATTACAAAAAATAGGTCTTGTTTTGCTTCATACAGTATTTTATACTTCCGCATTCCAAAAATGCGCAAGCACAAATTTTTTTTTTTCACAAATAACACTTGTGCATTCCAAAAATGCTTAAGCACAAATTATTTTCCTCAAAAATAACACAAATGCTCAAGCAAAAAAAATTTCTTTTTTAAATAACACTTGCGCATTCCAAATTTGTGCATGTACAAATTTGTTTTTTTTTTAAATACAATCGCGCAGTCCATATTTACGCAAAACTATACCTATTTTTGTAATAAGTTTTGGACGAGGCATAACATTGAAATATGTTATTTTCTCGGGCCTAATTTGAAAGTTTGTCCTTTATAGTATCTAGATGGTCAACTTGTGTATTAGGGTACCAAAAGTCGTAATTTAGGACAAAGAAGGCCCAATGTAAAATATGTACTTGCACTTGATTAGTTAAAAGTAATTTTAAAAAAATTAATCACAGTCAAAAGGAAGTATATTGGTAAAAGTAGAATGATAACACACTATTACCAGACCAAAAGCCATGAATCATAATTACAGTGGCAAAAGATGGAACCCACGGTTGCAGCAGATTTGTAACGATGACTTAAACCTTATAGTTCGAAATTTCTTCAGTGATGCATGCATCTTCATGTTTCAGCAGAAAGCAGTAATGAACAGTGATTGGCATGTGAATTTTACGATGTTTTGGCAACAAAGGTCGACTGAAACTTAAATCGTAACACCACTTAACAAATATAAAACAACAAGAGCAATAATAATTACCGTTTTGATAAAAAATTTATCATGCGAAGTCCTGTCATCCCAGACCAACAAACAAACCCTCACTCCTTCCTGAGATTTATACTTCAATAACTCCCCTAACGTCATATTCTCTACATCAACCTCCGTCTCCCTCGTCTTCTCCCTCACCAACCTAACCTTATCGTAAATGGACCAGCCAACAAGATAAATCAAATGATGCGCCTCTAAGATAGCATGACAAATATCCTCCCAACAAGTCCCATGCTCAAAAACCTTCCCGTTATCAATCTCGATCTCGGGCAGCTCCCCTGGTCTAACATGCGCATCTTGGTACAGCTTCACTCTCCCTCCATGCCTAACCGGAAAATAGACATCCCTCACACCATCAACCTCTTTATAAATAGGATTCTTATCAACGGGAATAAATCTTACAGATACCTCCAGCGCGCAATCCGGCTTAGGAGGTTTACCAGTAGAAGCATTAACAATCGGAATCCACCGTCTGGAAATCGGAGAATCCAGGAAGTCCGAAATCGGAAGAGCGGCAGTTCCAATCAGTTGAGCACCGAAAACGTCGTCGTCCTTGACAAGGAAAGTGAGATGCGTATCGGTATGAGCGAGATGGATGAGGAAAGACTCCTCCCAGAGAGGGAACTTGGAGTTGGGAATGACTCGGGTGCGGGCGACGGTGGCGGAGGAGATGGAGACGGTGACGTAGGGGTCGGAGGTGATGATTTTGCGGTGGTGGGAGTGGTGAGGGTTGGGGAAAGGGGAGCGGCAGGGAGAGAAGCATTGACGGAGGTGGGAGAGGAAGACGTCCATGTTCGGGATGTGGCGAGCGGAGTGGATTTGGAGCTCGAGATCGCCATGGAGGAGGATTGGTTCGGGTTGATCTGTAGCATGATGAGAAACCATTGTTTCTTTTTATTTGTTTATTCGGTTACTTTTTTCGATCACTATTGAAATTGGCACGTTAATAGTTCGTCATGTGACGATGCCGTTACGGGGAATTTGTCGGCAAGTAGAAGTGGAGCTCGGTGCACGTTATGATTTTGCATAGTTAATGAAAACGAACTCTCCCAGATCTCGGATGAAGATTGCCTTCCGCATCCTATATATCACGTCTTCGTGTTGCGTTAACCGTAACCAAGTAATGCTTTGAATTTATTATAATAATGGGGTAGTTGAGATTGTTTGGTGGTATAGGGACACATGCTCTTCCGATATTTAATCAACTAATATTTCTTTTTTCCATTGAAATGGTTTTAAATTAAGTTATATTATGGCATCTTCAACCTTGATCTGATTACATCATAATGTCAATGTCACATTGATAAAAAAAAAAAAATTATTCGACTTTGTTTCTCCAATAGTATTGTAAAGTGTGAATGATGATGTGTCAAGACTTTTACCGGATATTGTGAAAGAAAACGTCCAGTAGTAGACATTCTCACAATTTCAATTAATTAGCACCACTAGTATGATTACACGTAATCAAAATTAATCAATGTTAATTCATTTTATTCTTTGTAAAAATTATAATTAAGTAATTTGAAATGAAGTTATTCAACATGTTCTTCACAATGTTAAACAAACTATGTCACATAATTGATTCATGACATTACAACATAAGAGGGTTGAAGATGCTTTTTATGAAATTTATTTTTTTGCTATATACAAACATCTTGAAACGTTGAAAGGTAAATCCATAAACCCTACTTCTTGCTTAAGTAAATTATTTTGGTGAAGTTAGGGAATTTTGAATTGTGTTGATCATTAATACATTAATATCTATATTACTTAATTAATTTTGAAAAGCTGAATGGTATTTGCAATATTTACTTTGAATGTTGATGTGGAACTATGGAAAACTGGTATGATTTTGTTTGGACACAAATATATAGAAGGGGAGTATGATTATTTTTCTAAGACTCAATTTCATGAAATTTATGGAAATGTTTTTGGCTAAATATTCAGAAAAAGATGTTCTGAAATACCTGGAAGGATGAATCAAGTACTTGACGAGGAGGTTTGTTGTGATGCGGAGTCGATGATTTAATTGGTTGGTCTGTCAGGGTCCGTAGATTATCACATTTTATTGTGGGAATCTTGATGTTGGATGGAGGTGATGCTTCCATAATCTCCTCGGTAAAAGGTACAGTCTGTGGATTGTTATTGATTTTGGGATTCATCACTCTTTTTCCTTTGATATTAGTAATATATTTGACCATCTTCACGGCCAAATCCCTCAAATAAGCTCATCGGTGTCATTGTTTTTCCATGTAGTTTTGTACTCCATCTTCGAAGCAAAATTATCAAATTACTCGACCGATGCTTTGCTCTCGAATATTTGGACTTCAAATTTGAAGAGATTGATCATTAATTGGTATTCCCCTCCTTATTCATTGATTATAGTAAGGAGTGGCTCTGGTGCTTTTTTCTTCTTTTTTCCTTCTTTTTCAACATGCATTATCTTTTTCCCTTTGGATTGTTAAACTTCTTTGCCTTGATTATTTCCTCATTGATAGTCGCATCATTCTCTTTTAAAGGAGATTCTACCTACGTATGATCATCTTTTGTTTTAGTTTTTGAGTTGGCCTTTTCTAATACAAGCATTTTGATCATCCTTGCATGAAGACGTCCATGTGCGTATGATTCGTCTTTAATGCTTCACTTTCGTTCATTACCATACTGTTAGGGAAGTGTGACCTACCACCATGTTGTCTTCATCAAAGTTTGAGAAAAAAGTTGGACTTACCCACAAGCTCATATGTAGGCCAAGTGGTTAATCAACCAGCCCAAGTGAAAAGTACCAAATTGGGTTTAATAAAGTAAAGAGAATAATTCATATTGGTGGATGAAAATGTAATTTCTTATTAACACCTTAATCGTAAGTGTATATAAAGAATATAAAACCCTAATAGGATTGGCACTCTCTCTATCCATTCATTTAGTTTCCTCTCCATCAAGAAAGCTTATCAAACTAAAGAAGTCAAGAGAGAGAAATACAATCCTAGGCAATTATTCATTGAAAATTAATTGTTTTTACCATGAATCAAGGCACGCTCTCTTAATTTATTATGTAATTGTGAAAATCATTTTATTCAATGATATAGCTTATTATGATTTAGATCTAGCCTATTATGATTTATGCAAGAATTATTTTTTTCTTTTTTTTATTTAAAGATTAAGACTTCACATGTGGTATCAAAGCTTAGGTTGAAAACTCAATGATTTATTTTGTATATGCCTATGATATTTGTTCACTATATATGTGGTTATCCTCTGCCAAATAGATTTTGTATTGCTCGATGGATTCAGAACAATAGTTTCCAAGTATATATTACAGTATGAATTATTACTCTATTTTTAATTATAACAATAGTCGCTCCTCTTCAGAGTCTCTTTAAGACTACCTTACTTTTCACTTTCATTGTAAAAAAAAGCTTTCACTAGTATAAACTACTTTTACTTGTATTAACTTTTAACTCCACTAAAATCGTCAGTAAAGCTTCAAGCCCTCCATTGGTTTTTGCAACTCACCATAGATATAACCCGCTCAAATATCTCATTATAGCTCCTAGCAAACGCGCCCACTTACAATGTACTCGCCAATGCAAGAGGTTAAAAAGGAGTTGTTAGTATAGTAAATTTAATTAATATAGAATTTAGAGACAAAAAAGGAGCATATATTTATGTATACGTTTAGGTATTTTCATGGCCAAGGGGAGGAAGAAAAGGAAAAACAAATACAAGTGAAAAGGAAAAAGGATAACCACATATATAGTGAACAAATATCATAGGCATATACCAAATTTGGGCAAACGTATTAATATCTATGTTATTTAATTAATTTCGAAAAGCTGAACGGTATTTGCAATATTTACTTTGAATGTTGATGTGGAACTACGGAAAACTGGTATGATTTTGTTTGGACACAAATATAGAAGAGGGGTATGATTATTTTCCTAAGACTCAATTTCATGAAATTTATGGAAATGTTTATGACTAAATATTCAAAATAGATGTTTTGAAATACCTGGAAGGATGAATCAAGTACTTGACGAGGAGGTTTGTTGTGATGCGGAGTCGATGATTTAATTGGTCTGTCAGGGTCCGTAGATTATCACATTTTATTGTCGGAATCTTGATGTTGGATGGAAGTGATGCGTATGCTTCGTCTTTAATGCTTCACTTTCATTCATTACCATACTGTTAGGGAAGTGTGACCTACCTCCATGTTGTCTTCATCAAAGTTTGAGAGAAAAAGTTGGACTTACCCACAAGCTCATATGTAGGCCAAGTGGTTAATCAACCAGCCCAAGTGAAAAGTACCAAATTGGGTTTAATAAAGTAAAGAGAATAATTCATATTGGTGGATGAAAATGTAATTTCTTATTAACACCTTAATCGTAAGTGTATATAAAGAATAGAAAACCCTAATAGGATTGGCACTCTCTCTATCCATTCATCTAGTTTCCTCTCCATCAAGAAAGCTTATCAAACTAAAGATGTCAAGAGAGAGAAATACAATCCTAGGCAATTATTCATTGAAAATTAATTGTTTTTATCGTGAATCAAGGCACGCTCTCTTAATTTATTATGTAATTGTGAAAATCATTTTATTCAATGATATAGCTTATTATGATTTAGATTTAGCCTATTATGATTTATGCAAAAATTAGTTTTTTCTTTTTTTTATCTAATGATTAAGACTTCACATGTGGTATCAAAGCTTAGGTTGAAAACTCAATGATTTATTTTGTTTTCTCCATTGCAATATATTTTAAATTTATCAAAATGTGATATATCATTGTATTTGTCAATTGATGTTTGTTTTTCTTTATCATTGTTCGTTTACAATTTTTTTATGTTAATTTATGTGGGGTGTGTGTGTATGAATCAGGCTTTGAAACTTTCCGTAGCTCTAAAATGACTTAATTATAAGTTTTGAATTATGTTATATATGGTTGCGTGTATGCTTACTTCTATCTCACATAATGAAAGAGTGTATTATTTTCTTGCTATAACAATTTCGGCTTGTATGTAGTGTTTTAGATTATGGTACGTTGTTGTAAACGATTAATACACACACACACACATACATATATGTCTTATAATTATGTTCACAGTACACTAATGTTGTCATTTGAATTAAAGTATTATTAGTATGCTATTTGAATTAAAGTGATTATATTGTATGTTGTTAGTCACCAAAGTGATCAAAAATTAAGGATTTATGCATATGAATTGTATAATGGTATTTTAATTTGATATTTATATTATGTGTAATTTGTTAGTCTCCAAAGTGGGCAAATTAGAAACGTTTATAAATGCCAAATTAAAGGAAGTTCATTTACTCATGTTTATATGATGCTTATGAATGAACGACATTATGATTTATGTATTATTTTAAAGATTTGTCATGAGTATATTGAGTTCATAGTTATAAAATCTTTTGGATTGTCCAAAGGTTGATCACTTATTTTATAATCTATAAACATTACTAAGGTTTATTGATATGCTTGGTTATGTATGTCTTGTATATCCAAAGATAACAAACATATCTAACCAAAGCATGCTTATTGTCAATTATGTGAAATTTTACTAAGCATCAATTATGTTTGTTTTATTGCATATTATTGTATCACCCAAAGGATAACTTCAATATACACCTTATGTTTGTTGGCTAAATCTGAATCTGTGTTATAGATTTAAGTTTATTACTTAAAGCATTAATGTATGAGCGTATTTTAATATATTTTTGCAACATTCGTTCCTATTTCTCTACATTCGCAAGCCATGTCTGTTATTAAGTTTAATGGGCTTAATTTCTCTAAATGGTCTGAACAAGTTTTCACCTCGGTGTTTTGGATCTTGATTTGGCACTCTTAAGTGAGAAACCAGCTGTAGTAACTACTACTAGCAGCACTGAACATCGATCTTCCAATGAAGCTTAGAAGAGATCTAACAGATTGAGTTTAAAGTTTATGCGAATGATTGTAGAAAATAATATCAAGTTTCCAATTAAGAAAACTGAAAGTGCTAAGGAACTTATGAAGTTTGTGGAAGAATGCTCCCAGTCTGAGTCTGTTGATAAGTCGCTCGTTGGGACACTAATGGATAACTTAACCACCATTAAATTCGATGGTTCTCGTATTATGCATGAGCATATCATTGAAATAACGAATATAATAGCGAAATTAAAGACCATAGGAATGTAAGTGAATGAAAATTTCTTAGTAACTTTCATCCTTAACTCTTTACCTCCTGAGTATGGTCCATTTCATATGAATTATAATACTCTAAGGGATAATTGGAATGTGCATGAATTGCAAAGTATGCTCGTTCAAGAGGAAGCAAGGCTTGAGAAATCAGAAATTCATTTAGTATATCTCATGGGTCAGAAAGGAACTAGAAAGAAAATAAGAAAGAATGTCGGAAAAAGCAAGCAAGGACTATCAAAGTTAAATTAGTCATCTACCCAAATCCATAAGAAGGAACCAAGAAAGGATAAGTGTCATTTCAATGCAAAGACTGGACACTATCAGAAAGAATGCCTAAAACGGAAGGCATGATTCGAAAGGAAAGCTAAGCCCGGTGCTTTAGTATGTTTTGAATCAAATTTAGCTGAAGTTCCTCATAATACTCGGTGGATTGATTCTGGTTGTACCACTCATGTTTCAAATGCGATGCAAGAATTCCTTACAACCAAACCCACAATCCCAAATGAAAATTTTATCTTTATAGAAAACCTAGTCAAAGTTTCAGTTGAAGCCATTGGAACCTATCATTTAATTATAGACGTTGGACATCATTTAGATCTTTTTTAGACTTTTTATGTTCCTTCAGTTTCTCGCAAATTGATTTCTTTGTCTAAATTTGATACTACTAGATACTCTTTTAAATTTGGGAATGAATTTTTCAATTTATTTAAACAAAATCTTTTTATTGGTTCTGGTATTCTTTATGATGGTTTGTACATATTAAAGCATGATACTCTCTTTGCTGAAACCCTATTAAACTTACATCATAATGTCGGTACTAAACGTGGTTTAATTGATGAATCATCAACTTACTTGTGCCATAAACGTTTGGGTCACATATCCAAAGAAAGAATTGAAAGATTAGCAACGAATGAAATCCTACTTGATTTGGATTTTACTGATATTGGAATTTATGTGGAATGTAGTGAGGGAAAACACACAAGGCACACGGTTAAGAAAGCAGCTACAAGAAGCATAGCTTCTTGAAATAACACACACTGATATATGTGAGCCTTTTGATGTTCTATCTCTTGGTGGATAAAAGTATTTTATCACCTTTATTGATGATTTTTCACATTATTGAAATATCTATTTGTTGCAGAAATGACACAATCGGTAAACGTCTTTAAGGTGTTTATCAATGAAATTGAAAGGCAATTAAATTGAAAGGCAATTAAATAGAAAGGTGAAAACTGTCAGATCTGATAGAGGTGGTGAATGTTATGGAAGTTATGAAGAAAGTGGACAGTGCCCTAGTCCATTTGCTAAATTCCTAGAAAGTCATAGGATATGTGCTCAATACACAATGTCAAGAACACCACAAAAAAATGGTGTTATGGAAAGGCACAATTGTACTTTAATAGATATAGTTAGAAGTATGTTAAGTAATTCATGTTTACCCAAATCATTATGGATGCATGCTTTAAAGACCGTTGTATATTTGTTGAACATGGTTCCTAGTAAGGTAGTTCCAAAGACACCTTTTGAACTGTGGACTGGAAGGAAACCCAGTTTAAGGCACCTACATATTTGAGGTTGCCCAGCAGAAATAAGAATTTATAATCCATAAGAAAAGAAACTAGATTTAATAACAATCAGTGGTTTCTTCGTTGGTTATCCGAAAAAATCTAAAGGGTATTATAACGACCTAGAATTTTATTGCTTTGATTTGTGAATATTTAATTAATTTTAAATATTTAATTAATTTTAAATATTTAATTAATGGTTTTTAATAATTAAATAACCCTCTATTAATTAATAAATAATGACGGTGTACTCATTTTAGAATTTTGTTAACAAAAGTAAATATTTCGATGAAAAATTGAAAATGTGACCGTAAATGGTTTTTTGGATTTTCGACTTTTTACTGAATGGAACTTGTCACAACATTGTTGCACACATATACACACATATTTATACGTATAATAACATGTCAAATTAGTGCAAAAAGGATTATTAAAAGTAAGTGTAATCAAAGTGGTTAAAATGTAATTAAATAAAGTAATAAAGTAAAGAAGACTTTTCTCCTTATTTTAAATTAATAAAGTACTAAACTGTACATATATTTATGTGCATTAGTACATGTTATCTGTAGGATCTAGATTAACCCTAGAGGGCGGGGGTGAATAGGGTTATAGCAAATTTTCTCCTCTTTGAATACGAAATCAAACTGCAGATAAGTAAGTATGCTGAAAAGTAAATCACACATAAAATTTACCCAGCTTCGGCAACCCCTGCCTACTGCTGCATTCCCAGATTTCTATTAGGATTAAACAGTATCCCGCTTACAAACACTCTAACAGACTCGCAAACCCTGCTACCGCCTATAGAGTTTTGCAAACTCGCAAACCCTGCTCACTGAACTAATCCTAACTAGACAATCTGACACTACATAAACCCTAGGTGGTGATTTACCCTGTTTTGATTCAAAAAGTACAGACTTTAAAACAGAAAAACTAGAGCAAAATTAAATTTAAAACTTTAAAACGAAATTTGCTCTTAAAAAATTAATCCCGGCCCAAATTAAAAACTAAAATAAATCCCTTATTTAAACAAGGCCGGCCCCTTCCAATTTTTATCGGCCCGCTTCTATTTTCTTTTGCAATTGAAAGAAACGACGATTCTGGAATTAGGGCTTCAGCTCAATCTCTAGTTCGACTTTCTCTGTTGCTCTGAATTAGGGCTTTTGCCTTTGTGATTGTGAGATTATCAAGCGGCTTCGGCCTCGACGTTGTTCCTCTGAAATTTGAGGCTTCTGATTGATGCCGATTGTGATTTTTTCTCTGTCGATTGATGGCTGCTTCGCTACTGACCATTTGCTTGCCTCGAGATAATTGAGTTAGTCAATCATTGCTCTTCGGTGTGTGATTTATGTTCTGTGCTTTTACTTTGATTGCTTGCTTTTGCCGCTTGTCAATGATGATTTGGGTTCTCTTTGCTCTACACCCAGTCGATGATGATATCGGGGTCTTTATATAGGGTTTTCGAAACCCTTAAACTTGTCTGATTTGATTTCCTTGGCCTTTACGTCGTTGATTCTTTCCTTTATTATGCTGTGCTATTTTTGGTATTTACTTTGAATCCACGACTTTAATTTTGTGACGTTCGATCCTTTTTCTTGATCGATACAGTCAAAACTTTCCTAATTTAATTTTGACTTTGACTTTTTTAATTTGTTAACTCTTGATTAAAACATACAGTTTTGATTTTGTGATATTTTTTGGTTTTCTGGCTTCCTGTTCCTCTCGGCTTCGACTTGAATTGATTATGACTTTGATCATCTTCTCTGGCCATATTGATCTGCTCGAATCATCACTTGATTTACTTATTTAAAACATACGGCTTTGATATTTGTTTGTGGCCATGTTGACTTCGACTCTGACTAGATTTTGTGAACATCGGCCTTTAGTTTCTGTTGCTCATCCCTGAGTTTGTTTATTGTTTGGTGATGATCACCTGACTTTGTCTTCACTGCTGTATACTGTATGAACTGACTTTGATCTTTTTGTCTCTGACCATTTGGCCATCTGTGTTGCTGTATATTGTTTTCCTGACTTGATCAGCTAGTTGTTGTGCATTGTTTTCCTGTTGCATTTGTACTTGATACCATTCATGTAGATATCCACTGTGTCATGTTGCATCTCTGGTTCATGTGCATATTCTTGACCTGTAGTCTTTGTGCATACTGTTTGTCACTTGAACATGCTTCTCTGATCAGTTGGATATATACATGTTTACTGGTATCACTTGTCAATTTGAATTGCAGTACTTGAGTGTATTTCATTTGCAATTTGCATTGAATCTGGTATCATTCTTTGAGACAGTTTGCATTACCATTGTGCACTGATGGTTGACACACTTTGATGTACTTAAGTCTGTGTTGTTCATTTGATATTACAGCTGCATTGATGATTTTGTCTTCAACATGCCTCTGGCCTAATGTACTTGTAGTTGTGTTGTTCACTTGAGTCTGGTCTCTGTTTTGTAGCATCCAGTTTTGGTTAGTTCTGCATTTGATTGACTTGTAGCCTTTGTGCATGCTGATAGTCCACATCTCTGTTGTCATAGTTGTAGTGATACTTTGAGTTGTTGATTGAGTTGTATTACCATATTGTTCATGTGTACATTTGGATTTTGGTCGAGGCCATCTGAACTTGAGTTGAATCTGATTTGGATTTGACCTTGTTTTTGGTTGACTGTGCGCACGAGTTGGCGAGGCAGTGCACACGTGTATGAATGTACACGTGTGTATTGCAGCCACTCACGATTACCTGTCCCTGATATGAATACTGATATGCACAGATATTACACAATCAAAGATGATGACAATAACCCATATATCCGAGACAACGACAAAATTTTTTTTTTATAATTTTTGCAAATTCAAATTTGTTTATTTTCAGATTACTGCTGTAGTTGCTAATTATACAGGTACACAGGAGACAGGACAAGAACTGGAGCTGGACAATGCAGATAGATGCAGATAGTTATAGATGAGTGTTGAGTGATGTAGTGAGGAATAGATTGTAAATGAAAAATGTATGAAACCAGTGTATGAGTGTGAAATGTATGAAATCAGTGTATGAGCTAAAAACTTTGTATTGTATAAAATATTATATTGAATAAAAAAATACTGTTTGAATTTGTTAAATTCTGTGCAATAGTATTATTATTCAATATGAATATTTATTCTTGTATGTTTATAGTACAATCTACAAACACATATATAAATTGATATATATTTTGTTATCATCAAACAAGAAACACACATCAAACAATCTCCCCCTTTTGATGATGACAAACATATATATTAAAGATTTTGAAATTCTAATAAATGTGTTTGAGCATGAAATATTTAGCTCCCCCTATATGAATGCTTCCCCTACATGAATACTCCCCCTACAACTGAGACCACTCCCTATTTAGAAGATTTAGAAAATTACAGAAGAATAAAAGAACTATAGAAAAATAACTAACAATATTTAACAAATTTGGTGAAGTATTCCAAAAATACTTATTTCCTTATCAAAATCTCGTTCTTCTCCCCCTTTTGTTATCATCAAAAGTCTAACAAACTAATGGAACTGTAGGGGAAAAACAAATGTAAAACCAAGGAAAATCATAATATATCATAACAAGATAACAATTTCCACATTGTAGAGAATGGATCGTTGATTTGATTTTTATATAATGAGAAGAGGGATGTTTTTTCTTTAAAAATAATTTGACATTTAAGCTCAAAAATAAGCACTTACTAACCACGCATAACCATAAGGACTTTTAAATGAGATTAGCAGTTACTCATTAGCTATCAAGCTCCATCCATGCATAACCATAAGGACTTTTAAATGAGAATGGAGTGATGATAAGCTAAAATTAATTCACTCACATGATCCATCCATGCATAACCATAAGGACTTTTAAATGAGAATGGATACATGAGAAATATTTAAAAAATTTCCTTTATTTTTCTTTTTAATTTAAAAAATAATTCACTCTTCTCATTTTTCAAAACCATTATGAATGATAGAAAGATGGTAGACCTAGGAATGGTCGTGGAATAAGTTACCAAATTAATCATATTATGAAATTTCTTAAAATAGAACAGATATATTTCCACTACTGAATACCATATTCGAATCAATCTTTGAATAATATCCAAAACAGGTTTGAATCCTTGAAATTGAAGTTGAAAATAAATATCCAAGAATATTTCAACCAAAAAATTGAAAAATGATTAGTCAATTTCCATAATCCCCAAATCCAAACGTAATCTGGAAAATCTGTCTTCGGGGAGGGGTTTTGTGAAAATATCAGCAAGTTGAGCCTCAGTTGAAATGAATTCAATGCAAATGTCTTCCTTAGTAATGTGATCTCTAAGAAAGTGGTGTCTCACATCAATGTGTTTTGTGCGTGAATGATGAACAGGATTATTAGACAAATCTATTGCACTTTTACTATCACATTTTAATGGAACTAGTTTATAAACTAAACCGAAATCAGAAAGAGTTTGCATCATCCATAAAATTTGAGCACAACTTCCTAAAGCAATATATTCTGCTTCAGTGGTGGATAATGCAACACAATTTTGTTTTCGACTTGACCATGAGACTAATGAATGTCCTAACATGAAACATGTCCCACTAGTGCTTTTCCTATCAACCAATGAACCCGCATAATCAGCATCAGAATAACCAACTAAATCAAAAATTTCACAAGAAGGGTACCATAGTCCAAATTTGTGTGTGTGTGAAAAGGTATCTCAAAATTCGTTTAGTGGCTTTCAAATGAGATTCTTTAGGGTTAGATTGAAAACGTGCACATAAACACACAGAAAACATAATATCAGGTCTAGAAGCAGTAAGATAGAGAAGTGAACCAATTATCCCTCGATATTTCTTTTGATCAACAGCAACTCCTTTCTCGTCTTTATCCAACTTTGTTGATGGGCTCATAGGAGTTTTCATTGGTTTAGAGTTTTCAACTCCAAATTTCTTCAATAGTTCCAACACATACTTGGATTGTGAAATGAAAATGCCATCACTGCTTTGCTTGATTTGAAATCCAAGAAAATATTTCAATTCTCCAACCAAGCTCATCTCGAATTTAGCCTGCATGACTTGTTCAAATTTCTCACACAAGAGTTCATTAGTAGCACCATAAATGATATCATCCACATAAATCTGAACAATCAAGAAATCACTTCCTTTATGTAATAGAAACAGTGTCGTGTCAGCACTTCCCTTTTTAAAACCATTTTCCAAAAGATATGTACAAAGACAGTCATACCAAGCTCTAGGAGCTTGCTTAAGACCATATAATGCTTTTTCTAGCTTATACACATGATTTGGAAAATCGTGATCTTCTAAACCAGGGGGTTGTTCAACAAAAACTTCTTCTTTCAAATCACCATTTAGAAAGGCACTTTTTACATCCATTTGTTTAAGTTTGAAACCCTTATAACATGCAAAACTTAGTAAAATCCTAATGGCTTCTAACCTAGCAACTGGAGCAAATGTTTCATCAAAATCTATGCCTTCTATCTGGTTATAACCTTTTGCGACCAACCTAGCTTTGTTTCTAATTACATTTCCGGATTCATCAAGTTTATTTTTAAACACCCATTTAGTTCCAACAATTGGATAATATTTAGGCCTAGGAACTAATTTCCAAACTTTATTTCTCTCAAATTGATTAAGTTCATCTTGCATTGCTAAAACCAACTTTCATCATTTAGAGCCATTTCAACAGAATCGGGTTCAATCTCAGAAATGAAACCACTGTGACAACAAAACGCACATAAATTTTTATCAAATGAAGAGCGAGTACGTATACCTTCCGTAGGATCACCTATAACCAATTCAGGAGGATGATTAGATTTGAACTTCAATCTATCAGCATCAACAGTTCTATTTTCAGCTTTCTCGCTAGATGTTCCTTCTTCAATGCCTTCATGATCTACCCCATCGTCAACAGCTGTTTCAGTTGTCCTTTCCAAGTCAGATTCATCGAATTTCACATTGATTGATTCAACAATTGTCTTTGTTCGTTTGTTGTATATCCTGTAAGCCTTGCTCCTTGTTGAGTAGCCCATAAAAATTCCCTCATCAGCCTTTGATTCAAATTTTCCAAGTTGATCACTTGTGTTAAGAATAAAACAAGGACATCCAAATACTCGAAAATAAGAAATGTTAGGTTTCCTTTCATGCCATAATTCATAAGACGTTTTGTTAAGTATTGGTCTAATCATCACTCTATTCATTACATAGCACGAAGTATTCACTGCCTCTGCCCAAAAAGTTAGAGGTAGTTTATACTCACTCAACATGGATCTAGCCAATTCTTGTAAAGTACGATTTTTCCTTTCAACTACCCCATTTTGTCGAGGTGTTCGTGGAGCAGAAAATTCGTGTTTTAAACCATTTTCTTCACAAAAGCTTTCAAATTCCAAATTTTCAAATTCGCATCCATGATCACTTCTCAAAGTTTTAATTAAAACTCCTTTTTCATTTTGAACAGTTTTTGCAAACTTTGAAAAATAATCAAAAGATTCAGACTTTTTGGCTAAGAAATAAACCCATGTAAATCTAGAATAATCATCAACCAATACATAACAATAACATTTTCCATTCAAGCTTGCAATATCATTTGGTCCAAATAAATCCATGTGAATTAATTCAAGGACCCTTGATGTGCTAACAATGTTTTTAGGGCGGAATGATGATCGACTAAGCTTGCCTAAGGAACATGCTTTACACACTTTATTGTTTTTAAATTTCTGATGTGGTAACCCTCTGACTAATTCTTTTGTTTCAAGTTTTTCCAAGAGGCTCATACTAGCATGTCCAAGTCTCCTATGCCATAAAGATGCCTCTTCGTCAGTGGCTACCAAACATCTAGAAATATTTAGATTATCAAACGAAAGCGAGTAAACATTTCCTTTTCTTTTGCCCGTAAAAACAATGTTATTAGAAGATTTATCAATGATTTTGCAAGTATCACTATCAAAAACCACATTCATACCTTTGTCACATAGTTGGCTAATAGAAATGAGATTGTGACGCAGATTATCAACGTATAAAACATTAGTCAGAGAAAAAATACCGTTACCTACTTCACCTTTACCAATAATCTTACACTTGCTATTGTCTCCCATGATCACATTTCCACCTTTAAAATTCTCTAGGCTAAGGAACTTCGATTTATCACCTGTCATATGTCTAGAACAACCAGAATCTAGAAACCATTCTTGTTGTTCCTTAGCCCGCCAACAGACCTACATAAAGAGAGAGGAGGATGACCTAGAGAAACTCTTAGGTCCAATGACGTTAGTGACTGAAGCATTGTGAATAAACAATCCCTTTGGAACCCAAACTTGTTTTGTCTTTTCATTCTTGTTCCAATAGACATGAAATTTGTTTGTAGAATTCTTAGGAACCCAAACTTGTATAAATTTTGTGTTCTTGTTCCTATGACTACAATTTTCAACACATTGTTCAATTATTTCACATCTAGTAAAGACACTCTTACCTTTTGCACTATCATCAACTTGTATTTTCCCAAAGCCCAGTCCTTTTCTATTATTAGCAAAAAGTTGATTTCCCAATAACATGTTGAATGATTTTTCTCCTCTTGAAAAGTTATTCAGTGATTTCTCAAGATCTTGGACTTTGGTTTTCAGTGTTGTGTTTTCAGTCACAAGTGATGTGCATCTATTTATAAAATCCTTTTTCCTAGTGTCAATGGTTTCCTTTAGATTCAAGTTTTCTTTTTCAATATTCTCAAAGCTATTCTTTAGTTTTGATAATTCTGAATCTAAAATCTTACATTTTTTACAGTCTAGGTTTTGAATATTTTCAAGCTCAGTTTCTAACCTAAAATTTTCATGGGCAAGTTCTCTTCTATCAGATTTCAGTTTTTCAATTTTAGATTCAAGAGCATCAACTGTTTTAGTAAGGTCATAGCACATAAAAACAAGTTCTTTGTATGAATAGTTACTTACCTCACTAGATTCCTCTGAGCTTGCTTCTGAATCTGATTTTCCCGTAAGACATAAGTTAGCCTCCTCTGAGCTATCATCCGAGACTTCCTCTCCTTCCTCATCATCCCAAGTCGCTGCAAATGCCTTCTTCTTCTTTTTCTTTCCCTGGTTGTTTTTGAGAAGTGGGCATTTTTGTTTGAAGTGGCCAGGCTTCTTGCAGTTATAGCAGGTTAATTCATTTTCAGAGTTGTCAGAATCTTTTGACCTATTACTACTTGTTTTCTTCTTGCGTGGCTTGAATCTCGACCATTTTCTAAGATTATTGACAGCCATTGCATGCTCTTCAATTGGATCTTTTACTTCTTCATCGCTCTCTTCTTTGCTCTTTAAGGCAATCGTCTTCTTCTTTGATTCGGAGTTGTTACGTTCCTCTTTTGCTTTTAGCTCAAGCTCATATGTCATCAAGTTTCCGATCAAATCTTCCATGCTCAGTTTACTCAGATCTTTGGATTCTTGTATTGCTGTGACTTTTGCCTCAAAGTTCATCGGTAAGACTCGTAGTATCTTCCCCACTAGCTCTACCTCTGTGAATACCTTCCCAAGTGCTCTAGCATTGTATACCAAGGTTGAGAAGCGTCCAAACATATCCTTTATGCTCTCGCCTTTGTCCATCACAAAGTTCTCGTATTCATTGCTGAATAGGGCTAGACGATACTCCTTGACTTGAGAAGTTCCTTCGTGTGTCACCTCCAAAGTATGCCAAATTTCCTGTGCTATTTTACAATGAGAAATTCTATTAAATTCAGTCTTATCAAGAGCACAGATCAAAGCATTCATGGCTTTAGCATTCGTAGTTTTTAATTTCTTATCGTTAGCATCCCACCTATCCTTTGGTTTAGGAATCTCAGTATCACCAACAGTTATAGTGGGAGATTTATAGCCAGATTCAATAATATCCCAAACATCATAATCAACAGAGCTAAGATAAATACCCATCATAACCTTCCAATACGCATAATCATTCCCATTAAACATGGGTGGCCTAGCAATAGATTGCCCCTCAGAAAAAGCATTATTTGGTGGATTCATGACTCTAGAGTTAAAGAAAAAATTACCGGGCTCTGATACCACTTGTAGGATCTAGATTAACCCTAAAGGGGGGGTGAATAGGGTTATAGCAAATTTTCTCCTCTTTGAATACGAAATCAAACTGCAGATAAGTAAGTATGTTGAAAAGTAAATCACACACAAAATTTACCCAGCTTCGGCAACCCCTACCTACTACTGCATTCCCAGATTTCTATTAGGATTAAACAGTATCCCGCTTACAAACACTCTAACAGACTCGCAAACCCTGCTACCGCCTATAGAGTTTTGCAAACTCGCAAACCCTGCTCACTGAACTAATCCTAACTAGACAATCTGACACTACCTAAACCCTAGGTGGTGATTTACCCTGTTTTGATTTAAAAAGTACAGACTTTAAAACAGAAAAACAAGAGAAAAATTAAATTTAAAACTTTAAAACCAAATTTGCTCTTAAAAAATTAATCCCGGCCCAAATTAAAAACTAAAATAAATCCCTTGTTTAAACAAGGCCGGCCCCTTCCAATTTTTATCGGCCCGCTTCTATTTTCTTTTGCAATTGAAAGAAACGGCAATTCTGGAATTAGGGCTTCAGCTCAATCTCTAGTTCGACTTTCTCTGTTGCTCTGAATTAGGGCTTTTGCCTTTGTGATTGTGAGATTATCAAGCGGCTTCGGCCTCGACGTTGTTCCTCTGAAATTTGAGGCTTCTGATTGATGCCGATTGTGATTTTTTCTCTGTCGATTGATGGCTGCTTCGCTACTGAACAGTTGCTTGCCTCGAGATAATTGAGTTAGTCAATCATTGCTCTTCGGTATGTGATTTATGTTCTGTGCTTTTAATTTGATTGCTTGCTTTTGCTGCTTGTCAATGATGATTTGGGTTCTCTTTGCTCTGCACCCAGTCGATGATGATATCAGGGTCTTTATATAGGGTTTTCGAAACCCTTAAACTTGTCTGATTTGATTTCCTTGGCCTTTACGTCGTTGATTCTTTCCTTTATTATGCTGTGCTATTTTTGGTATTTACTTTGAATCCACGGCTTTAATTTTGTGACGTTCGATCCTTTTTCTTGATCGATACAGTTAAAACTTTCCTAATTTAATTTTGACTTTGACTCTTTTAATTTGTTAACTCTTGATTAAAACATACAGTTTTGATTTTGTGATATTTTTTGGTTTTCTGGCTTCCTGTTCCTCTCGGCTTCGACTTGAATTGATTATGACTTTGATCATCTTCTCTGGCCATATTGATCTGCTCGAATCATCACTTGATTTACTTATTTTAAACATACGGCTTTGATATTTGTTTGTGGCCATGTTGACTTTGACTCTGACTAGATTTTGTGAACATCGGCCTTTAGTTTCTGTTGCTCATCCCTGAGTTTGTTTATTGTTTGGTGATGATCACCTGACTTTGTCTTCACTGCTGTATACTGTATGAACTGACTTTAATCTTTTTGTCTCTGACCATCTGGCCATCTGTGTTGCTGTACATTGTTTTCCTGACTTGATCAGCTAGTTGATGTGCATTGTTTTCCTATTGCATTTGTACTTGATACCATTCATGTAGATATCCACTGTGTCATGTTGCATCTCTGGTTCATGTGCATATTCTTGACCTGTAGTCTTTGTGCATACTATTTGTCACTTTAACATGCTTCTCTGATCAGTTGGATATATACATGTTTACTGGTATCACTTGTCAATTTGAATTGCAGTACTTGAGTGTATTTCATTTGCAATTTGCATTGAATCTGGTATCATTCTTTGAGACAGTTTGCATTACCATTGTGCACTGATGGTTGACGCACTTTGATGTACTTAAGTCTGTGTTGTTCATTTGATATTACAGCTGCATTGATGATTTTGTCTTCAACATGCCTCTGGCCTAATGTACTTGTAGTTGTGTTGTTCACTTGAGTCTGGTCTCTGTTTTGTAGCATCCAGTTTTGGTTAGTTCTGCATTTGATTGACTTGTAGCCTTTGTGCATGCTGATAGTCCACATCTCTGTTGTCATAGTTGTAGTGATACTTTGAGTTGTTTATTGAGTTGTATTACCATATTGTTCATGTGTACATTTGGATTTTGGTCGAGGCCATCTGAACTTGAGTTGAATTTGATTTGGATTTGACCTTGTTTTTGGTTGACTATGCGCACGAGTTAGCGAGGCAGTGCACACGTGTATGAATGTACACGTGTGTATTGCAGCCACTCACGATTACCTGTCCCTGATATGAATACTGATATGCACAGATATTACACAATCAAAGATGATGACAATAACCCATATATCTGAGACAACGACAAAAACAAATTTTATAATTTTTGCAAATTCAAATTTGTTTATTTTCAGATTACTGCTGTAGTTGATAATTATACAGGTACACAGGAGACAGGACAAGAACTGGAGCTGGACAATGCAGATAGATGCAGATAGTTATAGTTGAGTGTTGAGTGATGTAGTGAGGAATAGATTGTAAATGAAAAATGTATGAAACCAGTGTATGAGTGTGAAATGTATGAAATCAGTGTATGAGCTGAAAACTTTGTATTGTATAAAATATTATATTGAATAAAAAAAATACTGTTTGAATTTGTTAAATTCTATGCAATAGTATTATTATTCAATATGAATATTTATTCTTGTATGTGTATAGTACAATCTGCAAACACATATATAAATTGATATATATTTTGTTATCATCAAACAAGAAACACACATCAAACATTATCATGGTATAAGTACACAGCCATGTGCTTGCATTAGAAAGTGGTAAAGGGGTATGAAAAAGGAAGGGTGGTTTTGTAATTTGCTTAAGGAGTAAGTGGTGTGATTTGCCATTTTTAAAGTGTTTATAAAAATGGCCTTTCTATTTTCATTTTTCACTTTCCATTTTCCCATTTCTTTATCTATTTCGATCTCTTTCCTTACCTCCTTTTTCATCCATTTTCTAAAAGAAAATTCACATCAAAACCATTTCTTTTCTCCTACAACTTCTTGCATAGGCTTGTATACACTTAGTACACACGACAATCTTGCTAAAGGTTGAAGTTTTGGAACCAAGCTCATTTATTTCCACCATGATCGTGAGCAATAAGGGACCTATGAGAGTGGTGTGTTAGCATTAGCGGAGGAGAGATGGTGTTTTCAAGGTGAGTTGTGTTGCCGAAGTGTTGTTGGTTGGTTAGTAAAAGGAGGTAGTGGCCTTTTTGACAAAGCTTGGTCGGATTTAAAGTGAGATTTCTCACTTTAGTTTGGGTATAAAAATGTTGAAATAATTTAGTGCTAGGTTATATTGTTGTATGTATGTATTTGTGATGTGCATATATTGTTGTTTGTTGTTGATTCCCATTTAAAAGTGGATGACATAAATAATCATTGTGTTGCAGGAGACAAAAGCAAGGAAATGAAAGTCGAAGTATTTCGTAGCGAATAGGTAACTATGGACACACTTTGAAAGATTTATGGAGGGATCCAACGAGATTCCTCTCAAATTATGATTTTACTTTACATTATTACTTGTTAAGCATGATGTAATGATGTGAATGTTGTTGATAATCGATTTGTTTTTATGCGACATTGAAATCCCGTGCTTTCTTTTTATGTGGTTTACCATTTTATTTTCTAAAAGTATTCTGAAATGGTTTTCGAACTTGACTTTTTTTTTCAAACCTTTTGGCAATGTTATTTAAAGTGGTTTAAAATATAGATAGAAAATTGAGTTTAAAAGACATTTGATTTACAAAACAAACTTTTAAAAGTTACGGTCCATATAGCGATAATCACTATGGATGTATTTTGGAAATCTACGATTTTAGTAAAGTTTATCTACTTTAGAGATTCTATAAATTCCTTTCAAATATGGTTTACAAAAGTTATATAAGCATTTTTAAAAGTGGTTTAGAATTTAAATATATTTCTAAAAGTATTTGTTTGAAATATTTAAGTAAGGGTTTATTTTATATAAAGGAAACTCCTTTATTTTCCAAAGTCAAATTCTTTTCCAAAAGTGGTGACTTTTAAGGGATGTTTGAATGAAGATTTTAAACGATGGCTAAAGTGTTTTTTAAGTAAGAAGGAAGCATGAATTACAACACTATTGTTTAATACATGTTTTCGAGAAAAAGGAAAGAGATCGTGGACTATAACATTTTTGTTATGTATATGGTTTCGGGAAATTGGAAATGAAGTTTGATTTATAATACTTGGTTATTAATAAATAAGTTGTTTACTTTATAAAAAGAAAGGATCTTGTCTTTTGAAATCAAGTTTTGATTTAAATAAATGAGTTTGGAATGTTTCCAATAACTAGTTTGAAGTCAAAGACTAGAAATTAGTTTATGGATTTTGGTTTTTCGATTGTTTTAAAAAGGCTTTGTTTTATGCAAAGGATTTCTTTATTGGTTCCATTAAGTAACATAAAAAAATATGATAAGGAATGCTAAAATGTTGACACGTTTATGGAAAGTAAACCATCTTATATTTAGCACTAAACTGATGAGTATACTTTCCTCTATCTATGAGATCTAGAATCAGAATGTTTAGGGAAGGTTAGGAGCAACCAGTGTCTTGACTTACTTGGCTTCGACTCTGGATAAGGGATAGAGAAGTCGAAATGTCGGAAGTGTGATAAGTACAAAAGAGTTAATTCTATAAATAGATCATGATAAATTAAGTATATTGAAGGTACTTCATCTTATACTCGACGCTAAATTTCTAGATACGGAAGCCCGTTTGTAACAACCCTGGTTTTTGAGATTACCTATTAATATTAAATTATAACTAATTTAATATTAACAGGTAATCTCAAAAACCAGGGTTGTTACACCGTTTCTTTCCGTGAGAGTTTAAAAGTGTACGTCGAGGAAGGGTAGTATGTTAACTTGTCCGACTTCATTGTTAATAGATGGTTAGTATAAGGTTGAAATCAAAAGGTGATGATAAGTATATGATGTCCGATTTTTCATATGCAAACTATATACTTACACCAGATAGTGGTTTGTCCACTATCGATAACTTGACCTATTTTAACTTAGGAATTATATAGAAGCTTCGCAATTTCATACGGTTTGATATTCCCTTGGGAGTACTTATTCAGGTGAAACATCTCTCGCTTTAAGGATGGATATTCGAGATCTTCTTGGGACTCTTATATCATCCGCTTACTTTTGAAAGAACCAAGACTGAGTCAACCGACAATCTATCATTTGTTGGTTCGGAGAGATCGAGATCACATAAGCATGAGTTATCTGAAAACCACTTCGAACCAACATAGGCATTCGAATTGGGATATCTTGAAGATGATGGAATCGAAAACGGAGTTCTTTGAAGCGCAAGTGCTACTTTCTACTAATCCTGAGGGTGATTCAAAAAAGGATGTAGCAGAAGTAGTGCCTTCAATTTATTCATACCCTGAACAACTTGTATGGATGAACGTTGACATTGCATAGTTGCTTGGAGGGCAGTGTTAGCATTCCAATAGGCATTTGCTAAAAAGGTAAAATGTAGCCTTAATCCTCACAACCGGTAATGACTGAAACATGAGAGATGTGTTAGGGCTATGTGGTTCGCTACAATTAGGGTATGGTCATCACCCGCTCTAGATCGATATTTATGGATTTATGTATGCTTGGGTCCCGGGTACGGTTGTATGCAGCAACCGGGGTAATGATATATTTGGTACTATCCAGGAAGGGTAGGATGGTTCTGTGTTGGAAAGGGTCCATGTGAGGCCCTCGGTACGTTTTTCTAGAGGTGTATCATGGCATTCGGTATCCCGATGCCTTGTCATTGTATGGAATCCATTTTCCAATACGTGCATTTACAGATTTAATTGTATACTAAATATGTTGTTGAATGTAATTAATATAACCATTCTGGCTATAATTCTTTATTTATTTTAAACGCTAGACATTATTATAATATCATTGGATTTCCTATAAAATGGTTTGGTTATCGTAAGGTAAAAACCCATCCATATTTATGTGCGGTGTAGTCTTATGAGATACATTTATTTTTGAAAGGGTTTTATAAATATAATAATCTGTATGATTTGAATTTCTCACACAGGTTTACCAGACTGATCCGGTGTTATTTTCCTATAATACTCGAGTCAGACTTGAGTACTTTTCCATATTTAGCAACGGACGCTTGGAGTGGGAGATGAGATGGATGCCTCCAAGACCTGATGTATTTTATTTTCCGCTGCATTTATTATGTTGTATTTATTAGCGTTTCTGAGGACAGGCTGTTATTACCATCTAGGCTAATGATAGATTAGTTTACTCTAATTTGTTGTATGTATATTAAAGTTTTCTTTCATAAAGATCATTGGATATCATATATTACTCGTCATGATGTGATATTCTGTTTTGTTTTTTCTTTTCTTTCACATCAACAATCTGTCTTTCTGGCACTTTGATGTTCAGCACATGAACACCGTGGATGTATTAGTGCCAACTTCTGAGGGTCAAAAAGGTCGGTCTCACATTTGGTATCAGAGCTAAAGGTTAAGCGAGAACCTTGGCCTTGGTGGGATAAACTCATTCAAGATAGGGTAAGTGATACCCTAAAATGAGTTTGAGTGTATTATATATGAGAGCCCGTATTTGTTAGTGCTATAAAAATATTTTATATTATGTTGAAATTGGTGAATGAAATAATTTTACCTAGATTTTATATTTTATATATAAAAGAATAATTTTTATAAAAAAATTGACATAGTTATTTTTGTTGTGATTTTTGTTAGGAAATGAAATATACCATCATTTGTTGATTGATTATTTGTGCTCAACCAGTTTATGAGCATTTATTTGTTTGAGTTAAAATAAATACGAACATCTTGTGAATTAAGTTTCACAATTTGACTATAAGATGGTCGGTAGTAATGTTGTTATAAAGCTTTTTTGATAAAAGAATGAATGATTTTATATAAAGTTGATTTTATAAATCAGGTTTATAAAATGTGTTTTGTAAATAAGGAGAGTTTTTGAGAATTTAAATCCCAATGTCTTTGAAAAAGATTTCAAATGATTTCTGAAAAAAAGCAATAATATTATTACTTGAAAATATTTGTAAATATAAATATTTCAAAGAGAATTTTAAGTAAGATGCATTTTCTTTGGATAGTTCGGGGAATGAGTCTCGATTAGCTTTGTGGTGATCTGAATAATCTTCTAAGTGACAATCAGATGTTTGCTTAGGAGAATGTTGTAGTGCACTTAGTAAATTGTTCCCTTTGTCATTGTACTATTGAAACGAGTTCGAATCCGAATGAACCCAAGGCAAGTTAGTAATAGAGATTTTTGTTAAACCCGTTTATATGGAAATATATACCGTATTGTTTCAAAATGGGATTCTAAAAAGAAGAAGTATTTTTATGTTAAGTAGCTCGAATGGCTCGAAAGTGACTAAAAATGGGCAAGAGGTGTGTTCGAATAGTGAGCGTTTCTCTTAAGTACTACCCCTCTTGTTAAGAGGATGTATGGTACTATTTGGTAGGACCTAGTTCTTTAGTATCATTTTAGTGTTACACCACTACAAAAAAACACCTTTTAATAGCGTTTAAAAAACGCTATTAGAAGCTATTATAGCGTTTTTTCTTACGCTGTATATTAACATGTTGTAATAGGTCAGTGACCTATAACAGCAACATACAAAACGCTATAAGAGACGCTATGAACAAGGACATTTCATAGCGTTTTATGAGTGCTGTAAACATGACTTTTAATAGCCTTGGAAAGTCGCTATAAAGTGAAACTATAGCGTTTTCATGACTGCTATAGTACATTGTATGTATAAGTACAGCTACTTTCTATAGCGGTTTGCTGTCTTTTATTGCGTTGTTTTTTTGTTATGAAAATTGTTTATAGCACTATCATAATGCTGTAGTATATAAAACTGGAAAAAACAACCTTTCCATAGCACAGTTAAAACGCTATAAATTTTTATCCCTGTGGTTTTTTTACTAGGTACATCCAAGCTTACAATTCTACTAATATATTATAAAATTTCAATAAACACAATTATCACATAATGATGTATGTAATCAAATGAAGACATAAGCCAAACCACAATATATATTTAAATATATATCCATAATATTTCATACACAAAGTTTCAAATATTTGTGATCTTAAAAAAAACAATACATACAACCATAGCTGACCAAAACGATACATACTAAAAGCAAAGATATATGAACGTCAATACAAAATACGTTAATCCAAGCATGACCGATTTGAAAGAGAATGAATGCAGCAAAATAATTTTTCCTTCCTTCCAGCTTGTAGTAACCCCGGTATCATCATACAGCACCTGTCAAAACGAAGCACATAAGTTACTTTTCAAATCCAAACATCATCCGCAAGTTATATAATTTTTCATAACAAAAAAGATAAAGACTGTTAGTACATCATTTTAACTAAATAGACTGCCAGTACATCAGTTTAACTAAACAGACATTGACGTGACCACTATCACAATTTAATAAAGGAACAACCCATCAATTACTGCCTGTGCACTTACAAAAATATGTGTAAAGCCTTCACACACTTCGACTTATCAATAATGACATTTTATAGGGTGGCAGAGATCATGTCCCAACTTAGGAGTGAGATTGAAGCAAAAGAATACACTTACAAATACTTTTATTTTTATTATCAAAAGAATACACTTACACATACATACTTACATATAGAGTTTGAATTAGTTGCCTATAGTATAAAAAAACAACACATCCATTAAGAATGTGCAGGCAAATAGAAAAAACCATAATGTGAATTTAACAACTTTGTATGACTACGTGTATGGGAAGTTAATGAAACTTTGTAATCAAAGACAATAGTAAAATTTGTTTAGGCATGAATTTAGTGCATATGTATACTCAAATAACCAAATGTCAAACAATACTCTTATGTGTATATTTTTCTAATTTGCGAAAAACTTAGTTTCAGTAAGTATAAATAAAATAGTAAAATTCAAATATATTTTTATGCCAAAAATATTTAATCTAGTTTGATCACCAAATAATACATAAACGGTATACATGTAACTAGATTTTACACTAAAGTTAAAAGTTACCGTCCTAGAAACAACAAAACTTTTGGTCCACTCGATCAAAATGCCTGAATCTGTTGAAGTCTGCTTGACTAGAAAAGAAAATGTGAAACCAATCTCTCCTTGCCTCTCCTTAGTGACTGAAGTTTTCCATCTTTGGTAGCAAAATTATTTAGTGTAGAGGCACTGAAGTCGAATAGCTCCTATGTTATCAAATGAAGATAATATTTTATAAGAATATATGAATGCATATTTTATATAATTGATTAGAAAAAACGTGGAGAAAAGACAGACAGACAGCAACCTCTATAGTACCATACATCAGTTCTTAAGGTATTGACATTTGCACAAATTTATTATCAATAACTCTAATTTCCCTCCCACTAATATGACCTTCAGCATTAGGAAGTTTGTGCCGCCAAGATCTATTGCATAAAACAAGGCCTTCTCATCCCTTGAAAGGATAAAACTATGTCACAAAAGTATACATTTATATCTACTCAATAAAGTATCTTGTAACAAATTCTTTTCTGCTACACATTGAGTAGTATTAAGCAGTTTCGTACTTTTCTAACTTGATGGAACAAATAATATTATTGTGGCACAAGTAGTGTTTAGGAATTAAGCATAGTCACATTTGCTGTAATGATTCTGATTTGAAATGATATCAGACAGCTGGACAATAGCTTTACTGAACTACTAGTACTGCGGATGAAAACCCCTCAAGGGGTTAACAAGCTACCACTTACTAAAGACGTTAGGTTTTGGTGCTTCAAGTCGATAAAGTTGGATTTATTACTAACGTTCATATTATAATTCATCATATTCATATTATAATTCAAATTAGTTATTTGATAATTTTGTTCCAAAAAAGGTTTTGTGAAATAAATGTTTAATGAAATTATAACTAAAGATGCTTTTGTGGAAGACAACTTACCCACAGAAGGCTACTGAGTTGGAGAATCTGCTCTTGTCCAAGGATACTCAGACAAGATTACTGAGGTAACATGTTCTTCTATCACGTGAGCTTTTGGCCCGATTTTCAGGCTAAAATCAAATGAACTATGAAAAAAATCAAATTGATTTGCAGTTTAGAAAAATTATACCTACTCATTGCCCGGTGCTTCTTGATATTGGTGTTGATCAATCGAGCATCACCAGGAGAAGCATAAGTGCATCTGGAAAAGTAGCGTCGATGATTCATCGTCTTTTGATAGTTGACCGTCACACCTAAGAAATTTGATAAAGATGGTAAATTAATAAAATCCTAGAAGGAGAAAAGTGCGACCGCATGAGCAAGACTTTTCGATTATATGTCTACTTATTATTCAACGAGGTTACAAACTATATATTTAAATAACTATTAGATAGTGACATCAATGTTATAGTGACATCAATGTAAACACAAGAAGACCAAGGCAAGAGAAGGAGAAAAAGAGAGAATAATAAGTGAACCACAGACAGATGATGATACTTGTACAGTTTAATTAAATTTGTGGATGTGAGTTTTGTTTGGTTACTCTTATTTAGATAAATTATGTATTATGTACATGATTTCCATCCAGCCTGATAAAAACATAAATGAAAATGAATAAAGAAATAGTTGCATATATAAGTAAAATTAAATTATTAGAAAGGATATTAACACACTTTGATCAAAAATGTTTACCTTGAGATCTGATCATTCTTGCAGCTCCGATAGGTGAACACAATGGAGAAGAAGATACACCTTATATATCAACTCCAAGTGACCCCATTTCAGTAACATCTTTGTTGGAGCATCTGCTTTAACATAAAAACATGGCTATTTCCCTCTTTTATAGAACATATTGTTGCCAACACAAATTTGATTAGGCAGTGAAAAGTTAATGCACATACAATATACGACAAGAACCACAGGGAGTTGTTGTAATATGCAAAAAATGAAATCGTAAGACAAACCATCGACTCCGGCTATGGTAGAAATATAACTATTGCACATAGATCAGGTCATCAAGTGTCTTTTCTAATTATATTATGATAGTAAGGTAAAATGTTTTATTACTAACATAAATTTTGCAGGGCTTCGATCATCAATGTAGTATGGAAACATGTTTTGACTGTCCAAGGAAAGGTGGTATGTCTTGACTGTCTGAAAAGGGGCCATTCGTGTTTGTAAATTACATTTTTAGCTATTATATATCGGCCATGTGTGAGAGTAGTAGTTTAGTACAGGCTAAACAGTAATATGATTGGAGATATAAAAAAAGAAATTCAAAACGAACTTAACTTGAACATTCACAGTAGCAGTAAATAGCAGTTATATTCATTAATAGAATATTATTCCTATAGATCGTACATTAAAACATTTACCATGGTTCACCTGCCATTTGGAAAGAAGCAAAGTCATTCTTGGGCTCCATGTATTTATTCTGTTTATAGTTTTTTCATGATAACCAATGGCACGTTCTTCTAACCCCACTTTTGACACGTGAATTCATAGTTGGCATGATAATGACGGGAAGTATTTGCTTCCCTATGATATTTGTTTCAAGACCTGACTTGACTATGATTTTGATGCATATGATGTAATTATGTCTAGTGCAGAAAAAGAATGATGTTAAAACCGCATAGAATGTCGCTATGATATTTTTTAGGTTATACAAGATCAAATAGGTTGGTTATACATCTTAGTATATATGACAGAAAATTGAATATGAATTATGATATATCAAATAAGTGTTCTGTTATAGGCTCTAATGCTTGTGTCTTCGCCTATTGCAGTGAAGAGTCAAGCTCATTTGATTCTGGTTGGTCTCTTATATACATGAATTTCTCATCTAATTTACTGCTTATGTAGTGGAAACGACCAGCAATCTTTTACTATTCATATTGTATATTGAAAACATAAACAAATGCAAGCAATGAATGGCTATCTGAAAACTTTTCTCTGATCAGTTGTTGAAAATAGCAGTTACGCCTTTGGATCAAAAGCTAGAAAATACAATGACCGCAAGATCAAGCACAACTATAAAAATAAAGTGCGGTCAACAACAAATTATGATACAGAGATATTCTCTGAAGGAGAACTCGACACAGAGGTTGATGAGTTTCTCCATGAACAAAATAGAGCAACATTTTGGTTGAAAGAAGCCTTCATTCAAACACAATCCTCTTTGTATTGTAATGTAAAATGCTATTAATGTAGCAGGAGCAATAATCTTTTAGAGGGGTACCAAACAATACTAATATATCCCTACACATATATTAATATCATACATCAAAAGAATGTATACCCAGCTTATATGGTGTAGAAAAATTGTAAACGTAGTATATGAAATCACAGTAAAAGATTTAAAAAAATAGATTTCACACATACCAACATATTTGTTGCTTGCATTTTCTGCATTTTCAAAATCTAATTTACATTTACGTCTTCAACTATTTTATCGATTTTCATTGCAATTTTGGGATTTCCATTGATTTTCATAGTAGTGCATGTAATTGAGTTGCTTGCATTTCCAGCGTCAATCTTTTTCGAAGGCGACTCAACATGCCCTCCCATTGCATTAGACCCATTGGATGTATATTAGAATTCTTCGAGCTTCTTGTTAGTTGTCTTCTTCTTACTGTTAACCATTTCCTGCGGGTAAAACAGAATTTTGAGCATTTCATAGAACTATTATCAAAAGCTGAATTTCAACCTGAAAGAAAAACTATCATTATAAACAAAGCCTCAAATATTACACAACTATCAATGATATTCTCTATAAATATATGTTAAATAATTAAGAACAGAGTCTCAGTATTTCAATCATATCCACTAAATAATTAAGGAGAATTTGATATTTAAACTGCTAATCTCGAAGTTTTTCTTACTAATAATCAAATTAAAATTTATGTAATAAGAAATAAAAGAAATGGACGAAATTTGGAACTACACTGTGACACAGGATAAAATAGTGTTGAATAATGATTCATATCAACTTTCCAACAATAAAGAGAAGCTGTTCTAAGATTGAGTCGTACTATGTCAAGTAAAGAAGCGAACTTTTTGTACGGCACGAAGAGGCAATGAGGTGGTGGAAGTACATGACAAAGAGGAAGCAGACTGACTTTTATTGAAACAGCTAAGGGTACAACGAGAAAGCGGCAAGTTGCAGGTCGAAGCAGCTATAGACTAGATGGCAGCGGCATATCGGACGGCAGGAAGCTGACTGATTAGGGATTGACCGATTAGGGGTTTTGTGGATTGATTTAGGGATTTGGAAGCGAGGAGTGGAAAAAAGATTTGAAATAGAATGTAATATGAGCGGGGAGCGTAATATGTGAGCGGGAATTGTAAAAATGTACCTCCAATGTTTTTCCATTATTCAATGTTAATAGCGTGTATTGAGCTGTGTTTGCGTATGATTGACTTTTAAACTAGCTAACAACAGCAAGTCATTTTACAATGCCATCCCTTCGTGCTATTAATAAACTATTTTCTTGTAGTGCACGGTCTATATGTATATTTCCTATGGATTAAAATATATAGCATCATTTGAATGGGTTTTGAAATAAAAACCATGTATTTAGTTCTTAAGATTCCTTAAAGAAAATGGATTCAAAATAAAAGGTTATTTTGATAAAAGAATATGTTGATAAATGAAATTTTTAATATGGGTTTATATCACTCTTGGGTAGAGAAGAAATAATCGAACATAAGTTTTAATGGGTTAAATTTAATAGGAAGGTTTTAATAAGCTTTTTTTTATTAAAACCATGTCTTTTGTTTTAATATCTAAGTTATAGGACTATTTGATGTTATTGGACCGACTAATAAACATTTTTACCTTAGAGTTGTCTAAGGAAAAGTAGACTATAGGACTGAGTTTGGATACCAGCACCCTACTCTTCTTAGCTACTTACCAGACCGGATGGGTAAAGAGGTCGAAGAGGTCGACTCAGTTTTAGGTTCCAAATTTATTTTGGGCCTGCATCTGAATTTAAGGATAAAGATATGATAAAAGATTAAACCAGATAGTTGTACATACTCTCAGATTATAGTAGGGTATTATACAAGCTTAAAACTTATGTTGTATTTTTATGAAATGTTTTCATAAATAAAATTTGGAAGTAAAAGAACTGGAGTAGTATAATTATTAATCTATCCTAAAAGGAAAAAAAACTATAAGTTGGACTTGGATTATTTTATTTGCATAACAGTTATTGATCCAGAGTTCGGGCATAGGATTTCTAGGTGTCATATACCGGTTTGAATTGGGCATTTTCACTCGATTCTTGTATGCGAGTACTTGAGATGGATTCTTGGGATGATGTGAGTGTTTTCTATCATAGTTTAAAACTACGTAAGGAAAACATAAGTATCAGATCAAGGAACTGGATCAGGGTTCTGCAATGGAGAAGTTAAGTGATCTATACTAGTTTGGATGAGAGATTTATATATCCAAACGACCGATCGGATATTGCATACGGATGATTCATGAACATCGTATGGGCTTAAGTATATTTGCCTTTAATATATTATGGTTTATGAGAAGTTGGGTAGATGACTCTTCAATTTGTCATGAGGTAGTGTGAATAATCGATTGAGTAATAACCTGTGGTTGTTGAGCATGAGGTATGCTCAGTAGATTGTTTATCATCCTTGTGTGATGAGAAGGTTGTAAACCTCGACAAACTCTAAGTTTGTTTGTTAGTCATCTAACATTTTGGGAAATGTTAAAAATTAGTATGGCTTGTTTCTGGGTTGTTTGTTTGTGTTGCGTCTGGAAGAGGATGACGAGCAGTGCTGTAACGCCCCACTCCGAGAGCATCATTAACAAAGAGTATTATATGGATAATACCATCTGCTAATGCGGACAATGGAGTATAATGGAAGCGACCATGTGTAATCTTAATTTAACTATCTACTGAACACGTCGAAAAGTGGAATCTATTTTTTTTCCATCTCATGTGGTTCGACATATTCAATAAATACTTAAGCAAAACTACAATGGCTAAAAGATCTATCAGAACAAAGCATAATAGCAAAATGAACATCATCACAGAACAACATCAGATAATAAGCAAATAGTCTCAGCACAATACAACATCAAGTACAGATCCAAATATAAAAGTGGGTACAAAGCCACTACTCACACATCCGTGAGTCAAAAGAATATACACAAGATAGTCATAATATCAAAGTATCATAAAGGATGGATAACAAGTAAAGCTATCTATAGTATAGCAGATAAATCCAAAGCGGTCGCACCGAAGCAAGCTAAGTCCAAAGCGACCTAACCTGAAACAACTCGGTCTGACCCGAGCATAAAATACTCGGGTCAGGCTAGCTAAACAAATCCGTTAGATAAACTGAACAATAATCATGATAAGATAATGAGGCAACATATAACATAATAATCTCTAAAAGAGAAACATATATCATGGTAATAAAGACCAAAATCTCTCACATAGAGAAGAAACAAACATCTAAGTAGAGATGTATAACAAGCCTCATATCATCGGCATAACATAAACACAAGTGCCAGTGTAGGCATAAAACAAGTTCCACAAGGTAGTCGCGCTTATATCGTGTGGTTGCATAAAACCATCACCGAATATCGCTACACGAGGGAATATAAATCACACAGGAAATATACCCCAGCGACACACCCATCACTTTTGCTAAGGGGCAACACCTAAAGGAGACAGTCCGAAGACACTATCCAGAAGATGATGAGACAGAAGGAGACAGTCCAAAGACACTATCCCAAAGGCAAATAAACCCAAGGGAGACAGTCCGAAGACACTATCCTAGAGGTATCACTCAGGAAACACGCCGTAGTGGTAAAGGCCCGTAGGCCTAGTACTCGTTTACCACTAACGGTAAGAATGTGTCACGAACTCTTAGCAAGGAACCCGTAAAGTAGTAACGTGAATCCCATACCCCAACGTTCACACTAAACGGTTTACTAACCAATCGTAAGCTTCCACACTCAAAGCAGTAAAAAATTTACCTCATGTCATCGGTAAACTAGGCCAAAAGGCCAAAACGATCAATCGAATAGGTCGGGGATTAATCAGAAAGATAAACGCGTGGATTCATGGTCCGTGTTTTACCTAACCATTTAATCACCTTTCCACTTCGCTCGAAGTGTAGAAGAGTCTATATTTTATTTAGAAAATAGTTAAAGAAAAGGATTTTTAATCGTTTGAAAACCTCTTTAGAAATAGTCTTTGAAATTCTCCTATTATGAAGTAATTAATTTAATATTTAAAATAATACTAAATAATAGTTTCAAAAGTCAATTTGATGGAAAATCACTTTAAAATGATTTATAAAATCCGTGCATGAAATATAGAGACAAATCTCAAAGAAATCGGAAAAACACAGAAAAATAGTCGAAATTATACTAAGTATAAAATCGCTGAAAATAGGTCGAAGTCACTAGTTTGACGGCAGATTTGAATCTGCAAACCGAGTCCAAATGGCATAAAAATTGGCAATCTTGTAGACCAACATCCCTGCTCCAAACTGCAAAAATAATCGGTCAATTCTGACTTGAAACGAAGAAACGGCGTCGTCTCAAAGTCGGACAAAAATCACAAAACTCTGGTGTGTCAAAACAGTGCAAAGGTCCCACTTCGACGACATGGTCGAAGGGTCATATGAACCCAGATCTTGATGAAAATTTGCAGGAGCATAGTACAGTACTCCTAAATTGATATGCAACAAGAATCGTTCGGTTCCAAATTGAAACGAAGAAATGACAATGTTTCAAGGTTGGTCCGACGATAACTGAAAATGATCACTATTGTAAAACAGTTTCTGGGTGCTACTTCGGCAATAGAAAAGAAGTATCTAACGCACCCAGATCTAAACCAAACTATGTAGGATTGAAGATCTCGACCTCATCTTTCTAATGAGATGGAAATCGATGAAATCCGACATCGGACCCGCTCGCAGCGAGGTTGCAAAGTTGGACGTTTGAACTACAATTAATAATTGTTTTTCAAAACAGTTTCTGAGTGCTACTTCGGCAATAAAAAAGAAGTATCAAACGCACCCAGATCTTAACAAAATTTTACAGGGTTGAAGATCTCGACCTCATCTTTCCAACGAGACTGAAATTGCTGAAACCGGACATCGGACGTGCCCGGGATGGCGTCGCAAAGTCGGGGTTCTGCGCTGAAAACAACAGGAGAAAAGAGACTAAGGCCCGTAGCTATGCACTAACAGGCCAGAGACGAAAACCCACAATTTTGGCATAGTAAACTTCAAATTCTGGCAAAATGAATAAAATAAAAGTTGTAGCTTAGTTTCTAAGCTTTCCGGAATGACCAAGACCGTCAAATTCCGATCAAGGATGAAAATTCTATGACTAAAACAATTCTCAGATCTAAATTCTATATCACTGTCGTTTTGCTCTCAGAATAGTAGTAAGAATGCACAGTTTTGACCAAATTACCTTAAAAATTTCATGAAACTCAAAACATGAAACTTTTATCCCTATATCTATGCTTTTCAGAACATCCAAAATTATTAGATTTGGATAAGAAATGAGTAACTTATGGCCAAAACAATTTCAGGTTTTTATTTTATCAACCCTGTAGTTTGTTGTCAGGTCAGCAACAAACAAACGTGATTTCGACCATTCAAACCTCAAAATCATGCAAAGCTCAAAACATAGAAGTTATAGACTACAAAATAAGATTTCCAAAACATCAAGAAAATCTTAATTCCGATTTAAGATGAATGAGATATGCTTAATTTACTAACAGCAATATACTAATTTTAATTTCAACGTAGCATGTATTACAAGAAGAAGATCAACCACTCTTCACTTCAACCCTACAAGCTTCAATCTAATATCAAAACAAGTATTTTCTAAATTAGGGTTTAGGAATTTCTGAAATTGAAGAGGAGAAGAGATGGAGAAGATGAAGATGGAGCTTACCTTAGCTTCTCTTTGAATTTGGAGCACGAATTTGAAGTTTGCAATTGAATCTAGGGTTTTGAATTTTAATTTCCCTTTCCTCGCCCCATTTTAAGTTGCTTGAGTGTTTAAGAAAATAGAAATGAAGTGAAGAGGAGAGGAGAGGGGCTGAACTAGGTTATATGATGAGTTGGGTCAAACTCAAATCCAAAAAGGCCAACAGAAAATAGCAAAATTCAACTTACTCCAAACATATCGAAGCTTATACTCAAAAAAATTGCAAATGCTATTTTGGACTCAATGGAAGTGGTCCCGAGTCCTAATTCGACCGTTTGCAAAAAGTAGCTTTTCGGACTTAAATCCGATTAACGACGATATATTTAAATAAAAATATTTAAATAAAAAATCGTAAAATATGCGGATTGTTACAAGTGCTCATCCATGTGGTTCGTTCTTGCCGAAGGCGATCGATTTCGCCTGAAATCGACCTTGAATGCGAGCGGTGGCGCTAGTTCCAAGGGGTCGTGGTCGTAGGTGTGCCTGGACGTGCGCAAGATGATGGCGTGGCTGGATCGGCGGCTAGGTGATCAGAGCGGCATGCGGCAGGAGATGATCGATGGTGGCTGTGGTGATATGTAGGGTTCCTGTAGCGTGCGCGTACGAGTTGGGTGAAGGAAACGTTGTTTACAACTTTGCCCTTGTTTTAATTTAAATTCAATTTTAAAATTCGAACGTTATAACTATCATAACTTGTTCATACGAGCTCGGATTTGGACGCGGTTTTTTCCATTGCGATCGTATCGAAATTTCGGACATCATGAAACTTGTTTGGTTGGATTCTGAGACTGTTGGAATTTTGGGCTTTATTTGGATTTTAAATCGACTATAAATCAAAGGTGAGTGATTTAACCCACTCACAAATATGAAACCTTCTTAAGTTAGTTGAATTAAATTTATAAAGTGATGAGACTTTTATTAGTTGTTGTTTGGTGATTTAAATCGTCATTTAAATTTAATTTGAGTTTATATTGAATTAAATTGATATTTAAATTAATATTGAATTTAATTGCTAGTTAAGTACCTGATATTGATAACTAGTTGATTATTGTGATTTATTGGCTGATTTGGATGTTGACTATGATGATGTCTATTTGTTGACATTTTGGCTGATTGGATATTTATTTATTTTATATTTTCCTGTTATTATCCTATTTATTATTTGGCATCCTATAAATTGTCATTTGAATCATTTTGAATAAATTAAGAAATAGGTTGAAATGATATATACCTATGGTGCCTTGATTTGGATTGTAATGATATATATGCATCCCTATAATTAAAATTTGAAATAACTGATCACTTGGCCATAAGGTAAAAAATTATATACGAACACCGGATTGGTTAAATTAAATGGTTTTAAAATATTGAATTTGGATTTTGGTTATGAAATTGTTTTTAAAAGGTAATAAATTGTGGATTTATACGAATTAAATTAATTTCTAATTCAAGCTTTGAAACGTTGAAATTGAAACGGGTTAAAAGAAATTGTTTTAAAGAATCAAATTGGAAATGTGAAGTTATAATCGATATATGACTTTAATTTTGAAAAATAATTATTTTAAAGATTTGTATCTTAAAAATTAAACAATGAGGTTAATTTGATTTAAGTGATTTAAATCAGTAAATTAAAATTGGAATTGAATTTGAGGTTAAAAATGAATGTTTTCGAAAATTGAAGTTATTTCGAATTGAAATCAAGTGGATTTGAAACTAAATTGAAATTGAGTCAATTATAGTGAAAGATTGGAAATTGAGTTTTGTTGATTCGAAATTTGGACATGGGTTCCAGATTGGTGGAAATGAAAAGAAACAGTTTAATTAGGTATTAATTTCAAAAATAAATTATTTTAATATAAAATGTTTAAAATCTATCTTTTTAATATTCAAATTATTTAGATTTTCCAAACTATTTTACTATATAAACTATTTTCAATACTCAAACCCTTTTTATATCAATTATTTCAACTATTTAAACTATTTAGACTATTAAACTATTTTAAACTATTCAAACTATTTTCTAAATTTTCAAACTGTGCAAGGTTGAGATGTTTACATTTAAATCATTGATTTAAATGCGAATGTGGTTAAACGAGGTTATAACCTAATTTGGAATTTGAAATGATATTTTCAAGTGAAAATGACATATTTTGGGTAAATATGATGATTTTGAAATGAAGGATATTTTGAATTGAATATGATATTTTGATATCAAATATAAACCGGTTTTGAAACGTAAAAGAACCAACCGGTGTGAAAAATGATGTTTGTTTGTTAAAGAGACCGGGTCCTCTCATTAGCATACTCTTTGTCAATATTGGAACCACTTTAACAATTGTGTACGCGGTGGATGTTATCCAGAATGAAGTGGTTAAATTGGAGGCGTTTATTGGATTTGAAGAAAGAGAACGATGATGGATGACCCTGGCACTTGTGCCAATTTGGAATGACTAAAACAGGAGCCTACGTCTAGCCAAGGGGTTCGCAACCTTTAGGGGCCATCACCCTTTCGTATTATATTATTGATTTTGGACTTGATCGTTGCACCTTGATTTGATTTTTGGGGGTGGTGGACTCGGTGAGTGGTCGTAGCTACGATGCATTACCATCAGCTAGAAAGGGTAAACTGGTAGAATCCTGAAAGAGACTATGCGGTTGGATCGTATAATATGGAATAGTGGAACGATCTAGGTAGATAGTAATAAACAGTAAGTAAAGTAGACACCAAGACTTTATACTGGTTCGGACCTCTTGTCCTACGTCCAATCTCTAAGCTCCTCTTAGGAATTCAACTAACCAACAACCCTCACTTAATCCGGAGGAATAGGTTTACAACTTACCCGAACAACCGAACGAGATTTCTTGCCTCAACTACCGAAGAGGACTTCAACTAGATACTAAAAGTATTTCTGACTTGTTGTGTTCTTGATAACACTAATGAGTCAAATTGAGTACAACTTTCCTATAATCTTATCCTCGAGAGTATACAAAGTGTTTGTGAAGATTTAGGAAATGTGAATTGCTATGAATCAAAAGGTGTTATAGTTAAAACAGAGATTCAAGCAATTGAAGTGGTTTGTGATTGCTTTTAAAAAACTTAAGAAATCTGAAAGTATGTTCAAGACAATAGAAAGATTAAAGCAATTAGAATTGGTGATTTGCAAATGTTAAAACCATGTATTTATATGTGTAGAAGAGATGCATTTGTTTGCTAGAGGTGTAGGCAAGAGATGCTTCCATTTCTGTTGGAGAATGGTTGCAACTCTTGGGAGGAAGAAGGTGTCCTTTCAGAAAAAATTCGCAGTTACAAATTCAGTCGACTGAACAGGGATTTCAGTCGACTGAAAATATGTAGTAAAATTTTCAGGAACAAATTCAATCGACTAAGCAGGAACTTCAGTCGACTGGAACTGTGCATTTTTTGTGTATGTGTAACAGGTTCAGTCGACTGGTCATCCCTGTTCAGTCGACTGAAATACTAAATTTTGCACAGTGAATGTTTATTAAAAATGAAGTTTATAAAATGTGTTCAAGTGTTTGTGCAAGCCTCTTGAGGATAGATTTTAACAATAAATCTAAACTAAGACCTATAAAAATCATACTTATGTTTATCATTGGTCTTCATCGTTCTTTTTTAGCTTTGCACATATCTCTTCCTTTTTGTTGAAGCACATTGTCATTGATCAAAATCTTAGCGTATCAACAGATCCTACCTTGGGCATTGCTTCACGTGCCTTGTCATACTCTTTTTCCTTATTCGCACCCACTACGATTTTATGTTAGTATGGTACCTATAGGGGACTCACTGGCTACCGACGTTACTGGTTGTGTTACAGGACATGCATAGACTACCTGCTTAAAAATGTGTTAAGGGGTATCAATGTAAAGCCTTAACGCTAAGAAAAATATTTACTTTACTGATTAGACATTACATATATAGCGTATCTTACTACATATAGATAGTTTAACGGATCCTTAGGAGATGGAAAATCCCATAACATCTCTTAAGTTATTGCACACACGTATACACTGGATAAGAGATGTAAAATCCTGTAAACAACTCTGAATCTATCACACTCATATTTATTTGTTGTTGATTTAACTTACATAAGAATTTTTAGTTCTGACTCGAGTGTTTTGTCTTTTCATTACGCTCGGGTCAGCCTGAGTTTTTCAGTGTTTGAAGACATTATTTCTTGAGGACGAAGATGGAGTTTGGTATATTATATTATTAGTATTATTCTGCTGCATCATTTTGGTATGTTATTCATTGTACTCTGATTATGTTGTAAATTTGTGTAATCAAATGTATATTGTAAAACAGTTTCATTAACTTTTTGTGTGATTATTATATTTTTTTCATTCCGCTGCGAGATTCTGTGTTTTGTTTCCTTTCTTTCCTCTTATTTTCTTATTTACCCCATTAACAATCCTCCCTTTCGAATGGTTTGAGTTTACATGTGTGGTTTATTGTCGATTTAAACCATCCAAAAAGGTGGGTCGTTACAGTTGGTATCAGAGCTTTGGTTTAGAGATACCTTAGCCTGTTTAGGGTTAACTCATTAGAGATAGGGTTATTAATACCCTAGAATGAGTCTGAGTGTATATATATGAGAGAACGTTATTTGTTAGTGCTATAAAAATGGTTTTTTGTATTGTGTTAATTTGTTCTGTTTAGTATTTATAAATTCTGGTCGGTACATAGGACGCTATGACATCGATAGGGATTTCTAAACACTTAATAAGGCGGACCGACACAATATTGTTTTTGAAATATAGGTAAATGAAATAATTTTATATAGTATTATATTTTGTATATAAAAGAATAATTTTTATAAATGGATATAGTTGTATGTGATATGTTTGTTTGTTAGGAAGTGAAATTTTATAAATATTGGTTGCAAAATAGAATTTACAAATAAAGTGAATATGAATTGAAAATTTGAGAACTTAAGTTCTGAAATTTTGAAATTGGTTTTCAAAAGATTTTGGAAAGATAATATTAGTATTATTTGGAAGAATTTTCGGATATAAATATTTTCAATGTGATTTGAAAGAAATGTTTTAAAAGAATTTTAAAAGGAAATAAGTTCTGTACTCCCCTCTTCTGTCGCTGGAAAATAGTTTCGGTGATGATCGCGACATCATCGACTTTCATTTTCGAGTTTCAAAGTGGGAAGACCACTGTATTAGCTTTGCTACACGGTTGTTTTGGTGAAACAAATTTTAATTTTAATTTCTAAATGTGATTTGATATGTATAAAAGATATGAATATATATATTATTTTAAAATGATTTGAAATGAACCCCGTATTTGAATCCTCAAGTTCCTGTTAATTAATGATTTTCAGTTGTAGAAATAAAGTGAAATTTTAATAGTTGGAAACTTCAAAAAAAATGAGAATTACGAAAATTAAAAGCTAAGTGTTTAATGAAACTATAAAGAAATGAATATGTAATAAAATATTATACAAGTAAAACTTAAGTAATGAAAATGTTTTCAAATGGAATTATTTCTACAAATAAGAATTTTTATGTACAAGAAATGTTTTAAACATAAGCCAATGTTTTGAAATGGCTGATAATTAAGCTGGATAGTAAAAAGTGAATATTACTTAAGTAAATGATTATAAACTTAAGAAAATGTTGAAATGATTCATTAATAAATTTAATATTAATTTATTCATAAGTAGATGTAATATCAAATGATACTAGATATGAAGAAATAAGGATGAATAAAAAAGTTGAAAAACTTAATATGAAATGATTCATTAATGAATATTAATATTAAATTGAAATCAAGCTATATAATAATAAATGTGAATTAAACTACAGGAAACTTAGGTAATCCCTTAAGAAGTTATTCATTGATGGTTTTAAATATTGAATGGAAAATTTAATGTAAGTAAATGAATGAAAAAAAATAACATTGTATGAATAGATGAAAATAGATGAAAAGTAAATGATGAAAAAAAGAAACCAATAGTATAAATTAAATAATATCTAAAATTCCTTGTTGTTTTGGCTTATGGGAAGTTTGGGAAACGATGCTTCAAATTGTTTAAGGTTGTATGAATAATCTATTAAGAAATTATCTAAGGTTGTTGAGCGTAAGATACACTTATCAGTTTATTTATCACCCTTGTGCTATGAAAAGTGTCTGAACATGAACAAATCACTAGTTTTGATTGCTATGGATGTATGATGGATTCTTTTGTTGCATATAATGATTGTACTGCTTTTGTTTGCATATGATTATTATATATTGTATGTTGCTTGTGAAATTAATTGAAACAACTAATATATTACTCTTTTTACATAATTTTAACTCTTTTTACATAATTTTAACTCTTTTGGACTATGTAAGTAAAATATAGGTTTATGGAAGCAATAACTACTACTTTTTGTTTCATAAATAAATTATGTTTCCCGAAAAATAGGTACGTTTTCAGATTACGGTTTTGAAATGATATTTTATTGTTTTTCCCATGGTTTGGGATGTTTTATTATTGAAATATGATATATATTGTAATTATTGATATTATTATTTTTTCGGACCTAACCGTGCAAAGGAGACTCTGCCGAAATTTTTCGTAAATTTGGGACTTAGAATTTTTTTGTAAAAGTTAAGTTATTTTCAAATTTTTATTAAACTTAATTATGTAAGTTTAATTATTTATAAATTGATTATTTTGAATAAAAATATATCAAACCTCTTGATTCCTTCTTGTTCCTTTTCGGGGACGAAAAGTTTTGAGTGGGGGAGAGTGTGATGACCCGTATTTTTGATAATTAAAACTATTAAATTTAATAATATTTTAGAATTTAATATTGGGAGAAATTAAAATTTATGATTTATAAATGGAAAAGATTATTAGAATTTAATTTAATAATGTTGATTTAACGTAATTGACAACTATTTTAATGTAATTTCAATCAATTGAAATAATTGTAAAGTTAATTTGGTTATAATTGTAAATAAGGAATAAATTAAATGTTGGATTCAATGTTGAATTTATCTGTTATTAATTGAAATGAGTTTATTATAGAATATGAATCAAATTAATTAGTACATAAATTATTAACTTTTGTTTGTTGAAAATTTTCTCCGAAATGTGTATAAATTTGTAAGTTGTAACAATTTTTTATCTATCACCTTATTATTTAATCCGTTGAAATTTTATTTGGAAATCAATGAAATTTAATGTAATTAAATATTGCAATTAATATGAGTTAAGATGATAACTGTAGAATATGAATGTAATAAAATGTAAACTAATGTGAATTATATTCATAAGGTGTTGGTTGATTTGATAATAAGAATGTAAATCAAAATAAAAGAATATGTTGGAGTTTAAATATAATTAACTGGGATTTATAAATAATAACTTGTTTATATAAAGGGTTTTACTAAATAAAAGGGTTTATTTAAAGTGATTTAAAAATGAGATTTTGTAAACGATATTTTGTAATGTCAAAGATATTTTATAAAGGAAATTTTATAAAGAGTTCTATACATGGAAAGAAATTTTATAAATCATTTTAGAGATTTTAAAAAGAAGTTTAAATCTAGTTTGAAGATTTATAAGGAGGTTTGAAATATGAAGTGAACTTATAAAAAGAATTTTTATAAGGGATAAGTGAATGGGTTTCATAAAGTGAATGGGTTTTATAGTAAGTGATGTTTTGAAAAGGGAATTTCTTGGCCATTTAATATGGAATTTGAGAAGAGGGAATTTCCCAAATGTTTTTGGTAAATACTTATATTTTTGAGATAAGTAAAAATGTTTTCCAAATATAAAAGGGATGTAAAGGGTTTTGGGAACAGTGTTTTAAAAAGATCTTTTGATCAAGTCTTGCAAAGTGTTTTAATTAATTAAAGATTAATTAATAAAGGCTTGGTACATCCCATGTGGAATCAAATCAATGTTGAATGATTGTTTATTTGATAGTTAAATAAACGACTATCAAATCTGGACCTAAACGTAACTTTGGAAATATCTAGGAGAAACACGTGAGTTATATGGCATAGTCATCCCCAGTGATGTTGTACTGTGCTTATAAATCTCATTTCGTTCTTCTAGGGTAAATGATAAGGAAATACGTCCACAAACGGTTAGGAGGTGAACTCCGCCCTTATCTTTTATTTGCTTATTTCCTAAAGAACTGGGGTTGAGTTTACCGGGAACTATCGAAAGTTGTTTCGAAGAGACCGGGATTAGATCTGTTATCCGAAAAACACTTCGATTTAACTCAAGCGGTTCGAACTGCAGACATCTTGAAGAATATGGAATCGCAGACGAAGTATTGAAGTGCAAGGGCTGCTAGCTACTAGTTCTGAGGGTGATTCCAAAATGGATGTAGTAGAAGTAATGCCTTCGGTTTGTCCTTATCTTGGACAACTTGTATGGATGAATGCTGGCACTACATTACTGCCTGTAAGGCAGTGTTAGCATTCCAAGTGGAATTGCTATTCAAAAGGTAAGCGTAGCCTCAAGCCTCATCAAACGAGAAAGACTAAAATCAAGGGAGATGCAGCAAGGCTAAGTGGGTCGCTCCTATTAGGGTATGTCATCACCTTTCTAGATACATCTACATATTTATGGATTGGTTGTGCATGAGGTCTCAATAAAAAGGTTTGTAAAGTAATCGAGGTGATGACATTTTCAGTACTATCCAGTAAGGGGTAGGCCGGTCTTGTGTTGGCAAGGGATCTTGTGGAGGTCCTTGGTACATTTTATAAACGTATACCATGATAAGCAGTACCCCGGTGCCTTGTCATAGTATGGAATCCAATCTCCAATACGTGCCTTTACGGTTTTGGTTGTATTGCCTAGTGTGCTAGAATTGAATAATGGTAACAATTTCGGCTATTTTTGTAACGACCCGTAAATTTCAACTGTTTTAATAACGTAATTAGTTGAAATTTTGTGAAATTTTAAACGATAAAATTTTGAAATAAAAAATTTATATTTGGAATACGTCTAGTTAAACATAGCAACTGGTAAATTTTCGTCCAAAAACACGGAAGTTTATTTCGCGCGTAAATTCACTTCAATTTAATCAGTTAAAAAGCGTTGAAAATAAAACGTTTTCAAAACCAAAATATTTTTACATAGAAAAATTCTAAACCATCTTCTGAGCAAGATACCAGTTCGTCGTTTTTCCAAATTTGGACATCTATTGCTCCGTCGTTCTTATTTTCTGCAAAATAACAGTATTCTGGTACCGATATCGATTTTTATCGGATGATCGTACCACTGATATCTGTATACCGTTTTGATCGTCTCGCCGCGCTGATCTCAACGGTATTTTCATTTCTGTATTTTGAGATCCGTTGCGCGACGGAAACACTGAATTGTTCGTTGTAACGGTACGGCGAATTTGCGACTTTACACTTTCCTTCAGTTCAAAATTCAAACGTGTTGCCCAGAACAAAATTTATTGCTATAATTATTTCCCTGAAGCAACGTATGGTCATTATCATTAATTATATCACCTTTGCTTTCCCATTTTCACTTCTGTCACTTTCGTTTTCCAAGGGATCCCTGTTTCCTTTTGCCTCCTTCAAAACATAAGTTACTTCACTCTAATTCAAGTCTATTTATAATTTTTCCTCTGTTCACATTCTTCTTCTCTAATCCTTCCCATTTCATTTCCCACTCACCCCTCCCCTCAGTTTGCCCACGCACGAAAACATCACCACATCGCCTCTTCCCTCCTTTCCGCTCCACCCAGTGCCGACCCCAACCTCACAACAGCACCATCGCCTGGCCTTCCTCCCACCTCAGCAGCTCGCCCACCCACGTCCACCTCGTTTCCCTCTAACCCTCTCATCCGCCTTAAACCCATCACGCAACCCTCTCATCCGTCATAGTTTGCCAACCGAAGCCCATGACCATCCTACTCCTCCGCCTCCACCTCGGCAACCGCCCACGAAATTCCATCAACAGCCTGCTCCACCTCCCGGCCTCTGAGTCAACAGGGCCGTGGCCTTCACCATCGCCAGCCCATCCCCTTCCACTCGCCTGCCTTGCGTCAGTGCCAGCCACCACCCTCTCCACCATACGCCGCCACCACGTGACGTAAGCACAGACTGGTCGTACTCCGTCATCACCCGAGCCTTCCCTCATTCACGCATGACCACATCCATATCCACGTGTTCGCCATCCACCTTCATCCCTCCGACCAAACTCCATAGCTGACCGAACATCTCCACCTTTGCCGTGAAGTTTCCAGTCTTCTCTTGCTCTTCTTTATATTTGAAAAAAAAAGATATATTGATTTGGTAAGTATATTAAGTTGTAAACTGCATATTTGCTTTGCCTACTCATTCTTCTTTTGTATACTTAGATCTGGCATGTATAAGTTTATAATAAATAGTAATATACATAGTTTATATATATGTACCACGCTTAAAATATGAAGATATTTAGTTTAAATATATTGAGTTTCATGGTGGCCTAGGCTGCAGTTCTGTCATGAAAGTTTGTAAATCTACATGTTGAATGAAAATATAGGTCTCATGTTTGGATTTCAAGTTTATATAAAAGTATAAAGTTGCAATACTTTACATATATAATATGCTGCTCATAGTAATGTAGTATAATAGTATATATGAGCTACGGGGTAGATTATATAGGAAAGTAAAGACTTGTATAAAAGTATAACCCGTTAGTTATGTGGGTTATACTAGTGTTGCTGTTATAAAAGTGTATTACATAAAGATATATGGTTATTGGTTGTATTTCACTTATAGTAGAGTGAACGTACGTATATGTGAAGCTTATGTGAAAATTTTATATACACTACTTATAGTTATGTCTTGACTTGTATGAGTTGTCTTCGCATTAAGTTGTCAAACTGTATAAAACAGTGTATATAGGTGTGACTGTGTAGTTTATATATTTAGTTTTCAAATATAAAATTTATGATCGGACTTTAGATACTTGGCTTTTCAAATTTACATTAGTTATATCTGGGAATTTTCAATCGGAATGTATATATTAAATATATGAACTTATGTGAGTTTTATGCCATTTTGTAGTTTAGATATATGTTTGGTTTCAAAGTATATATTATTGGGTATTAAGGCATGTGGTTGATTGTATAAATGTATGTGTCGATATGTCATAATAATATGTAATTTGAATTGAATATTGGGTTTAAAGAAATAATAATATAGTATACATCTCGTCTAAATTTTATCAAACTGATTTATTTATTTCTCTCATCGATCCCTTATTTCCAGCTTTGATCGTTAAATTCGTGCCAATCTAGATTTACTTGGAAATTCATGCCTGGATCCATAACTCAAGTTTCAGCGTCCGTATCGGTGTGCGTATCTGTGTCATCTCTTATTCTCTCTAGCCTCGAAAGGTGAGCACTCACTCACGATTAACGTTCTTTTATTTATTAAATTTGATTTCAATTGAAACGACAATTGAAATATACTGCTGTTAGTTAATTACCCTGTTATATATGCTTTTGCCTGTATCAGTTCACCTGTGACATTTGACACCATTATCTGTTAATTATTTATGTGATGATACAGTTTGGCCGATAATTGATTGATTGTTGATGTTTATATTAGACGTTAAATTGTTAATGTTAAAATGATAAACAGTATGAAATTGAACTTGATATAGGATAATTAAATGTTAAATTTGATTAACTGGCATTTGTATAATATGACCCCTTTAACTGTTAAATCCATTGACACGTATGATTTGCTTAATTACATTTTGAATCACTGAATGTATGTTGTTAAATTGATGATGTATGAAATTGTAAATAGATGACAAGTGAAAAACTGTAATGTAATAATCTTTAATCTACATGAAATGATAGTGTAGATTCTAGAAATAATTATATTAATTCGTACAAATAACAATGCGAATTAATACGGTTATTTCGGGATTATTTGAATTGATTATTGGATTGATATTGGTTGTTGTTATTGCTTGTTTATTTACTTTGACACCATCCCAGTTATCACACTGCAAGTTCCCTTTGATATGTTTTGATTTTGAATTGAATTGGAATCGGGTTGAAATGATAAATACCCAAATTGAACTTTGACCTTGGATATAGAAAATTAAATAAAACCCGATTGGTCAATATTTTGATTTAAAAATAAAATAAGGATTTTATTTGAATAAATACTATGGTTTTGAAATGAAGTTGAAATCTGAATTTTAATGAAAGGAAATTGTAATATTTAATAGATCTGAAACAAAATATTTACAATATAATCGATGAAAGAATGTTGTTTAATTTGAGAAATGATATAATTAAGTTTGAAATTATTAAACTTTGAAATGATTTATTAATTAAGTTTGAAATTATAATTAAGTTGAAATTATAATTAAGTTTGAAATTATTAAACTTTGAAATGATTTAATAATTAAGTTTGAAATTATAATTAAGTTGAAATTATAATTAAGTATGAAATTATTAAACTTTGAAATGATTTATTAATTAAGTTGAAATTATAATTAAGTTGAAATTATTAAACTTTGAAATTATTTAATAATTAAGTTTTGAATTATTTAATAATTAAATAAGATTGAATTATTTAATGATTAAATTAAATTGAATTTTTGAATAAGTGAATTGTACTTCGTAATAATTGAAATTGAGTTTCTTTATTAATTAAGTTTTGGAAAATTATTTAAGAAAGTAAATAAGTGAAATTGATTTTCTTTAACAAGAAATGAAATGTGATATTTTGGAATTAATGTAAGACTTGAAATGTAAAGAATTTGATTTGACGAATTTAGTTTAATTCAAAATTGTAGATTTTGATTAAATGAAGTTGAACTTAAGAATTGATTTAACGAATTGGAAATTTAATAGAAATTATTTGAATGAAAAAGTAACTTAACGAATATTAAATGAAATGGATAAATGGATTTAAATTGGTTTGAATGTTAGATTAATTTAAATGATTTCGGAATGAAACTTATATACGAACTTGAAGCAATATTTGAATTGTTTTAAATAAAATTGAAATTGAATTATCAGCTCTTGAAATGGTAAATTGGAAGTTTTGAAACGTAAAGTATGGAAACTGTTTTGATAGACAAATGAAATGTTGATTTACGAATTCTATTTGAAATTGAAATTGATTTGGTTTTTGAAATATATAAACGACCAATCGGTGTAATAATTACGAAAGTTATTAAAGAGACCGGGATCGGTAATGGATATACTCTCTATCTGAACCGAAACCACTTTAATAACTAATATACGCGGAGTGTTGATCCAGAACGAAGTGGATGGTTTGGTGAACGCGTTGACTGAAGAAAGAGAACGATTTTGGATGACCCTTGACATGACTAAAACAGGAGCCGCGCCGGGCCATTGAGGATCGCCATCTCTAGCGGACACACTTCTTCGATACCATATCTATTACTTTGTGATTCGATTTGGGTGCACCCCTCGATTATGGGAGTGTTGTTCGCGGTGTTGGGGTAGTAGCTGCTATGCCCAACATCAGTCCGGATCAGGCAACTACTAGTATCCTAGTTGGTATCGCCTCATGTACCTTGTCATACTGATTATCCTATTCGCGACCACTACGATTTTTATTTGTACCTTCAGTATATGGATTGCCCTCTGGTGACTTCCGGTTTTGGGGAAACTACGGTCTTGTATATGCTTTTGGGAATAAACAGGTTAAGAGGTGTATGGGCCCTGCTTAACCCTACTTTGATATCTTTATATTACTGATAGACATTATCTACTTAGCGTACATTACTACATAGTAGATAGTTTAACGGATCCTTAAAGGATGGTTATTCCAAACATCCTTTGAGTTACTTGTATTTCAATTGCTATTTCACTTGAGTTGGATTTATTAATATAAGAATGTTAATCCTGACTCGAGTGTCTTGTGTTTTTGCTTTACGCTCGGGTCAGACTGAGTGTACCAGTATTCGAGACTCACCTTTGGAGTTGGAGCTTTGCTTGAAGATCCAGCCATCTATTCTGCTTTCAGTATTCGATGATTCCAGTGATGTATTCTGATTTGTATCTGATGTATCGTATTACTCTTCTGTTGTAAACTCTGATGTATTTTTATATATTCATATAGTAGCTTCATGAACTACTATCTCTTTTATTTCCGCTGTATTTATTACTCTGTGTCTGTGATCTGTGATTATATCTATTTACTGTATATGTTCAGTTTTGCCAAATTTAAATTAACAACGCGGTATTTTGAGCAATTCAACTCCGGCATGAGTGTCTACCTATACACTTATAATGGACGCGAATGATCCAAAATATCGGGTCGTTACAGTTGGTATCAGAGCTTTGGTAGCTCTAGGCAAAACTTAACATATAGGGTAAATGTATTTACAGAATCACTCTCATTCGAGTTTCAATCTCTTCCTTTGACTCAATTCCTTGAATTTTGGAACGTTCCCCTCGGTTCCGAAATTCATTCGTGTCCCTCACTATTCGTCTTCTTTCAAATTCTGGAGCACCCCATAACTCCATTTTGAATGATATCTATAATAGATCGGCGGTCTCGCCAATCTTCGAATGATTCGTAAAGGAGTAAATTCCTTTATAATAGGCATCGATTTACCGGAGATTTCTGTATCCTCGGTTTACAATGCTATCTATCTCCTGCTATACCTGAATTCTATTTCTTGAGATCGAATGTAGATTTACCTCGAAATTCTACACCGATCTTATTTTTGAAGTCACGGTCGACCCGGTTAAGGTTGCCCGCGTTTTATATAAACTTGTCCATCGCCTTATTTTGTTATTTAATTATCTCGTCTTTGTTCAAACCTATCTTCGAATCGAAATTCTCTTTGATTTGAGTCTAAAAAAAAAATTTTTTTTGAATCCCTATCCTTGCTTTGAAATCCATTATTGTATCGTTAAGTGAGGAAGTGTATTGTAAATTAATTTTTAAATGTTTTATATATTGTGTTGTTTGAGTTGCTGATGTTGATTTGGGTTTTCGATCGATTCGTCTGATCAACGCTATCGATAGGATTTCCAAAACACTTGAGCAGAGCAAACTGACACAATATTGTTTTCAAAATTTGTTTGATTATATTGTAAAAAAATAAGTAAAATTTTCTGAAATTTAATAGGTTAATTAAATTGTTTGTTTGAAATGATAATATTTGATTATCATTTATTGTTCTAAATAAATTTATAAATACGGTTTATAAATTGATTTGGAATTTGAAATGAATTTAATTCAAAAATTTGAGAATTTAGTTTCCTGTGATTTCGAACTTTGGTTTTAAATTTTTAATGTATATATTATTGAAAGTATTTTCGAATAGAAATCGTTTCAAAGGATTTTTAAAATGTTGAAATCAGTGCTCTTCTCTTTGTCACTGGAAAATAATCTCGGTGATGGCGGCCGCATCATCGACATTCATTTTCGAGTTTCGAAGTGGAGATACTATTCTGTAGCTTTGCTACGGTTTGTTTTGAAAATATTTTGATTTGAATTTCTTTAGTATAATCCGATTTATATGTATATATATATGGGTATCTTATTTTAAAATTTTAATTTGATTTGATATAAATATATTATTTATATCTCTAAATTGTTTAAAGTTAATCGAAAATCTAATTCGTAAATTTTGTTAAAAGATGATTTTTAATTATTAATAAAACTAAAATTTGGAATAAATATTTAAACTTGAATAATTGAATTGGGAAAATTTTATTTGTATATTGTTCAACTGCATTCTAATACAACTTACCTAAATCATTCAGAAGTTGAATATGTAATTGGATAATATATAAGATAAATTGAATTTATAAATAAAATTTGAGTGTTTATAATAAATGTTATACACTAAATTTTGATTATAAAGATGTTAATAGAGTTAGATAGGATAATTAGTAAACTCAGTTAATAATGAAATAAATTAGTTTTGAAAGAATTAATAAATTTGTTTTGAAAGAATTAATAAATTGAAATTTGATCAACATATGAAAATACCTTGAATTTAAAAGAAATTAATAGATGTAAATTAATTTAAATCAAAACTTTTATGTTTTAAATTAATTTATATGGGTTAAATATATGTGATAAGATATATTAAGTAGAATAAATTTAACAATAATTTGGAATAAAAGAAGAATTTAAATTGTTGAAAAATATGATTATAATAAAAGACTATTCAAAAATTTATGGTTTTAGAAATTGTAAATTTAAGATAATTGGATAATAAGATAATTAATTTAGAAATAGTTGAGATTGATTTTAGTGAAATCAAATGGATTAAATCAATTATTGAATATCAATTAATTTAAATTTGAATTTATATGGTTTAAATTAATTGTTATTTTGTATTTCAAATCTGTTTTCTTTCTAGTTGTTTCTATTCTCCTACCTCGTTCCTTTTCGGGGACGAAAAGTTTTGAGTGGGGGAGAGTGTAACGACCCGTAAATTTCAACTGTTTTAATAACGTAATTAGTTGAAATTTTGTGAAATTTTAAACGATAAAATTTTGAAATAAAAAATTTATATTTGGAATACGTCTAGTTAAACATAGCAACTGGTAAATTTTCGTCCAAAAACACGGAAGTTTATTTCGCGCGTAAATTCACTTCAATTTAATCAGTTAAAAAGCGTTGAAAATAAAACGTTTTCAAAACCAAAATATTTTTACACAGAAAAATTCTAAACCATCTTCTGAGCAAGATACCAGTTCGTCGTTTTTCCAAATTTGGACATCTATTGCTCCGTCGTTCTTATTTTCTGCAAAATAACAGTATTCTGGTACCGATATCGATTTTTATCGGATGATCGTACCACTGATATCTGTATACCGTTTTGATCGTCTCGCCGCGCTGATCTCAACGGTATATTTATTTCTGTATTTTGAGATCCGTTGCGCGACGGAAACACTGAATTGTTCGTTGTAACGGTACGGCGAATTTGCGACTTTACACTTTCCTTCAGTTCAAAATTCAAACGTGTTGCCCAGAACAAAATTTATTGCTATAATTATTTCCCTGAAGCAACGTATGGTCATTATCATTAATTATATCACCTTTGCTTTCCCATTTTCACTTCTGTCACTTTCGTTTTCCAAGGGATCCCTGTTTCCTTTTGCCTCCTTCAAAACATAAGTTACTTCACTCTAATTCAAGTCTATTTATAATTTTTCCTCTGTTCACATTCTTCTTCTCTAATCCTTCCCATTTCATTTCCCACTCACCCCTCCCCTCAGTTCGCCCACGCACGAAAACATCACCACATCGCCTCTTCCCTCCTTTCCGCTCCACCCAGTGCCGACCCCAACCTCACAACAGCACCATCGCCTGGCCTTCCTCCCACCTCAGCAGCTCGCCCACCCACGTCCACCTCGTTTCCCTCTAACCCTCTCATCCGCCTTAAACCCATCACGCAACCCTCTCATCCGTCATAGTTTGCCAACCGAAGCCCATGACCATCCTACTCCTCCGCCTCCACCTCGGCAACCGCCCACGAAATTCCATCAACAGCCTGCTCCACCTCCCGGCCTCTGAGTCAACAGGGCCGTGGCCTTCACCATCGCCAGCCCATCCCCTTCCACTCGCCTGCCTTGCGTCAGTGCCAGCCACCACCCTCTCCACCATACGCCGCCACCACGTGACGTAAGCACAGACTGGTCGTACTCCGTCATCACCCGAGCCTTCCCTCATTCACGCATGACCACATCCATATCCACGTGTTCGCCATCCACCTTCATCCCTCCGACCAAACTCCATAGCTGACCGAACATCTCCACCTTTGCCGTGAAGTTTCCAGTCTTCTCTTGCTCTTCTTTATATTTGAAAAAAAAAGATATATTGATTTGGTAAGTATATTAAGTTGTAAACTGCATATTTGCTTTGCCTACTCATTCTTCTTTTGTATACTTAGATCTGGCATGTATAAGTTTATAATAAATAGTAATATACATAGTTTATATATATGTACCACGCTTAAAATATGAAGATATTTAGTTTAAATATATTGAGTTTCATGGTGGCCTAGGCTGCAGTTCTGTCATGAAAGTTTGTAAATCTACATGTTGAATGAAAATATAGGTTTCATGTTTGGATTTCAAGTTTATATAAAAGTATAAAGTTGCAATACTTTACATATATAATATGCTGCTCATAGTAATGTAGTATAATAGTATATATGAGCTACGGGGTAGATTATATAGGAAAGTAAAGACTTGTATAAAAGTATAACCCGTTAGTTATGTGGGTTATACTAGTGTTGCTGTTATAAAAGTGTATTACATAAAGATATATGGTTATTGGTTGTATTTCACTTATAGTAGAGTGAACGTACGTATATGTGAAGCTTATGTGAAAATTTTATATACACTACTTATAGTTATGTCTTGACTTGTATGAGTTGTCTTCGCATTAAGTTGTCAAACTGTATAAAACAGTGTATATAGGTGTGACTGTGTAGTTTATATATTTAGTTTTCAAATATAAAATTTATGATCGGACTTTAGATACTTGGCTTTTCAAATTTACATTAGTTATATCTGGGAATTTTCAATCGGAATGTATATATTAAATATATGAACTTATGTGAGTTTTATGCCATTTTGTAGTTTAGATATATGTTTGGTTTCAAAGTATATATTATTGGGTATTAAGGCATGTGGTTGATTGTATAAATGTATGTGTCGATATGTCATAATAATATGTAATTTGAATTGAATATTGGGTTTAAAGAAATAATAATATAGTATACATCTCGTCTAAATTTTATCAAACTGATTTATTTATTTCTCTCATCGATCCCTTATTTCCAGCTTTGATCGTTAAATTCGTGCCAATCTAGATTTACTTGGAAATTCATGCCTGGATCCATAACTCAAGTTTCAGCGTCCGTATCGGTGTGCGTATCTGTGTCATCTCTTATTCTCTCTAGCCTCGAAAGGTGAGCACTCACTCACGATTAACGTTCTTTTATTTATTAAATTTGATTTCAATTGAAACGACAATTGAAATATACTGCTGTTAGTTAATTACCCTGTTATATATGCTTTTGCCTGTATCAGTTCACCTGTGACATTTGACACCATTATCTGTTAATTATTTATGTGATGATACAGTTTGGCCGATAATTGATTGATTGTTGATGTTTATATTAGACGTTAAATTGTTAATGTTAAAATGATAAACAGTATGAAATTGAACTTGATATAGGATAATTAAATGTTAAATTTGATTAACTGGCATTTGTATAATATGACCCCTTTAACTGTTAAATCCATTGACACGTATGATTTGCTTAATTACATTTTGAATCACTGAATGTATGTTGTTAAATTGATGATGTATGAAATTGTAAATAGATGACAAGTGAAAAACTGTAATGTAATAATCTTTAATCTACATGAAATGATAGTGTAGATTCTAGAAATAATTATATTAATTCGTACAAATAACAATGCGAATTAATACGGTTATTTCGGGATTATTTGAATTGATTATTGGATTGATATTGGTTGTTGTTATTGCTTGTTTATTTACTTTGACACCATCCCAGTTATCACATTGCAAGTTCCCTTTGATATGTTTTGATTTTGAATTGAATTGGAATCGGGTTGAAATGATAAATACCCAAATTGAACTTTGACCTTGGATATAGAAAATTAAATAAAACCCGATTGGTCAATATTTTGATTTAAAAATAAAATAAGGATTTTATTTGAATAAATACTATGGTTTTGAAATGAAGTTGAAATCTGAATTTTAATGAAAGGAAATTGTAATATTTAATAGATCTGAAACAAAATATTTACAATATAATCGATGAAAGAATGTTGTTTAATTTGAGAAATGATATAATTAAGTTTGAAATTATTAAACTTTGAAATGATTTATTAATTAAGTTTGAAATTATAATTAAGTTGAAATTATAATTAAGTTTGAAATTATTAAACTTTGAAATGATTTAATAATTAAGTTTGAAATTATAATTAAGTTGAAATTATAATTAAGTATGAAATTATTAAACTTTGAAATGATTTATTAATTAAGTTGAAATTATAATTAAGTTGAAATTATTAAACTTTGAAATTATTTAATAATTAAGTTTTGAATTATTTAATAATTAAATAAGATTGAATTATTCAATGATTAAATTAAATTGAATTTTTGAATAAGTGAATTGTACTTCGTAATAATTGAAATTGAGTTTCTTTATTAATTAAGTTTTGGAAAATTATTTAAGAAAGTAAATAAGTGAAATTGATTTTCTTTAACAAGAAATGAAATGTGATATTTTGGAATTAATGTAAGACTTGAAATGTAAAGAATTTGATTTGACGAATTTAGTTTAATTCAAAATTGTAGATTTTGATTAAATGAAGTTGAACTTAAGAATTGATTTAACGAATTGGAAATTTAATAGAAATTATTTGAATGAAAAAGTAACTTAACGAATATTAAATGAAATGGATAAATGGATTTAAATTGGTTTGAATGTTAGATTAATTTAAATGATTTCGGAATGAAACTTATATACGAACTTGAAGCAATATTTGAATTGTTTTAAATAAAATTGAAATTGAATTATCAGCTCTTGAAATGGTAAATTGGAAGTTTTGAAACGTAAAGTATAGAAACTGTTTTGATAGACAAATGAAATGTTGATTTACGAATTCTATTTGAAATTGAAATTGATTTGGTTTTTGAAATATATAAACGACCAATCGGTGTAATAATTACGAAAGTTATTAAAGAGACCGGGATCGGTAATGGATATACTCTCTATCTGAACCGAAACCACTTTAATAACTAATATACGCGGAGTGTTGATCCAGAACGAAGTGGATGGTTTGGTGAACGCGTTGACTGAAGAAAGAGAACGATTTTGGATGACCCTTGACATTACTAAAACAGGAGCCGCGCCGGGCCATTGAGGATCGCCATCTCTAGCGGACACACTTCTTCGATACCATATCTATTACTTTGTGATTCGATTTGGGTGCACCCCTCGATTATGGGAGTGTTGTTCGCGGTGTTGGGGTAGTAGCTGCTATGCCCAACATCAGTCCGGATCAGGCAACTACTAGTATCCTAGTTGGTATCGCCTCATGTACCTTGTCATACTGATTATCCTATTCGCGACCACTACGATTTTTATTTGTACCTTCAGTATATGGATTGCCCTCTGGTGACTTCCGGTTTTGGGGAAACTACGGTCTTGTATATGCTTTTGGGAATAAACAGGTTAAGAGGTGTATGGGCCCTGCTTAACCCTACTTTGATATCTTTATATTACTGATAGACATTATCTACTTAGCGTACATTACTACCTAGTAGATAGTTTAACGGATCCTTAAAGGATGGTTATTCCAAACATCCTTTGAGTTACTTGTATTTCAATTGCTATTTCACTTGAGTTGGATTTATTAATATAAGAATGTTAATCCTGACTCGAGTGTCTTGTGTTTTTGCTTTACGCTCGGGTCAGACTGAGTGTACCAGTATTCGAGACTCACCTTTGGAGTTGGAGCTTTGCTTGAAGATCCAGCCATCTATTCTGCTTTCAGTATTCGATGATTCCAGTGATGTATTCTGATTTGTATCTGATGTATCGTATTACTCTTCTGTTGTAAACTCTGATGTATTTTTATATATTCATATAGTAGCTTCATGAACTACTATCTCTTTTATTTCTGCTGCATTTATTACTCTGTGTCTGTGATCTGTGATTATATCTATTTACTGTATATGTTCAGTTTTGCCAAATTTAAATTAACAACGCGGTATTTTGAGCAATTCAACTCCGGCATGAGTGTCTACCTATACACTTATAATGGACGCGAATGATCCAAAATATCGGGTCGTTACAATTTTCATATATTTATTTTGAACGCTTAGACATTATTGTAATATCCCTAGATTTTCTATAAAAAGTGTTTTGGTTATCGAAAGGTAAAAACCCGTCCGTGTTTATGTGCAGCGTTGTAACGACCTAGAATTTCAGTCATTTGAAATTCGAATATTTAATTGATTTTAAATATTCAAAAGTTAATTTTATAAGTTGAATAACTTATATTTCAAATATAAGGATTTAATTAGATAATTAAATTGTTAATTTAATATTTGAAATTGCAGAAATAATTTGATTTCGAATTTAACGTGAATGAAAAATGATTTATAAAGTTGATACAAATTCTATTTGAATTAGAACGATGTTAGTAAACTTTTAAAATTGAATTAAAAGTGAATTTATAGAAATTGGATATTTTAATATTTAATTAACGTGTAAAAATAGTCATTTTTCACACAGTCTCGGATTTCCTCGAAACTAGTTTCATTGGATCCGTAATGTTATATTATTGTAAGATTACAAATTTTGTGTTGATCGGATTTACGGTTTGGTCGTGGGAAGCTAAAACGCGTAGAAATTTATTTAAGTAAATTTTAATTAAAATAATTCGATTCGAATACTTATCTTCCAAATATGATCGAATTGGGTCCCATATATATTCCATCGTGTTCTTACTAGGGGTAAAACATTATAAACGCCAGGTGGCATGCTTCGTTTGGAGTTCGGAAAAATTTCGGATGAATAGTGTCGTGAAATTTTCTATATAAAGCCATATAAACTTTTCTTTTTCACAAACCCAAACTTCCCTAGGGTTAGCCACCACCCCCATTTCCATGGCCAGAAATGTACGATCTTTCTCCTCGATTTTCTTCCAATCCACGCATTATTTCCAAAAACTATCAACTACAAAAATGTCAAGCGTGATGAGATCTATGTTTTCAACGGCTACGATCGAGTTTAGTGGAGTAGACCGGCGGCAATTCAAGAGTATAGGTCACGCACTCGAGCTCAAATATCGAGGCCAGGAAGCGATCGAGTTTCACATAGTTACGGGTGATGGTGGAGCTCGTGATGGCCTTTTGAATGGAGGTGGTTAATCGGGCTAAAGCATCGAGATGGAGGCGCGAAAATTCAATGAAGGATGGCGGCCGATGGGTTGTTCACGCGTGAAAACCTGGGGGGGAAGAAGAAAAAGAGGATGACCACGATCTAATTTCCGAAAATGTGCGGCCTAGATCAAGTAGGGTTTTAAAAATAAATAAAAATTGTAAATTAATTTATATATTAATTCGTATAAACTTCTAAATGTCATAACTTCTTCATACGATGTCCGTTTTTGACGAAACAAGTTGCGTTGGGTCCATTTTGACGAGCACTACATTTTAGAGTTTGTTTGGAGTTGATTGGACCTAGTGAAAATTTCAAGCAAAATTAAACGCCTGTTTAATTTTATTTGGAATAAAACGTTGCAACTGCGATTGGAATCAAAGTGAGTACAACTCACTCTTTCTGACTCGCTTATATTTTTATATAAGTGAGAATAAATTTATTTATGCTGATTGATGATTGTTTGGATGATATATGATATATGATATATTATATATACATATATATACACACACACACACATATACACACACACACACACACATATATATACATATATATATACACATACATATATTGATTGGTATTTGGATATTTTCCTGCCTATTGGAGCAGATGAGACCTTATATGTTCCCGTGTATGAGCGGATGACCTTTTGTACGTGCGTCTGCCTCGAAGCGGACATTTTATATATTTTCTATTATGTATATTTGTTGCAGGTGACAGGTTGGAAGGATCCAACTGGATTCCTCACCAGTATTGGTTTTATTTACAGATATTGATATATATGCTGTTATCATATGATATATGATGATTTGGATGCTGTGATTGATGTGTTTAGTGCTGTTGCAGCATTGGGCCTATTTTTGGAATTTTAAAAACAAATTAAAGTGATGATTTCAATTTAAAAAGGATTTTCAAGTGATTTTGAAAATAGATGTTCTATTAAATTTTGAATTGTTAAGGAAATGGATTTATTTTAAATAAATAAGAAATTATAATTTTTATGTTATAAAAATTTTGATTTTTGTGAAATGGAATCAAAATGTGATTTTTGAAATATGAAGTCAACTATTTGGTAAAATAATTTAAATTTAGAGTTTTGAATTTATTATAAACGGTTTATATATAAGATTTATAAAATTGAATTTTTATAAATCAAAATAATAGAATTATAAAGAATTTTTATAAGTGTTAAAATGAAGTTACAATTGGATTTTATAAGTGAGTAAGATTTATAATTGATGAAGTTATAAAAAGAATGATTTTGTAAATAGATGAATTATAAGTAATTAACTTATAATTGGATTTTGGCATGTAAATGAGATATAAATAGAATTTGTTAATAAAGGGATTTTATAAGTGGAAGTTTTTATAAAATAGATAATGGAATTTATAAACATTATTTTATAAATCCGAAATTAATTGAATTTGATAAGTTAAATATGAAAGCTTATTAAGGGATATCATCCACGATTTTGGACAGTGGATAATCCTTTAATAAATGTGTAGAAACATCGAATTTGGTAAACGAATTATATTCACGATTTTGGACAGTGAATAATATTTTAAATTTAAATAAATGTTTTGAAAAGTGATCTTTTAAATGGAGTTAAATGGTTTGAAGATGTTTTAAAATGTCTGAGCATCGAATACATAGATTTCAACATTCATTGTTGAAATAGACGTTTAGAGAAGTGAGGAAAGCAGGGACTATAACACTGTTGTTATTGTAAATGATTTTCGAAAAGAGATGTTTTGTATAGTATATGGGATTTATATATCTATCTAATTATCGAATCCCTATACTAGTGATTTTGGGTTGTCGTAACGATGTTTTACGCAACATTCGTTTTGACCCAAATAAGTATGTTAAGTGAATGTTTTCCTTAAAGAATAAAATATATACTTAATCATGATTTAAGTGTATGTAATATTTTCTAAGTGTTGAAAATAAATTGATTTGTGAATTAGTTAATATTAAATAAGTAAATGGAAATGTTTTGCAATATAGAAAGTTGAAATGGTTTTGAGAATATATCTTTTTAAAGATAATTTGAAGTGAATATTTGGCAAGTGATTTAATTAATAAAAGATAAATTAAAAGGGCCCAGTGATTGCTTATGATGCTAAATACTTGTTTGTTGCTTTGATGATTAAATAACCGACTATCAAATTTGGCCATTTTTAGTTCCTCGACTTGATATGGGAACTATTTAGTCGTACACTTAGTATGTAGCCATCTGTGTAGGCTTGATTATCATTTGTGATGAGGATGTTGATTTGTGTAGTGCAGGGTATTACTCCAATCTATCGAGCTTCCTTCTTGGCCGAAGGATAGCAAGTTGAAAGTTGAAAACGTGATAAGTCTATGAGACTTAGTTTCTGTATGAGGTTGAGAAACGCTTTTGCGTTGTTGGTGCGAAGAGACCGGTATCGGTTTATCCGAAAACCACTTCGGACCAACATATATGCGTTCGATTGTGCAGGTTGCGATGATATTGTGATTAAGGATTTTCATAGTGGAGGACTGCTTGTTGATCGTTTGGGGTTAAAATCCCAATATACATCCAGTAGCAGTAGTCTCTTCGTTATGAAATATCTAATGCAAGGGCTATCGCTACTAATCCTAGGGATTTCCCGACAGGATGTGGTAGGAGAGTACCTTCGGTTTGCCCTATTCCTGGACAACTTGTATGGATGTTTGTCTGACATTGCATTTCTAAACATTACGTACATTGGTTTTTACAAAGGTACATCATTTGGTGGCGGAGATGGCAACTTCTCTTAGCTTAACGCCCTCCTTGAGACGTACGAGCTCAAGGGTTGTATTTTTGTGGAAGACAATTAGTAGTCAATGGAAATGGTCGTGTGGCATTCAAAGTGATGTGATGTGATATGTGAAAAGTAATTGTTACCTCAGGCCTCATCAACCGGAAATGACCAAAACAGGGTTAGATGCGGCAAGGCTAAGTGGGTCATTCCCAATTATGATATGATCATCCTCTTCTAGATATATTTCTTCCCGCTATGACGTTCGGGATGTAAATTATTGTGGTTTGTATGTTATGAGGGCCCTCGGAAAGGTCGGTACAGACCGGAGGATGACATATTCGGTACTACCTAGTTACAGATGTAGGTCGGTCTTGTGTTGGTAGAGGGCAGATGTTCTGTGCCTCGGTACATTCCTCTAGAGATGTACTGCCGGAAGGTAGTCCCTTCACCTGGTCATTTGTATGGAAATCCAAACTCCACTACGTGCCTTCCATTTTGATTGTATTACCCATTTTGGGCTATATGCCGGAATTTAATTAGTATAACAATTTCGGCTATGATTAATATTATTTGTATACTAGACACTAGTATAATATCAAATGATTTGATATGAAATGTTTTAGTTATCGTAAGGTAAAAACATGTCCATGTTTATGTGTGGGCGTGTCTTACGAGATACTTTTGTTTTGAAAGGAAAAGTTTTGGTAACTTAATAAATTCAGTTGAGTGTGTTTCTCAAGCTGGTATACCAGACTGATCCGGGCATTCTTCCCTTTCAATGCTTGGGTCAAACCGAGTATATTTACAGGTTCAGATTTGGTGCTTTTCGAGCTTTAGCAGGAGAGCTGGAGATCTTCATTTTTGTATACACGTATCCGTTTTGATTATCCACTGCTTAGTTGTTGTATATTATCAGGAATTATAAGGATATGTTATTATAACTGTCCAGGCTGATAACTAGTGATTGATTGTTGAACTCTGATTGATGTATATATATACAGTTTCTGTTTTGTAAAAATCATTAATATGATATTATATGTTATTCCACTACGATGTGAGATTTTTGTATTGTTTTGTTTGGTTCTCTCTTCTCTTCTCTCTTTCTTCTCTTCTCTTCTTCTCTCTTCTTTTCTTTCTTATGACTTTCCGTCAGTCTGTGCCTTTTGGGTTTGACATGTGTGGTTTATTGTCGATTCAAAGGGTACGGATTTGTGGGTCGTCACACGTGGTATCAGAGGTTAGATTTTGTATATTCCTAGGCTTTGATGTGTACTCAGTATAGATAGAGTCAGTATCGCCTTAGATTGAGTTTGAGTTCGAGTATATTATATATATGAGCGTGTATTTGTTAGTGATTATAAAATGTTTTATATTGTGTTTGCTTATCCGTTGAGTTGTTTGTGAATTCTTGTCGGTATGTGGGACGCCATGTTATCAATAGGGGTTTCTAAACACTTAAACGACGCCAGTCAACATAGTACTATTTTTAAATTGGGTAAATGAAATAATTTTACCTCAGTTATATTTTATATATAAAGGAAACAATTTTCCAGAAATTATTATAGTGTATATAAATTGATTGTTTGAATGTTTGAAAATGTAAATATCTATATAAGTTAATAAAAGTTGTTTGAATAATCTAAATAAAAACAACAATTGTAAAAGAATAAGTTATATAAGCAAATGAATTATAAGTATGGAATTATAATTAATATGATATACAATTGTGAAATAATATTATATATAAGAAATGAAACTATATAAATATATTTATAAATATGAGTTATAAATAGAAATGAATTTTAAACTAAGAATTTGAAAATTTGAATCCCGTTGAATTTGGAAGTTGTTTTTCAAAGTTTAAATAGGTTATATTATTGTAAATCTAAATACGATAAATGAATTTGGAATAAATCTTGTATAAGTGAAGTAAATAAGTAAAATTATATAAGTAAGGTTTATAAATGTGATTTATAAAAAGAAAAAGGATTTTTTTTGAAGGAATATAAAGCACTGAATTCACTATTGTTGCTGGGAAATAATAAGGGTGATGACTGTAGCATCATCAGTATCATTTTCGAGTTTCTGTGTGATGGATTTACTATCAATAGTAAATTGAAAATTGAAGTTTTGTTGTGATAATCAAATTTGAATTTAAAATCCAAGTTGAAATTGATAAATATAAGTAAAATAAGTTTTGGACTTATAATGTGAAATAAAAATTTAATTTTAGTGAAGTTAAATAAATCGAATTGGATTTGAATTGGATTAGATAAGTTATTGAAATGGAAAATTATACTTAAGAGGTAAGTGATTATATAATGTGAATTTGGAAGTTTAAATAAATAAGTTGTATAACTTATAAAATGAGAAAATGTAAGTAAAACCAAATGTTAAAATGGTTAAACAATTTTGTTAAGCAAAGCAAAATCTGAATTTGAATAGTGAAATGAAATTTAACTCAAGTAGGGAAAAAGAAATGAGCTAATGAAATGAGTTAAATAAAACAGAATTTGAATTAAATTAGAAGTAAAAACTTAAGTTGTATAGTGAAAGTAAATGCAAGTGAGAATGAAATAAAACATAACTTAAGTAATGTTGAATGAGGTTGAATTTGATGTTAAACTGAATTAATAAAGTGAAGTGATGAAAATGAATTTGAGTTATATAAGGAAATTAAACTTTAGTTGGTAAATGAATTATCAATCGAATGTAAATGAATTGATATGGAATAATAAATGTAAGTGTTAATTCATTAAAAGCTGATGAAACTGGGAATTTAATAATTGAATGAAAGTCAATTAGATATTAAACTAATTGAAATTAAATGTGTTAAACCAAATTGAATGTAAACGAAGTAAATATGAATGTTGAATGTAAAGTAAAGTAAATTAATTTGGTTATGTTGGATATGCATTGGCTGTTAGATGGATGTTAGTTGATTGTATAGAAATTCATATGAAATTGAAAGCTATAAATAATTGAATTCAAATTGGAAGTAAGTGAATCTAAATAGAATTGAGTTTAATTTGATTTGTAAATGAACTAAAATGAATGTAAATTAGTGAATGTAAACTAATTGAATATAAATAAATGACTGTTAGTAAAATTCAATGTTAATGAATCAAATGTGATTAAATTGAAAATCAATTCAATGAATAATTAATTAGAAATGAATGAATATTGATGACTTTTCTTTTGATGACTTTTCCTAAAACTTTTCTTTATTTCATGTTATAGAGAAAAGAATTTCCTAAAACTTTTCTTTTGACGACTTTTCCAAAATCCGAGAATTACATGTCCAAAAATCGAGGGGAAGTTGACCTATTTTCGAGTGGATTTTGTAGTTTTCCAAGCTTTCCGAATTCTAGAATGTATCATGTTTTCAAAGGATTTTTGGTGAGTAAATTCTTTAACTTCTGGAAAAGTTTTACCTTTATATGTATTTAATATTGGATGGTAAAATAAGTTGGTTGTTTGGTTGGAATATTATATGGTTTAAATATATGTATATGTTGGTAGTTGTGGTTTAGATATTGACTTGTGAATTGAAAGCTAAAGCGTTGTGTTTCATTATAAAGATGTGATTTTTGGGTTTGTGCTATGATGGCGATATGTTTATGTATGTTTAGGCATGTGTATGTGACGTCATGCTAAGGAAGTGGACACTTTGATATGGTATTGACGATTGGATTTCTTTGTGGGAAAAACTAGTGTTTAGTTTGGAGGAAATTGAAAATCATTTCAAAGATTTCAACTTGTTTTCTTATGCAAACCCTTATGCTATACTTATGATAAGTTGTTAAGTATTTAAGTGTTGAGGTTTCAATGAGGAAAGTCAAAATATTTTCAAGTTATGGTGTCTATAGCGATAGGCGCTATGGATGCAGTTTCACTTTAAAAATCCGAAATTTTCAAATTTAAGTTATTATACTTGAAATTGTTTTGTAAATGTTTTATAAACTTAACAATGATGTTTTAAAATTTTAATTAAGGTTTTATTAATTAATGATTAATTAAATAATTTTTTTTGATAATTAATAATAAATTAAGCATTAAAAAAGGTTTGTTAATTCTAATTAATTAGGGATTAACTACTAATTAATTATCTTTTAAAGGTAAGATTAAATTTTGATTAATTATTAATGAAGTAAGATTAATTTAAATTTATTATGAGTTAATTAAATGATTTATTTTTGTTTAATTATTAATTAAATATAAGGTCGTTTATTTATTTATTTAATCAAGTGTTTAATTATTATTAATTATAAATTAATTAAGATAATTTAAAATAAATTATTTATTTAAGGTTTAATTTATTATTTAAGTTTTAATTAAAGATTATTTTATTAAATAATTAAGGTAAATTAATATTTAATTATTAATGATGGTTTAAATTATTATTTAATAATTAATAAAGGATTAATTAAGACTTAATTATTTATTTAATAATTAATTATTGTTTATTATTTATTAAAAGTTTAATTATTTATTAATTATAATTAAATTAAGTTCAAATTTAATAAAGTTTAATTATGATTAAATAAAGAGTTTAACTTGCAATTAATCATTTGAAAAGGGAGTTTTAATTTCTAAATCCTTTGTTTCGAGAAATCAAATTGTTTTAAAGGTAATTCTTTTTCAAAGATGGTTTTGAACATAAGGGATTCAATTGTCGATACCATTAAGTAGACAAATGACTGTGAATGAGTTATAATGTGATTGTTTGAGTTTGTGTGGACAACTATTAGGAGAATAAAACCCCATTCCGTTATAAATTGATTGTTTGATTATGTGGACATTTGATAGTAGAATAAATCCCCGATCTGCTATAAATTGATCGAATTGTTTGGAAACCTATTTAGCAGGACAAACCACCATTGTGCTATTATGTTATTTGAATATGTTTATACTGGTTAGTTTATATTGACATGTTATTTCTTAATTTGGATATGAAGTGTATTTACATATATGTTGACTTATGTAAATAAATTGTTAAATGACTTGAAAATAAAATTGAAATTAAATGGTAACTTAAATTAGTACCATTGGGTTGCTAAGTCTCTTTTTGAATTTATAAAGTGTGTTTTTGAATCTACTTAAACTCTTTAATCAATTTGGGGTTTGAAAGTTTATAACTTTCAAGTTATATAATTATTTTATGAAAGTATTTATAAATAATAACTTGTTTATATAATGGGTTTTACTAAATAAAAGGGTTTATTTAAAGTGATTTAAAAATGAGATTTTGTAAATGAGATTTTGTAATGTCAAAGATATTTTATAAAGGAAATTTTATAAAGAGTTCTATACGTGGAAAGCAATTTTATAAATCATTTTAGAGATTTTAAAAAGAAGTTTAAATCTAGTTTGAAGATTTATAAGGAGGTTTGAAATATGAAGCGAACTTATAAAATGAATTTTTATAAGGGATAAGTGAATGGGTTTTATAAAGTGAATGAGTTTTATAGTAAGTGATGTTTTGAAAAGTGTAACGACCCGTATTTTTACGGATCGACATGTTCGTCAAAATCTGGGATTTTAGCACTTTCATGTCATTTCAGATTTTGAGGCAGATTTGTCTAAGTCCTAGGTCGTGGACGACCTAAGAGCTAAGTCGTGACCGACCTATAGGATGGTAGCGAGTTAAGAGCTATGTTGTAGACGACTTAGGCATGTGGTGCGACCTAAGTATGTTGGGTTTAGGTCGCAGACGACCTTAGATAGGAGACTTAAGAGTTTCGGGCGAGTTAAGGGTTTTTGAGCGACCTAAGGGATAGGTCGGTAACGACCTAAGGAGGACCAGCAGTTGGATTGCATAGTGGTTTAGGTCGCGAGTTAGTTTGGGTCAACCTATAGAATGTTTGCGACCTAAGGGAAGCGCGAGCTAAGGAACTTACGACCTAGTGGTTAACGAGTTAGCGACCTAGTATATAGTTAGGTCGGCAACGACCTAAGGAAGCTGGGGCTGTAGTGAGCGACCTAAGAGTTGAGTGGTAGGTCGTAACACCATTAGGTCGCGTGGGTGCTAAGTTGTTAGGTCGTAGGGTTTTGTAAGTCTTAGGTCGTAGCTTAGTAAGTTGTTAGGTCGCGGGTTGGCTTAAGTGTTAGGTCGCGTGGGAGTCTAAGGTATTAAGTCGTAACCTCGTTATGTCGTAAGTCGGCAAGGCAGTTAAGTGTTAGGTCGGCAACGACCTAAGTTAGGTCGTAGACTTCTATGGTTGTTAAGTCGTGATGTGTTAGGTCGCTGAGGAGTTGAGTCGTAGCCTATGTGTTAAGGCGCGCGTTGCGTTAGGTCGTAGGTCGCTGGGTGTTTGGATGCGCAGAAGGGTTAGGTCGGAGAGGCTTAGGTCGTAAGTCGGAAGCGACTTAGGGAGATAGCCAGATTTCGACTTAAGGAATTTCAGCTATAAATAGGAGGGGTTGTTCTCACTTTTTGGGATCCGGATTTTTGAAGCGACGAAGTGCTGCCATTTTGAGAGCTCGACTTCTACACTTCTTCACTTCTTTCCTCCGCTCAAATCTAGTGCTTCCATCCATCCAAATCGAAGATCAAGATTGAAGATCCAAGAGCTTAGATTGAAGATCTTCATCTTTTCAAGAGAGATTTCTTCGTTTGAAGCGGATTCGTGATAGATCAAGCTTCATCCTTCGCTGTCCAGATCTGAAGTGTGTTGATTTGGGTTTGTTTAGGTGATTCAGTGAGTGGTGATTATCTCTCACACGGATCCAAAGGAGTATATCGGATTGTTGGCTCGATTTGGTGTTAAAATAGGGATTTCCATACATTTTCTTCATCCTAAGTGTAGATCCATATAGATCCATTGTTCATGATGATGTTACATCCATTTTATCATATGTTAACCTATGCAAGTTCATTCATCAAGTTTGTAGAGATATAATCCATGTTTTCATGCTTATTGGACTTTCAACTCTTTAATTACGAAAATGCCATTATTGTTATAATTGTCTACTTAGATCATATTTGAATACTTGATTGCTTGGATTGATGTTTGATTTGATTGATTGTTATGAACTAGATGATTGATGATTAGATTTAGATCGAAGGTGATTCAAAAGCTAAGGGAAAGGCTCTTGAATTGGAAAAGCTGCTCGTGGCATATGTAGCGGGATGATGAAGCTCTTATGCATAGATTTGATGATGTGATGTTGAGATGAGGCTTTGCGAGGATGTAATGAAGCGAGGCAATCATGTGATGAAGACTTGGTCTAATCCAGACGGGATCATTCCAAGCATGTTGATAACTCGGTGATATGATTCGAGTTGAGGATAATGAATGGATATGAGAATAGTCGTCGAGGAGGATGACTAGGAGGCTTGGATAGCATCGTTGTTGAAGGTTCTAGCATGCTCAAAGCAAGAGTACGTTTGGGCAGATTCGATAGTCCCAACGGCTAACTGTTGATGGTCGAGTACTCTGGGCAGATTCGATAGTCCTAGGCACGGGCTGCGACGACGTGCGGGAGTTATGTCTAGAACCGGGGTTTTCATTAGCCCTTGACGGACGGCTGAAAGAATGTGCCGGTCATTCAATTAACGGTGATATCGAAGCAATGATAACAGTGATAGCCAGAGTCATGGATGTTTGGTTGTATCGTCATTCGGACACAAGAGCGGTATTTTCTGGGTGCTTATCTGATTTAGGCCTTGGTACTTGGAAAACATCGCCCTTGACTCGAGTGATAGTAGCTTTACTTTAAATTGTATGCTCTGCTATGTTTGCTTCTGCCTAGTGTGTGTCTGGGGGCTATCACTGTAGAATGAGGTTGGAGTGGGAGGGTTGTATTCCTTTTCCTTTTCCTTTATGCTCTTTTGGTATGTTGTTAGTTAATTTACTGCTCACTAAGACTGTTGTCTGACTCAAGGCTTTATGTTTTAATTCTTATTGCCTTGGGCTGTTCGTCCATTTTGGGACGGGCAGACTAGGTAGCAGGTGACAGGTGCTGTTCTCTCCTCACGATGCTGATATCGAAGATGAGCCAGAGGGTTGCATATTATCTTCTTATTATATGTACTGGACATTCCGCTGTTTTGTATTCTCTGAGAGATATGTAGTGAGGCTGGATGTATTGACTATGTGGATGCTTGTATTCAACTATTATGGAGTTTTATATGATGTCATTTTGTTCTGTAAAGCTTCACTATACATATGTTCTATTGTATTTTGTCCATGCGCTGTGAGTAATACGATAGATTCTTTTGTTTTAAATCTTACCTTGACAATCGTCCATGGTCGCCTGGCACACTTTACAGCGCTCTATCTCTAGATTCGGTGCAGGGGTCATGGGCGGTCGTCACAAAAAGGGAATTTCTTGGCCATTTAATATGGAATTTGAGAAGAGGGAATTTCCTAAATGTTTTTGGTAAATACTTATATTTTTGAGATAAGTAAAAATGTTTTCCAAATATAAAAGGGATGTAATGGGTTTTGGGAACAGTGTTTTAAAAGGATCTTTTGATCAAGTCTTGCAAAGTGTTTTAATTAATTAAAAATTAATTAATAAAAGATTGGTACATCCCATATGGAATCAAATTAATGTTGAATGATTGTTTATTTGATAGTTAAATAACCGACTATCAAATCTGGACCTAAACATAACTTTGGAAATATCTAGGAGAAACACGTGAGTTATATGGCACAGTCATCCCCAATGGTGCTATACTGTGCCTATAAATCTTGTTTTGTTCTTCTAGGGTAAATGATAAGGAAATCCATCCACAAACGGTTAGGAGGTGAACTCCGCCCTTTTCTTTTATTTGCTTATTTCCTAAAGAACCGAGGTTGAGTTTACCGGGAACTATCGAAAGTTGTTTCGAAGTGACTAGATCAAATCTATTATCCGAAAAACACTTCGATTCAACTCAAGCGGTTTGAACTGAAGACATCTTGAAGAATATGGAATCGCAGACGGAGCATTGAAGTACAAGGTGTGATAACCCGGATTTTGGAATATCTGTTAATTGATAATTAACTGGGTTAATTAATAGAAATACTGATAAATCAGGGAATAAATATTTATATCTAGATAAATATTTATTTGATAATCTATTGGTATAATCATTTAATTGGAAAAATTATTATTTTCAAACAAATTGAATTTTTGTTTGTTTAAATGTATATATTTGGGTCGATTTTAAATTGGATTTTTAAATTGAATTTGAATTTGGATTAGAATATTGAAATTCAAAAGATAGAGATATATCTTAAATATATTTTGGATTTGAGAATATATTATATTTAGAATATAGATTGTTTTATATTATTTTCTTTTTAAAGGAATTTATTTATATATGTATTTATTAATTAGGAAATTAATTATAAAAAGCTTTTTAAAACATTTAAAAATTTATTATTGCATGCAAGTTACATGTGTTAAGATTTAAACCTCTCTAAATAACATGTGTAATTAGATTAACAAGCCTAAATGAAAAATGTTTATTTTTTTACAAGTGTCACTTATTATTTAATTTTCTTTTATATTTTTCATAAATCCTAATTTAGTCTATATATACATCTTTCCCTTTTTTCTTCAATTCTGTTCCTATTCTTCATTTTCATTACAAAGAAAACTCAAATCTGTTAAACATTCCTCAACTAGATAAAAACTCAAACCCTGTAAAACAAATCACTAATTCAAAAAAAAACCTATAACACTAGAACCAGTAAACAAATCAAAGGAAGCAACCAACTATCAATCATCTTTACAATTTGAAACCTGAAGCTAAGCAAATTCAAAAAAGGATTCAACAACATCAGATTCAACCGAGGATTTAAATCATGTGACAAGATCAATTTCCAGTTTTTAGAACATTTCCAGATTTCAAAATAAGGTTCTGTCTTCAAAGAACAGGTGAGTAAACTAAAACTTTAAACAGTTTAAACTTGGTGCATGTAGTAAATTCTTTAAGTAAGATTGTGATAAATGTTTGCATAAATGATTGCATGATTATTTTAAGATGAATGCATGTATATATGTATATAGCTATTGTGCATGTCCGTGCTTTAGTGCTTTTGCTCTGTTCTTCATTTCCAAGTTGCAAATAGAATTCAAAAAAATTAACTGCTCTTCATCTGATCCTCTTTAGACTTCAATATATAAACAAAATATTTTTGTTGTAACAAGATATCAATTTTAAATATTTTCAAGTTCAATTTGAAGTTAGTTTTAAAATAAAAGGAGAAAAATAGCGAAACTTAAATTATATCGAAATCTCGATATAAATAATTGGATGATTCATGAATATAGTCGGTTGTGTTTTCAAAATCTATGATTTTTAGAAAAAGAATCATGATTTTTAAGCTTTTAAATCAAGAGGAATCGAGTGTTGAACGGGTTTGGTGTTTTGAGGCTTTTCTGGTGATCGGCGAGGCTTGGGATCTCGGGATCGCTACTGGAGATAGAGAGGGAGTAGGCGAGCTGGGGAAAAATGCTCATTGGATTTTACGATCACCATGGCGGTGGCGCGGCGACGATATAGGGTTTAGCTCAGGTTTTGGTCGTGGTCAAACTTCGAACTTCTGTTTCATCATCGATGTATCGAGTTGGGTCAGAGGTAGGGAATCGATGCAAGGAACTCTGGCGAGGGTCTGGACAAAGTGGCGAAGCTCCAGATCATCGGAGGTGGCGAAGCATGGAGGCTTTAGATGATCGGGTTGTTCCAAGGGAGGGTCGAGGTTGCTCGAAATTCGAATTCGTGCTCGATCAGGATTTGGGTGGTCGGAATCGGAATGGTAAATTGAAGTCGACTTGTTGACGGTGGTCTTGGAGGCCGGAACTTCGTCGTGGATGGGTGCAGGTGCACAACCTATCAGGGGTATAAGTTTTTTTTTGAGAAGAGGTAGGAGATGAGGTCTCGGGTTGGACTCGGAAAAGTGAAGGCTTGGCTCGAGATTATACTCGAGTGTTTAGCAGGTTCAAAGGAAGTAGGAAGAAGAAGGGTGTCGGGGAAAGATGGAGTGTAGCTCGAGATTTTGATCGGGAATTTTGGGTTAAGCACGAGTAACTCTGGTTTGTCTCGAGTTAAATGTAGGGTGTTAACAAGTTTTTAAGTTAAACATAATCAAATTTTAATTAATTAGGGTCTTGGGTAATTAAAGATTTATTAATTAATGAAGGTAATTAAAGAGTAATTAATTAATAAATAAATTAGTAATGGAAGGTTAATCAATGTAATTAATTAAGGTTGGGAATAATTAGGGATAATTAATTAGTGAAATTAGTTAAAAGTTAATCACTTAATGTAATTAATAAGGGTTAATTAATTAATAATCAAAAGATAATTACTTAGAGTAAGTAATTAATGGATAGTTAATGAATGTAAATTAATTTAAGAATCATTAACTAGAGGTTAAGGAATAATAAATTTATGTAATTAATTTGAGATAATTAATTAATTAAGGATAATCACTTAAAGTAATTGATTAAGTATAATTACTTAGAGTAAGTAATTAATGGATAATTACTGAATGTAATTAATTAAGTAATTAGAGGATAATTAATTTATGTAAGCAATTAAAGGTTAATTAATTAATGTGAATAATTAAAGGATGACTAATTAATTAATTAAATAATAATGATTGGTTTATAATTAATTAATGTTAATCAAGCAGGATATAAAAGTAATTAATTAAATTTATTTGATGATTAAATTTAATTAATTAGAAATGGTGATAAATTGGTCTTGCTTATGGATGATGGAATTGTATTGAATGATTGGATTAATATCTAGTTGATAATTTACGATGTATTGTGATATGATATGTTTGGATTGAACTGGGATAATGTGGGTTAGCCATCGATGATGAATTGCTGTGTAAGTGTGACATCCTGTTTATTTTAATTAATCGTATTCACTTAAACAACTTGGATTAAAGATGATATTGGATTCGAAGAGACCAGGGTCGGGTATCAACAAGTACCCGAAACCACTTCGATTTGTAATTTACAGTAATTCTTTATAGTTTGGTTAGAAGTAAACAGGCTGGAATGAAATAAGTTAAGTATCATGGATATTTAAACTGGTAATGATTCTTGGATATTATTTTGAGATTAATGATTGACTTAAATAAGATTAGAAGTCGTAGAAAAGTACGAGTTACCCTGGTAATTCACTTAAGTTATATAGCTTGGTATTTCATATTATGGGTTTACTCACGCTGGTTTCCAACCTGACTCGGGTGTTACTTTATTGTAATGCTCGGGTCAGACCGAGTATTACAGCTTTCCAGGTAAGGACGTTCTGGAGCTCAGGAGGCGAGTTGGATGGCAGGAACGTATAGAGTGTAATCCGCTGTGATATATTATGGTTATTTGGGACATGTTGATTGTATCTGTCCAGTGTTGTGTATATGTGTAACTCTGATATATTAAAGTGTAATTTGATAAGTACAGTTTTTCATTTGTATAACTGCTATTTTATATGATTTTATATTTTGATCCGCTGCGAATGTGAGAATTCTGTGGTTTGGTGTTTCTGTTTTCTTCTTCTTCTATCTCTTTCTTCTTTTCCCTAACTATCTGGAATTTTCGGGATCGAAAATTCCGGGTCGTTACATTTGGTATCAGAGCTGAAGGTTAAGCGAGAACCTTGGCTCTGGTGGGTGTACTCATTAAGAAAACGGTAAGTGGAACCCTAGAATGAGTTGAGTATATATATATATATATATATATGAGAGCGTACTTGCTATTTTCTTATATAAATGTTTTAAATGGTTTTAAAAATAAATGATTTTATATAAGATTATATTTTGATATATAAAGAAATATTTCTTTCTAATAAATATTAAGGTAATTGGTTGTTAAATTATTGAATTAAATATAAGTGGTAATAGTAATACAACCAAATTTAAATTGAATAAAGATAAGTTTGAAATGGATTCAAACTGGAATTAAAATCTTGAATTTGGAGAAGAGTTTCAAAATAAGATAATAATGAATTGGTTTCCATATATGATAATCTTGGTTATTATCATAAATGATTGTTGTGTTTAATAATAAATGTGTATTAATGAGTAAGCAAAATGAAATGTTTTAGGGAAGTAAAACATTTAGGCAAGTATGACTTATAAATTGGAACTGAAGATGATATAAATTGTGAAGTTTTAAATCTGAGACCAGAATTTGAAAATTGTTTCAAAGTGATAAAGCAATAATAAATAATATTATTTGAATGAAAGAGCTTGATTCAAACAGGAGTTGTTTGAAAATTTAAAGGAATTTGTTTTGAATTAAAACCAAAGGTGGTTTAAAAATTTAAGGTATCACTTGGTGTGTAAAGGAAATAAATATGTATAAATAAGGATATACATAATATCAAAGATGATTTGAAATAAACTCTAAGTGTTGAGTTTTAAATTTTTCCTTGGAATGTGATATGAAAACCCAAAGTGATAAGTTTTTGAACTTATAAGTGGGAAGATTTTTAATATAAAGTTTAAAATTTGAAATGGGAATTCAAATTGGGTAAAGTTGACTGGATTAAATTGAATTTAACTTAGAAGAAGTTAAATAAGTTTGGAATGAACAACCTGATTTGGAAATTTCAAGATGAAAATTGAGATTTAACTTGGGAAGTTAAATAGTTGATTTGAATGAGAAATTTGTGTGATCTTAAAATGGGTTTGAGATCTGGAAATTGAAAATGGATGGATGTTCAAATAATTTGGATAATATTACCCTATTGTTATTAATAATCTTTAAATTGAAAATGGATTTGTTTAAAAGAATGAAGAAATGGATTGTGGTAATATATCCATTATAGAGATAAATAAAATTTAACTTAAGTTTGAAATTAAGGATATGGAATTCCTTTGAACTTAAGATTTGAATGTTAAGAATTGAACTTGAATTGGGATTAAATTCAAAGCTGGAGTTGAAATGAATTAAAAATTAAAATTGGTTCAATTTGAAATTTATTTGAATAAACTGGATAAATTGAAATGAAATTAAAGTTGAATAAGTAAATTCAAATGGAATTTGAATTGATTATAGAAAAGAAATTGGGGATAATTCAACTTGAATTGGGATTTGATCAATTTAATGGGAAATTGATTGGAAATGGAGATTGGGAGGATGTGACGCCCCACCTCTATACCCACGCTAGCCAAGAACACTACGGTGTAGTGCTGTCAACTAGCGCAGAGAATAAGGCTGTTGAGGAGCGACCATCCATGTAATTGCCTTGTGCGAGCGCCGATATGTCAGACAATAAAAGATGCATTTCATTTTTAGAGGAAACCCGACATACCGATTCTCACTCAAAGCTACTACACAGTGGCTATAATAGTTTAGGACAATAGATATAAAAATAACACAGATAACATAAATGCGGAATAAAGATGGAACGAAAAGTCTCATATATACAATAACTGATATCAGTTACAATACATTTGACACAATACAAATGATACAACTACAACTGTCGACTCAAGAAGTTATATATACAAGTACATTATCGACTAATATACATGAATACATTATCATCTTAAAACAGACACACTGACTACTACAACAAGACGAAGACCACTTCAACTGATATAAAAAGTCTTCATAGCTCTAGCAGCAACCCAAAGCTAAAAATCTACAACCTGTAAATACTCGGTCTGACCCGAGTATTACATTCAAAAGAAAATAATACTCGGATCAGTCTAATTCAAACCAGTTTATTAGTGCATATAGGCAGTAATAATTTAAATAGACGACAGTCACAATAATTCCCGTCTATCCGATTCTTTAAACAAAGAAACCGGATAACGGTCAATATAACACTTAACAGTGTTTAACAAAAAATCAGCAGATTTAAATCATCAACAGAGATAAATAAACAATTTATCAAATCGACTAAATCAATGTAAAACAATCGATTCTGAGTGGCTGCAGTGCACGCACGCGTGCACTGCCTCGCCACTATCGCAAGAGATACGCAAAGGCTCAGTGAAAGTCACAAATGATCACCAGGTCAAACCCCGAAATCGGGTTCAACACAAGTGATTCAAAAAGCAAATCCCAACAGGGGGAAAAACTGCAAAACACGAGCAACTGCAGATGTAAGCGAATACGAAGCAACCACCACGATGAAGCTACAGTAGCAAACAGTTGCAAAGACAAGGGCAGAATGCAACTACAAAGAAGACGGTGGCAACAGGTAGAAGATGATGCAGTGAAGCATGTACAAGGGCAGTACATATGAACATCATAGCAAGTGCAACAGGTAGCAGATGATGCAGTGAAGCATGTACAAGGGCAGTACATATGAACATCATAGCAAGTGCAACAGGTAGCAGATGATGCAGTGAAGCCAATAGGGCAAATAATGAAGAAGTATATAAGTGCAGATACAACTATATGAACAGAGTAGTATGAAGGTGAGGGCACCATAGATATGGCACCACAGCACACACTATTTACAATAGAAAATGTTCAAATGTCTGTAAAATAAAATGCGAACCAAAGTTGCATTGAACAACATAAATGCCCAAGTGGCTGTGTGATAAAAATGCGAACAAAAGTGGCAGTAAACAACAAAATGAAACTAGATAGGCTATAAGTCAAGTGCCATCATATAAGACAGCAAACACATGAATGTGCAAAAGTGAACATACATCTGTATACATACATGAATGTATGTATACAAATGGTCAAAAGTATCAGAAGGCAATTGGACAACTACAAATTCAAGTAGTAGCAATAATGCAATCTAGAATGTCACAGCAACAAGGCAAATGCATGTACAAATTCAACAAGGCAAGTACAAACTGGACAACAACAAAAGCTACCAAGCAGGCATCTCAAGTGATCAAGTCTGTCACCATGATACTGCTATGGACAGTGCAATCAAAAAGCACATATATGCAGCAGCTAACTGGCATATGAACAAGTGAAACAATGACAGTTCAAATATGCAGGGAACAAGATGAAGCACTGCAATACAAGTATACGCAAGCCAACAGTGACCTCAACTACCGGAAATGAAGGTATAGGGTAATGCAAAGACTAGTGATGAACAAATGGTCAAAAGTATCAAGTCTGGACAATAAGAATGCAGACTCAACAAATATCACTCGTGAAAACAGGCAACAGACTCAAGAGTATATAAGTCCGGATGCACATGAGCAACAGGTCATATATGAATACAAACTCCAAGTGACAGTTCGAATCACAACGACAATTCGACCGCCGAGCATAGTACTGAACGGTGGATAGACAACTTCGAAGACAACATTCTCAGAAGCCAAAGTCAGAGAATGTCGACTTGAAGCGGGAAACAGAATTCACGTCAAGGACGAAAACAATAAGAATTGAAATCGAGTGACAAAACAAATTGTTTTCCAAAGTAACTGGTCGAGTTTAATTTACAAAAGATCAAATCTGGGCGACAGCCGAAATTACAAAGATGAAAATCAAACCCGTGGCAAGCTTTGAGTTCGAACTAGTACAGATCGAAGCCAGGTATGAATGAACAAATCAAAGTCAACAACATCCATACGAAATCGAACAAGGCCAGAAACCCAAACAAGCAAAGAAACGAACTATATCACAGTTATAAATCGCATAAAAATTTCAGAGAAACCAACAACATTCAACGAAGGGAATTGAATTAGAAGTGAGTGCTGAACACTCACCTTAGTCGAAGCGAAGACGAGCACGGCGAAGGCACAGACAAACTACAGAGCAGCGAACTTTCGATCGAGCTTCAATGTCGGCAGAAGCCCTAGTTTCGCGGCTGCCATTATTTCGAATTCACGAAAACCCTAAATCGCCAGGGGAAGGAAGATACGAGACCGCCATTTTTACTCGAATGATTTTTGGGCTTAGGGTTGAACGAAATGAAAAGGTAAAGGAAACGGTGATTTTTATTTATCACGGCAAGAGGATCAAACATGGGCCGAAACAAGTTTCAAAGCCCAAACTATTTTAACAAAATTTTCAAAAGAACTTCAAATTGATTTTTAAATTTCAATAGCAATTTTAAACGTCTAATATCGAAAATCGATTGATGCAAAATACTGGGTTGTTATAGAGGATGAACAGTTTGACTCTGAACTATTTTCAAAATAAATTGTTTAAATATATTTTTCCAAACTATTTACTATACAATCTTTCTTCTTAAAGCCAAACTATCTTATACTTATTTTGCAATTATTTTTGGAGCTGCTTAACTATTTTACAACCGTTTTTATAAATTAATTACTAACTTTCAACTACTTTATAACTAATTACTATTTTACAACTATTTGGCAATTATTTAAAATTTCTATAACTATTTGACTATTTTCCAACTATTTTACAACTACTTAACTATTTTACAGCTATTTTACAAACTAATAATTATTTTTCAACTACTTATCTATTTTTGAATTTTTCAGGCTATTTTCTAAATTTAAGCTGGATAGAGTTCAAACTGTTTATGATTAAATGAGGATTTAAGAAATTGTGAGTAAGTGAATGAAAATCAAAGTGAATGTGAATAGAAGGAGAAATTAATCTAGCTAATAATCAATGGGGATAGATATGTAGGATGTACGTATATTATTCTATTTGCATAGTGATTTGATCTAGATTTAGGCACAGAATTTCGAGATAGTACATCGATCCGAGTTGGGATTTTTCACTCGATTTTCGATGGCGAACCTGGATATGGATTGTTCTGGATATTCTCTATCATAGTTAAGACTATGCAAGGAGAATGACGGTTTTTGGTCAAGAAACCAGATCTGAGTCCGCATTAGGAAGTCGGGTGGACGATACTAGTTCGGAAGTGAAATTGTGTGATCGAGTGAGCGATCAGATTGATATAGTGTACGGATGATATGTGTACATCGTACAAGTTTGAATGAAATTGATATTGAAAATTTGTGGATAAGAACTGTAAAATGGTTTTTGAAATGAAAAGCAATATGGTTAATAACTTTATAAAAGATTTATCAAATTTGAAAATTTGATTTGGAATAAAATAAAGTTATATATCCTTATTATATAAGATAAATCTTCCCTTGTTGAATCTATTGCCAGAAGAAAAGGGTTTTGAATAAAAGAGGTTTTATACAAATTTAAAATGATCCAAAGATTTTCAAAGTTATATATATATATATATATAAAGGATCTTATGAGAATGATTTTGGAAAAGGTTTTGGGAACCTATAGACTTTGGAAAGGCTTTTGATTTTTGAGAAAAATCAGTTTCGGGAATTTGGAAAGCCAAGTTTGGAACTATCGATTTGGGATATCGATTTTGTGTAAAGGAGATTTTGATATAAATCATAGAGGGTATGATTTGAAGATACTATAAGTGTATAGTATAAAGTGTTTTGAGAATGGCTTTGGGGAAAAAGGCGCTCCCTTGAAATGAACTTCTCAGGAGTGCCACAGGGTGGTACTGCCTTGAACCCTAAGGGGGGGGGTTCTAAAGTTGATCCTGTGAGGAGTCCGGACAAACTAGTTCCTGAGGATTGTTGGGTAGCGAAAGTCGAGAGCGCTGATGCCTACAAGGAAATTTGGGTTATGCTATGACGACAGTGTAACTCGATGTCGTTGCGATCTATTGTGTGGACCATAGTGAAAATCGTGTGGAGGATGAGTGCTAATAGTCTACACTTGATTTTGCCAAGACGACAACGTAACATCGGTAGACTGCGATCTATGGTCGAGTGGAGGAGTTTCATTCTTTTGGCAGTGAAATTCGAGGGCGCTGATGCCTACAGTTATATGGGTTTTTGCTGTGATGGCAACGTAAAGCCCGGGTATAACTGCGATCTGTAGCGGGTTCCATGGTGTAATCGAGGGGCGCAGAGTGCCTACAGTTACCTATGGATTTTGCCGGGATGGCAACGAACCATCGGGTTAACTATGACCATGGATGGGGGTGATGATTTCTAGAGCATTCTCACCAAAAATATTTTCTCTATTTTCAAAACTATTTCTATATTTTCAATAAAATTATTTTCCAAGTATTTTCATTGGATCTTGAAAACGGGTTTACCAAGTACTTATAGATTTTCAGTCTTATGCCTGATCAACGTATGACCGAATTTCTGTGAGAACAAGAATGGACTGGTTGAAACATCGAGTTATAAAAAAAATTGTAAAAATTATTTTAGTAATATTATATAGACTTTAAAAAGTGTTTTAAAAATGATCAAAGGAAATTTATCTGATCTTAAGCATTTTAATGATTCTGGCTTCGTTCCTTTTCGAGGATGAAAAGATTCTAAGGGGGGAGGAATATGATAACCCGGATTTTGGAATATCTGTTAATTGATAATTAACTGGGTTAATTAATAGAAATACTGATAAATCAGGGAATAAATATTTATATCTAGATAAATATTTATTTGATAATCTATTGGTATAATCATTTAATTGGAAAAATTATTATTTTCAAACAAATTGAATTTGTGTTTGTTTAAATGTATATATTTGGGTCGATTTTAAATTGGATTTTTAAATTGAATTTGAATTTGAATTTGGATTAGAATATTGAAATTCAAAAGATAGAGATATATCTTAAATATATTTTGGATTTGAGAATATATTATATTTAGAATATAGATTGTTTTATATTATTTTCTTTTTAAAGGAATTTATTTATATATGTATTTATTAATTAGGAAATTAATTATAAAAAGCTTTTTAAAACATTTAAAAATTTATTATTGCATGCAAGTTACATGTGTTAAGATTTAAATCTCTCTAAATAACATGTGTAATTAGATTAACAAGCCTAAATGACAAATGTTTATTTTTTTACAAGTGTCACTTATTATTTAATTTTCTTTTATATTTTTCATAAATCCTAATTTAGTCTATATATACATCTTTCCCTTTTTTCTTCAATTCTTTTCCTATTCTTCATTTTCATTACAAAGAAAACTCAAATCTATTAATTAACATTCCTCAACTAGATAAAAACTCAAACCCTGTAAAACAAATCACCAATTCAAAACAAAACCTATAACACTAGAACCAGTAAACAAATCAAAGGAAGTAACCAACTATCAATCATCTTTACAATTTGAAACCTGAAGCTAAGAAAATTCAAAAAAGGATTCAACAACATCAGATTCAAGCGAGGATTTAAATCATGTGACAAGATCAATTTCCAGTTTTTAGAACATTTCCAGATTTCAAAATAAGGTTCTGTCTTCAAAGAACAGGTGAGTAAACTAAAGCTTTAAACAGTTTAAACTTGGTGCATGTAGTAAATTCTTTAAGTAAGATTGTGATAAATGTTTGCATAATGATTGCATGATTATTTTAAGATGAATGCATGTATATATGTATATAGCTATTTTTGTGCATGTCCGTGCTTTAGTGCTTTTGCTATGTTCTTCATTTCCAGGTTGTAAATAGAATTCGAAAAAATTAACTGCTCTTCATCTGATCCTCTTTAGACTTCAATATATAAACAAAATTTGTTTGTTGTAACAAGATATCAATTTTAAATATTTTCAAGTTCAATTTGAAGTTAGTTTTAAAATAAAAGGAGAAAAATAGTGAAACTTAAATTATATTGAAATCTCGATATAAATAATTGGATGATTCATGAATATAGTCGGTTGTGTTTTCAAAATCTATGATTTTTAGAAAAAGAATCATGATTTTTAAGCTTTTAAATCAAGAGGAATCGATTGTTGAACGGGTTTGGTGTTTTGAGGCTTTTCTGGTGATCGGTGAGGCTTGGGATCTCGGGATCGCTACTGGAGATAGCGAGGGAGTAGGCGAGGAAAAATGCTCATTGGATTTTACGATCACCATGGCGGTGGCGCGGTGACGATATAGGGTTTAGCTCAGGTTTTGTTCGTGGTCAAACTTCGAACTTCTGTATCATCATCGATGTATCGAGTTGGGTCAGAGGTAGGGGAATCGAAGCAAGGAACTCTGGCGAGGGTCTGGACAAAGTGGCGAAGCTCCAGATCATCGGAGGTGGCGAAGCATGGAGGCTTTAGATGATCGGGTTGTTCCAAGGGAGGGTTGAGGTTGCTCGAAATTCGAATTCGTGCTCGATCCAGGATTTGGGTGGTCGGGATCGGAATGGTAAATTGAAGTCGACTTGTCGACGGTGGTCTTGGAGGCCGGAACTTCGCCGTGGATGGGTGCAGGTGCACAACATATCAGGGGTATCAATTTTTTTTGAGAAGAAGTAGGAGATGAGGTCTCGGGTTGGACTCGGGAAAGTGAAGGCTTGGCTCGAGATTATACTCGAGTGTTTAGCAGGTTCAAAGGAAGTAGGAAGAAGAAGGGTGTCGGGGAAAGATGGAGTGTAGCTCGAGATTTTGATCGGGATTTTTGGGTTGAGCACGAGTAACTCTGGTTTGTCTCGAGTTAAATGTAGGGTGTTAACAAGTTTTTAAGTTAAACATAATCAAATTTTAATTAATTAAGGCCTTGGGTAATTAAAGATTTATTAATTAATGAAGGTAATTAAAGAGTAATTAATTAATTAATAAATTAGTAATGGAAGGTCAATCAATGTAATTAATTAAGGTTGGGAATAATTAGGGATAATTAATTAGTGAAATTAGTTAAAAGTTAATCACTTAATGTAATTAATAAGGGTTAATTAATTAATAATCAAAAGATAATTACTTAGAGTAAGTAATTAATGGATAGTTAATGAATGTAAATTAATTTAAGAATCATTAACTAGAGGTTAAGGAATAATTAATTTATGTAATTAATTTGAGATAATTAATTAATTAATTAAGGATAATCACTTAAAGTAATTGATTAAGTATAATTACTTAGAGTAAGTAATTAATGGATAATTACTGAATGTAATTAATTAAGTAATTAGAGGATAATTAATTTATGTAAGCAATTAAAGGTTAATTAATTAATGTGAATAATTAAAGGATGACTAATTAATTAATTAAATAATAATGATTGGTTTATAATTAATTAATGTTAATCAAGCAGGATATAAAAGTAATTAATTAAATTTATTTGATGATTAAATTTAATTAATTAGAAATGGTGATAAATTGGTCTTACTTATGGATAATGGAATTGTATTGAATGATTGGATTAATATCTAGTTGATAATTTACGATGTATTGTGATATGATATGTTTGGATTGAAATAGGATAATGTGGGTTAGCCATCGATGATGAATTGCTGTGTAAGTGTGACATCCTGTTTGTTTTAATTAATCGTATTCACTTAAACAACTTGGATTAAAGATGATATTGGATTCGAAGAGACCGGGGTCGGGTATCAGCAAGTACCCGAAACCACTTCAATTTGTAATTTACAGTAACTCTTTATAGTTTGGTTAGAAGTAAACAGGCTGGAATGAAATAAGTTAAGTATCATGGATATTTAAATTGGTAATGATTCTTGGATATTATTTTGAGATTAATGATTGACTTAAATAAGATTAGAACTCGTAGAAAAGTACGAGTTACCCTGGTAATTCACTTAAGTTATATAGCTTGGTATTTCATATTATTGGTTTACTCACGCTGGTTTCCAGCCTGACTCGGGTGTTACTTTATTGTAATGCTCGGGTCAGACCGAGTATTACAGCTTTCTAGGTAAGGACGTTCTGGAGCTCAGGAGGCGAGTTGGATGGCAGGAACGTATGGAGTGTAATCCGCTGTGATATATTATGGTTATTTGGGACATGTTGATTGTATCTGTCCAGTGTTGTGTATATGTGTAACTCTGATATATTAAAGTGTAATTTGATAAGTACAGTTCTTCATTTGTATAACTTCTATTTTATATGATTTTATATTTTGATCCGCTGCGAATATGAGAATTCTGTGGTTTGGTGTTTCTGTTTTCTTCTTCTTCTATCTCTTTCTTCTTTTCCCTAACTATCTAGAATTTTCGGGATCGAAAATTTCGGGTCGTTACACAATGGCAGCTTGCTACTGGTCCTTAGGGTGATTTCAAAATGGATGTAGTAGAAGTAGTGCCTTCGGTTTGTCCTTATCCTGGACAACTTGTATTGATGAATGCTGGCACTACATTACCGCCTGGATGGCACTGTTAGCATTCCAAGTGGGATGTTATTCAAAAGGTAAGCATAGCCTCAAGCCTCATCAACCGAGAATGACTAAAATCAAGGGAGATGGGGTAGGGCTAAGTGGGCCGCTCCCATTAGGGTGTGTCATCACCTTTCTAGATACATCTACATATTTATGGATTGGTTGTGCATGAGATCTCAATAAAAAGGGTTGTAAAGCAACTAAGGTGATGACATTTTCGGTACTATCCAGTAAGGGGTAGGCCGGTCTTGTGTTGGCAGGGGATCTCGTTGAGGTCCTCGGTACATTTTCTAGACATGTACCGTAATAGGTGGTTCACCGGTGCCTTGTCATAGTATGGAATCCAATCTCTAATACGTGCCTTTACGGTTTTGGTTGTTGAGCCTAGTGTGCTGGAATTTAATAATGGTAACAATTTCGGCTATTTTCATATATTTATTTTGAACGCTTAGACATTATTGTAATATCACTAGATTTTCTTCAAAAGTGTTTTGGTTATCGTAAGGTAAAAACCCATCTGTGTTTATGTGTGGCATGGTCTTACGAGATTCCTTTGATTTTAAAAGGGTTTTAAACATAATAATTCAGTTGTTTGAGTTTACTCACACCAGACTCATGTCTGACCCAGTTTTATTTTCTTTTCCTAGAACTCTTGGGTGCTCAAATTTTTATGGGTAGCCAAGTAGTTCAGGTTTCCCACGAATGCATCTTGGAGGAGCTTGGAGCAGGAGGCTTCCTCGATAGCTAGTTATTATCTTGTTTCCGCTGTATTATATGTATCTTATATTAGTTAGGGAGGGGCAGTCTGTTATAACTGTCCTAGGGTAGAATTTTTATTAGTATGACTCGGATGTATCATTTTTGAAATGGCTTTGTAAACTATTATGTTGATTAATATATATTATTCCATTGTGTTGTGAGATTCTGTGATTGTTTAGTTTCTTCTTATCTTCTATCTTCTTTCTTTTCCACTAACGGTCGGTCTTTCTGGCACTTGAATGCTCGACACACAATAAAGTGGACATATTAGTGTCAATTTTCGAGGGTCGAAAACCGCCGTTCGTTACATTTGGTAACATAGCACAAGGTTAAGCGAGAACCTTGGCCCCGGTGGGGTAAACTCATTTGAGATCGGCTAAGCGAGACCCTAGAATGAGTATGAGTGTATTATATGTAAGAGCGCGTATTTGTTAGTGATATAAAAATGTTTTATATTGTGTTGATTGATATGTTGAGTGGCTTATGGATTCTGGTCAATATGAGTAGCTAACATTATTGATAGAGATCTCTAAACACTTGAACTGGGCCATCCGACTCAGTATTATTTTGAAATTGGGTAACTGAAATAATTTTACCCAGAGTATATTTTATATATAAAGAATAATTTTCAAAATAGTATAGTATTTTGAGATGTTGTTTGCTAGGAGATAATAATATTTTATTACCATCATTTAAGGTTCGTTTAGTCATGCTCGTCCAGTCTAAGCATTGCTATTATTAGTGTGTATAGGTAGCTTCCCTTTTTAAGATTTGGGTTGGGTATATAGGAATATGGGAAACATTGAAGCGAACACCTTGTGAATTAAGTTTCACAATTTGACCTTAAGGCGTGCTATGTGTTAATATTGAATTAAAATTTAATTTAATAAGAGTTGTTTTTTTAAAGTTAGAAAATTTTGGAATAATATTTGGAAGAAGATTTTATAAAAGTTTATTCATAAAATGAATTTATAAGAAGGCGTCTTTTAATAAAAAAGAATTTAAGTTGAAACTTGAGGACTAATATCCCGAGACTTTTGAAAAATGGTTTTCAAGGATTGAAAAAATAAAGTATTATTTGAAAATATTTTTGGTTCAAGTATAAGATTTTGGAAATGAAAAGGTTAAGTATGTGTTCTTTGGATTAGTTGAGAAAATTAAGTCTTGATTGTTTTGTGATGATCTGAATAATCTTCTAAGTGAGGATCGGATGCTTGCCTAGGCGAACGATGTGGGGTACACTAAGTAAATTATTCTCTTTATCATTGTACAATCAAAACAAGTTCAAACCCCGAACGAAACCAAAGCGAGTTGGTGATAAATGTTTTGTTGGAAAATGTAAAGCATTGCTTCAAAAAATGGGATTTTGAAATAAAAGAGATATTTTTAAGTTAACTAGTTCGAGTGGCTCGAAAATAACTTAAAATTTGGGAAGGGATGCTTTCGGATGGTAACCACTTCTCTTGAGTATTACCCTTCTTAGTAAGGGAGTGTATGGTACTATTTGGTAGTACCCGGTTTCTTTGTATCATTTTGGATTTACTCGGGCTATATGTATATATTTTCTATGATTAATATATAAAAGTTTCATATCAAAAAGTTTTTGAAATAAGACTGGGTATTTGGCTCTTGAGTTTTCTTAGAAAAATAAATGCAAAATGGAATAGATGAATCAAATAATTGTATATACTCTTAGGATGTAGTAGAGTATTATACAAGTTGAACCTAAATCAGTTTTTGAGATGTTTTCATAAATATTTTAGTTGAATGGAATTGGCATTAGAGAGAACCAATTAAGTAAGCGCATAGGTTGGACGTAGATTATTTCTCTTTTCATATATTTTTTATCTAAGATTCGAGTATATGGCTTTGAGGTATTTACACCATTCCAAATAAGTCTCAATTACTCGATTTTTGATGGCAAGCACTTGATCAGGATTTTTGGTATGGGACCAGTGTTTTCTATCATAGTTATAGCTATGTAAGGAGAACAGAGGTTATAAATCAAGGAGCCTGATCATAGTCCGTAATAGAAATTCGGGTGAGCGATACTAGTTCGGAAGTGAAGTTATGTATGCAATAGTGATCAAATCATATTTTTGTATAAGAATGACCTATGTACATCATATGAACTGATATATGGTGTTAAGTGTTTTCTGGGTTAGGTTGAGGTGTAATTACAGGGACGAAATTCTTTTAAGGGGGGAATAATGTAACGATCCGGAATTTCACTGTTTTGATTTATGGATATTTAATTAATTTTAAATATTCAAATATATAGGTTTTATAATGAAAATAAAACTCTTTTAAATAATAAATAATGATGGTGTGTTAGTTTTAAATTTTGGTTTACAAAAATAATTAGTTCGAAGAAAAATCGAAAATGTGAACGGAATTCATTTTCTGAATTTTCGACTTTTCACCGGATAAAAGTTATCGAAAACATTGTGAATTCTTTAGCATAAGTATACATATTTGTAGATAAGTCAACATATACATGTTTATGTGTATTAGTGTATGTATATATGTATTTACACCTAAGTACAGTAAGTTTAAAATAAAAATGAAAAAAAGTCACCTCATAGGGGACATTAAGTACAAAAAGGTACACCTAACATGTTTAAACATGTCTTAGACATGTTGGCTTTGTTGGAAAGGATGGTGCGATGCTTTGGGGGCTAGTGTGGGTGTGAGGTAAAGGCTTGGTGAGGTGGAAATATGGTAGTAGAGGGTATATGGCAAGGGTAGATAGGTAATTTCTTATTTCTTTTACTTATAAATAGCCTTCCATTTCCTCAATCTTTCCTCCTCTTTCTTTGGCCATATCTTCCTCATTTCTGATTCGAATGGAGATTTTATTTTTTTCGAACCATGTCAAATTTTGGGGGCTACGACTTTTATTTAGATCGGGTTTTCAAATTTTGGGACTAGCTATGTCAATATATCGTTTATTTGCAAAGTGTTTTTGGACTCAGAGATCCAAGTCCGAAAATGGTCCTTCTTATTTCGACCGTATCTTCTTCAAAAATAACTGAAATTGAGTGTTTCTTTATTTCATATTATAGAGAAAATAATTTCCTAAAACTTTTATTTTTATGACTTTTCCAAAATCCGAGAATTACATGTCCAAAAATCGAGGGGATGTTGACCTATTTTCGAGTGGATTTTGTAGTTTTCCAAGCTTTCCGAATTCCAAAATATATCAAGTTTTCAAAGGATTTTTGGTGAGTAAATTCTTTAACTTTTAGAAAAGTTTTACCTTTATATGTATTTAATATTGGATGGTAAAATAAGTTGGTTGTTTGGTCGGAATATTATATGGTTTAAATATATGTATATGTTGGTAGTTGTGGTTTAGATATTGACTTGTGAATTGAAAGCTAAAGCGTTGTGTTTCATTATAAGATGTGATCTTTGGGTTTGTGCTATGATGGAGATATGTTTATGTATGTTTAGGCATGTGCATGTGACGTCATGCTAAGGAAGTGGACACTTTGATATGGTATTGACTATTGGATTTCTTTGTAGGAAAAACTAGTGTTTATTTTAAAGGAAATTGAAAATCATTACAAAGATTTCAACTTGTTTTCTTGTGCAAACCCTTATGCTATGTTTATGATAAGTTGGTAAGTATTAAGTGTTGAGGTTTCAATGAGGAAAGTCAAAACATTTTCAAGTTATGGTGTCCATAGCGATAGCCGCTATGGATGCAGTTTCGCTTTAAAAATCCAAAATTTTCAAATTTAAGTTATCATACTTGAAATTATTTGTAAATGTTTTATAAACTTAATAATGATGTTTAAAAAAAAGTTAATTAAGGTTTTATTAATTAATAATTAATTAATTTTTTTTTGATAATCAATAATTAATTAAGTATTAAAAAAGGTTTGTTAATTCTAATTAATTAGGGATTGGCTACTAATTAATTATCTTTTAAAGGTAAGATTAAATTTTAATTAATTATTAATTGAGTAAGTTTAATTTTAATTTATTATGAGTTAAGTAAATGATTTATTTTTATTTAATTATTAATTAAATATAAGGTTATTTATTTATTTAAGTGTTTAATTATTTTTAATTACAAATTAATTAAGATAATTTAAAATAAATTATTTATCTAAGGTTTAATTTATTATTTAAGTTTTAATTAAAGATTATTTTATTAATTAATTAGGTTAAATTAATATCTAATTATTAAAAGGAAAATAGGCACAAGGACAAACTTAGAAAAAAATTTAGGCTGAAGGACAACAAGTTTGTTTTTTAGACTAAAGGACAATGCTAGTTATAACTAGCATTTTGTATAGTATGAAACTGAACATAATGCTAGATATAACTAGCATTTTGTGTAGAGTAAAAGTTGAATATAATGCTAATTATAACTAGCATTTGTTCTTCAGCCTAAAAATGAAACTCGTTGTCCTTCAACCTAATTTTTTTTCAAAGTTTGTCTTTTTCCCTAATTCCCTCAATTATTAATGGAGGTTTAAATTATTATTGAATAATTAATAAAGGATTAATTAATATTTAATTATTTATTTAATAATTAATTATCGTTTTTTATTTATTAAAGGTTTAATTATTTATTAATTTATAATTAAATTAAGTTCAAATTTAATAAAGTTTAATTATGATTAAATAAAGAGTTTAACTTGTAATTAATCATTTTAAAAGTGACTTTTAATTTTTAAATCCTTTGTTTCGAGAATCAAATTGTTTAAAGGTACTTCTTTTTCAAAGATGGTTTTGAACACAAGGGATTCAAATGTCGATACCATTAAGTAGACAAATGACCTTGAATGAGTTATGATGTGATTGTTTGTGTTTGTGTAGATAACTATTAGCAGAATAAAACCCCGTTCTACTATAAATTGATTGCTTGATTGTGTGGACATTTGATAGCAGAATAAATCCCCGTTCTGCTATAAATTGATCGAATTGTTTGGAAATCTATTTAGCAGGACAAACCACAATCTTGCTATTATGTTATTTGAATAGGTTTATACTGGTTAGTTTATATTGACATGTTATTTCCTGATTTGGATATGAAGTGTATTTACATATATGTTGACTTAGGTAAATAAATTGTTGAATGACTTGAAAATAAAATTGAAATTAAATGGCAACTTAAATTAGTACCATTGGGATTGCTAAGTCTCTTTTTAAATTTATAAAGCGTGTGTCTGAATTAACTTAAATTCTTTAATCAATTTGGGGTTTGAAACTTTATAAATGAATTTCAAGTTATATAATTATTCTATAAAAGTATTTATAAATAATAACTTGTTTATATAAAGGGTTTTACTAAATAAAAGGATTTATTTAAAGAGATTTTAAAATAAGATTTTGTAAATGATATTTTGTAATGTCAAAGATATTTTATAAAGGAAATTTTATAAAGAGTTTTATACATGGAAAGAAATTATATAAATAATTTTAGAGATTTTAAAAAGAAGTTTAAATCTAGTTTGAAGATTTATAAGGAGGTTTGAAATATGAAGTGAACTTATAAAAAAAATTATAAGGGATAAGTGAATGGGTTTTATAGTAAGTGATGTTTTGAAAAGGGAATTTCTTGGCCATTTAATATGGAATTTGAGAAGAGGGAATTTCCCAAATGTTTTTGGTAAAAACAAGGGCCCGTTTGGTTTCATTTTGTATTTTGAGTTTTGTGTTTTCAACTTGCACTAAGAAACATGAAGAAACAAGAGAGAAGATTTATAATTCTTAGCCGTTGCGACGACCAACGAACAACGAAGTAGTTGTATTGTTCCCCGTGCTTTTCTTATCTCTCGAAACACGAAAAACAAAATAAACTTGTTTTCTATTTTACATGTTAATTTCATTTTTCAAAATCGTTTGTTTTTCAACAATGCATACAACGGACGCGCTTTTGTATAGACGAAAACACAAAACTAAAAACGACAAGCCAAATGGGGCCTTATATTTTTGAGATAAGTAAAAATGTTTTCCAATATAAAAGGGATGTAAAGGGTTTTGGGAAAAGTGTTTTAAAAAGGGCTTTTGATTAAGTCTTGCAAAGTGTTTTAATTAATTAAAGATTAATTAATAAAGGCTTGGTACATCCCATATGGAATCAAATCAATGTTGAATGATTGTTTATTTGATGGTAAAATTACCGACTATCAAATCTGGACCTAAACGAAACTTTGCAAATAACTAGGAGAAATACGTGGGTTATATGGCACAGTCATCATCAATGATGTTATACTGTGCGTATAAATCTCGTTTCGTTCTTCTAGAATAAATGATAAGAAAATCCGTCCACAAACGGTTTGGAGGTGAACTCCGCCCTTATCTTTTATCTACTTATTTCTTAAAGAACCGGGGTTGAGTTTACTGGGAACTATCGAAAGTTGTTTCGAAGAGACCAAGATCAGATCTATTATCCGAAAACCACTTCGATTCAACTCAAGCAGTTCGAACTGAAGACATCTTAAAGAATATGGAATCTAAGATGGAGCATTGAAGTGCAAGGGTTGCTTGCTACTAGTCCTGAGGGTGATTCCAAAATGGATGTAGTAGAAGTAGTGCCTTCGGTTTGTCCTTATCCTGGACAACTTGTATGGATGAATGCTGGCACTGCATTACTGCCTAGAAGGCAGTGTTTACATTCTAAGTGGGATAGCTATTCAAAAGGTAAGCATAGACTCAAGCCTCATCAATCGGGAATGACTAAAATCAAGAGAGATGCAGCAAGGCTAAGTGGGTCGCTCCCATTAGGGTGTGTCATCACCTTTCTAGATACATCTACATATTTATGGATTGGTTATGCATGAGATCTCAATAAAAAGGTTGCAAAGCAACTGGGGTGATGACATATTCAGTACTATCCAGTAAGGGGTTTGCTGGTTTTGTAGTGGCAGGGGATCCCAGTGAGGTCCTCAGTACATTTTCTAGACGTGTACCATGATAGGTGGTTCCCCGGTGCCTTGTCATAGTATGGAGTTCAATCTCCAATATGTGCCTATACGGTTTTGGTTGTAGAGCCCAGTATGCTGAATTTAATAATGGTAACAATTTCTGCTATTTTCATATATTTATTTTGAACGCTTAAACATTATTATAATATCACTAGATTTTCTATAAAAATTGTTTTGGTCATCGTAAGGTAAAAATCTGTCCATGTTTATGTGCAGCGTAGTCTTACGAGATACCTTTGATTTCAAAAGGGTTTTAAACATAATAATTCAGTTGTTTGAGTTTACTCACACCAGACCCATGTTTGACCCAGAGTTTTCTTTTCTTTTCCTAAAACTCTTGGATGCTCAAATTTTTATGGGCAGCTAAGTAGTTCAGGTTTCCCATGGATGCATCTTGGAGGAGCTTGGAGCATGAGGCTTCATCGATAGCAAGTTATTATCTTGTTTCCGCTGTATTATATGTATCTTGTATCAGTTAGGGAGGGACAGGATGTTATAACTTTCCTAGGGTAGAATTTGTCTTAGTATGACTCTGATGTATCATTTTTGAAATGACTTTGTAAAGTATTATGTTGATTAATATATGTTATTCCGTTGCATTGTGAGATTTTGTGATTGTTTAGTTTCTTCTTATCTTCTATCTTCTTTCTTTCCACTAACGATCGGTCTTTCCAGCACTTGAATGCTCGGCATGCAATACAGTGGACGTAGTAATGTCGATTTTCGAAGGTCAAAACTCCCGTTCGTTACATAAAATTGTTTAAATTTATAAAGGTTATGAATAATTTTAAAAATTACAAATTTAGAAGTTGTTTTAAATTTGTATTCATAAAAGTTATAAATATATTTAAAATTGTTTTAAAATAAAATTAAAATTTATAAGGGTTACGGATATAATTTAAAAATGTTCTAAAATTATATTCATTTTGCTTTTGCATTGTTAATGAAAATGAACTCCCAAATCTGAATGATTACCCTCCGTATCCTATGTATCGCACCTTCATTTTGCTTTAACCATAATCAAGTGATACTTTTAATTATAATCGGGTAGTTCTGGTTGATTGGTGATATAGGTAGACAAAATCTTTGCGTATTTAATCAAGTAATATTTTTTTCTTTTTTCATTGAAATTGTCTTATATTAAGCCATATTAGTGAAATTTACTCTTTTGCTATATACAAACATCTCTTAAAACATTGAAAGGTAAATTCATAAACCCTACTTCTTGCTTTAGTAAATTATTTTGGCGGGCTTAGGGAATTTTGACTTGTGTTGATCATTAGTACATTAATATCTATATTACTTAATTAATTTCAAAATGCTGAACAATATTTACCGCATTTACTTTGAATGTTGATGTGGAACTATGGAAAACCGGTATGATTTTGTTTTAGACATACATGTAGAAGAGAAGTACTATTATTTTCCTAAGATTCAATTTCATGAAATTTGTGGAAATGTTTATGATTAGATATTTAGAAAAGATGTTTTAGAATACATGGAAGGGATGACTTAAGGACACGGCAAAAGGTTTGTTGTGATGCAGAGCCGATGGCTTAGTTGGTCGGTCAGGATTCCTAGATCTATCAGATTTTATTGTGGGAATCTTGATATTGCATAGAAGTGATGCTTCCTTAATTCATTAGTAAAGGTACAATATATGGATTGTTATTAATTTTGAGATCCATCGCACTTTTTCCTTTGATGTTAATAATATTTATGGCCATCTTCAAGGCTAAATTCATCAAATAAGCTGATCGCTATCACTATTTCTCCGTGTAGTTTTTGACAGAGTTAAGGTTATTCCCTACAGATAATTATGTAATTTGATTATATAACTTAACCCTTATTGTGAATCATTTTCGAAATAAAATAAGCTTTTTGTTTTATTTTGCATTGTAAATATTATTATATTAGGATATAAATAATGTTATAAATACATTAAATATATACAAGTAGAAAATCTTTAGGATAAATATTTAATCAACTGTAGCCACAAATGTGTTTGTAACCATGAGTATTGATCGAATAAGATAAATATTTGTCCTTAAATATTTCTAGTCAAGATGTATCAAGAACAAGATATCAATATATCTAGTGAGCCTAGTGTACATAACGCTCTCTGTATGATGGACGGTGAATTACTCATGGCCGTTTGGAGCACCAAGGGGTTACATGAAGTTGTTTAGAAAAATTACAAAATGACTCACTGAGAGTCTTCTATATATAAGTTCAAAGTCAAATAGAAGATCTCACATGACGATGTTTACCATTCTTTGGGCTTGAGAATATTGTGAATCTTAAGTGTCTAAACTATATTTTGATTATGGTCAATCAAATGACAATGTTGATCATATTAAATCCATAGTGGTTTATACAATGAACCACTTAAAGTGAAACACTATTAAATATAGACTTCATCTCCTTCGAATAAAAGGTTAGTATCAACGTAATTAGTAATTACCGTAAAGTAAAAGTCTTTGGCCATTGCAAATTAGTTAACCGATAATTGTTATCGGACTGAACCATGGACATAGTGTTGGACTTCGCAATTAACTATGAATATTAATAGACTTTTGACCATTTATCGAGCTCTAGATATCTAAGTGATAAAGTGACGACGAAGAGAAAACATGCACAATATATCGTTGCTTAAGGGTGTTGCTTTAGTAGATAACAAATTAGATTTCACCTAGATAATCTATAAGAAATTGAACTCGTGTCAAACTACCGTGCTTTAACAAAGTCCGTAAAGGCTCTATTATTTAAAAAGTTTAAATCTTACCGATGGCTGAGTTCACACTTGGATGTCACACAACTGCAACTGTTAATTATCGACTGAAATTAATTTATTGTTAAAATTTACAAAAGTTATAAATTTTTATTATGGAGAAATGACTATAATGGTTGTATTAAATAATTTATTATTATTATTTATAATTATTAGAGGGCCCAAAATTAATTAATAAAAATATATAAATGTTATATATTTATTTAATTACTTTTTGGACTAATATATATATATATATATATATATATATATATCTGTGTGTGTGAGATTTTGGTAGCCGAATTTTTTAAATTATTTTAATATAAGGGAGGCCAAAAAGAATGTGGATATGGATTAATTAAATGAGTTTAATTCATTAAGTGAGATAAGATCTCATTTATAATAAGCTGTACACTAAATGATGGATCTGGAAAAGATATTTACATAGCCCATTAACATTCCATAAATAGATCTATATGCCTTCATTTTCAAAAAACAGAAATTCATCCTTTTTATAGAAATAAATTGCATATTAATTTTGGACTTTGAAACTACCATTGAGTTAGAGATAAGATCTCCTACATGTGAAGCTGGTAGTCAAGGTGTTTCAATCGACTAGATTATCGAGCAAAAATTTCTAATTGTGTCCAAAATCAATTTTAAATGTTTTAAATAAATTTATTTTTGAAATTTATTTTTAAAAAGATAAAAAGGTTTTTTTTCACCATTTTGTATCAACATGCATGTCATTAGTGTGCATACCATCACCTACGGCCAGTTTATCCATTTTGTTAGAGCATAACCCATCTCTATTTTCTCTAGTTGAACTTGCTGAAGTCTAAGCACCTGATCGAAGACAACTGCATCTTCATTAGCAAAAACAAACTAGATCAAATTGAAGGCCATGGTGAATTTGGGTTTTATGTAAAAACGATCGTATATAGAGGTAAAGACATCATCGAAGTTGGCTTAGTGCGAGGATTATAACAAAGATTGCGACAACATCTCACGTGGTTGGAATCGATGGTGAAATTCAAATGAAGATTTGACAAGTGACGGTTGGAGTTTCCAAGGAGGAAGAAAGGCAAATTTATCATTATGTCCCTGTTATTTTAAAATATATATTATAACCATTAAAACTTTATACATTATTAACTCTCTTATACGAACTCTGTATTGCGTACACTTGCGGCTTTGGGTTCGTATTAAAATTCTAAACACGCTGATATTATTTAATTGTATATCATACACTTTAAGTATGACATTTTTATTTTATGTTGACAAACACACACACACACACACATATATATATATATGTATGTATGTATGTATGTATATCTATATACATATGTTATTAGGGTATTTATATATTACACTATTAATCAAAATATAACATATTAAGACAATATCCATTTTATCCAATTTAATATTTGAGTTAAGAAGAATTATAGTTATTTAAATTTATAACAATTTAATAAATACAGAATTTAAAATTTATATTAAAATTATTTAGTTAGTTATTATAATTCTAATATTAATTATAAAATAAAAAAATTATACACATATGATTGTATATAAACTATTATTTCATTATTAAATTGACCTTTTGATAAATAATATTTAATTTGACGATGAATATCATGTTAGAATTTTTATACAAATAAAACATTATAAATCATATTAATGGTAATAAATAATATAATTCAAATTAAATCATCCAACATAACATTAAATATGATTTAATATTATCGACATTATCCATGATAACCCCATAAAAGATTTAGCGCATAATGTATTAAAAGGATTTTTTTTGAAATTTGCCTTTTTCACCTCGTCGCTTGATGCATCTGATTAAACAATAGTATTAGAGCAAGTAGATGATGGGGGCTCTCATATTGAGATCTATAACGAAGCATTGACTCTTGCATGTCCTAGGTTAAGTAGTTGACAATTATGTGTGAATCAAGAGGCTACACGTATAACTAACATATGATGGATCTTGTTAGGTTACCCCAAATGAGTTTGGGCCGACTGATAATGATCCAAGAGATGACATAGCAATGGTATCAGAGTCCACATTGTATTTGTTTGAATAATATATAAAATTTCAATTTAAAATTAGTTTAAATTTAAATTAAAATTTATAAAGGTTATGAATACATTTAATAATTATTTTCAAATTTCAATTCATAAATGTTATAAAAAAATTAAAGTGGTTTTAAAATAAAATTAAAATTTGTAAGGGTTAGAATATAAGTTAAAAATGTTTAAAAATTTTATTCATAAGGGTTACAAATAAACAAATTTAAGATTGTTTAAATTTTAATTTATAAAACTTATAAATAAATAAATTTGAAATTGTTTTGAATTTCAAATTATAAAGTTATAATAAATAAATTCAAAATAATTAGTGTGATATCCCAGAATTTCTGGCAATATCAATTTAATAATCTGTGTTGAAATTAAATTGATTTGATCATTTTTGTTAATAAAATTTGAATTGATTTAATAATCTTCTTTTAAATAAATATTTAACTAATAATTTATCTTTTAAAAGCTAATAAATTGTTTTCTATTTATAATGTATATATATTTATATATATTGTAAATAGATAAGCTTTGTTTTAAATTTAATAAATAAAGGCATGTTTTCTAATTTTAATATTTTTGGTAATTTGGAAATTTGATTTAATTTAATATTAATTAAATAACCATATGATTTTAAAATACTCAAGTTAAAAGTTTATTTGTTTAAAATGATTTTAGCCTAAGTTTAAATTCAAAGAAGAAAGGTTTGTTTTAAAATATTGTTTAATAAATATGATATATTAATCCATTTAATGATAATAGGAATGTATAATCTCTTTTATAAATTATTTAAATGTGACAAATTATTTTCAAATAACATTATTTATGTATTGTTCTATATATAAATATAAATAGTTTTATTTTATTTTCTCTAAAAAGTAATTCATAAGCATAAAATAAAATATGAATATAAAGTAAATGTTTGATACTTAAGCTTTAAAAAGAAATAAACAATAAATAAATAAATATATATATAAAGAAATACAAGAAAGTAAGTATTTGTGTTAGAAAATAGAAATAAATATATGTAAGGTAAAATATATGTTTATGTAAGCACTTAAGTAAACACATCACCTAAATTCTAACCATATGTTAACTAACTATAGGAATTCTTGTAGATGCAAGGCTGTAAGACAAAGAAGGAAACATATTTATGTTTGTACAGGAAGTATAAAATAACTATGTACACTTGAAGAAAAAAATATATACAATGATATCTCAGTACATACGAAAGATAAAAGAGAAGTATATGTAGACATGGAGGACAACTTCATTTATTGCTATATCTCTAGTACACCAATATAGATCATATCAGCCTCCAAGAGTAGAAAATCTCTGACCAAAATTAATAAAATCTTGTACAAACAAATAATATCAACCTGTGCAAGCTCTTTCCCATATATCAATCTGTCTCATTTCATTTCGTTTACAAAATAAAACTTAGCATTCCAGTTTCTAAAGTTTCAAACAAGATCTGTAAAATCATTTTCAAAAGCCTGCCTGCATTTTTCTTCAAAAACCTGCTGCATTCATCTTCAACCTGGTATATCAAGCTTGCATACAAGCCTGAGATTTTCAAATGCCTGCATCTTTTCAAACTAAAGCAAGCTTTTAAACAACAAGCAGCTCAAGTTTTAAAGTTTCAAAAGCCTGTTTTCAAATTCAAGATGCTCTGTTCATTTCTGAAACAAGGTGAGTAACATCACTTTTATAAGTTTAAGTATTTGAATCTGTTGCATGATAATTGCTGTGTTAAGTATGTATTATGTGTGTGTATATCAGTAGATCTTCTGTGTAAATATGAATGGATATATGTGTGCATGTGTTGTCTCTGTATTACACTGTTTTTAGTTTCCAGTTTCAAGAATTGTTCAAACCCCATTATCACATGATCTAATCTATGTTAGTGTTTAAGATACAAACAAAAATTGTTTGTTTAGTCATGAATTAAAGTTTAAAAATTCATTTAAGTAAAAATAAATTTGGGAGTTGCTCTGTAAACCATAAGAACAGAAATGATTAAACTTTGTCAAAATTTCAAACATACAAATTTATAGTTTCAGGCTTAGGATCTGAACTCTCATCCAAAATCTTGATTTTTAAAAGTAAAATCACAATTTTTAATGTTAGAGTTAAGGAGCAGTTCTAGTTTGTTTAGATAGTGCATTTTGGGTTGTCTCTGGTGATCGACAGTCGCTGGAGGGTCGGGGTTTCGTCTGGAGGAGGAAGGATGTACGGTGAGGCTAGGAAAAATGGTTGGGGCCAGTAAAGATCGTCGTAGCGTCGACGGTGAAGAGATTTAGTTTATAACCCTAGTTTTGGTCGAGCTGGAAGATTTGATCACTTCTTTTTCTCTGGTGCATCGAGTTCAACAGAACTCTGGGGAAAGGTAGTTATGGCGTAGACGAAGACTTGGCCGGAGTTTCAGATGTGATGGTGGTCGGAGGATCGTGGGCGAGGCGATGACAGGTTTTGGTTGTGGTGTTCCTGGTTTCGTCCCAGGTCTGGATTGAACTCTCGACTTCGATTTCGAGTTAAGGTTGACGATCTGATGATCGAGATAGGGCGTATGGATGTTTTCTGATGTTAGGAGATCATCGGAGGTGATCAAGGAGGGACGGCGCCACCGTGCATGTGCACAGTGCAATTCCCTTGTTTTTGTGAAGTTGGTTTGAGCAGGAAGTTGTCTCGAGTAATTCTCGAGTCATTTAGGGTTTTTCTCGAAGTTCTGGGATGGTTGGCTCGAAGCATTTTAGGGGTGGCTCGAGTCATTTCTTCTGTACAGGTTTTAAAACCTATCAGTGGTTTTAAACTTTAAATGGATTTAAAAATTGGAAAGCAGATTTTAACAAAGTTTTAGATCAAGTTTAAGAATAGATTCAAATCAAATTTGAATCCTAGTTTGAAATTAAAATAAGTTTTATAAAATTTTAAATGTTTTAACAACTTTGAATATTAAAGTAAAATTTTAAATGTTTGAATTCAAAGGAATTTGGTTTAAACACTTTTAACATTTCTTTTATAAGATATAAGTATTCTTTAACATGAGATTTAAAAGGTTTTTAAATTGTTTAAACTTTGTTAAAGTTAAATTTGTATTCATTTTTAAATCTTAAATTTAAAATGAAATTTGAAATAAATTTGAAAGTAAATTGTTTTAAATGTTGTTAATGATAATTTAATCATTAATAAGAGTAAAGTTTTATCTTAAAATTAATTAGGATTTAATGATTTGGATTCATTAAATTATTAAGATAATTAAAATTGGATAATTAATTAATTTATTTAATTAATGATATGGATGATTAATTAAGTAATTAAAAGTTCTAAATTAATTAATTAAAGTTAAGACTAGTTATTTAAGGAATGATTAATTTGGAGTTAAAGATCCTTAATTTGACAAGATTAGATTTTAAATTAATTAATCAAGTAATTAAAGATTAATTAAGTTATAGTTAAAACTTAAATTAATTAAATAATTAGAGATTAATTAATTGGTAATTAAGAATTAATTAATTTGTAATTAATAATGATTTATCTAAAGTTTGATTATTTAAGAAAGAAATTAAGAATTGTTAATAGTTAATGAATGTCATTAACTTAAGATTATTTAATAATTAATAAATGTGATTAGTTTTAATAATTTATTAGATTAATTAATTAAAGATAATCAATTGTGAAATTGGTTAAGTATAATTTAATTAATGAAGTAATTAAAGGAATTAATTACTTAAGGTAATTAATTAGATAAATTTGATTAGTTTAAGTTAATTAATTAAGTTTAATTAATTTAAGAAAATCATTGAATGATTTGATAAGTAATTACTTAATGTAATAAACGAAGTATAATTACGTAGTGAAGTAATTAATGGAAATTACTGTATGTAATTGATTGAAGATGATTTAAATATGGAAGTAATTTGGATTAAATTACTTTGTGAAATTAATCAAGGGATTAATTAAGATAATTAATTAAGGAGTAATTAATTTATTTAAATGAAGTAATTAAGGGTAGTTAATTACTGAATGGGATTAATCAAGACTGATTAATAAATGTGGTTTAATTAAAGATTAATTACTTAATGTAATTAATTTAAATGGAATAATTAAATCAAAAATGTAATTATGGATCATTAAATTATATAATTAATGATGTAATTAAGGGTTGATTCATTAAGATTAATTAATCAATAATAAGTGATTTTGAGTAATTAATTAATATAATTAATTAAGGATTAATGTAATTAATTATAGTTAATTAATTAATAGAGTAATTAAAGATTAATTACTGTATTTGGGTAAGGATAATTAATTTGTGAAATTAATTAAAGGATAATTACTTGAATGTAATTAAAGGATAATTAATCAAGGATGATTAATTAAGATGGAAATTAGAGAATGATTAATTAATTGATTTGTAATTAATTAATGGTTATGTAAGCAAGATTTATAATAATGAAGTAATTAATTTAATTTACTTTAAATTAATTAGAGATAAGGTAATTAATTTAATTCATTTTAAATTAATTATAAATGGTGTGTTTATTAATCCTTGTTTATATATGGATGGATGATATTGATTTCCTTGAATGGTTTGAAACCTCAGATATGAGATAAGTAATGCTGTGTGATATGGATGCTTTGGTTGAAGTGTGATGATAATATGGATTATCTATTTATGATGATATTGTGAATTATCTATCTATGATATTATGAATTATCTATCTGTGTGCATATGGATAATGAAATCAATTGTTTTAACTTTAAAACAACTTGGCCTTAAAAGATACGTTTTGGATTTCGATGAGACCGGGATCGGGTTTCCAGATTTGGATATCCGAAAACCACATCGATCCAAATTAACGATAGGTCGTGAATCTCAAGTGAAGATGAAGACTCAGAGTGCAAGGGTTATTGTCGTTAACTCTGAGGATGATTCCAAAATGAGTGTAACGAGATAATGCCTTCGGTTTCATTCAAACCCGGAACGAACTTGTATGGATTGAATGCTTTCAGAACATCGTCAGGTGGATGATGAGCATTCTAAGTGATGTGTTCTGATGAGGTAATCGTAGCCTCAAGCCTCATCAACCAGGAATGGCTAAAACAGGGGAGGTGCAGCAAGGCTTCGTGGGTAGCACCCACTTGAGAGCGAGATTTTCCCCTGTCTAGATGTCCCTTTATATTCGGCTGTGTGGGCAGTTGTGAGCTCCAACTGCTGGGGTTGTCTTGTTTGGGACTGTCCAGTAAGGGATGGTTCCGGCTTTGTGTTGCAGGGGAGCGGACGTACTCCTCGGTACGGTGACCTAGGCCACGTACTATGACGGGCGGTACCCCAGTAGCCCTGCCATTGTCTGGAATCCAATCTCCAATAAGTGTCGTACGTATTAGTTGTGCCCAACTATGTTGGAACGTGAGATGTAAGCATTCCAGCTATTTCTGTATTTTATTTTGAAAACCCTAGACCCTATTATAATATCACTGAATTTCCTATCAAATGTTTGGTTAGCGTAAGGTAAAAACTTTTCCATGTTTATGTGTGGGAAGTCTTACGTGATACCTTTTGTTTTTCAAAGGATTTTCAAAGTTAAGCAACTTTAACCTGCTACTCACACTAGACCCATGTCTGACCCGGAGTTTATCTTCTGTTTTCTTAAACTCTTGGGTACTCAAATTTTTACGAGTAGCCAAGGGATTTAGGTTAGCTTTGACATATTGTGGAGGAGCAATGGAGCAGGAGGCTTCAGCGTTGTAGATATATATAGTGTTCCGCTGTGTTGGTATCTCTGTTGTATTTGAGTTGTATTAACTAGACAGGTGTTTATAACTGTCTAGTATGTGATGTATTATCTGTGTAACTCTGATTGATGTTGTATATTATGTAATATTTATGTGATTAATATAATTTATTCGTTCCGCTGTGGAGATTCTGATGTTGTTTCTTCTTTCTTCTTTATCTTTTCTCTTTTCTATCCCTTTCTTTCTTAAAGATGATGCGACTTTCTGTGGTGAGAAAGTTGGGTCGTCACAATTAGTTAAAATATGCATTACAAATGTTATAATTCATAAAATGTTGTAATATAGTTGTAATATTAATTAATTGTTAGATAATTAACAATATATACATAAATATAAAGTCCAATGTTACATATTAAATGTTATAATTAAACAAGAGAATCTAGTATAATGTAAATAAAATGAAATAAAAAATGATTTTAAAAGTTGAAATTTAAATAAAAATCATAATAGTTATAAGGAATAAATACATATATATGTAATTGGATATATATCTTATACTATAAAGCAAAACCTTTGGTCAAATGGTCAAAGTGAAGCCTTTTTAGGAATTCCCAACAAATCCCTAATCCAAATTCAAACGACAAACTGCTTTCGAGGATACTTCCGTATTTCGGCCAATTGCTCCAACCAAGTCATCCCACGTTCAATCGACATCTTTCCACATTCATGTCTCATTTCTTCCCATTTCTTCTACTTTGAAAACATTCTGCTTCACTTCGATTTGGGAATCCAGCCTCTAACTTCCTACACTTCCCCTCCCCTTACGTCAATGGATGTCGCTGCCCCTCTTCCTACCCCATCTTCCTACCCTAGACAAGGTTTGTGGCGTTTCTCATCTTAATCCCCTTCGTCCTGCAATCCCTCTTCATTTCATCAATAGATGCCGCTCTCCATCTTCCTCACCGAGATTGGGTTTGTTGTGTTTCTAAGCTTAATTACGCTCTCCATCTTCCTTCCCTAGGTTAGATTAGTCACGGTTCTCACCTTAATCTCTCTAACTGCTACAAATTACTACACATTTGAACATACTTTTACTGTTCTTTTCTTATGTTTAATTTTCTACCATGTTTCCAGGCCACTCTCCTTTAAGGCTTCAAGCAAACTAATTTATTTCACTCTGATTTTGTCAATCAAGGTATAACTGTTTTTCTTTTCTTTTAATTTATTTTATTCATATTTTTGTTTATTTATTCTGGATTTGGCCAAATAGAAAACCCAGTTTCACTAGGCCAATTTGAATTATACAACCTGCATGCATGTTGAAAAATAAAATAAACGAATGAAATGTTAAAAAAATTGTGGACTATGCCTTCAAACTATGCTGTCATTCTAAACAGGATGTCATACGAAGTATGTTTTTATACTGATAAAATTTTCCACTATTGAAATGAACTAGCACAGGATGGTTTCTGCTTTGGATATCATTATAGCTCCACTACCCTAATTAAATGATTAACCACCTCACCACTTTCTCATTCATCATCAGAAACGCAATGCCTAATTAAATCTTCTTCTCCACCATTTAGAAAAAAATCCTTTCTTTCAATAGTCGACTTCGCTCACCCTCCTTCTTCTAAGTATTCATCTTCCTTCACCCGATTAGTACCGTTCTTATTATTATTTTGGATTTTTTCTATTTAGCAATTGCGTCTTTGAGCACAAAACTGACATCCCTTGAGGAATTCTACTATTTAGGATGCACAAAATCTGTTAGGCCATGTACTTTACTATTTTTCCATAATTGCTTTAATTTTAGGATTGGTTGCATTGATTAATAGGGTTTTATTGAATAAAAGGAACGATTGTGGTTAGAACTTAGTCTTTTCTTATCCTTGGTTCCCGTATTCTACAGGTTTAAGAAGTGATTTGGAGGACATTGTTTAGGACAAATGAAAAAGATATGAATGCCGCTATTCCTTCACTGTAAGTAGCTACTTAATGCTCTATGTTATTCACTTTTTTTTACTATATTTTATTTGGTAAAGTTCAAGGCCATTTGCGGTTTAACTAAAGTCAAATTAAATATTATGATGATGTTTAACACTCATATGGATGAAAATCGATATTGTCTTGTTGTTTATACGAGTGAGCAAGTTCTGAACACAATTTTTGTATCTTTTTTGAAGCAGTTATACAATAACTGATTCACAATATCAGAGAACCAAATCATTATTTTTCTCAACCCACTGTTTTCCCATTACGCCACACCTTTTTCAACTATGCATCAACAAATGTGAACTATCTTCTCCCTTCGTACTCATTTTCTTAATACGATAATTATTTTTTATAATCTGTTTATTTAGAAAACCTAATTTGAACTATATGAATTTTGCAGGAATCATGACAATTGACAACACTATGGAGACTAATACCCTTCAGATTTCTAAGTCCAAGTTAGGAACAAAATGGATAGGAACAACCCATCACGAGAGGTATATCGAACAAATTGAATTATGTTCGATCTGAAGTTCCATCTTATTTTACTATATGCTTAGTTCATGCTTGATTCCTTTTTGGATTTGCAAAATGATTTATTTGGTTTTTTCCCAAGACATTTTAGATATAAAATCATGGATATTGAATTTAAAGTCACTACACAAAAAGAAAGCAGGAACTATGATCACAGTTGGTTTTTCTTTCTCAAAGATTTGGTATGATTTCTGTGTAACCCATTCGTGAATAAACTCTTTGTCTGCTTCAAATCCTATAATGATATGATTCTCTCTTATTTGAATAATTTTTGCCAATTAATGTACTTTGGGTCTATTTAAAATTGATTTTCGTTTGTAGTTTCACAAATTAATTTGTGATTTTGGATATTAATCTAGATCACTAAATAGCTTTGGCCAATATATCTTGTGAAGATGGAGAGCGGCATCTATTGATGAAATGAAGAGGGATTGCAGGACGAAGGGGATTAAGATGAGAAACGCCACAAACCTTGTCTAGGGTAGGAAGATGGGGTAGGAAGAGGGGCAGCGACATCCATTGATGTAAGGGGAGGGGAAGTGTAGGAAGTTAGAGGCTGGATTCCCAAATCGAAGTGAAGCAGAATGTTTTCAAAGTAGAAGAAATGGGAAGAAAATGAGACATGAATGTGGAAAGATGTCGATTGAACGTGGGATGACTTGGTTGGAGCAATTGGCCGAAATACGGAAGTACCCTCGAAAGCAGTTTGTCGTTTGAATTTGGATTAGGGATTTGTTGGGAATTCCTAAAAAGGCTTCACTTTGACCATTTGACCAAAGGTTTTGCTTTATAGTATAAGATATATATTTTAAACAACTAATTGCTTTATAGTATAAGATATAGTAGCTACAGAACACCATTACTCGATGATGTTGATAGTACAGATATTAGTTGATGAAATTTCAAATGTAATAATCAAACAATTAATTACTGCCACTTTCTATTTTTTGGGCCAAAATTAACTGTCAGGCATCACTTATCTTTTGAAATGTTATCTATACTGTTTACCCAGATTCCACTCCTTTATTATTAATTGTAGGGTAGAAAAGCTGTTGTTTAACTAATTTAATGCATATACAAGGACTTAGAAAAAGAAACTCAAGTACGTCTAAATTTTCATAACAGCTAATGTTATTGTTTTATTATTATCATTATCTTTTTTGCTTACTTTTTCTACAAATCGTGGGATTGTCAAAGCGATGTTGCGATTATAATAAACTAAAATTGGTCACAGTATCTCAAATTTATAGTATTATTATAACCTTAACCATGCAACTACTATATTTGCTTCTTTGGTAAACGACAATATGTAGAGAAATTATATGTCACTATAATTATTAAATACTAAAATAATTTTCCTACAACGAGCATACTAATACAGAGGATTGGTTCCATATACTTAACTTGACTTTAGAAACATTCTGTGCGCGCGCGCGTGTGAGTAGTTTTGAAATTATGTGACACAAAGGAATTTGATCCAGCTTTAAGCATATCAGCCTTTATACCTTAGATCTCATCTATATGCATTGATTTCAGATGATTATATGTTTTCATAATTCAAACATATAAGTATCAGTCCTATCGAGTTAAATACACATATCAAGTTTGATCAATAGGCTGCAAATGTATTAGTTTGGAATATACGAGTTCATGATAGGATTCTAAAAATAGCATATATACATGTATAAGTTTCGATATGATCAGGCATATGTTCAAGTATGTGATCTCATATGTGCACCAGTTTTCTTTTAAGACTGTACAAACTTCGCAAAAGTCAATTTTGATTGTAAATATTTGAATTTTAGGCGTGCATCAGATTTCTAAAATATAGACCAATTTTGAATATAAAAGTTTTGAACATCTGGATTTTGAAGAATTTAAAGTGTATATTTATGAATTTTCAAATAGACACCGTTCTTGGAAAAATAACAAATTCTAAATGTATGTATGGGTTTCATAAAGACACCAGTTTCGAATATATCGAGTTCTTCATACGAGTGAGTTTTCAAAAGAACTTCGTGTTTCCACGAGTCTGATTTCGAAAATTAATTTTGAAAATTTCCAATTTATTTATTAATCCCAAAGTCAAGAACTTTCAGGTCTAAAAGGAAAATAATTTCAATGAAATTTGATTTGACAAATGACCTGGCTTCATATCAAAATCCTGAGTTTCAATCTGTTATTATATTGATTTTTGGAAGATACACATAGATTTAGTTTTTGAAATATAACAGATTTTAGATATATGAGAATTCATGTATGCATGCACTTAATTTCAAATATCAATGTACGAGTTGTCAAAAAGCATATATAGACTTAATTTTCAATACATATCAGCTTTCTGAATAAATGAAGTTTCTTCTGTATATGAAAGCCAGTTTTCGGACTTTATATGCTCATGCCTATTTAGTTTGGATACATAAATGCATAATTTCAATTTTAAAGATTCATAGATGATTATTAGTTTTATATATGAATCCATTTTCAGACATATTAATGTGCCAGATTTGTATTCACTATTAGTTTCCAAGAGCATAGGGCTTTACAAATGTATGATAACTTTTAAAGTACTAAATTTCAAGTGCGCGTCAGTGCCAGGTTTTAGAGCATAGAAATTTTTGTTTTCATGTATATATGTGGTTTCAAGACCTCAAATAAATTTGACTTTTAAGTGTATATAAGCATCCAATGTGTATATTTTGGCATCGAGGAAAGAAATGAAATTCTATACGTATGTGATTTCCTGGCTCATGTATGAATGCAGTTTTGAGCATACCAAGTTTATGAAATGTAAGCTCCAAATATATTTGGATTTCAAATGTATGATTTTGAGGAAGCACGGTTTGAAGTATCAAACAAATGATTTTGAGAAACACAGTTTGAAGTATATTTGGCCTTGCATGTACAAAGGCTTTCGAATAAATGTAACTTCATATATACAACTCTTATATTAGGATTGTATATATATCGAGTTGTAAATTATATATAGTTTTATATTTGTTAGATTTCAGAGAAAGAAGCATTAAAATGCATAAACTCCCAAATATGCATATGAGAGATTTGTATGTAACTATGGTATGACTGTATGGATCCTTTTAGTGGTAAATGTTAATGTTTGCATTGGTCCCAAGGGTGTTGTTATTTTTTCCTAATATTTACCGACATTTTAATCACTTAGTTTTAGGTAATGCTGTTTAGGAGTTTAATTTCTGAAACAAAATTTATGTAATTCAAGTATTTCCTATTAGCTAACTAGCCTTCAAATTCCCTAATCATTTTGCAGTCCACTAAATCAAGGCACATATCAATTGCAAGTTTTTGAATCTGAGTCATGCTTTGAAGTTGAATCTCTGCCTTTGGGTATGTTAAATACTGATATTCTTTCTTAGTTAATTAAACAACCATTATCATTTATTGTTTTGATGGATAGTATGATATTTGTATATTATTCTCATGTTTTCTTCTTTTCTTCAACCATAGAATAAGAAGAAGCTCTTTCTGTATAGTTCTGTTTCTGTAAACATGAAAATTTTACTTAATTTTACTGAAATGTTATTTACTAATACAAATAAAAATGTAGTTTGTAAGGCGGTACGTTACTCACATGTAAGCGTATTAGAGAGGAAAAATTTTCATCTTTTCCAGGACATTGTTTTTACTGATACGTATCAAGAAGAAGTGTTGGCAAACCACATGATGAGGTAGAGTTAACAAGACTAACCAAGTTGCGAGTGCAATAGAAAACTTGAACAAAGATGAAGATATTTTAGGAGATCGCATACTGTAGGAAGGCATCAGCAAACAACTCTGAATTCAATAGTAGGTGGAGCTAAAGTGCTTTAATGGAAGCTTCATTATTTGTAGGCAAGAGACAAATGTACTGTGTTATTTTAGCCTTTCAATTTAAAGCATATATAGAGCAAAACATTTTTTTTTGAAAACCCAGGAGAACCCGGCGGGTCGGTAAACTTCTGAGGAGGGTATAGTAAAGCCGTCCACTGATCCAAGCCCACATACCCCCGGATAAATTTATGTAGGATAGGGAAGCGCATGGTAGGAATCGAACCTGGGTCTTTTTACCAGAACCCAAGCCTCCTTTCCACTGCGCCGCACCTGCGGACAGAGCAAAACATATTAATGTTTCATTTGTATGCTGCAACCTGCAATAATTTTCAAATCAATATTTTAATTTTTTGATATATTCATTATTGATATTTTCATCTTACGTTTACTCCTCGCATGTGTTATGTTTAGTACAAGATGCAACTTTCATCAAAATAATGATGTACAAGTTCAAGCTAAGCAGAACAATTATCATTTTTTCAACATCCCAGGTTATTAATTAAGACAATAATTTCCATAGTATCTCCTTTTTCACTTTTGATCAGTAGAATAAATGATGACAGTGTACTAATTTGAATTTTTCTCTTTGTGGGATTCTTATCCCTTTATTACGATATTAATGTAAAGGAAAATTTGAAATCAATACCCTAGCACCAAGTAGTTTTATACCTTAGTAAGTACTGTGGATTTATGAGGAAGTGAGTATCATGGAAAGTCCGATCTTTATGGTTGACAAGAAAAATTCTTTATATATTAATATGGTGGTATAATACTTACTAAAAGAGAGATGATGCAACTTTTGTTCGTTCCCAATTGCTGTAAGCGCTGATTTTAATAGCTGTTATATTTATTTAGATAATCATGTAATAGTTGATTACTTTAGCCATTTGATAACTTCGTAAAATAACTTAGCCTCATTAACATAATAAATGATTGATTTGTGCATGTACACGCATAAAACATGCATCATTACGTACCTGTCAAAATCATTTTGTAAAATAAAAAAACCTTACAAACAACGTTTTTAATATCAATTCCTCCCACGCACGTGCATCGCACGTGCCAAAATACTCGTATATATATATATATATATATATATATAATCATAAATGATATCATTAGGTGTTTTGAATTCTCATTATTCCTTACAGAAAATAATACTCGCTATTATTATTTTAAGATTACGAGTCTGAAATAATATTTCACTCTATCATTTACAAAGTATATAGAGCACCATACATATTTATGGTTGTTGAGCGCCCTCAAGCCATAAAATATTTATAATGATGTTTATATTGTCCTTAGATTGGTAAGAACATTCAGTAACCTAGTTTAGCACCCTCGAGGGTTACAAAATTTTCCTTAAATGATGGGCTATGAGTATCTAATGTACTTTATGATTTATTAAGCAGCCTTAAGGTCATAAAGATGATTAGGAGCAAAGAATATACGGTTAGAAGTTACATACAAAATACAACAAATAATGGGTTATTTACCATTCATGGGGACTACAATTTATTGAGCACCTATAAGGTTGTAGTAACACGAGACCCTAACACTCGCTAGAGGAATTTATGAAATACTCGCATCTTATTTAGGGTTTAAGAGATATAAAATCTAGTGGGAACCTTATTAAAAAATATACTAAATTGTTCTAATAAGTAAAAGAACATATCTAATATTATAATAATCTACTATTACATATTTGCACAACTAATATAATTAATAAAATCTTTATGATTAAAATATACTAAATGAATTAAAGATTGACAATAAGATGTAAATAATTGTTACCAATGACTTTTTTGGCATGTTGTCATTTTGAAACCCATGCAAGCGCGGAATAATATAAATGTTAAACTTTTTATGCCTTTGTGACATCCCGGAATTTCTAACAATATCAATTCAATAATCTGCATTTAAAATTAAATTGATTTGATAAATTCTTGTTGATAAATTTAGAATTGATATAATAATCTTCTTTTAAATGATATTTAACTGATAACTGATCTTTTAAAAAAAAGCCAATAAATTGTTTTCTATTTATAATGTATATATATTTGTATATATTGTAAATAGTCAATGTCTGTTTTAAATTTGATTTAAATTCTATATTAAATAAATAATCATATGGCTTTAAAATATACTCAAGATTTAAGTTAAGTTGTTTAAATGATTTTAGCTTAGATTTAAATTAAATAAAAGGGTTGTTGTTTTTTTTAGAGTATAGCTTGATTAAAATAAGTAATTAAGTGATGATCTCATTTATGAATTATTTTAATGTAATAATTAGCTTTATTTATAATATGATGTCTATACAAGTAGGTTTTATTATAAATGAAAATTGTTATATATACTTTAAAAAGAAGTTATGCTTTTACAATTTATATTAATCTCTCATAATATAGTAATTATAGATAATAAAATATACCTTATAAATATTTAAAATAATTATAAAATAGAATAATAATAGATCATTTTATATTTGATAGTTTATGTTTTTAAATATAAATAAATACACTTATATTAGAGTTAAATAACAAGCTAACTTAATACCATAACCATAACAATTACAAGTAGAAACTTAAGTAAAACATTATGTACACTTTAGAAACATATTTGCAGGCTTGAAATCACCTAAGTATAAGAAGATAAGACAAGTAAATATTTTATACTCTATAGCAATTTATACTTGCAGGCATAAAAAAATCACCTAAGTACAAGATAGATGAGGCAAGTAGGATATGTTTGTGGCTGTAAATAAAATGTGCAGGCAAGAAAAATCATTTCAATGCATACGAGAATGGGAAGTATGCTTAGCTTTAGTCAAACAAATAAACATATGTAAGATTTGTAGTACATACGAAATTTGGATTGTAAGATAAGTTTGTATACATAGGGTACATTAGCATTTAATGCTTCCCACCCTAGCACAAAACAAAGCCTGTTCAAAGTGCTTTCAGCCCCCAAAGAAAATAAAAATCTCTGATATTTTGTGTACTTAGACAGTAAACAAATTTGTATACTTGTGTATTTACCAACTTGCCTCATTACATTTCGTTTACAAAAGCTTTGCAAACCCAGTTTCTAAAAGTTTTAAAAACAAGGCAAAGTTTCAAACAAAGATACAAAACTGAAATCAAATAAGAAGCCAAACACTTCAAGTTTCAAATTTAAATTTAAAGCATCTCAAATACAACAAGCTTTCCAGCAACTCATGGTTAAGATTTCAAGCTGTTCAAGTTTTAAAGTCATCTCAAATTTTCTGGAATCAAACATAAAAGCATGCAAACTTCATTCCAGTTTCAATGGCTCTCTGCATTTTTAGGTGAGTAACTTCACTTTAAAAATAAAACTTAGAGTAAAAGTTGGTTGCTTGTTAGTACGTGAAATTGATATGTATTGCATAAATGAAACCTGATGTGAATATTATTTTTTTGTATGCTGTGTATATTTACTCTGCCCTATTCTGTTAACCTTTCCAGGCTCAAAATTCCAATTAAACACATTATCACTTAATCTAGTTTTGTTAGGATTCAACTTACAAATCAAAGTTGTTTGATTTAACATGAATAAATGTTTAAAAATTTAAGTAAGCCACAAATGAAGCTTGTTGCCTCTGGAAATACAATAAACATCTGGGCATGTTAGATAAATCAAAAACTCAACCCTTTTAAATTGTAAATCCAGTATTATAAATTGGTTATTAAATTTAAAATATGTTTTTTTAAACAAAAACTATAATTTTTAGTTAAGGGATTAAGGCACAGTAATGAGATGAACCAAAAGGGGAAATATTTGGTTTGCTGGTGATCTTTGTATCTTGAGGGCTCGGGATTCTTCCAGGTGATGGAGGGGGGTTAGGAGATGCTTGGAAAAATACTAGATGGTGTTGAATTTCAAGGTGGAAGTTGCGGCAGTGAAATCTCTTCTGGAACCCTAGTTTTAACTAGGAATGATGAATCGATCACTACGGGTTCTACAATGGATCGAGTGTTTCAAGTTTTTGGGAAATGGAAGTTTGGTCATAGATGAAGTCGAGGCCGGAGTTGCAGGTTTTCAGATGGTCAGAGACGTGGGGACGGCACGTTGACAGGTTTCGTGGAGGTGATACTCTTACGTTTCCAGGTCCTAGCTTTGTGCTCGATTTCGAATTTATAGCATTGACGAAGTCCAGGTGGTTGGAGATGGGTCCGGAGGTGATCATCGACGTGTTCGACGTCGTAGTGTCGACTGGAGTTGGTCAGAGTCGTGGTGCATGTGCACCGTGCACCTTGCATTTCTGGTGTACATATGAGTTTTGAACAGAGGGTGGTGAACTCGAGTGTACTCGTGTTGTTCGAGTATTTTACTCGAAGTAGAGGGAAGTTTGTCTCGGGTAAATTTTGTGGTGACTCGGGTCAATTTATTTTGACCTGGCAGTTTGTAAGTTTGTACACTTAAGTTAAATGCAAGTGAAAGGCAAGTTAAACATAGATTTAAAACCCAGTTTAAGATCTGATTTCGAAATGTAATGGAACCCAGTTTGAAATAAATTAAGTCCTATAAAAACTCAAATATTTAAGCAACTTTAAATGTAAAGTATTTCTTTAAATGATTTGAACTTGGAAGAGATTTGTTTAATTTCTTTAAAATTTCTTTTAAGGTCTATACTTCTTTAACAGAAGATTTAAAAAGGGGTTTTTTTTAAATTGTTTTTGAACTTGGTTAAAGTTAGATTTGTATTCTTTCTTAAATCTTAAATTTTAAAAATGAAATTTGAAATAAATTGAAAGTAAGTTGTTTAAATGCTTTTGATAATGCTTATTTAATTATTAATAAGAAATTGTTTTATCTCAAGGTAAATTAAGATTTAATAACTTAGAGTAATTAAATTAATAAGATAATTAATAATGAATAATTAATTAATTAATTTAATTAATTAATGATATGGATGGTTAATTAAGTAATTAAGAGTTCTAAAATTATTAATTAATGAATGGTTTAATGTTAATTAATCAAGTAATTGAAGGTTAATTAAGTTACGGTTAAAACTTAAATTAATAAAATAATTAGTGGTAAATTAATTGGTTATTAAGAATAAACTAATTGGAAATTAATTTAATCTAAGTTAAATTTCTTAAGAAAAGAAATTAAGAATTGTTAATAGTTAATGAAGGTCATTAACTTAAGATTTGTTAAATAATTAATCAATGTGATAATTTTAAATACAAAAATTAGATTGATTAATTAAAGATAATCAATTATTAAAAGGTTAAGTATAATTACTAAATGGAAGTAATTAAGGGATTTATTGCTTAATGTAATTAATCGAGTTTAATTTGATTTATTTAAGTTAATCAATTTAGTTTAAATTAATTTAAATTAATCATTGGATGATTTGATAAGTAAAATTACTTAAATGTAATTAACAAAGAGGAATTACTTAATGAAGTAATTAATGATAATTACCGTATGTAATTAATTGAAGATGATTTAAGTATGATAGTAGTTTGGGTTAAATTACTTTGTGAAATTAATCAAGGGATTAATTGAGAAAATTAATTATGGAGTAATTAATTTATTAAGTGAAGTAATTAAAGGTAGTTAATTACTGAATGGGATTAATCAAGACTGATTAATAAATGTGGTTAGTTAGAGATTAATTACTGAATGTAATTAATTTAAATGGAAAAATTAATTAAATAGGGATCATTAATTTATATAATTAATGATGTAATTAAGGATGGATTAATTAAGATTAATTAATCAATAATAAGTAATTTTGAGTAATAAATTAATTGTAATTAATTAAGGATAAATGTAATTAATTATGGTTAATTAACAAATAGAGTAATTAAAGTTAATTACTGTATTTGGTTATGGATAATTAATTTGTGAAATTAATTAAAGAATAATTACTTGAATGTAATTAGAGGATAATTAATCCAGGATGATTAATTAAGATGGAAATCTAGAGAATGATTAATTAATTGATTTGTAATTAATCAATGGTTAAGTAAGCAGGATTTATAGAATGAAGTAATTAATTTAATTTATTTTAAATTAATTAAAGATAAGTAATTTATTTAATTCATTTTAAATTAATTATAAATGATGTGTTTATGAATCATTGCTTATGTATTGATGGATGATATTGATTTCCTTAAATAGTTTGAAATCTCAGATATGAGATAAATAATGTTGTGATATGGATTGTTTATTTATGATGATATTGTAGATTATCTATCTGTGATATTGTGAATTATCTATCTGTGTGTATATAGATAATTGAAATGAATTGTTTTAACTTTAAAACAACTTGGCCTTCAAAGATACGGTTTGGATTTCGATGAGATCGGGATCGAGTTTCCAGATTTGGATATCCGAAAACCACATCGATCCAAATTAACGATAGGTCGTGAATCTCAAGTGAAGATGAAGATTCAGAGTGCAAGGGTTATTGTCGTTAACTCTGAGGGTGATTCCAAAATGAGTGTAACGAGATAATGCCTTCGGTTTCGTTCGAACCCGGAACGAACTTGTATGGATTGAATGCTTTCAGAACATCGTCAGGCGGACGATGAGCATTCTAAGTGATGAGTTCTGATAAGGTAATCGTGACCTCAAGCCTCATCAACCGGGAATGGATAAAACAGGGGAGGTGCAGTAAGGCTTCGTGGGTCGCACCCACTTGAGAGCGAGATATACCCCTGTCTAGATGTCCCTTTTTATTTTCGGCTGTGTGGGCAGTTTTGAGCTCCAACTGCCAGGGTTGTCTTGTTTGGGACTGTCCAGTAAGGGATGGTTCCGGCTTTGTGTTGCAGGGAACTTAGGGTGGGTTCTTGGTACGCTGATCTAGGCTAGGTACTGTGACGGGCGGTACCCCAGTAGCCCTGCCATTGTATGGAATCCAAAATCCAATAAGTGCCATCGGATTTGATTGTATTACCCACATTGTTGGCCAGTATGCTGGAATTTAATAGATGTAACAATTTCAGCTATTTCATATTTACTTGAAAACCCTAGACCTATTATAATATCACTGGATTTCCTATCAAAGTTTTGGTTAGCGTAAGGAAAAAACTTTTCCATGTTTATGTGTGGGAAGTCTTACGTGATACCTTTTGTTTTCAAAGGTTTTCAAAGTTAAGCAACTTTAACCTGTTACTCATACCAGACCCATGTCTGACCCGGAGTTTATTTCTGTTTTTCTTAAACTCTCGGGTACTCAAATTTTTACGAGTAGCCAAGGGATTCAGGTTAGCTTTGACGATTTGTGGAGGAGCAATGGAGCAGGAGGCTTCAGCGTTGTAGATATATATAGTGTTCCGCTGTGTTGGTATCTCTGTGTTGTATTGTGTTGTATCGAGTTGTATTAACTAGACATGTGTTTATAACTGTCTAGTATGTGATGTATTATCTGTGTAACTCTGTTGTATATGATACTTTGTAATCTCTTATGTGATATATTATATTTCATTCGTTCCGCTATTGAGATTCTGATGATGTTTCTTCTTTCTTCTTTATCTTTTCTATTTCTCACCCCTTTCTTTCTTAAGGATGATGCAACTTTCCGGTAGTAGAAAGTTGGGTCGTCACAGCCTTAGTCACTTTAATATGAATTTTCCATAGACGGTATTGTCTTCTATAAATATTGAACTCTAAAACAATACAAGAGTATGGATATTTGACCACATACAAAGGTTGTATGGTGGGTAGTAACATTCAAAATATATGGAATTTAGATGAAATTATTCAATTCAAATTGAGTAAGTCATAGTGCGAGATCATGTATTAAATACGATTGAATATAATGAGGATCATGTTGTGTTAGCAACAAAACTAGACCAAGTACTACAAACAAACATAGGGATTCGATCACAGAAATGTTAGTTTTGATTTTTTTGTTTGCTTAAGTCAACTTATTCGATTACCTTAATGTGTGTTAAGGATGACTAAGTGCACTTTTACAAAGAAATCCGGTGTAGTCTTGTTGTAAAGGGTCTCTCTTTTGAACAGTTCAACCATGTAAAAGAGAAAGCAAAAGTTTGAGAGCGGATGCAACAATGTTAACACGATTGGGATGAAGAGAGAGTGAGTGGTCACCTCTACTTCATAAAGAAACATTAGAAACAGAATTGTATAAAATATTTATAGATGCTTAATCGGGAACAAGAAATATTATTTCTCTTCCAAAATCTTTTTTGTAGAAAATTGTTTTCTATAAGATCCATTTCTTGTGTTTGAGATATTTTATCTGAAACTTTTTACTGTAAATTGATTATAGTAGAAGAAATAATTAGTACATAATAAGTGATTGAATGGAGCTTTGTATTTCAAATGTTGTTATTGTAACAACGGAAATAGTGGAAACATTCCATTTGAAACTCACTAGTGGGAACATTAAGCTTCGGAAGATTACTTTTGTGTACCAAATATTATTTATGAAATAGTAACTGCTTCCAGTTTTGATCGAAAATAGATACAGGTTTATTTATTTATAAATATCATGAATGTTCATTATAAAATAAATATGCTTTGTATATCGATGATAGTATTTATTTTCATAACAATAGAGATGCGTTATCTATAGAAAATACAAAAGCATCTAAAATATTTAACAATCATTTTTGGAATCAGATACTAAGCCATATCCTTGGGAAACTATTCTTCAATCACATAATTTTGAATCATATGGTACTTATGAATTGTATCTCAAATGATTAAAGGCATACCACCAATCTAGTGGAAGCAAAAAAATAGTTAATGAACTCTTTGCATTGATACAAATAGATGTGTGTTGTCCAAGGTCTAATGATACCGAAGGAGGATCCACATAATTCATTAAATTCACCGATGAATTTTCTCACATATGAACATGTGCATTTGATATACAGGTTAGATATCTATGATAAATCCGTAGAACATAAAATAGAAGTACAAAATATAACATGTAAAAGATGTAAAACAATTTGATTTGATTGAATAAGTGATTATCTTGGATAAAAGTTCCTAGACAACCTAAATGTATAAGATTCAGTCTAAGAGTCACTCCTCTTTATGCTACATATTTACATATCGATAAGGATTAATCAGACTCTATTGGACGAAGTACGATTGATAATGAGTGAAGTTTTGTTAATTCTTTCTATAAGGATATCTACTTAAGAGTAAGCACGTATGTCGAATTTTACTTCATCTAAAGCTGAGATTACAATTTCATATAAGGTATGAATTGGGGAAAACCCTATCTAAAATAGTTTAAGCTATGTGGTTATCCAATTTACTTTATCAATGTAAATTTCATGCACTCAAAGCCAATCATGTTTTACGTAAGTCTACAGGCAGTTCATAAAATGCTTTGAATGTCGATTCCATCGCATTGAGATACAAATTATTATTTCAAGATGCACCACATTCTTGCCGAAAGAATTTCTTTATGGATAAACGGGTGGTAGTGTGATGGAATTGGATATGATTCAAGATTCCAACACAGTAACTGATCATATAGATTAAATAAATTTAACCAAATCCCAAAAGGACACAGCTCACTAGAATATCTAATAGGAAATCACACACACTGAAGAGAAACTATGAGTTTATTATCGATATCGAGAAAATAAATTGTTGGTAATAAAAAAATACTACATTGTCGACAAGCCATGAAGAGTATAAACTCTGCATAAATCATGATGCTTTAATATCTGAAACGGATTCCAAGTACATTAACAAAATTTGATTTTCGATATTGTACCTAAAAGGATATGATCTATCGGACGTAAATGAGTTTTCGAGAAGAGGGGTGTAGTTCTAAATGTATAAAGCAAGGTTGATGGGAAGTGACCTTATCGATTTCAAATGCAAAAATTAGTGGAGTTGTTTCGCCAAACAACATGCTTAAATCCATTCAGATTCTATTCACAAATTATCACATAGTATGACTTTGAGCTTTTAAATATTGATGTTAAAACACAACAACTAAATAATGATTTAGATAAAAGTGTTTGCAAATAATACCCAAAGTGTCTTGAAGTTGGTGGGAACAATAACATAGCTAATGAACTTTTAAGATACGATCTTGAACAAGGATCTATAGGTTGAGCAAATATTTTGATAGAGAAACCAAATAGTTGATTTCAGTCAAAATACAGAGGAAGCATATGTCTACAAAAAGGAAAAATAAAGGTATTAAGACATTTCTAATACTATAATTAAATAACATGCTACCGATTGGTAATGATGTACCTGTCTTAAAATCAGTTAAAGTTTGGTTTTTTAATTCTCAATGAAAGATTTAAAAGAAACGTCCTTTATACTCGGTAAAAGAGGATGCTGGGATTGTTCCAATCGATATATATATATATATAGAAATGTTTAGCATGGATCAAAAGAGATAGATTCCTTACACATTGACAATATGAACTGTCATATATGCTATATTATGTAGAGTTAGGGGTATGCCCTAGGGATAATTTTGTAATTTATTTTAAATTATTAACTCTGGAATAAAATTTCGTTCAAAATAAAGGTGTTTTTCTTTCTATTATATACTTATCATACTATGTTATGTTAATTAATTATTTAGTTTGAGCATATTAAATGGGAAATCCATAAATGATATGCTATGCGATGGTAATTACAAATTGTTGTAATTGTGAAATTTATCACATTAAAAACAACATATTATTTTAAATATTCCTAGTCAAGAGGTTTCGAGACAGGATATCGATACGTCTGTTGATATTATAGTTCTCTAAATATAGGATAGGGTATTACTCATAGCTACTAGGGGCACCAGAGGTTATGTACTGATAGTTATTGGATATCTAACGCCCCACCTCTATGCTCACAATAACAAAGAGTATTAAAAGAAATACTGTCTGTTATTACGAAGAATAAGGCCAGATAGGAGCGGCCATCTGTAGTTGGCCTTACACTAGTATTGGTTATTTCGATAGGAGTGGTATATATTTTTATTTTTCATCTCTTATTTATTTACTCCCATCGACATACCCAATTCTAGTATAAAATAAGCTACGATGGTTCATAATAGTTTAGGACAATATATATAATAACACACAGATACAAAAAGAATGCGGAACACAGATAACAAAAGTCTCATATATATATAACTGATGTCAGTTACAATACAGTTGACACAATACATATGATACAACTACAACTGTCGACTCTGGAAGTTATATATACAAGTACATTATCGACTAATATACATGAATACATATCAACCTAAATCTGTACACTAACTCTACAAAAAGACGCGGACCACTTCAAAAGATATGAAAAGTCTTCATAGCCCAAACAGCAACTCAAAGCAGGAAATCTACAACCTGAAATAACTCGGGTCTGACCCGGGTATTAAATTCAAAATAAAATAATACACGGGTCAGTCTAATTCAAACTCAGTTATTAATGCACAGAAGCAATAATAATCAAATATCAAATAGACGATAGTCACAGAAATCTCATATATCCAACTCTTCGATAAGAGAATCGGATAACGGCAGATATAACACTAAATAGTGTTAAACAACAAATCAGCAGATTTAAATCATCAACAAAGATAAGTGAAAAGAATATCAATGAAGATAATCTTAAAAACATCAGAATTTCCTAAACGGCAATTAACAACTAAATCTAATTATTAAATAAATAATTAGAAACCCATAATCTAATTATCTAGAAGATAATTAGATAACAACAAAATAATCAATTTAAAACATCAACTCTGGTAGGGCTGCAGTATACGCACGCGTATACTGCCTCGCCACTACAACCTGAAATACACAAAGGATCAACGAACCAGAATCAAATGAAGATTCAAATCTCAATGCCATGGCCTCAATGGTCAAAGCAGACAAACATGGACAATGTGCACATATGTACACATTGAAAATTTACAAAAGAACACGAGGTCAAACCCAAAATAATGGATTCAACTCAAGTGAATTCGAAAACAAATCCAAATGCATTAATACAATGCAAACCAACAAAGAAACCAAAAACCAGAAATGACCGAACATCACATGGTGCATCAGACATACGAGGAAATGTACATAAACATGAGTGGCAGCAACAACTATGATACAGGTTCAGATGACCAGATTCGACCAAGAAGTGCACCCAGACACAAGCCTGAATCATGGTAGTGTACAAAAGAAAGGGCACTAACAACTCAAAACAGAAGTGTAAATGCAACTGAATACATAACAGGTAGGGGAAGTGCAGCAGTGTCAACATCGCTGTGAACAGGTAGTGGTACAAATTAATGTCTGCATCACTACTATCACTAAAAGTGAAATATGCATGCTTACCCAAACTAAGGCAACACAATAACAAGCAAAATACAGTGCCCAGGAGCAAGTATCGGTTTTGAACCAAGATAATTGCATTGCAAATTCGACTGTACATATACACACACATATAACTGTATGTATGAACATATATAAAGTCACACAAAATAAATAAGCAATGAATTGCAAAATCCAAACAGAGGCGATTTCAAACCACAGTTTAAAGCAATACCAAAATCACAGTCGAAATGAGTTCGAAAATCATGGGACTGCAGTTTCAAATCAAGACGGTGTTGAAATCAAATTATTTTCGCAAAAATCAAGTTTGCAAGCCAAGTCCAAAAACAACAGCTACAACTCAAATGCAATCATGTCCCGAAGACCCAATGAAAACCAGTATGCAGTTATACGCAGTGATCAAGTGATCTGCAACAATACCAAATTAAATACATAAATGGAACCTGACTCCATATAACCAGGTGAACACGACAAAGCAGAATCAAAGTAAACAAACAGTGGCAAATGCATATACGTTTGAGTGAACACATGGACTACAAGCTAGCAAATCAAGCTTCAGATGGTATACGAGTGATGCAGAATAATAAACAGTGAAACAGATGTACACATATAATGAACTTGAATACAAGTGAATCAATGAAACAAAAATGGACCAGTTCGAACCAAGACAGTGTCGTGGCCGAATAACACATGTCAACAGAGAAGCATCATCATCAAAATGATGTACCAATCAAGCACAAGGTCTCAACACCAGTTCAAGATAAATGCCAAAGTCAAATATTTTTACAGTCAAAGTCTAGTGGTATCAAAACCCAAGTCGAAACAGAAAACAACATATCATCACAAATTCAGGGAATCATATATACAAAACCAAGTGACCGAGGTCAATGCGAAGCACCCCGTGGTGGTTAACAACCACATAACCGCAGTTCTCAGAGAAAGCAAGTCCGAAGCCAACAAAGCAAATGAAAATCAAGGAATTAGCAAACTCAAAAAATCATAGTGACCGAAGTCGTGGAAGCATATCGAAGTCAACGAGAAATTCACGATTCCAAAAATGACCGAAAACAATGTATGAACAAATCGTAAATCATCAACAACAAACAAAGTCGAACGACATAAGCACAGTAGGACTTCACATAACAACATCGATTTCCAACATCGAACGAAAACAATGGCCAAGATAGACAATATCGAATCAAAATCGAATTGCAGAAGCACTATACTAAGAGTGAATTAGATGTGAGTAAATAGAATTACTCACCTTTTCATTCGACTAGCATCCATCCTTTGATCGCAAGCACACACGAAAAACACTCCCCCAGGTCGAACTGTTCAGATTTGAGCCGTGGCCAACAAAGAATTCCCCGATCGACAACGCAAGCAACGAGATCGATCATTTGATCGAGCAACCCGAAGTCGAACGGTTAAGCCCTAATTTTTGGAGACGAGGAACGAACGAAAGGGATGAACGAGCAGCCATTATTTTTGAAGCCCTAGTTTCGAACGAACGAACGAAGAAGAATTGGAGCCGCCATCATTCTTTCTTTTGTTTTGAATGTTTGCTTAGGGTTTTCTTTTGTTTAGATTTCGAACGACCAAATGAATGAAAAGGGGTCGGGTCGACTTATTTGTATAAGGGAACGACATTCATTTTGGTGATTATCACAGCAAAGCAACTAAAGAAAATATGGGCAACCATATTAAAAATAAAATTTAGTCCACATATCTCCTTTAACAAACTTTCAAAAGAATCTCAACCGATTAAAAATTCCAACGGCAATTTGCCAACAATTTTAATCGTCATTTGACGATAATAAATCTATGCAAAACCCTGGGTTATTACAGACTCCCCTCCTTATAAAAATTGCGTCCCCGCAATTTTCATAATTAAGGTCGTCAACAACTATTATTCTTCTAACATAAACTGGTTAAGCTAGAAAAATAAAGATCGAGAACACAAACACCAAGGAAATCTTTCAATTTCATAAAAGAGATTCACAATTTCTCAACAAAATCTGATTATCCAATAGATAATCAGAAACAATCAAAACTGAACAAATACAATTATCAGCGATATTTAATTATCAACTAGATAATTTAAATTCAGAAATCACAAAACAACAACATCTAATTATCGATACGATAATTAGAAGACAGCAAAATCTAATTATCAACAAAGATAATTAGGAAACACAAACCACGATTCGCAAAACTGCAATTATCTAGTTATCAACCAGATAGTTTAAAAACAACAATTATCTAATCATCAAAAATGATAATCAGAATTCTCAAATCAACAAATATTTAATTATCACAAACGATAACCAAATTTCAAATCAACAAATATTTAATTATCACAAACGATAATCAAATTTCTCTAATCAACATATATTTAATTATCAAAAACGATAATCAAATTTCAAATCAACAAATATTTAATTATCACAAATAATAATCAAATTTCTCAAATCAACAAATATTCGATTATCAAAAACGAAAATCAAATTTCAAATCAACAAATATTTAATTATCACAAACGATAATAAAATTTCTCAAATCAACAAATATTCGATTATCAAAAACGATAATCAAATTTCAAATCAACAAATATTTAATTACCACAAACGATAATCAAATTTCTCAAATCAACAAATATTCGATTATCAAAAACGATAATCAAATTTCAAATCAACAAATATTTAATTACCACAAACGATAATCAGATTTCTCAAATCAACAAATATTCGATTATCAAAAACGATAATCAAATTTCAAATCAACAAATATTTAATTATCACAAACGATAATCAAATTTCTCAAATCAACAAATATTCGATTATCAAAAACGATAATCAGAATCAACAAATATCTAATTATCACCAGCGATAATTAGAAACAACAAATATCTGATTATCAAAAATGATAATCAGAATCAACAAATATCTAATTATCACAAGCGATAATTAGAAATAACAAATATCCGATTATCAAAACGATAATCAGAATCAACAAATATCTAATTATCACAAGCGATAATTAGAAACAACAAATATCCGATTATCAAAAACGATAATCAGAATCAACAAATATCTAATTATCACAAGCGATAATTAGAAACAACAAATATCTGATTATCAAAAACGATAATCAGAATCAACAAATATCTAATTATCACAAGCGATAATTAGAAACAACAAATATCCGATTATCAAAAACAATAATCAGAATCAACAAATATCTAATTATCACAAGCGATAATTAAAAACAACAAATATCCGATTATCAAAACGATAATCAGAATCAACAAATATCTAATTATCACAAGCGATAATTAGAAACAACAAATATCCGATTATCAAAAACGATAATCAGAAATCTCAAATATTTAATTATCGATACGATAATTAAACCTCATAACATCAGATATCTAATTACCTACAGATAATTAGAAACAACAAATATCTAGAAATCAATTAAGAAGACTAGAAAATCAACATAAAAGCTTGGATCGATCCCATCAGATGGCGAGTTTTTAGTTCGCCGCACGTGCATCAACAAATGGCCGAAGCCTACCAAGTACTCAACATAATTTTGGCGCCCAACAAATGACCCGAAGGTCCACAGAGTGACCCGAAGGTCTAGTACTGGTATTTGACCCGAAGGTCCATCAGAGTGGCTCGAAAGCCCAACAAATGACTCGAAGGTCCAACAAATGACCCGAAGGTCCAACATAGTTGCTCGAAAGCACACGAAATCATCAGAATCATCAAAACAGCAGAAGTTTCAATTAACGAGTCCGGAATTAACCGAAATAGCAAACGCACATGTCCCATACCACGTGTTTTACTAAATCGTTTGATTCTCTTCATTATTTCGTTGAAAGTGCAAAATTGTGTATTTTGTAAAAATACATTTTACATTCTCAAACGGACAAGTCCGAAATTAAGCGAATCAGTAAAAGAAAGGGGTCATAGTCCTCGATTTTGCTGAAACGTTTAAATCGCTTCCTCATTCTTTTGAAAGCGCAAACTGTAAAATTCCTGAAAACAATTTTATTTATCTATACTATATTATTATTAGTGAGTTCAATTTCAAGCTCACACAGGCCCCCTTGAAATTTGGCAACTGAACCGTCTCCGAATTTATACCTCCGTATTTTTATCTTCTCCTCCACCGAAACTGTGATGCCCCACCTCTATACCCACGCTAACCAAGAACACTACGATGTAGTGCTGTCAATTAGCACAGAGAATAAGGCTGTGGAGGAGCGACCATCCATGTAACTTCTTTGTGCGAGCACCGATACGTCAGATAGAATAGAATGCATATCTTTTAAGGAGGAAATCCGACATACCGATACAAACACAAAGCTATCACACGGTGGCTATATATAATCTTCGGAAACAATCATAGAAGTATCATAACATAAATCAGTCACAGACATCCATATCACAAAGGCGGAAGAAGATATGAATAAATATATAACACATGAAAGTGTACATCAGAGTAGTGGTCAGAAAGATCCACTATAATACAAAAGAATAGCATCACGTGCTATACAAAAGAATAAGTACATAACATAGAGTCTATATCTCAAAGGTGTACATCCAAAAACTACTAATCTATGTAGTTAGCCAAAAGTCAGAGTAATCCAGAAGAGAAGTCAAGCAGAAGCACCTGTAACATCTCGATCTGACCCGAGTATTATTTATAAGAAAATAATAAACGGATCAGTCTAACTATAAATATCAGATGACATGATATAGGATAAGGGGTATGGCATAAACATATAATAACCATGATGGCATACTACTATAAGTATGTAAATGATAATCAACAGGGGATTAATCAATGTCACAAGAATCTTCTCAAAGATCCAAACACATAAAAAGGTAATGACACACAAATTCACCAATACACAAAAACTGATATCATATTAGTGAAAACCACAAAAGTTGGTGAAGCACTAAATCCAGAAATCAACACACGAAATCCAGAACAAATCCCAGAAATCAACACACGAAATCCAGAAATCACTAAAAGGGGGAAGTCCGAACACACGGACGAGAAGCTATCTCATGGAAGCTATCCATTTAATTTTTCCGAACACACGGATGGCCCGAAGGCAAGTCCGAACACACGGACGAAGAGACATCGCACATTGCTAGTCTAAACCATAAAATGATCATCATCGATCATAAAGAAGTGTCGATTACACTAAGCTAGTAAATATAAGGGTTTAGCTTCATGTCCCATAACCACTTGCTTAACTCAAATATTTACGAACAAACTGTAGATCTTCACTAGGAAATTGTCACAAAAGGGTTCAATCGAACAAGTCCAAGAGCTAACCGACAAAGTGAACGCAAGCGTTTCATACCACTCGTTTTACTAAGTCGTTTAAGTCGATTTCTCATTCGAGTGAAGTAAAGGCTTGTATATACTAGTAGATTGAAAATCGGTTTGAGAAAACGAACTTTTGATATTTAAAATAGTGTTGAAATCGCTTTGATGAAAGAGTTTTGATATTTACTATTAGTATTGAAACCTTCATATATCTTTAAAGTGACAAGTCATAAAACGATTGTAGAAACAAATCAATTCACGTTCGAAGACGTGAGTAAAGTCCAAAGAAGTCAATCCCAAAACCATCAAAGTAGAAATTCTGATAAATGTTTTTCAGAAGAGATTGCCTACGCAGAGTAATACGGGGTTCGACCTAAGTGTAAGGTCGGCGACGACCTACGACTTACAGAGTCCTGCGACCTAAGTGGGATGCGACTTAGTGGGGCATAGGTCGGAGACGACCTACGACTTAAGGTCAAGCGACCTAAGGTAAATGGTCCAACGACCTAACTCGAACGACCTAGAGGGTCGAACGACTTAACTGGAGGATAAGTCGGAGACGACCTACGAGATATACTGGCCGACCTAACTCGAGCGACTTAAAGACTTAGCAGGGTCGAGCGACTTACGAGCTACGACCTAAGGTGACGAGGGCGTTAGGTCGGAGACGACCTAACACTTGACTCGCGAACGACTTATGGAAAAGAAGCTTAGGTCGGAGACGACCTACGAGATAAGCCAGTGCGAGCGACCTAAAGTTTGCCTGGGGGATTATAGGTCGGCAACGACCTAACACCTTGCCTGGAGATTATAGGTCGGCAACGACCTAAGACTTAAAGCTGTTTCGACCTACGACTTATTTCCCTACGACCTAAGCCAGAACGACCTAAGCACGCAAGCGACCTAAGTCCTAACTCGTGAACGACCTAAGAAAGTGGAGACTTTTCAACACGCGAGCTAGCAGCCTGGACGACCTAAGGAGGGCAGAACGACCTATGGCCAGAATTTGCAAACAGCACTGAAACTTGAGTTTCTCACCAATTCAATCCAAACCAGTTGCAAACATTAATGCTAAAGTGATAGGAAGTCATTTCCAACAACCCAATGACAGTTATAGGCGAGATGTGAGATTAAAAATCTCACCTTTTCCACGAAATTGATGTTGGAGAGCTTAAGAGCAAAGCAAGAATCAACCCCTAGCTTGAATCTATGTTCTTCACCTTGAAGTCGGAGTTTGATGCTGAATTCACTAAAGATCTCGAGCTTGGAATTTTAATTTCTCTTTCCCTCCACCATTTTTGAAGAAGCTTGAAGTATTTGATGAAGTGATGAAGAGAAGAGGGAGTTGGGCTGAGTTAAGAAGGTGCAGTCCCAACCAAAGTCACAAGTGGGAAAAGTGACGAAAATTTCACTATCTCCAAACATATCGAAGTTTACACTCAAAAAGATCGCAAACGTCATTTTGAACTCAATGGGGGTGGTCTCGAGTCCTAATTTGACCGTATGCAAAAAGTAGCTTTTCGGACTAACATCCGACTAACGATAAAATATTTAAATATAAAATATTTAAATATAAAATCGATAGATATGCGGGTTGTTACAGAAACCTTCCGTTCTCTCCAGCCCTAATCTCCTCCTCCTAGTTTCCTCCACCCGAAATCGATTATTAGTGAGTTTGCTTTCTAGACCTCAGAAGCCCCCTTCAGTTTTACTCAGATTTTAAACTCAACCGTCTCCCTGTTGATTATTTTCTTATCTACCGCTGCTTTCCTCTTCCTTTCTTTTCCTCGAACCGAAAAAAAGGAAATCCCCACCAATTGAACATCCTCCGTTTCCGTCATCGGGGCGCTCTCCTCCACCTGCCATCGCCAGCCACTTCAAGTTGGAATCACCTCCAGACCGACTGACAACCGGCTACGCATCTCCTTCCCTTCCCGTTTTCGTATTGGCTTGCTCGGTTGTCGTCGTCTTCTACCGCCGTCATACCAGTGGTCTACAGCGCTTTACGGGCTGTCTTCCAACTTCCCACAACTTTGTAAGAACTTTTTCCTGTGGATTTTTATTTTTTTCCACCGACTCAATTTTGGGTTCATGTAATGTATAGACCATTTCTGTTGCCATCCATCAATTTTAGATCTGCTTTGTATGACACTGTTTACTCCCATTGCATTTTTTTGAATCAATTTGCACAATTTTGAGTTCATGTAATGACAGTATGGAAATCTTTATTCAAAAGTTTTTTCACCTGTTTTCTTGATTCAATTTGATTGCAATTTGCTGTTTGCAGTTTTTCATAAAACCAAATTGGGCTTTAGGACGTGGATTAAATTTGGTTGTTAAAAGAAGCAATAATAAAACTTTTTGTTGAATATTATGTTTCCAAGGCTAGCTTGCTGCCTATTAAATATGTTATTGAATATAGTACTCAAAGTCTTTTCTTTTATTTTGGCAAGGAATCTTAAAGTGTTTTAGATAAGTAATATTTCCTTTTTATAGTTAAAGAAGCTTGGAAATTTTTTTTTCATCAATTAGGCATGTCTGAGCATATTTTTTTTTGCATTCAACAGTGATAATCATTTTGATGTTAGAATTGTGTTTTAATGTCATATTCATGATAAATATGAATTTGAAGGGGAGTGTAAGTACTGTTATTTGTTTCAGATGACAAAATTATAACAAAGAAAAGAAAAGTGAATATTTCAGGTATTTTCCTAAATCCTACGATAGTAATGTTTTATGGTATTGTGTGCCAAGTGACGAAAGCTTTCAGTTGACAGGTTCATTCTCTTTTTAAGATGTGGAGTCATGAAAGTTTGGCATATTTTCTTGGTCATAAACAAATCAATTATCATGCCATTCTAACAATGGTTTAAGACTAAAACTTTTGATACTACTGATTTTTTAGACTCGGTGTTTATGGTCCCAATATTAAGTTAAAAACAATGTTTAATCTACTAGGCATGAATTTAGTCGGGTCCGCAAAATTGTTATGTATGTCGCTTTTCCTACGCAAAATGCATTATAACGATAAAAGGAATGATATAAATGATTTCATTCAAAATATAAAAGCTTCTAGAATGGTGATTAACGTACATGTATATCTCAACAGAAAAATTCAAATCAAATGATTTTGTATGTCAGTCATTGACTCTTTTTTTCTCAATGAATTAATGACTATAACTTAACATGATCATGTCTACCCTCTAAGTAATTCATTACTTTCTATTAATCATGTGTTTGGTTTCCATCTAGGCAATTGTATGTATAAACAAATTAATAAATCCCATTTCCAAATTGATCCATGGATACATGCTTGAAAATAAAAATAAATCCCATATAGTAAAAAGTCAACAAATCAAGAGGTGCCAAAATTGAAAAATCTCTGTAGCATAACTAAGAGGTTATTTTATTTGATTTCTAGCTAAAGTTAAGGTTAAGGGGCATAAGATTTTTCACTTTTAATTGTTTAGGCTCATGTTACATCATTAAGGATTCTTTTCAGTTTTTTACATATGCGGAAGGTGGAATTTTTGATTCATTACTACTAATTTCTGAAACAACGTAGTCTAGCAAACTAACAAACATTTTTATTTTCCATTGGAAAACAGTCCAAATGCTGAAAGCAAGTATATTTACATACCTCAACACGAATAAAGGAATCAGCTAATGCTGAAACCTTTCATATAACACTATGACCGGAGAAGGAAATCATTATACGTAGCTGATCAGTTGAAAATACTGTGGATTTTTAGACAAAGATAGGCTGAAAATGAAGAAGCTTTAATTTAGCAGAAGGGTGAACAAATTGTGAATAAAATTAAACTAAGTTAGATTCTACCCTTTCCGAAGAACTTTGATTCTTTCCCAAATAATATGAGTTTTAAAAAATGATGAAACATATTTTCTTTTATACTTTCAATATTGGCCTGATAAGTATTATTTACGTTTTACATGATGGCTGACGAATTTTAATATGATTATTTTGTGGTTGAGGGGCCTATGTCATGACATATTCCATATTAGCAGTGCAGATTGTTTAGATTATAATATTTGAATTAGATGTTACGAATATTCATATCCCAATCCTATATTAAATCATTATATATTAATAGTCCATATGCATTGCCTAATATCATGGCAATATGCAGTCTAGATTATCTTGTGATTTCACATCTATTCCGTTACATATAAAAATGAATATGGAGCAAATATTTATCTACCGCCACATTGAACCTTACTTCAAATACTAATTTCTCAGCAGTTCTGCCTTAAATTATTCACTTTAGCCCTCCCGCGTCTGTTAACAATATGCATAATTTCATATGTTCTCTTCAGAATATGTCCTAAACTGTAAAACTCCCAACCCCAATTAATTAGTGGGGATGAAGCTCAATCATTTTGCTTCCTTCTTAAAACTCGCATTCTCCATGTCTACTACGCCAGCATCTAAACTTAACTGTGGTTAACTGCTACACAATTTCCCATTTCCACATCTTCGATGGGTTCAATTAAAATTTCAGGTATGGTATTTTGTCCCATTATTTTATTTCAAAAGCTTGAATATTTTAGTGCTTCACTAATTATGGTCGATATAGTTTCATCCCTTTGATGCCTACTTTATATCACAGTTGCTTGGTGTTTCACCATCCTTCCTTCCTACTTCAGTTTCATCTTCAATCATTTCGCATGTTAAAAATTTTAGTTCTAGATTTTTTTCTCATCTACGGTATACAGCCAATGTGTTTAATGAACTTTAAAAGATTTTGAATTATAATTATATTTGTGATGCTTTAATTTGTAAAAAATTTCCCATTTGACTTATTTTATTCTTTTTATAATGTTTTCGATTTTTTGTTGAAATTATTATACCCCATTTATCCTCCATTTACTTGCAAATAAAACAAAATTCAAATTAAGATATAATATTCAACTATCCAGAATGAGAACGAGGCTTTAGCATAGATAATATTAAATATGCGATGTCCTAATTTTTTCTGAACAAACTTATTTGGATATAGATTTCATGATATTTGACATAGATAATACTAAACTTAATATGATTCTCACAGTCTTTCATTGAGAATTCATGACGATACCTATGAATATGTCATGGAAAGTTTGTTATTATTGTTGTGTGATTATAATGAGTAGATTTTCTGATAGTGATTATTGTTTTACTATTTACATGAAATTTTTGGGATTCTTCTGATTCACTGGATTAGTCATTAAGTAGTTTTGCAGATAGTGATTATCTATAAAGATACATGTTTCCCTTAATCTATGTGTTCTACGTACCATACCATTTATACTCTGAACAAATCTTGGTCTGATTTTTAATTTTTATTCAAATTTATTGGTTTGCACTACCTTCTGGATTTTATAAGTTAAAATCTTATTCTATGCCATACTGATTTGTAATCAATTGAAAGTGAAGAGTTAAATAATGTTTAACAATAATGGTAAATATTTTTGCCAATAGTGATTGACCATGGATATACATGTTTCTCTTAATCTTTGTGTTTTATGTAACATACCATTTATGTTCAATGAAAAAAATTTGGTTTCATTGATTTATTCAAAGTGTTTGATTTTCATTATCTTTCTAGTGTTGTGCATTAAAATTGTATTGTATACCCAACTTATTCTATAGTCAATCGGTAGTTAAGAGTTAAATAGTGTGTAAAAATAATGGTTAGACAATGTATATAAAATAATGGCACTCGCATTAAATTGTGATAAGTGGACAGCAACATATGTATGATCTTACCATTAAACCTCAATCTAGCATTTATTCAAATTTATGTATTTTTGTGTATTACAATCACTTTAATTAATAATTATTTTTAAATAGCTTATATTAATACCTCAGCTCACTGTAACAAATTTTTTTTCGATTTGTCACTGTGGATACTTGGGAGGTTATGCCACATAAAGTGGACTGATTGTAGAATTGATTATAGACTTTTCATTCTATACATATCTTCAATGCAGTTAAATACTATTTTCTTAGGTTCATTAAATACATTTCATGGAGCTTAGTTAATTAATTTCCATTAATGGTCAAAAATATGGTGCTACTGTATGCAGGTGGTTTAATGGATGACTCATCTTTCATCTTCCTTTTCTTCCTTCAGTTTAAACTTTTAATTGAGCACAACACCTGACTTTTGTTCAAAATTTCTTACTCCATTCCTAAAATCATGTCGTGATTTATGATTTTTTATATTACTATAAGCAAAATAATTTGTACTATAACTCTTCCCTCTTTTAATTCATCCTAAGTGATTCTACTGCTGATAAATTTTTTATGCAGTTTGTTTTGAAATATACATTTCATAAAGTAACAATTTTGGATCAAAAATTGTTAAAATCATTATTTTTTTTGTCTTTCTAGGATTGGAAACTTTATGTGCTTCCATTGTATTTTGTATACGAAAGCAAGCATCTCTGGCCATGATTGAAAAAAATAGCTCCAGGAGGATGAGGCACATATAGGTGCTTAAAATTTGATATAAACATGTTTCATTTTCAAATATAATTTTTAATTCTTACAACCTATAAAGTAATATAAGAGATTTAGTTTTAGATGCTTATTACTAATGTTGCATCAAGTCAATCAATATTGGACTTTTGTTTGTTTTTTAATCAAATCAATAGGGACAAAGTTTGGCACTGTAGTTTGAAAAATTAGCATGTTTTTATTAATGTTCCTTAAGAGATAATATGTACTGCTTACTGATTAGTATTGAACTCATTTTTTGGAGATGTATATTCTAATTTGTATTATTTTTGTGTTGGTTAAAGATATCGAAGGACTTAAGTTCAGCCGCTAATGTTTGCTGATCCATTTGGTAATGTGATCAATTATGGGGTTTTATCCTTTTGGGTAAGTGAGTTTTTTTTACAGTGTTTCACATTTTTTATGCAGCGGATTGAGGAGAGGTATTTCTCGACAAATACAGTTAATCATTAACCTTTTTTAATACATGCATGTATATTTTTCACTAACAGTTGATTTTCTTAGTCTATGATCATAGGATCAAGGCATAAGATGGTGGATTCTGAGCAACCGTGGCCCTAATTAAACGAAGTAATTATCATTGGTTGCTTCTTTTAGATTTTATGATCCATATATTGTGTCGTTACAATGGCCAACAAGGACAGGAGCCGTGCAACTCAAAAATAAGGAGAGTCACTTCAGACTGGTATCTTGGTATTATTATTTTTTTAATGTTTTTTGCATTGTTCTTTGTTACGAGTAAGCTTTTAGTACTTATCTTGCTTACTAGAAAAATGTATGACACAATGATTATATTCACTGGCTAATTTTATTATTCAAACACATATAAAGAATTGATTGGAATCTTCTGTAACATGTTATCACAAAGTATGACCACTACTTACAAAATTGTGTAGGTCTTCACAAATATATACTGAATTTTGAAAATTTGTAGGTAAGCTAATTATATTCTCTATAGCAAATTAATAAAGAGACTTCAACTTTGGATAGGGAGGGGTTAATTTTTCCAATATTTTTAAAACAGTTATGGGAAGTACTTAAAAACTCTGTCTTCGATAAAATTGACAAACATAATTATGGTTGTCTTATCAACAGGTGAAAATCTAAATGGAAAACCCGTGCTATGTTTTTGAAAAAATTTTGATCCACCACTACCGAAGTACTATACCGACAGTAGCATAGCGTTCTTATGTAGGTTTTTCGGTAAGTTCATGCCGTTTTTATTTCAAAATTTTGATGGTATGTTACCGAATAGGCTTAAGGAGGTAAAATAGTAAATTGTTTTGGTCAGAGCTCTCCACATCTTCTTCCCTTAACAAATTTATTTTTTTGGAGTCCTCTAAATTTCTCTTCCTTATCTAAAATGGAATCTCTTCAACAATTCCTTCACTATATTTTGACCATGCACATGTTTTGCTATTTTTACTCAACATAATAAACAACTACTTGGCCAATTTTAATTTATATGTAATTGATGACATGTCATAGCTAGATGTTAGAATCTTTGGATGTATTCAATAAAATGAAGTCACTTTACTTTTTGAATCATTATTGAAGTGATTATCCATCACATTTCAAGCTTTCCTCTAAATTAAGCAATTATAAATTTTCCTACCTACCTTCAAAAAATATCAACATACAAGATTCTAGGTACAAGTTGTCATAATCTTAAACTCGAGTTAGTTTGCTGCAAAATCAAATAGTAGATGGGTTTTGATGTTAATTGTTGTAGATACTAAATTTGGACCCAATGCAAAACCACTTTCTGTTTTGGATTCGTGGTTCTCTTATGCTTGAGCAAAATTCAGTTTCTCTAAATATACAGACCCATAATTGTCGGATTTGTGGATTTCTATCAATACAAAAAACATCCAAACTACAGTAAACAATTTACTAAGGAAATATACTATTTTCATCTAAGAGAATTTAAAACATTAGATTTTTGCTAGCATAAAAGAGTACCTGAATATACCGAGAATAAAGCTAGAAAAAGGCAAAAACATGTTTTTCAAAAATTAACCTGCTCATAATAATGTTATGAGTCAACATGGCTGCAATATATATCATGTGTCTGAAGTGACATAAAGTACCAATTATTTATTTTCTAGTGTGTACTTCGATATACATTTATAGGTTCATGTTGCAGGTTCCTCTATTGTATACTTAATCGTTTACCCCAAGCATGAAATTTCACTATAATTATTATGAATTAGTTTATCTTGGGTTATGATTCTTTTTCATTAGTTAAACTTAAAAGCTATAGTGCTTTATGCAAAGGAAGTATGATAGTTTGGTTGCTTCATTTCTTCATTTTGGTAAAAATTAACACATTCACACATATATACATATGTACATAGACACATGCACAATAAACACCACTTTGTTGCTTTCCACTGAAATGCCTAATTCACAGTTTAAATTTCCAAACCCAAACTGCTCTTTGAGGAAAAAAAATGTTAAGTTATCAGGTTTATATTTGTGACTGTTTTTTTCCAAGTAGGTGTGTGATAAACATTATACTAATGCTTTAACTCTTTTTTTGTTGTTTGTAATTTTCATATGCACAAAAAATTTTAACAAATTTTTTATTTTCATACACATCAGATGTTGGTGACGGTAAATTTTGCGACATTGATAACATATGTTAAATATTTGATGGCCCTTGATTGCAACAAAACTAGGTTTAGCTATGGGTATTCACCTGCATATGAATTTCAAATCTATATGTTTGTATTTTAGATTTTGACACGTTCATTTCGTATCACGTTTTCTATAATTTAAATATGCAGGACCACATAATGAGTTATTTATTTTTGTTTGTTTCTAGAAGAAAATCCTCCTCAAACATAGGATGCATGTGCATGTGATTTGCGTCAATCAAATCAATCCTTTGCTCATAACGATACTATAGTGGTATTTATACCATAATAAAAAAACATCAATTATAACAAATCAAGAGCTATATTGTTTACTACTTGGTCCTCATTTCATCTCAGCATTTATTTTCGGTAAATGCTCAAACAAGCTACTGACACTACTGATTCATTTTCAGCCCTTCACGAAAAATAGCACTTCATTTCTAATGTAAAAACATGTGAAATATCTACATCAAGGTCTTCTGCTTCAAAAGTCGCCTCGATGCCTATAATGTCACAAACATCAAATATGATACCTCCATAAACCAATGTTGGAAGATTATAATAATAAAAATAGAGTGTTGTTAACATAACAAACTCTTGAAATAGCTATGAGGTCAAGTCTTAGTCCAGTTAATCGATTGTATGATGAATTCAATCATAAACTTCTTAGTGTCAATTCTAAGTCAAATAAACATTGTTGGACTAGATAATTTTTCCCGATAATTATAATAAGTATTAGCGGTTTAAGGAATAAGGTTTTACTGTAAACAAGGGTTGTGATGACCAAACTTAGCAACAAAGCTAATAAAACACAGCGAAGAAGAAATGGTTCTGTATACTTAACAATACTACAATAATCAATAGCACAAAATGATGTAATTATGCTGAGTATGTGTCTATGATATGCTTATGAATTGAGAGTTGCTATGAATATGTGAGTTACTTTGAGCTTTTAAAATGAGGTTTTATTGAGTGTCCACTATACCAAAGTAATACATTTTGCTGTATGTATGTTCTGTTTTAAGATTGATTTTTTTCCTTTAAAAAAATGAACTGCATTCTCTATGGTGTGCAATTTATAGATCTACAACAGTTCAATCAGTTTGTATCTTAATTCTAGAATGGAGGTGAGCTTCTACGGAATTATAAGTCAATATTCATCGTCAAAACATTTTTTTTCAATTGTTAATTTAAACAAATAATGACTTGCATATTCTCAATTTAGCAATAAGGGAAATTTCTACTTGATAAAATGTGCAATCAATATTCATGTTATTTCATTTTCAATATTTTTTCTCAAAAGTTTTATTTTTATAATGCCAAAAGTTATGTATAATTACCAATTTCTTTTCAACTTCAATTTTTTCCTTTGCACACTGCTTATTTTTTCCGTGCATCACACTTGATCATAAACATGTAAATTACTTATTGTTAAAAAATAAAAACATATTTTACGTACCGATAGAAACTTTTCTTGCATTTACATTGAAAATAAGAACCTATTCAATACCTTTAATTTAAGCTTAACTATATTGTATGAGCCTAAATTTCTAATAATATTATGCATATTGTAGTGAAGAACATTGTAATCTATGGTTTTTGGAATCAATATGAGCATATTGACCCTTATGTATTCACTGATAGAATATATTTGCAGCTCATGTATGATAAATTATATTCCATGTGCAGGAACACATTCAGGCTTCCAATCTTCAGATAAAGTTAGCTGGAAGTTGAACAAAAACATAAATCAGAGGATGTTAATAGCTTTTCAAATAATGGTTGTATTTAGAATTAAGAGTAGATAAAATATCATAATGCAGTCCCACTATATTGAACTATAGTTTTTTTTATATACAAGTGCAATGAAAAAAAAGGATGTTTGAAAGTTTACTGAACTTTTCCATTATTGCAGAGATGAGATGATTGTATAACGGTCAAAATTGGTCTTCTTTATTTGGTTATTGCATGTCCATATCATCAATTCTTCCATTGCTTTGCACGGAGTTTATTAAATTGTATTAACTGCTGCTGTGTTTTTTCGTATAGCAATTCAGTACTACTCAATATATGATACGTTTCCAATCCCAATCCATGCAATTTGTTCAAGTTACGTTTTATTGCTTTCTTCTGGTACTTAGTTTATTGGCTAAATTTTATACAAGAATGGAAGTGTGCTTGATCAGTGATTGGTCCAAAAATTTCAAAATCTAAATATTTAACCTGGATCATCAACGATGTCCATGCATATGCATAATTACACTAATTATCAAGTACTTTTAAATATGATTAAATGTATGCAATGGATGAGTAGTTCTACCATTAAGTTTTTGCAACTTGAATTTATACATCACATCACCCTTGTGCGTAGCACGGGTTCACACTAGTTTTATAAAAATAACAATTCACATTCTCAACTGGACAAGTCCGGAGTTAAGCGAATTGGGTCATAATCCTCGATTTTGTTGAATCGTTTAAGTCGCTTCCTCATTCTTTTGAAAGCGCAAACTGTTGAAAATTTTATAAAACAATTTTCATTTTAAAACGACTTTCCAATCACGTGATTAAAGCAACGACATAGCAATTTTTGAAAAGAAAATTGTACTTCCCAAAACATCGTAAAACGAATCTCAAAATCAGCATTGCGGAATAACCGCTTGAAGATCCACTTTTTAAAATTTGACGATTACTGAAGTCAAAGCGACAGTAATTTTTAAACGTCAAAATCTCATCAAAATGATTCACATCAAAATGCAACACCAGTGAATTTTCATTCATAAAAATGTCACAAAACACCGTGCTTCAAAAATTTAGCACCGATGTAAAAATTCCGTTATAAAGATAACGGCAACAAAATACGTTTAAACCAAACATCGGTTCAACGTAAAATTAATGCAGTAACGTGCAACTCAAATTTGCACGTATACTACAAAAAGAACAAAGAAATCATTCGAATGTATCTTCAATGAAGATAATTCAAAACAGCTAAATCTAATCAATATATGATTAGCATAAAAGAAAACCAGCAAAGATCTCAACAAAAATTACATAACTGCAATCGTTTCGAATCCTCAAATCGGATTCGAAATTCTCAAAGAAACAAAATAAATACAGCTGTGTAAATAACAAATGAAATTTATTTCAATTTTCATATTTTGATCTTTAAATCAAAAAGATTATCAGCCGTATTCAGCGAAGACAGTTTCACTGTTTCCGCTGTGCACTCTGATAAACGGTCACAAATCAATCAATCAACAAAACACAGTTTCACTATTATTTTTAAATAAAGATATTTAAAAACTTTCATCAAAATTTCAAAACTTCCGTTTTGACTCAAAACACAAATAAAACATCGACCAATAGTTGTAACACATGTTCCATCTAAGTTATGTTTTATATTATGTCCATAAACCCCAAGCTCTAATACCAACTCTAACGCCCCACCTCTACGCTCACAATAAAAAAGAGTATTAAAAGAAATACTGTCTGTTATTACGAAGAATAAGGCTGGATAGGAGCGGCCATCCGTAGTTGGCCTTACACTAGTATTGGTTATTTCAATAGGAGTGGTATATATTTTTATTTTTCATCTCTTATTTATTTACTCCCATCGACATACCCAATTCCAGTATAAAATAAGCTACGATGGTTCATAATAGTTTAGGACAATATATATAATAACACACAGATACAAAAAGAATGCGGAACACAGATAACAAAAGTCTCATATATATATAACTGATGTCAGTTACAATACAGTTGACACAATACATATGATACAACTACAACTGTCGACTCTGGAAGTTATATATACAAGTACATTATCGACTAATATACATGAATACATATCAACCTAAATCTGTAAACTAACTCTACAAAAAGACGCGGACCACTTCAAAAGATATGAAAAGTCTTCATAGCCCAAACAGCAACTCAAAGCAGGAAATCTACAACCTGAAATAACTCGGGTCTGACCCGAGTATTAAATTCAAAATAAAATAATACACGGGTCAGTCTAATTCAAACTCAGTTATTAATGCACAGAAGCAATAATAATCAAATATCATATAGACGACAGTCACAGAAATCTCGTATATCCAACTCTTCGATAAGAGAATCGGATAACGGCAGATATAACACTAAATAGTGTTAAACAACAAATCAGCAGATTTAAATCATCAACAAAGATAAGTGAAAAGAATATCAATGAAGATAATCTTAAAAACATCAGAATTTCCTAAACGGCAATTAACAACTAAATCTAATTATTAAATAAATAATTAGAAACCCATAATCTAATTATCTAGAAGATAATTAGATAACAACAAAATAATCAATTTAAAACATCAACTCTGGTAGGGCTGCAGTATACGCACGCGTATACTGCCTCGCCACTACAACCTGAAATACACAAAGGATCAACGAACCAGAATCAAATGAAGATTCAAATCTCAATGCCATGGCCTCAATGGTCAAAGCAGACAAACATGGACAATGTGCATGTATGTACACATTGAAAATTTACAAAAGAACACGAGGTCAAACCCAAAATAATGGATTCAACTCAAGTGAATTCGAAAACAAATCCAAATGCATTAATACAATGCAAACCAACAAAGAAACCAAAAACCAGAAATGACCGAACATCACATGGTGCATCAGACATACGAGGAAATGTACATAAACATGAGTGGCAGCAACAACTATGATACAGGTTTAGATGACCAGATTCGACCAAGAAGTGCACCCAGACACAAGCCTGAATCATGGTAGTGTACAAAAGAAAGGGCACTAACAACTCAAAACAGAAGTGTAAATGCAACTGAATACATAACAGGTAGGGGAAGTGCAGCAGTGTCAACATCGCTGTGAACAGGTAGTGGTACAAATTAATGTCTACATCACTACTATCACTAAAAGTGAAATATGCATGCTTACCCAAACTAAGGCAACACAATAACAAGCAAAATACAGTGCCCAGGAGCAAGTATCGGTTTTGAACCAAGATAATTGCATTGCAAATTCGACTGTACATATACACACACATATAACTGTATGTATGAACATATATAAAGTCACACAAAATAAATAAGCAATGAATTGCAAAATCCAAACAGAGGCGATTTCAAACCACAGTTTAAAGCAATACCAAAATCACAGTCGAAATGAGTTCGAAAATCATGGGACTGCAGTTTCAAATCAAGACGGTGTTGAAATCAAATTATTTTCACAAAAATCAAGTTTGCAAGCCAAGTCCAAAAACAACAGCTACAACTCAAATGCAATCATGTCCCGAAGACCCAATGAAAACCAGTATGCAGTTATACGCAGTGATCAAGTGATCTGCAACAATACCAAAGTAAATACATAAATGGAACCTGACTCCATATAACCAGGTGAACACGACAAAGCAGAATCAAAGTAAACAAACAGTGGCAAATGCATATACGTTTGAGTGAACACATGGACTACAAGCTAGCAAATCAAGCTTCAGATGGTATACGAGTGATGCAGAATAATAAATAGTGAAATAGATGTACACATATAATGAACTTGAAAACAAGTGAATCAATGAAACAACAATGGACCGGTTCGAACCAAGACAGTGTCGTGGCCGAATAACACATGTCAACAGAGAAGCATCATCATCAAAATGATGTACCAGTCAAGCACAAGGTCTCAACACCAGTTCAAGATAAATGCCAAAGTCAAATATTTTTACAGTCAAAGTCTAGTGGTATCAAAACCCAAGTCGAAACAGAAAACAACATATCATCACAAATTCAGGGAATCATATATACAAAACCAAGTAACCGAGGTCAATGCGAAGCACCCCGTGGTGGTTAACAACCACATAACCGCAGTTCTCAGAGAAAGCAAGTCCGAAGCCAACAAAGCAAATGAAAATCAAGGAATTAGCAAACTCAAAAAATCATAGTGACCGAAGTCGTGGAAGCATATCGAAGTCAACGAGAAATTCACGATTCCAAAAATGACCGAAAACAATGTATGAACAAATCGTAAATCATCAACAACAAACAAAGTCGAACGACATAAGCACATTAGGACTTCACATAACAACATCGATTTCCAACATCGAACGAAAACAATGGCCAAGATAGACAATATCGAATCAAAATCGAATTGCAGAAGCACTATACTAAGAGTGAATTAGATGTGAGTAAATAGAATTAGTCACCTTTTCATTCGACTAGCATCCATCCTTTGATCGCAAGCACACACGAAAAACACTCCCCCAGGTCGAACTGTTCAGATTTGAGCCGTGGCCAACAAAGAATTCCCCGATCGACGACGCAAGCAACGAGATCGATCATTTGATCGAGCAACCCGAAGTCGAACGGTTAAGCCCTAATTTTTGGAGATGAGGAACGAACGAAAGGGATGAACGAGTAGCCATTATTTTTGAAGCCCTAGTTTCGAACGAACGAACGAAGAAGAATTGGAGCCACCATCATTCTTTCTTTTGTTTTGAATGTTTGCTTAGGGTTTTCTTTTGTTTAGATTTCGAACGACCAAATGAATGAAAAGGGGTCGGGTCGACTTATTTGTATAAGGGAACGACATTCATTTTGGTGATTATCACAGCAAAGCAACTAAAGAAAATATGGGCAACCATATTAAAAAAAAATTAGTCCACATATCTCCTTTAACAAACTTTCAAAAGAATCTCAACCGATTAAAAATTCCAACGGCAATTTGCCAACAATTTTAATCGTCATTTGATGATAATAAATCTGTGCAAAACCCTGGGTTGTTACAGGATAACTATGGAATAACTCACTCGAGAGTTTTCGATTCGTTAGTATAACTAAGGTCAAACAGTAAATCTCAAAGTGACGGTATTACATAATTCTCTCGATTGAGAACACTGTTGAACTTCAATATAGGTACTAGACTTTAATTATCATTAAATCATAGAACAACGTCCGTCGAACCACTAATCTAAGTTGAAGCATTGGGAGTGAAACGCTATTCAATAGAGAATTCATCAATGAGGTCAGTATCACGGTCAACTATAGTCAACTCAAAGTCAAAGTCTCTAGCAAGAGTAGTACGGTTAATAATGATTGTAATTATTAAACTAAGGACTTTGTGTTTGGACTAGCCAATTTGAATTTGGACGATATAAGAAATTTGACTAGAACCAAATTCAATAAGCCTAAAGTGATATAGTTTTAACGAAGAGAATTGGTGCAAATGATCGTTACTACCGGGAATCTCTTAAAATAGTAAAATTGGATTTTACCAAAAATATGTAAATGATAATGTTAGCAAATAAATTTGCCAAACCAAAAAGTGCTTTAAGAAAACTTGGTCATTCACAAAGAGGCCTTGAAGAGGCTCGTCGAAGCAGTAAGGGTTTTGGTATTCATTCTTGTTGTTGTCATATTCGAAGTCACATATGCAAGATGAGTGCAAGTTCGAAAGCGTATATTCAAGACAAGTTTGAGTTCGAAGGCGTATGTGCAAAAAAAATTCAAGTCCGAAGTCCCCGAGTCGAAGTTGGTTATGCTATGCCAATCACGTAGTCACAATGATTCAAATGTACGAAGTCACAAATATATTCAATTCATTGGTTCGGATTGATTTCACATATGCTATGCTATATCCTTGTTTAATATTCAAGATACTATGTGTACAATGTTCTTGAATTATAATATGCTCTAAAATTCCCAAGTTGATTTAGGGTGTACAATGTAAGAAATGAGAGAAGAGAATTTTAAACCATCCAAATGACATCCCTAAGGTCATATCTTTAGGGGTTTGCAGCCCTCACTCCGTTCTTTATGTCTTCGAACATGTTGACTTTGGTGGCATTGACATGAGACTAGGGCAGAGTCGTCACTAGGTAGTGGTATGTAGGAACGTCTTCGACATACATGAATGTCTTCGATATACAGGAGTGTCATCGACCTTCTTTGGTGCTAACCTCTTCGCTTATATGTCTTCAGTGGTATTAACATCTGAGGGATTTAATCCCAGTCTCTTCATAGAGCAGTGTCCAGCATGGTTTAAGGAATATTTGCTTGATGCTATAGTTGAAGTGATCCATTCTATTCTTTGAATTCTTTCAATTTTAACCTTTGAAGTCAATGAGAAGATGCGTGCGAAGTCGATTAAGCGCGACGATGATGACTTCGTGGATATTGACAATGTCCCTTATCAACACCGCTTTGCATGAGTATGTGGCTTCTTCGAAGTGCTGTGCAGAACTGGCATGCAAGGTGATCTCCTAATAGAGAGCAAAGTGGCTCAGCGATCCCATTATATTACCATAGGAATACCCTCCTCGTCATTGTAGGATAACTTCTTCGAAGTGTCTGTTGATTTGCGGAGAGGTGTATTCTTGATTGCATGGCCTCTTCGGCCACGTGTGACTTTGTTCACCATCTTTCATCATCGAAGAGCGGTATCCTATCTCTTCATCATTAGCTTGTAAGTGCCTCATCGACTCTACATCTGCGATGCTGATTGTAGGAGCGATACTTTATCTTTCCTTTTCTTCCCGACTTCAATGTTGGCTATCGAAGTCATGAGCAAGCTGCTGTGCACATGTCTTCAACGAGAGGTGATTTGACAACTACGAAGACATGGCTCTTTGATCTACTTCAATGAAATTTATAGTGATAACATTTGCCCCCTAGTATTAAGAAATCCTTGACTTTTCAAGTCAAGAGCGTCGGAGTCATCTTCCCGCCTATTAGTCTTCCATTCTATAATCTAGGCGTTCATTTGAAAAAAATTGATGGTGTTCAACCACCTTATCTTCTTCTATAAATAGATGGATTCTTCTCCACTCCTCTTCCACCTGCAATCAAGAAGTTTAAGCAAGCATCAAATTCTTCGGTTTAGCCGTGGAAATTTCATTCTCTAACACTGATTAAAAGGTAAGGTACAATTTTTGTTTTACTTGCTTACAAGCATAATTTTCATGCTCAAATCATGATTAGGGTTTTATTATTTTCGAATTGGTCACCAAATTCATCTATTTAGCTTTACTGGTCTTAATTTTATAGCTAATTTAGACCACTGATTCTTTGAACTTCTTAATCAACGATTTTGATTTGGGGGTCTATGGTTTTTTCTTCTATGTATTGGATCCATACCCACTTCTTCTTTAATCAGTTTTAGTGTTGCAGTTTCCTATATCATTAGCAAATTTAAAGTAGGTTGTATAATTCAATAGCTATTAACCCGTTAGCGTAATGTTTTTGCGTTGCTCGGCTAGATTTTAATTTAATTTTGTATTGATTTAGGATATTGCAGGCTTGTTAGTTAATAGAATTACATGACTTCAATTTTGTTTTTTATCTTATCGAGTTCGACCCTCATTGACATAGTTATGACCCTCGAAGTCGATATGACACCTTTTCAAATTACAGTTCTATTTTCTAAAATTTCTAGTATCATAAGAAATGAATTGAATATGACAATAAAAAAATTGGAAGTTCACAAAATTACTACGTCTTCGACAACGTTGAACTTTAGTTTCAGTAAGGTGCGAAGAGCCTTATCGCGGCAGTCATCTCTAATAAGGGAGTCATTATTTAACTAACAAAGTTAAAGTCATTTCATACTTCTTCAACTAAGTCGAAGAGAGGTTATTATTAGTTGTGGGTCTATTGGTCATAGATGGTGCCTATTTTAGTTAAACGTGCTGGCAACATACTTGATATTAATTAGGATCGAAGTCATCTATCTTCGACGCTTTCTTATACATACGTTTTAATAACGATGCCCCCATATTGTTTTTTTGCAATTACCTTTAACTTTGCAGGTAGAGCTTTATATGACTTCGACACTTTTGATATTTAAGTTTTTGTCATACTATAAAATTGCTTAATTAGCTACCATATTTTTGACTCAAATCATCGTTGTCTATTGAGGTAGGAGTCCCTACCTCTTTGATATTGGTTATGTTATGAGGTTCTTTAAGTTTACGTTTAAAAATTGTTATTTGCCTTTTTTAAGGGTGAAAGAATTGTTTAAATAACCAAACTCTTAACTTTACATGTTCTAAATATAGTATCATGATTAACTTTTAAATAAAGAATAATATCACCTTAGCAGGACAATGGAGAGCAAGCAACCTACTGAGAAGCCTGTCAAGAAAGCTGGTGCAAAACCCAAGTCTTCACCTTCATCTGTTAAAAAAGAAAGTTATTTTACTAACCCATCATACATTACTTCTCAAGCCAAAGTTGACTCCATTCTCGATCAATTTAGAATTACTAGGATTGAGGCCATCCTTGCTAGTTCTTCAGACAATATCTATAATCCTCCAGAAAGATATTTCACTTTCACTCCTATTCATATTTGGCACACATGCTACCTCCATTTCTCAGACTTCCTTACAAGATATCTGGAGCACCTAGACGTTGCGAGTTTGCGACGATCCAGCTTCTGCCTAATGCTTACACATATTTAACTTCCTTGGAGGTCTTTGCATAGGAATACGGGCTTCCATCTCTCAGTCCTAATATTCTTTGTTACCTAGCCGGTCCTACTAATGTGGGGGGTTAGTCAGGCCACCAATTGTGTGGAGTTTATCCTCACCTGAAAAGCTTATTCTCTGAATCCGTTAAAAAAGCAAGATTAAGGGAAACTCAATTTTTCTTCGTCAAATGCTCCTCTAAGATTAGAGGAAAATTTTCTACTGCTAGTAAGCTTATTATCCTTAACTATCGTTATGTGTTTACTATTATTTACTGATAGTTTTCCTTCCCTAGATCCTGCTCCTAAAAGTCTAAGCTATGAAGATCAAAGGACCATAAACTCCCTAATTCTTTTAGGCAAGAATAAGAGAAATAGGCTTACACTCCTAACTCCGCTGAAGCTCCTTTAACATTCTATTATCTTGAACCACCATAAGATCTTAGGAGAGCTACCCATGGTTAAACGCAACTCTCTGGGAGTTGGCTCGTTAGTGTTGGGTGATTCCGGAGTTTTCATGGTTATCCTTGTTGCAGCCCGATACTGATGGTAAATTTTAATACGGTTAAAAAGGAAATTATTGATGTTATCATTTTACTAACTTCCATTCTTTATTTTAGGCTCAACTACTCTTGTTACTATTCCCAAAGAATCAAGAATCAAAACTACTGCGTCCAAAATGAGGAAAGGAAAGATGCATCTCCAACCATGCCTCAGCTAACCGAACTCGTTTCCTTTAATAATTCTATCGCCAAGGCTATCGAAGCATTTGAAAAAGAAGGGACATACGCCAATGTTCTTAACGATGCTCCTCCTCCTCCTTGGGAAAAAGACCTAAACTTACGGGTGAATTTACCCCCACCATCGTGGGGGAGATAGAGCAAGTGAATATTGACTCAAGTCCCAGAGCAGTTGCTTCAGATAAAGTTCCAGAAAAGCTTAAAGAAACTCAAGTTAAAACATCCCAAAAAGTTCAAACTTCTGATCCCTTTCTTAATGTTTCTTTTCCTCTCTCTCCAACATCTATTGATTGCATATGCACTGAACTTGGTTTGATCCTTTCTCCGGTTGATCCTCTTCCCTCAAGGCTCAGCCTCAGTCTTCAACAATGAATTTTGAGGAACTGGCTCGATTGGCCATCGAGTCCCCTTCTATTGCTTTTCTTGGATCACCACAACCTTCGGCCTACTCCGTTGACCACCTTTTCCTTATTCTTAAACAACTCATATCGGTATGTCTCTTAATTTACTTGTCCAATTTCAACTTCTTGAATTACATTTTAACTTAATTGAGTTATAAGATTTCAAGTTGGAAAACATATGTTCCTTCTTAAGAATACTTCTCAAGAGCTTTCTACCAAAGTGGTCGAGCTTAAGGAAAATGTTGCTTTCCTTCAAAAAGGTATGATCGATATTGCTACAAAAAGGGATGAAGCGATTGTTGAAAAGGATACACTGGATTTTTCTCTAGAGGAGGAAAAGAAATCCAAGTTGTTGTTGGAGGGGAAAGTGAAAGACTTGGAAGAAGAAAACACCAGGCTGTCAAAGGCGATCTCTGAACTAATCGATAGAAAGAAATTGCTCGAAGTTCAATTGGAAAGAAAATCTGAGCTTCTAGATTGTTCGAATAACATTATCAAGGATGCTAAGAAGAAAGTCGCCTCCTTCTTCGATGTCGCTCTTACTAAAATCAATGAGAAGTGCTATAAAGAGGCATTGTATGTAGCATACATCAACAATATTCGCAAATGTCCAGACTTAGATTTCCCGTCTCTTCTGGCCTTATACAAAAGGTGCAAAATGAAGTTTAGTTTGAAAATGAGAAAGGATAAAAAGGCTCTCGAGGAAGAATTCCCCATTGAGGAAAAAATTGATGCTGTAGAATTGCTACCGTTTGATGATGTTCCCATTGACGAAGTGTCAAGGCCTGATGGAAAAGGAGGTGATAATGACGACAATCCTGATGATGATGATGAAGAGGATGACGATGATTATATTGATGAAGACGATGATAATGATGGTCATATTGATGACAATGGTGGTGGTGGTGGTAAAGGTGATGAAATGGGTCCACCCAATCAACCGGATAATCAAGATGGGTATGGCGGTGCTAACCCAGACATGTCTACCCAACATGCAGCAGCTACTGATGTTACTGACTCCTCAAAGAAGGGTCCCTTTAATAAAGATAGCACTTCTCGAAGTTAGAAGCCCACTGATAAGCGAAAAATCTCATCTCCTTCTTTCCCAATTTCTCGGGTATGGGTAACTTTATATAAAATGTTTTAGGCTATCAAGTGATTTCTAGGTATACATTAATTTTTTTAGCTAAGGGGAAAATTGAAATACTGCTAAGACACAATACATGAAAAGAAACAAGCAAAAATCGATCGGCTAAATAGAGAGCTTGGCAAGCAAACGAAAGATTATAATGAGTTATATGAGAAATAAAAGAGGCTTGCTAACAGTGCGTCCATACTTAGGCATTTCAAAGAAAAAGAGATCGCTCCTCGAATGAAGAAAGCCCATCGTCATCGAACTCGACTTATAAAAGAGAATCATGAATTGACGACCCTCTTCTGGATGCTAATCGACGACAGGGACACCCTAGAGGAGTTCTTGTACAAAGTTTATTGTAGGGGACTAATCGTCGATTTTTCATATTTAGGCGATAAAAGTTTTGGTTTGCTCAGACGTCTTCACCATAGATATTTGGATGAACACAAGACTGATCCTCATCCCGGGGCATGTTTGAACCTTCCCCGAGTCACTCCCATTCCTCTTTCCTTACACTCTCTTCCCTTCGAGAAACTTAAATATAATAGGAAGAGATTCATTTTCGAAATGTATAAGAAGTCTATTTTGTATGAACTAGAATGACCTGTATAATTATTGTATGCTATTGAGTTTTCTTATGAGCTTTATCATTTTAGTTTATCCGTTCTTAGTTGAATTTCAACATATTGCATGGAATAAAGGTTTTTCAAGCAGCCCGGTTCCCAAGGATCTCTTAAGTAAATTTGTCAAATTGAAGAAAGACTTTTCAAAGAAATCCTTGATTCTTAAAACATCACAATTTGCAAGACATGATTTCCTTAGAGATTTGCAAGAAGTTTACATGCATTACCCTCATTTTTGTTTTGACTTTCTGGGTGATGAGAAGGAGAAACTACTTAGCGACATCCGATCCTTCCACACAAAATTAATATGTGGTCATGATATCCTTCCTACCGGGGAATGGGATTATCATCTTTTTCCTCCAATTTATACTTCGAATAGGATCAAGGCTTCTATTGATTCTACACTTACTTTGTCTACTAGGTCGTTTGAAAAGGCTAAGGCTGCGGTCTCAAAACTTTGAATCATTAATTAAACATTATTGAAATGAAATTGCAATGTAATCTTGACTCCTGTTTATATTTATAAACTTCATTTGTTATTAATGGAAGGGTTTGTCCTTCATGTATTGATTTTTGTTTTCCTTATTTTTAATAGGAGCCCAGACAATGCGTAAATATGATTCCATAGACACCTCGTGAATTATTGATGTTAAAGATCGGCTGTTTGCATATATGGAGAAGAAACGATCATCTCGAGATGACTCGGCTTTATGATTCCTAAATAACCCCGAGGCACGAGAGTGGTATAGGAAATATTTCCTATTAAAATCAGCATTTAGTGCTTATAAAGAATTGTCCGCTCTCATGGAGGCAGAGCTTAAAGAAACAAAGAACGAGCTTCGGCTGCTGAAAAAGAGAAAGTACACAGCTCATGGATCTAACTTCTCTGTTGAAGCTGACATTGAGATAGCTAAGCTTCATCAGAAAAAAGTGATCTCGAATTAGAGCTAACAAAAAGCCAGGTATCATGCCAATCTTTGGAGCTTATTGTAAGTGGGGTGATTCTACCCTTCCCTCTCCTACTCCAAGATGAAGAACAAGATCCACATCCTCTGCTAATTATGAGTTTACTGCTTTGCTAAACCCTCCTTTAGGTTCGAGTAATGCAGCAATTTCTAGGTGGGGCAATCAAGTCAAATTCGAAATGATGCAATATTTCAATAAGAAGTGGGAGTAAGAGATATCCCAATGCATCAATGAGTATGAAAGTAAGTTTCAAAAAGTCGAGCGTGAGAAATTGATCTTAGTCAAGAAATCAAAATGCTGATGAGTTCATTCAAACTTTGCGAGGGGCCAATAAGACTCTTCGCCATATCCTGAGAAAGCATATTAACTCGATTGACGATGCAAATGCTATCCGCAAAAAGGAAAAGAAACTCAAGGAACTTATGGACGTATCCATTTGTTAAATTACCGATCCTTTAATTTCTAAGGATCTGGACAAATCAGCACAGAGTCTCGGGTTGTGATGGAAACCTACTTTTGATTAGATTTCTTTCTTTTATCTATCTTTTGTGCTTGCAACCGTATGGTGTGTTAATTTGTAAATAATCTACAATTAAACAAATGTTACCTCAGATATGCAACTATGAATTGAATTCTAGTTTTGACTTGAAATTGCATGATGCTTTGCACTCCATGTTCCCATACTTTAAGTTTTTGAATTTTCTTTCTGGTTGCCTAATTAGATTACTGTTGATTGACACTTTTATAATTTCAATATGAATACTTAATAATGGAGATTCCCATTTAACCGATATTAAATCTTAAGAAGAACCAAGAATTCATATTTAGCAGTGAAGAGGACCAAAAACTCTACTTTGGACATAATGAAGAGAACCAGAAATCTATATTTGACGGCAATAGAGGTTCAAGAACCCATACTATAGTAATAATAGAAGACCAGAAACCCATATTTATCAATAATAAAAGACCAGAATCCCATATCTATCAATAATAGAAGACCAAAAACACATGTCTGGAAATCGAATCTCTGAAGATCTTTTATTCTTGGAGATTATATAGACTTGGAGCGTTACTTGGCTCAGATTTTGATAGAATTGAGATCACTGCTTTGGCTTTGATTTTGATAGAGTTGGGAGCACTATCTGGCTCTGATTTTGATCAATTTGGTAGCACTACTTTGGCTCAGACCCCTTATGACCATCTTAGGTGATGGTTTAGGTCAGTTGTCCGATGCATTTGGTTAGTTGTCTTAAGCAGGACCAAAGACTTACTCGAGCTCCCTCTAGGAGGATCTTTAATGAGGACTTTGATGGCAGGCACTAAAGGCTGGTTTGATGCTTTAGTGGGGCCTTTGATGATGGCACTAAAGGCTTACTCCATCATCCCTTTAGGGGGCGCTCCAGCCAGGCCACATATGCAAGGGTTAAAGGCTTGCAGAAACTTTGGACTGCCCCTTTCGGATGAGCCCAAAGGATTCTCTAGCCTCCCTCTAGGAAGCACCTTAACCAGGCCTTTGATGACGGGGTTAAGGGCATATGCTCTGGCCAGGCCACGTAGGTGGGACCGAAGGCTTAGTCAGTGCTTTGGTCAGGCCCTTTTGGACAGGACCAAAGGCTTAATCCATCCTCCTAGGAGGCGGTTTGTCTAGGCTCGTATTAGCTGGAGACAAAGGCTTTAGCCCCTTACTACCATCTTAGGTAGTGATTTAGGCTTTCCATTATACTAGGTGAATCTTACTCCCCAGTTATGTAGAATCACTTATTCAAAGAATTTCTTTTATTACTGAACTTGTCTAATATTTTCTTACAAAGTCGTTAAGCTTGCCTTGTCTTAGAAAATTGATAACCCTTCCTTCTAGGCTTCTGTATTGCATGCCCATTTGTAAGATGGTAGTGGTAATATGATCCTCCAAGATTCCTTTTGAACTTGGGTCTTTTCTTTTGTGAAGGCCAATAATTAAGCTTATCCTTGGTCAAGAATTAAATATTCTCATGTGGGGCGGTGAAGTTGTAGTCCTTTGGAAGTCTTGATTTGGATGCTAGCCTTCTTGGCTGATGTCTAGCTCTTTTGCTACTTGTTGCGGGAATTTCACTTTCAACAATCAATTTTCTCTTCAAGGTCCTTTGATTCTCGCTTGGGGCCAATGATTGACCTATGACTATGTGCCACTTCTGGGCAAATGTGCCAAAATCACTTGTGAGCCCTTTCTCGAATATAGTGCCCTTGACGTGAAGTTGAATGGCCTTTCTTATCTTTAAGAAGAAATTATCTTTCTTAGGGCTCTCTCTGCCCAAAGCGAAAATTAGAGTAGGGCCAATATGGAATGGGTTGATGCTCCAATTATCCAGATCATAAAGGTCTGCTTGTTTCTTTTCATTTATAATTTGTAAGGCCTTCATTCTCAAAATTTGTTCTTCGTGGACTTGCGAATCACTAGTGATTTGATAGTGGAACTAATTATCTAAGGTTCAGAAGATACTTGTTCAGATCGCTTAACACGGTTAGGCAACATGGTGTTGGGGATTATGGTCGGTCAATTGGAATTGGGATATGCTTTGAAAGGGAAGTACTTTATGCCTTAGTTATGCAGGTCAAAGTAGTCTCACTTAAGTTTTTAACGAAGTCGGAGGTTCGAGCCCTCCTTTTAGTGCCAAAATGTTAGGAAATAAATTTGCTAACTCCAAAAGTGATTTGAGAAAACTTGGTTATTTATGAAGAGGCCCTGAAGAGGCTCGTCGAAGTAGTAAGGGCTTTGGTATCCATTCTTGTTGTTGTCATACTCGAAGTTATATATGCAAGATGAGTACGAGTTCAAAGTCGAATATTTAGGACAATTTTGAGTTCGAAATCATAAGTGCAAAGAAACTTCAAGTCCGAAGTCCCCGAGTCGAAGTTGATTATGTTGTGCCAATCATGTAGTCACAATGATTCAAATGTACGAATTCATAAGTATATTCAATTCATTGGTTCAGATCGATTACATATATGTTATGTCCTTGTTTAATATTCAAGTACCTATGTGTACAATGTTCTCGAATTACAATATGCTCTAAAATCCCCAAATTGATTTAGGGTTTACAATGTAAGAAATGAGAAAAGAGAATTTTCGGCCCTCCAAATGACACCCCTAGGGTCATATTTTCGTAGGGGTTTGCAGCCCTTACTTCGTTCCTTATGTCTTCGAACATGTTGACTTCAGCAGCATTGACATGGGCCTGGGGCGGAGTCGTCACTAAGTAGCGGTATGTAGGAAAGTCTTCGACATATAGGAATGTCTTCGGTATGCAGGAGTAACTTCGACCTTCTTTAGCACTAACCTCTTCACTTATATGTCTTCAATGGTATTGACTTCGAAGGGATTTAATCCTAGTCTCTTCGTAGAGCGGTGTCCGACATGTTTTAAGAAATATTTATATGATGCCATAGTTGAAGTGATCCATTCGATTCTTTTAATTTTAACCTTCAAAGTCAATGAGAAGATGCGTGCAAATTCAATTAAGCACGGAAATGATGACTTCGTGGATATTGACAATGTCCCTTGTCAACACCGATTTGCATGAGCATGTGGCTTCTTCGAAGTGCTGTGCAGAACTGGCATACGAGGTGGTCTCCTAATAAAAGCAATATTGATGCAGCCCAGAAAGATGAAGATTTAGGTCGAGTATGACCTAACATGTTGGTAAGTCGGGTACGACCTAAGGAGGAGGCTAACGGGCTAAATCTTGGTGAAGAGTCGTGGGAAGTTGAAGTTTTATGTCGTATGCAACCTAACGAGTTCGAGGATCACGAGCTCCGACCTAACAAGTGCTTTAAGTCGTTCCAACGACTTAGTGAAGATCGACAATGACTTAGTGAAGATGGGCGAGTTAACGAGTTAAAAGGAAAGGCACTCATACGACTTAACGAGCAGTTAGATCGTGTGGACGAGGTACGACCTACTAGTGATGCAGTAAAACAGGAGGTAGCGTCTGGGATATGCCATAGGTCGGTGACGAGTTACGACCTAACGAAGCCATGACTTACCATAGGTCGCTGAAGATTCTTAACTCGTGAAGTCCTTAAGTCATAAGTCGCATGAAGCTGGTTATCTCTTAAGTCGTCTGCATGGTAAGTCGTTACATGTTTTTAGGTCGTTACCGACCTAAGTTAAGTCGCTGAAGAAATGCCGCATGCTTTTAAGTCGCTCACTGGTGATAAGTCATTCAAGTGTTAAGTCGTGAAGTTTTAGGTCGTTTCCGACCTATGTGTTGTAAAGCGTTGTGTTGTATTTGCTTATGTTGTACTGTTTTTAAGTCGTGATGTTTTTTTAGGTTGTGTACTTTTAGGTCGTGATATGTTAAGTCGTGGCCGACTTAGGAGCTGTGTAGTTAATGCCCCGCTATTGCCCCGCTATAACCCCGCTATATCTCATAGCGGATTTCTGCCGCTATGATTTTTCCATATAGCCCCAAAATATAGCCTTTCCGCTTTAAGCCCCGCTATTTCCGCTATATCCCGTTATTCCCGCTATATTCCACTATTTCCGCTATATCTTCTTTAATAAAATGAAATGAAAAATTGCATTTATACATTATAAAAATTATGAAACTAATTTATTTGATTTAATTTTTAATATATTTTCATAAATGAACATACTCTAATATTCTACTAAATTTAGTTATGTTATATAATAGTTTTACGTTTATTTAAAGTATATTCGCACATGTTTTTATTTAAAATTATTTATGTACTAATTATAATTAAATTTGAATGATAATTTTTCATTTAATTACCATTTATATATTTGTAAAAACATTAAGTACAAGTTTTATATGCTATTTTAGAGTCATCCGCTATATCCCGCTATATCCTCGCTGTATCCCTGCTATGACTTTTTGCACCTCCACCGCTTTGAATCTGCCGAGCGCTTTAACTGCACAGCTTAGGAGTTGTACAGTTTTCTATGGCGTGTATTGTAACTTCTATAAATAGGCCGGTGGTGCCATTTGTAATGGTTGTTGATTTTTGAATAAAATTCTTGTTTGTTAGCTTTGTGCTTTCAATTAAAATCGGTAGTTGAGTGTAATCTCCTATCTCCATCTTCGACATTCGAGTGCGCTCGAATCTTCGATCGTTGAAGCCGATTCGCGGAATCAAGTGCGCTTGATCAACGCTCGAAGAATTGTAGATCTCTCTTCACGGTATCATGTGCGATCAACGTGTCAGAGATAGCTAGAATTCGGTATCTTCGGATCAACGAATTTGGGCATTTTAGTATTTCTCAATCCACCGATTGCTACTTTCACAGAATCATCATTTTGTTATTCCGCTGCTGCATCATTTGGTATCGGAGCTTGTTTTAGCCAATCATAGCTAAATCGAGTCTTGGAGCCGAGAATTGAAGTTTGAAGTGTTGATTTGTACGATCTAGAGCTTCAGCCAAGCTAAGCAAGTGAAGGCCTGTGCAGTTAAAGCGCTCGGTGGATTCAATGCGGTAGAGGTGCAAAAAGTCATAGCGGGGATGTAGCGAAGATATAGCAGGATATATCGGATTACTCTAAAATAGCATATAAATCCCATACTTGTTGTTTTTACAAATATATAGATAGTAATTATGTGAAAAATTAACATTCAATTGAATTATAATTAATAAAAAAATAATTTTAAATAAAAATATGTGCAAATGTATTGTAAATGAACGTAAAACTGTTATATAAATTAATTTAATTTAATAGAATATTAGAGTATTATCATTTCTAAACATATATCAAAAATTCAATGAAATTAATTAATTTCATAATTTTTATAGCGTATAAATATCATTTTTCAATCCAATTTTTTATAGAAGATATAGCGAAAATCGCGAAATATAGCGGAAATAACGGGATATAGCGGAAATAGCGGGGATTAAAGCGGAAAGGCTATATGTTGGGAATATATGGAAAAATCATAGCGGTAGGAATCCGCTATAAGATATATCGGAGTTATAGCGAGGATATAGCGGGGCATTAACTGCACAGGTGAAGGCCGTGTGCATCATTTGGTATCTTTTGATTTGTCCAAACCGAGAATTGAAGTGTTGTGAAGTCTTTAAGTATGCCGCCAAGGAGAGCTAACCGCCATCAAAATATTGAAGCATTGTATCGAAGGGAAGAGGTCGATCAAATGGAGCAACGTATGCATGAAAAATTTGAAGAAGGTATTGGTAGATTGGAGAGAATGATGCTTGAATTGAATCAAAGTAGAAGAAGAAATTCACCTGAATCAATCCATGGAGGAAGTAGAGTTTCACCACATTCAGACCGGGAGAGGAGAGAAAATCATGATCGTAGAAGTGTTGATAACCATAGTAGGAATGATGATGATCGTGATAGAAGGAATGTAGATAGAAGGGATGTTGGTGGAAGACGTGATGGTAGTAGAGATGCTGGTGGTCAGGATCGACATCGATATACATTGGATTTTGAAGAAGAGTATGATAGTGGTAGTGTTCATGGACGAGGACGTGGACAAGGAAGAAATCATTCGGAATATGATCCCAAGTGGGAGTCTGAGATGAAGACTGAAATACCAGAATTCAAGGGAGGCATGCAAGCCGAAGAATTTCTTGATTGGATAGCTTATGTTGAGGAAATATTTGACTTCAAGGAGGTTTCGGAGGATCGTAAAGTGAAGTTGGTTGCGACTAGACTGAGGGGGAGAGCTATGGCATGGTGGCAGCAAACCAAGCTTACTAGAGAATGGATGGGGAAGTCAAAAATTGTTGCTTGGGAAAAGATGAAGAAACTGATGAAGGCTACGTTCTTGCCTTATAATTACCAATCACTAATGTATCAGAGACTACAGAATTTGAGGCAAGGAACGAAGACGGTTGCTGATTATGCAGATGAGTTCTACCAGCTAATTGCTCAAAATGATATCATGGAAAGAGAAGAACAATTGACCGCGAGGTTTGTCGGTGGACTTAGAGCACAGATCCAAGACATGGTGAACATGTTCGACCCCAAATCTGTAGCCGAAGCGCATCAGAAGGCGTTGGCTTGGGAGAAACAAGGAAGGCAAGGGGGAGGTGTGTTTCCAAGTTTTACGGGGCAGAACAAAGGAGTGGGTAGTAGTTCTAATGTTCCTAAAGCATCGATTAAGCCAGTTGTTCATGAAGTGGTTAAACCTAAAGTCAATACCAATTTCAAATGCTATAATTGTCAGGAAATGGGTCATAAGAGCAACGAATGTCCAAAACCAAAGAAGAGAACTATGATTGTTGAAGTAGAGGATGAGGATGTCGGAGAAGATCTCAATTCACAACGTGATGAGGAGGAAGAAGTGTCGGGAGACGAAGGATGTAATCTGATGCTACGAAGATCTTGTTTAACACCGAAGCAGGAGGAAGAGTTGAGTTGGTTGAGAAGTAACATTTTCCAGTCAACTTGCACTATTTTGGGAAAGGTCTGTAAATTTGTCATTGATGCTGGGAGTTGCGATAATATCATTTCAACGGAAGCTGTGAGAAAATTGAAATTAAAAACTGAGAAACATCCTAGTCCATATAAACTTGCTGGGTTGAGGAAAGGAGGAGAAGTAAAGGTAGAGAGGCGAGCTCATGTTCCATTTTCTATCGGAAAGAATTACAAGGATGAGATTTGGTGTGACGTAGTTGACATGGATGTTTGCCATTTGCTGTTGGGAAGGCCGTGGCAGTACGATCGGGAAGTACAGCATAATGGTCGAACGAATAGTTACAGTTTCTTGTTCGAAGGCACGAAGATCACATTAGTTTCGAAAAAGCGACAGTAGAATGAGAACAAGCTGGAGGAGATTGAGGAATTGAAAACTTTATTGACATTGAAGGAATTCGTGGAAGAGATAGAGGAGAGTCCTGAAGTTTTTATGTTGATTGGGCATGAAAGCAGTGAAGTTACTGAAGTTCCTGAGGAAGCGAAACCAGTTTTGGAGGAATTCAACGATGTGTTTCCAGCAGAGTTACCGAAGGAGTTACCACCACTTAGAGACATACAACATCAGATTGACTTAGTGCCAGGTGATGCATTGCCTCATAGACCACACTATCGGATGAGTCCCAGGGAACACGAAGAGTTAAGGAGACAGGTGGAGGAATTACTAGAACAAGGGAGAGTTCAAGAAAGTTTGAGTCCTTGTGCTGTGCCAGCTTTATTGGTACCCAAAAAGGATGGAACGTGGAGGATGTGCACAGATAGTAGAGCATTGAATAAGATCACAGTCAGATACAGATTTCCGATGCCGAGGCTTGATGATTTATTGGATCAAATCAGTGGGTCCGTAATCTTTTCTAAGATTGACTTGAAGAGTGGTTATCATCAAATTCGAATTAGACCAGGGGACGAATGGAAGACAACATTCAAGATGAGGGAAGGATTGTATGAATGGCTGGTGATGTCGTTTGGTCTATCGAATGCACCAAGTACATTCATGAGGGTGATGAATCAAATTTTCAGGCCATACATTGGAAAATTTGTGGTGGTTTACTTTGATGATATTCTGATCTACAGTGCTAGTACAGAGGAGCATGTTCAGCATTTGAGGAAAGTGTTAATTATCCTTCGTGAAGAACAACTCTACGCTGCTACGAAGTGTGTTTTTATGGCGAGGAGTGTTTTATTTCTGGGGTATGTTGTATCGAAAGAAGGAATACAGGTGGACCAAAGTAAAGTTGAAGCTATCAGAGATTGGCCGCAACCCAAGACGATAACGGAGGTTCGTAGTTTTCATGGGTTGGCTTCATTTTATCGACGGTTTATTCCACACTTTAGTAGTGTGATGGCACCTGTGACTGATTGTATGAAGGGTAAACAGTTTGCATGGACGGAGGAAGCAGGGGTTGCTTTTGAGCGAATCAAAGAACTCTTGACGTCAGCACCAATTTTAGCATTACCAGATTTTCAGTTATTGTTTGAACTACATACTGATGCATCCAAGGTTGGCATTGGAGGGGTGTTGAGTCAGAGGGGACGTCCTATTGCATATTTCAGTGAGAAGTTATCAGGAGCAAAGATGAGATATAGTACGTATGATGTGGAATTTTATGCTGTTGTGCAAGCCATTAAACATTGGAGACATTACATGTTTCACAAGGAGTTTGTGCTGTATACTGATCATGAGGCTTTGAAACATTTACAAGGACAAGATAAAATTTCAGCAAGACATGCATCGTGGATTGTGTATTTGCAGCAATTTACATTTGTTGTGAAACACAAATCTGTAGTTACAAACCGTGTGGCAGATGCATTGAGCAGAAGAAGTCATTTATTAACTACAATGAAAATTGAAGTGTTGGGGTTCGAAGTACTTCCGGAGTTGTGTGTTGAAGATCCTTACTTTGCAAAGTTTGTCGATGAAGTCAAGGAGGGAAAGACGGATGAATTTGTGTTGGTAGATGGTTTTCTGTTTAAAGGAAATCGGTTATGTATACCCGATTGCAGTTTACGATTAAAGATTGTGAAGGAGTTACATGAGGAAGGACATGTGGGCAGAGATCGAACGTTACAGTTGATTTCTCATTCTTATTATTGGCCTTCAATGAAGCGAGAAGTTGAAAAGTTTGTGGAACGATGTCATGTTTGTCAGATTTCGAAAGGGACAGCTACAAATGTGGGATTGTATATGCCTTTACCTGTTCCTACGAAACCATGGGTAGATGTGAGAATGGATTTTGTTTTGGGATTGCCTAGAACTCAACAGGGCAATGATTCTATATATGTTGTGGTGGACCGTTTCTCGAAGATGGTACATTTTATTGCTTGTAAGAAAACGGCGGATGCGGTTCATGTAGCCCAGTTATTCTTCAGGGAGATCTATTGCTTACATGGTTTGCCAGAGTCCATTGTTTCTGATCGGGATACCAGATTTCTGAGTCACTTTTGGCTAATTTTGTGGAAGATGGTCGGAACGAAGTTGAATTTTAGTAGTGCCTATCATCCGCAAACAGATGGGCAAACGGAAGTGGTTAACAGATCGTTGGGGAACTTATTGAGGTGCCTAGTGAAGGATAATATGAAGAGTTGGGACGTGAAGTTATGTCAAGCGGAGTTTGCTCATAATCATGCTATCAACCGAAGTACGTGTTTCAGTCTATTTCAGATAGTGTATTCAAGTTTACCAAAGGGGCCGTTGGATTTGACAATAATGCCACAAAGAAAGGGGACCGTTAAGCGAGCTGTTGATTTTGTTGATGGATTGGCGGAATGTCATAAAATCGTTCAAGAACGATTGGAGAAAGCGAATGGAAAGTATAAGCGATCTGCGGATTTGAAGTGAAGAAGCGTTGAATTCAATGAAGGAGATTTAGTATATGCTGTGATAACAAAGGATCATTTTCCAGTGGGCGCTTATAACAAGTTAAAAGCCAGAAAAATTGGTCCTGTAGAAGTTGTGAAACGAATTAACGAAAATGCTTATAAATTGAAGCTACCGGAGGATGTGTACACTTCTGACGTGTTCAATGTTAAGCATCTCGTACCATATTTTGGGAATGAACAATCTGATGTGGAAGAATTTACAAATTCGAGGACGAATTTTTCTCGGCCTGGGGAGGATGATGCAGCCCAGAAAGATGAAGATTCAGGTCGAGTACGACCTAACATGTTGGTAAGTCGGGTACGACCTAAGGAGGAGGCTAACGGGCTAAATCTTGGTGAAGAGTCGTGGGAAGTTGAAGTTTTATGTCGTATGCGACCTAACGAGTTCGAGGATCATGAGCTCCGACCTAACAAGTGCTTTAAGTCGTTCCAACGACTTAGTGAAGATCGGCAACGACTTAGTGAAGATGGGCGAGTTAACGAGCTAAAAGGAAAGGCACTCATATGATTTAACGAGCAGTTAGATCATGTGGACGAGGTACGACCTACTGGTGATGCAGTAAAACAGGAGGTAGCGTCTGGGATATGCCATAGGTCGGTGACGAGTTACGACCTAACGAAGCCACGACTTACCATAGGTCGTTGAAGATTTTTAACTCATGAAGTCCTTAAGTCGTAAGTCGCATGAAGTCGTCTACATGGTAAGTTGTTACATGTTTTTAGGTCGTTACCGACCTAAGTTAAGTCGCTGAAGCAATGCCGCATGCTTTTAAGTCGCTCACTGATGATAAGTCGTTTAAGTGTTAAGTCGTGAAGTTTTAGGTCGTTTCCGACCTATGTGTTGTGAAGCGTTGTGTTGTATTTGCTTATGTTGTACTATTTTTAAGTCGTGATGTTTTTTTTTGGGTTGTGTACTTTTAGGTCGTGATATGTTAAGTCGTGGCCGACTTAGGAGTTGTAAAGTTTTCTATGGCGTGTGTTGTAACTTCTATAAATAGGCCGGTGGTGCCATTTGTAATGGTTATTGATTTTTGAATAAAATTCTTGTTTGTTAGCTTTGTGCTTTCAATTAAAATCGGTAGTTGAGTGTAATCTCCTATCTCCACCTTCGACATTCGAGTGCGCTCGAATCTTCGATCGTTGAACCCGATTCGCGGAATCAAGTGCGCTTGATCAACGCTCGAAGAATTGTAGATCTCTCTTCACGGTATCGTGCGCGATCAACGTGTCAGAGATAGCTAGAATTCGGTGTCTTCGGATCAACGAATTTGGGCATTTCAGTATTTCTCAATCCATCGATTGCTACTTTCACAAAATCATCATTTTGTTATTCCGCTGCTGCATCAAATATGGCTTAGCGATCCTTTAATATTGCTATAGGAATACCCTCCTCATCATTGTAGGATAACTTCTTTAAAGTGTCTATTGATTTGCGGAGAGGTGTATTCTTGATTTCCTCGCCTCTTCAACCATGTGTGACTTTGTTCATTGTCGAAGATAGATATTCTATCTCTTCCTCATTAGCTTGTAAGTGCCTCATCGACTCTACATCTTTGATGCTGATTGTAGGAGCGAACTTTATCTTTTCTTTTCTCCCTGACTTCGACGTTGGCTATCGAAGTCATAAGTAAGCCGCTGTACACATGTCTTCGACAAGAGCTGCTTTGATAACTACGGAGCCATAGGTCTTCAACCTACTTCAATGAAATTTATAGTGATAACAGGTAAATTCAGCCAAACTGTCTCACCATTAGCCAAGGTAACATGCAAACGTTACTATTTGAATTGTTTAATATTAATCGCCGACTGAATTTACACCTTTGAGTCGCACAACCGTAATGATGAATACTCCAAAATACCACATGAATTAACTAATTTATAATTATTTTAAATTAGTTAATATTTATGAAATATTAATTATTAAATTTTATTTTATTTGTTTGAATACCATTAGTATTTAATAAAGTGCATATAAAAAAGTTACATACGTACGCATTGATTTACGATGTCGATAAATATTTAAATTTGATTTAAATTAATTAATTACTAAGTGAGCTTGGAAATTTTTAAAGGCCCATATAGCCTCGTGTAGTGGTTGGCCATAGGAGCAAGGGGGAAATGGTTTTAATATTCAAATATGTGTTTGAAATAATAATTAAAGACCAAGTAAAGAGAGGAGAAAAGATCCCAACTTTTTACTCCATCTAGATGCCTACTTAAATACCTCATTCTCATTCATTTTTAGATCTGATTCTACCCTCCTCTAGCTGCAAGCACCATGGCAATATTGCCTTATATTTCCAAAACAAATTCAAGACAAAATCATAAATAAAAATTTCTGGAGGTGGTTCAATCGGCTCTAGGAGTTGTTCATTCATGCAGGGCACAAATCACAAGCAACAATATTCTGTAATCTTTCAGTCTTAACACTAATTATAACTATATGCATTTACTATTATGTTCATGTTCATGTTCATCTAATCCCAAATAATTATAATGAATTTATAGATATCTTTTGCTGTCTAATTAATATGTATATCCAATATTATTTAATACTTTTTGCTGTCTAAAAAATATTTTTGGAATTTTAAACTAATTTTTAATAAGCTAAAACTATTTTATAATGTATTAAATACATAAATATACATATTACATATGTTATAATTAGTTAAAAATTACTTTATCAACTTATATGCTTTCGGTTTAACAAAATTTTAATTTTATTATAATATATTTCTACAATATTAAAAATTATTATATTTTAAAACTATTTTATAAACATCGATATATATATATATATATATTAAAAAATTAAACCAATTCATAAGGCTTTGATTTATTAAAAAAATTATTTTATAGCTGAATATACACACAAATATCTATATAGACACACACATATATACTACATTTATTTTACCAAACTTATAAAAAGATCTAATTTTATAAATTGAATATAAGTATATTTGTGTGTGTGTATTTTCAAATATAAAATATTGTGTGTGTATATATATATTCAAATATAAAATATTTTAATGTTATATATATATATATATATATGTTTTAAATTCAAAAATTATAAATGGATATTTTATTTAAACTATGTAGACTTGATTTTAAGTCGAATCTTGATTTCAAAATTTCTTTTTAATTTCAAAGTATACTAAATTAGTCAAAACTGATTTTTAAATATATTCGAATTTATTTTTGTTATAATTCAAAATTGATATATATATATAGGAATCGAAGAATTACAGATGAATGTACAAAAAGAATTTCGTTCTGTGAACCGAAGAATCAACATTGCTATCACACGAATAGAAAAACCTTATGGAGACCCCAATATTCTTGCAGAATATATGGCTTCTCAATTAAGACAAATGGGTTAATTGTGGTGTAAATCCTAGCAACTATAAACTTTCACATAGCTATGTACACTACTATATGTTGCACATGCACTAAACACATGTAAGTGTATTTTATATACTTATTAAATATAACTTACTTAAATTAAATAAAACCCTTTATAAAAAAATTAAATAAAATAAAGATTTTATTCAAAATATTTTAGATTGAATTTGAAATCAATAAGGTTTCATAGGCTCAACAAAGGTTCAAAAAGATTAAAAAAATTGAAATCCATTCATTTAAACCGCTATGATTTGCCCCAATTCCTTTAATGGTACTAGAACCCAATAGCCTATACAGTCTAAATTAGTTGTATTAAAGTTAACTTGTTAACACTACACGAAAAATTATTTTTTACAACCCTAGATAACAACGGTTTAGGGCAAAGTGATGTTTTTGGTGCAATTTTACTTTAATACAATAAAATATTAAAAACAAAATCGCTGCTTAATCCCAAATTTTGGAGCGGACTACTAATAATTTTAGCGGCCGCATAAACCCTCTTTCGTTTCAAATTCCCATTCCTTTTAATTTTCTCTATGCAAATCCTCTTTCGTTTCATTTCTTTCAGCTCCCAAATAAACCCTCGATATTTCATTTTCAATCCCTTGTCTCAACCACGTATCGCTACTCTTACATTTTCGCTGCTAGTTATTTTCATGGCTGCAATTGTCTCGCGTCACCTGATATCGCCATTTCTGTTATCGCTTCCCTTACAACGCCATTCCTTCTATTGATCTTGGATCCTTAACATCACAACGATAAGTCTTAGTTTCGAGGACTCTACGCTCCTTTTTTGATAAGGTAAACCTGATTTGTAATTTGGATATTTTCTTGTGCATATACAATGGTGTTATGTTTAGAATAAGAATAACTAAGTTGTGAGTATGTGTGTATGTTGAGTCTAAGCAACCAGTGAACATAGATATGTTGAACACTGAATTAAAACATAAATAAGAGCAACAATGTCCACGTCAAACATATATCAATGAAAGTAGAACAATATAAAAATGTAAAATATTTCTTAACCATGGAGAACACTAAATTTTGTGAATAAGCAAAGCTATTTTTCTCTGCATTAGCTTGAGTGCATAGTCATAATACATATTGACATTTGAATGTACCATTCTTTAAACCATATACATCAAGCAGAGAATGCATTTAGGAAAGAAAATAATATTAGCAATAAACAATAGTATATGAAAGATAAAAATAAATGCTTATGTAGTGAAGCCACGGTTACTCTTTGTCAACAAATACAATTGGCGCATTGTTATAGATCTATAATATGCTCATGTATTATAAAGTCTTCCTATATATACAGTATACTTATAGATCTATAATTATGGTTGTCCTTATAAATTGAGTAAAGAAACTGAAAGCATTGTGTTACTTGCATGTGGCATCAACATAGATGTAAGTCTTCTTTAAAGAGTATTGTTTATAATAACATAAATAGTTCATTGGTTTCAATTTTGGTGCTCAATTTTTTATTATTTAGTTTATGTTCTACTTTGCTTTACGGTGACTAAAGCTACGTTTTTTTTGAAGAGTTTTATGAAAATGAAGAGATAGGTGGCTTTGGTTGATGGTGTTTAAGCAAATATATTTGGAACTTTAAGTTTGTAACTATGATGAATAAATAGCCAGGCTATACATATTCATAAACAAACCAATGAATGGTAAAAAAAACCTTCTACACATTTACTGGTTCTCTGATTGGTTTATCTAATATTGATCTTTTGGCATTTAAATTATAAAATTGAAGAACCAACTTGAAAAATGTAGTGACGATATAATTGTATGACTATAAAAGGATTATCTTTGACATATAGATAACACAATTTATTTTTCCCTGAAATATATGGAAAATGCCATGTATATCTAAAAGTTGCATGTGTCTAATGGAAAAAATTTAATGCTAAAAATGAGATTCATATAAAGTTCAAATAGAAATCCATCTTAGCGGTGCTTTTAGACTTCTATTCCATATACTGAGATGGGTTAAATCTTTACTCTAGCCATCTCGGTTAAGCGTATCATTCTTGGTGAACAATGCATCTCTCTCCTACAACATTTTTTAATTTCGATCTCCTTAGTCTACATCTTACAGACGAGCAGTATATTTTATTTTCAACGTTGTAGCAATTACATATTTTATCATTTTCTATGAGTCTGTTACATTGCGTCTGCACATTGCTCCTTATGTGATCTTCAACTATATTGTTTATACCCGTCTCTTCACTTGTGATGTTGGTACACACACACCCCTTCTACCACTACCCTACAAAGACACATTTGGTAACTAAACCTTTTGAAGATTTTAAAAAATATATTTATAGTTGCTTGGTATGCTTTAATTTGTTTATAATACTTTATAAAGTTGTTAGACACACAATGTTTAAAATGTAGCATCGAAGATTGGGTTTGGATAATTAAGTACTCTGCTCTACCTAGCTATTAGCCTTGCTCGAAGGATGATGTAAACCTAAAGGTAATCCCCAATACAAAAGACCCAAATTGTTTTGGGTCTTGGGCTAATATTCAAAATTTCTTTTAGAAATTTAAATAATATATTAAATTTAAGAGTTAAGTTTAAAATATAAATGAAATTTATAAATGTTATAAAATATTTTCAAATTTTTTTGAAAACTAATAAATTATTTTCAAAATTTTATTTTAATTAATTGGATTAATTGAATAAACAATTAATTAAAATGTAATTAATTAAATTAAAACATATAAAATGATATGTGTATATTTATCTTAAAATGTTTAAGGTAAATAATAATAAATTTTCAATTTTTTTAAATTACTTTAATTATGTAAATTAATTAAATGTTAATTAATAAACTATATATATATATATATATATGTATATATATAATTACTATAAATGTTATAGTCAATATTCAATTTTAAATGTTTAGAATGAAAACAAATTAAATTAATTAAAGTGTTAATTAAATTAATCAAATATGATTTTAAATTAAATATGATGTAATTAAATAATATGGAACTATAAGAAACCTAAATCAAGTTTAAGGAATAAGTACATATGTATATTACGTATACCATGATTTTAAACGTGTCACGATGGTATTTCATAAGAAATACATTATTCTCTAAATCGATACCACCTAAAATAATTTAAAGATAATGAATCTCTAATATAAATATTGTCCTCTATCATTTATATATTAATAGATTACTTGCATACTCTTTACTTATTGAGCTTTCCTCAAGCGAGAGATTTTATGTGTAGTACTATTAATATATTGATTAAGCGATGTGAAATGACCCATCCTTCTTAATATCAAAAACTCAACGTCTCACATTAATGCCTAACTTCCTAATACCACAAAAGACATATTATCGGGGTAAAATTAAAATAAAACACCATACCAAGACATCGATAAGATCTCACAATAGAATGATAACATATAATATACTAAATATACATAAATAGAATATAATGAACAATATATATAAGAGACCGCACTAGCGGAAACAACTGATAAATAAATATCAATACAGAAAGTCAGAATATAACAACTCTTAACAACACGGAGTTCTGAATGAAATCTGATACAACATGCTTCATATGCATAATAACATGTCTATCACGTATTACTAAAATATCAAATATACATATCCATAATATCAATATCCATAATATCGATGCCATGCCTCCAAAATGCTCCAGTTGTGCATGCTGATAGGATATCCTAAAAGCACTTGACTCTCAAACTACACAATCAAGTACTCGAGAGTTGTCATTGACATAAACAGACAAAGACAAAATGTGTATCAGACTTAAAGTCTGGTGTGAAGGGAACTATCTCAAAATACTATATATTGAAACTATTTACAAATAATATAGGAAACTGCTAAAGCATAGCTGGTCCTTTCCATAGACATGGCTCAGGGATAATCTGGACTGTCCATAAACATGTAAAGCAAACCTATCCCAAAATGATATGAAATCATATCATAACTTTCTCTTCTCCTGTAATCAACAAATTGACACAACTAACATAGTGTGACTGATACGTAACAATATACCATGATAAGGTAACCTAATATACAAATGCAAAGACAATATAAATATCATAATATGTGCATATCCTAGAATACACAATAATAATATCAACCAACTAATATAACACACATGATACAACGATAAGCGATAGACAAATAGTATAAATTGATACTCATCATTGCCGATGAGTGGAGTCTACGGTAGACTCATGCCTAAGATAAATTGAGTCAATACCTAATTGCACCATAGACCCAAAACCGCATCCTCGGTGATGGGTTTCATATTGATCTCACTGTACCCTCTACATCGAGCTTTGGTGATATATGACATACTCTAGATATCTAAAACCCGAGTCCGCATTGGACATCTATCTATAATTCAAATTATCATGATCCAATGATTCTTGTTGAGGGTCCAAAATAAATAGAGTCGATATCTAATTGAACCATAGACCCCTAGTCATATCCTCAGTGATGAGTCTCGTGTAGATATCACCATACCCTGTACATCAAGCTTAGATGATATATGACCTACTATATTTACCTAAAACCTACGTGGATCTCATTGTACCCCTTACATCGAGCTTTGGTGATATATAATCCACTTGTAGATAATCGTCATCATATCCCCCTTAGTTGTCATGGATTTCTTAACAAATTTGCATACCATCTCTACAAAAGAGATAGATGGACGTATTCCGTATAATATGCCTTCCAGACCACAAAGGAACACCAATGTTTTGTGTGTATGTGTATATATATATATATCAAATATAATGTCATGTAATCAAATACTCCAATCACAAACAAAGATCGATATCTCATAATTGTTAATCCATATGGATAGCCTATACTATAAGACTAATAATGTGCATGGCCACTAATACAAGGCGAATACGATGTACGGTCATTAAAATAAGACCAATAATAGGTATGACCACTAAAATAAGACCAATACCATCAAGACATATATATACCACAAGGTCCAAGCCAAGGGGTACGAACTTATTTCGTTCGATCATAAACGTTCGTCGAACGTAATCTTACGACCAATCACCATACGTATCTCATGCTCTTGATCACATAAATATCACTTATATAATCTTCTGAATCACGAGCTTCGCCTTACATCCCACTTCCTTTAGTTGCCCAAAGTCTACCTTGAAGTCAGGCGGAAGCCTTGCGTCGGCTCGAGTTTGGAACAGGTGACGAACACCCGTTAAATTGCACCCTTTTGGGTTTTACTTCCTAGGTTTATGCACCACCGGTGCACTGGTGGTAGGCTATCGTGGAACGGTGGTCGCCTGTCCAGACAGTAATAAAGCCTGGGGCAGGTACAAATCGCACCACTTGATCATCGATTCGAGCCTCTTTTTCTCCTAAGCTTCACCTGTTGTGTCACCTAGCTCCTCTAGCCTACCTTCATCACACCGGACTACTCTCGGAGCCTATTTGTTGATGTTTTAGAAGTGGTCTCCTACGTATTCAAAAACCCAATTTTGACACGAAGTCCACTCTTTTCATGTGTGGAGTTCAATGGGCGAATTTAGCGACCCGACCTCCACTAACACGTCAAACAAACATAGCCAGCCTTCTTGCCTTATGTTTTGCGCACACTTGTGTCGATGCTCCTACATATGCACGCCTATGCACACACGTACATGCATACACACCACAACTATATAAATCACGTTTTGGGCTTTACCGAAGCGATTACTCGACTTAGTACTTTCTCACACAACTTAGCGCACATGATGGTCGCTATGGCTACATGAGACACTCGCCACATGCTTATTTACAAATATGGATATTCACATACACAGATATATATATATATATGAATGTACTTATAAGTACATTCAACAATTCTAATTACATTACAAGAATTACCCGGATTATTATACTACTTCAAATACACGTATATGTGTCCCCACTCGTGCACATATACATATACGTATATTCGAGTAAGTATTTCAATTATTACTAAATCAAGTCGTACTTTTATTTACTAAATCATTTCAGTAAAACTAAAATATATTTTCATAATATTTTATAAAATCTCATATTATTTTATAAAATCTCTATTATTTTATAAAATACATTACTAGCCTATTTTTCACACACAGATATATATATATATATGTACTCATAACTACATTCAACAATTTTAATTACATTACAAGAATTACCTGGATTGTTATACTACTTCAAATACACGTATATGTGTCCCCACTCGTGCACATATACGTATACGTATATTCAAGTAAGTATTACAATTATTACTAAATCAAGTTTACTTTTATTTACTAAATCTTTTCAGTAAAACTAAAATATATTTTCATAATATTTTATAAAATCTCATATTTTGTAAAATATATTTTATAAAATCTCAATTAACTACATTCAACAATTCTAATTACATTACCAGAATTACCCAGATTATTATACTACTTTAAATACACGTATATGTGTCCCCACTCGTGCACACATACGTATATGTATATTCGAGTAAGTATTTCAATTATTACTAAATCAAGTCATACTTTTATTTACTAAATCTTTTCAGTAAAACTAAAATATATTTTCCTCCATCTAGATGTGTGGCGACCCGCACTCGGCACCCTTTGAATCCGACAATAAACCATGCATGTTCGACCCAGAGTGCACCGATTGTAGATGATCATGAGAAAGAAAAGAGAGGGTGAGAAGAAAGAGAGAAGAAAGAAGAAGAGAAGAGAAGAAGAGAGAAGCAGAACCAAAACAACACAGAATCTCACGACGCAGCGGAATAACATATAATATAGATCAATAATTTTTACAAAGAGAAACTGTAATATACATAAATCAATATCATAGTACACAACAAGTAATCATCGGCTTGGACAGTTATAACAACCCGTCCTCACAAATGCTGATAATTTACAACAACAATGCAATAGTAGGGGAAAAAATAAACAGATACGTGTATATGACATGAAGATCTCCAGCTCGCCTGCTGAAGTTCCAAAAGCACCAAATCTGAACCTGTAAATATACTCGGTCTGACCCGAGCATTGAAAGGGAAGAACGCCCAGATCAGTCTGGTAAACTAGCGTGAGAAAATCACACCTCAATTGAATTTTAAAGTTTTAAGATTACCAAAACTTTTCTTTATCAAAACAAAAGGGTATCTCGTAAGACCACATCGCAAATAAATACCGACAAGGTTTTTACCTTACGATAGCCAAAACATTTGATATCAAATTCTCTTATATTATAATAGCGTCTATTATACAAATAATATTAAAATAGCTGAAATTGTTACATTATTAAATTCCAGCATACACCTTGTAATACAAGGCTTTCTAAAATAGAAAATGGCAATCACGTATTGGATTTTGGATTTCCATACAAATGACTAGGTGAAGGGACTACCTTTTCGAAAACTTGGTACACCTCTAGAGGGATGTACCTAGGGTCTAGATACTGGGCGCCTAAACCAACACAAGACCGGCCTACCCATCCCTAGATAGTACCGAATATGTCATCACTCCGATCGTTACCGACCTAAAATCCGTGGCCACAAGCATACATCAACAATAATCAGATACACGACGTCATAGCGTGTAAAGATATATCTATAAGAGTGATGACATCTCCTAATTGGGAGCGACCCACTTAGCCTCGCTGCTTCTATCCCCGTTTCAGTCGTTTTCCGGGGAGTGAGGCCAAAAGAAGTATCGATTACCTTTCACATATCACATATCACATCATCTTTGAGTGACACATTGCCATTTCCGTTGACTACTAATTTCCTTCCACAAAAATACAACCCATGAGCTCGTACGTCTCAAGGAGGGTGTTAAGCTAAGAGAAGTTGCCTTCTCCTCCACCACATGATGTACGTTTGTAAAAACCAATGTACGTAATCATAGAAATTCAATATCAGACACTCGTCCATACAAGTTGTCCAGGAACAGGACAAACCGAAGGTACTTTCCTACCACATCTTGTCGAGAAATCCCTAGGATTAGTAGCAGCAGCCCTTGCAATGGATATTTCATAACGAAGAGACTACTGCTACTAGATGTATATTGGGATTTTAACCCCAAACGATCAACAAGCAGTCCTTCACTATGAAAATCCTAAATATCAATATCATCGACCAACCTGCACAATCGTCGCATATATGTTGGTCCAAAGTGGTTTTGTAACGTTTCGAGATTTTCGACGCTCGAAAATCGACATTAATACGTCCACTGTATCAACTGCCGAACAATCGAATGCTGGAAAACCGAATTGTTATGGAGAAAAAGAAGGGGTAGAAGAAGACAGAAGATAAAGAAAGAAGAAAACAATAGAAACAATATCAGAATCTCACATTCGCAGCGGAATAACATATAATAGATAATTGAATAATCTTGAAATCAAAGAACTATATCATTTTATACATTACATCATCATCAGAGTTTACAACAATACAACACAATACATCAATGGACAGTTATACAAACTTGTCCTCGGACAGAATACACAGCGGAATAAATAATATCATATACAAATGCTACGTCTCGCCATCCAGCTCGCCCCTGAGCTCCACAGCATCTCCTGAATCCAGAATGACATGATAACCTGACTCTAGACTGCCCGTGTGGAAATTGGTGTGCACCTAGAGTTTAGGAAGGAAACAATAAACTCCAGGTCAGTCATGGTGACTGGTGTGAGAACTAAAACAGTTATTATCTTTAAAACAACAACAGAGGAAGTAAAAGACATTCGCAATGCTTTTTGAAAATGAAACTACCATAAGACCTCCCGCCACACACACAATGCAAACGCAGAATTGGAGGAGATTTCTTCTTATGATAGTCAAACATGCTTACTACACAAAATCACTGGATATTATTACTATTAGTACATAGTGGAAAACATTTCGAAAGTATACTATAAATCTTAGCCAGCATAGACATTCCGAACTATGCCTACTATAGCTACCATCTAAACAGTGGGGCGCCACCATAAGTAAATGGCAGGTTCTACAACTAAAACCATACAAGGTTCGTATTGTTTCTTTGGATTTCCAACAAATGGTCAGGCTAAGGAACTTCCTATGCCACATGGGATCGCCTCTGGATGGACGTCCCGAGAACTAACTAGCTCTCTGCCAACACAAGGCCGGGTTACCTCTGTCACTATGTAACTACTACACGAATATGCCACCCCCCCCCGGTCCTTTGGGACCTTTATCCGAGGCGCCTCGATCAAACACACAATCACATGGTAAATGAGATTGGAGTATCCACATAGGTTAAATACCAGGACTCCATACTTGATACCACCCTTTTCCAGAAGGAAATGACATACCCTAAAGGGAGCGACCCTCATAACCTTGCCGCATCATTCCTGTTTCGACCATTTCCGGGTTGTGAGGTCCGAAGAGGTCTTGTCCACAAAGCTACGCTTTTTCACAAAGCCACGCTTTGATCACAAATGATCAATAAATGATCATCACGCAGCAACACTCAGCATGCCACACTACCAAATTGGGAGTATATCACTGATAAATTTCAACTACATAACCTATGAGCTCGTACATCTCAGAGAAGGGTGTTAAGCTAAGAGAATAAATTCTCCACCACCAACAGAAATGTATTTGAAAGAAATCAGCTTTATATCTCAAAATGTAATGTCAGACATGTAACCATACAAGTTTGTCTCGGGTTCGAACAGAACCGAAGGCACTTCCGAAGAAGCCCTTGCAATCCGGGTATTCACAATCCCGATCGAACTTCCCATCACAAAGGAAATCTCTATACCGTAGCTAACGGTGCAGAGACAATCGATAGGTCATCCTATCGTTTTCACAAATACCCGGTCTTCACCATCGGTCTTCAATACGATCCATATCGTCGTATCACTAATTCGGAATGGGTTATATGACACAAAGGTCTTTTCCCGGCTAACCCGAATAGAGAGCACAATATTTCAAAACATATGAATATTGGGATTTCAATTAAGTCACAACTTATTACCCAAATCCTTTCCTTTAATGGTTTAAACAAATTACCATTTTAAATCTTTAAACAAAAAGATTTACTTCACAAAGTTTACCCAGTTTCACAAAGATTCATTCACAGATTTCCAAATCAATTTCCATTTCAATTGGATTAACCCATTAAATCTTTAAATTAAGATTTAATTTATAGCTTTCAAAACTATTCACAATTCAAGTCTTTTATAATATAAAAGATACACCTTTTGAAATACTCTTTTATTTCAAAACAAGATTTAATCATCATTACAAAGGTTAATTCATAGTTTTTCCAAACTATTCACAATTTAATTTCAACTTGAATTGTTTCGATACAAATTGGAAATCTTTTCACTTTATGAAAGCTATTATTATTTGAAAATAGATAGTTTTCGTTTTGGGAAAAACTAGTTACAATTACACAGTTTAAAGCCATTCAAGTATAAAACTTGAGTTAAAATTTAAATTTCCAAAACCATATTTTAAATGGTTAAAAACCCATATAAACACCTTTTTATAACTTGAAAAATCTTTTAAACCAAAATTCCCAATTCATTGAATTCAATTTCGAAATATTAAATTCAAATTTAAATCAAATGATTTAAATTTCAATTTTATTAAGTTATTTAAAATAACTTTTATTTCTGAAACTCATTTTCAAAAGCTTTCAATTCCAATTTCCAAAACTATTTTGGATTCAAAAGTTCAATTTTTCAAAATTTATAAAAATCTGTGACTTAACCGATTTCCACGTGAAATCCACATTTGTGTGTGTATTGTGTAGTCCACGGGTTTAACACAATGGTGCAACAACATTCAACCATCATAGATCAAATATAACAATATAATTGATAAGCGGTATAAACGATAACGCTTATCTTTAATTCACATAACACAGATATATAAATATCACAGGTAAACAAATTACAGATCACACACAAATCAGAATATATCATAACGCATCACGTATCAAAGATGTCAAACAATTCAACATCCAATATAATCCAAACATCCATAGGTAGGATTAATTCAATTAACTGATTAATTTAAATCAGATAAATTTTAATAAATCAATTTTACTAGTTATAGTAAATTAATAATCAATTAATTTCAAATTGATTTTCAAATTTATTTCAAAACACCAAATCAATTTCCAAACATTTTCAAATTATTTCCCTTTTAAAATAAATTTCTTTATCTCTTCAAATCTATTTAAAAATACAAATTTTAAATAAATTCTTCAATTTATAAATAATAATTTCGAAATCCATTTATTAAGCCCTTTATCCCAAATTTGAAATTTAATCCAATATAATTCAAAAATAAAACTTTTATCTTATAACTCCTTTTAAATTTATCCAATTATCAAAAATAAATTTTTCGATAAATTTTCAACTTAAATTTCAAAAATACAATTTCTATTTATTTTCGGTATCCAACGATACCAAAAATATATCCGGCTAAATTATAGCCGTCAACAATTCCAATCACAATATAATCACACGGCGATTATAAATAAATCAACACACAATATTGAAATAATTTCAATTATTTGAGGAATCCAGTTGGATCCCTCCAACCTGTTTCCCTACATCCACAAATGTTAGCACAATACCAATTCCACTTCAATGTGGAATATCGCGGTATATGGGATTTATAGATATTATCCGCTATTATGCGACGCAATAGGGTCTCATCCGCTATATAATGCGGGAAATCAACTCCAAATACATATATAATACCAATTCCACTTCACGGTGGAATTATCGCGGTATATGTTTTTAATAAATAACCTCCGCTTAATATACGGCGTATAGGGTCTATTTAACACAATAGATAACAATTTATCATCCAATCATCACAATCAACGCTATCAACAATTTTAAATCTAACAATTTAAAATTTAAATCGAAACACGATATTTGATTGAGTGAGAAGTTCTCACCTTGCTTTCAATAACGGTTGCAGTATTTTATTTCGAATAAAATTAAACACGCGTTTAATTTTACCCAAAATTTTCACTGACTCCAATCGACTCCAAACCAACTCCATTGCGTAGTGCTCGACAATACGGTTCCAACGCAAAAGGTTTCGTCAGAAACGGACCTTGTATGAAGAAGTTATGACATTTTAAAGTTTGAACGAATTTATATATAAATTAATTACAACTTTTATTTTAATTCAAACCCTAACTTCAATCACAACCTTTCATTTTACCTTCATCAGATCTGGCTGTGGCCTTCTTCCTCTCCCCAATTGAACCACCATAGCGAGCTCCACCACCACCTAAAGTATAGGCGAGCTCGGCCCCCTCTAGGCATAGAAACCCGTGCACAACCCTAATACGAACGCGAGCAAATTATGGCCTCCACACGACGTCGTTTCAGATCTCCACCGTTGAGATTTTAGAGCTCGATATGCTCTTCATTTTTGTAGTTGAGAGTTTTTCGAATCGATTGATGGATTGGGAGATATCAAGGAGGGAAAGATGATGATTTTCGGCCATTGAAATAGCTAGGGTCGGCTGAAGAAGAAGCTAGGGTTTTGAGTGCAAATGTGAATGTTGAGGTCCTTTTATACAAAATTCTCAAAACACTATTCATCGAAAATTTTCCGAACTCCAAATCAAGCGTGCCGGCTGGCGTTTCTAGGGTTTTACCCGCGTTCCGAACACAATGGAACGTGTCTTGGGAGCTAATTCGACTGTATGTGAGAGTTATGGAAATAAACGATCAAATTTATATCAAATCGATTTAAACTGATTTCGATGCGTTTTGGCTTGCCCCGGACAAACCATAAATCCGATTGACACGAAATTTGAAATCTTACAATAATTTCACATTACGGACCTGATGAAACTAGTTTTGTCGAAATCCAAGACTGTCTGAAAAATGGTCATTTTTACTCGTCAATTAAATATTAAAATAATCAATTTTCACAATTTAACTTTTAATTCAATTTTAAAAGTTCACAAACATCATTCTAACTCAAATATGATTTATTATAACTTTATAAATCATTTTTATACACATTGGATCCAACTTCCAATTATTTCTGGAATTTCAAATATAAAATTGTCGATTTAATTATCCAATTAAATCACTATATTCAAAATTTAAGTTATTCAACTTAAAAATCTCACTTGTTAATATTTAAAATCAATTAAATATTCGAATTTCAAATGACAGAAATTCTGGGTCGTTACAGGTTTTTAGATAAATCTGATCCCGGTCTCTTCGCACCAACAACGCAAAAGCGTTTATCAACCTCACACAGAAACTAAGTCTCATAGACTTATCACGTCTCCAACATTCAACTTGCTATCCTTCGGCCAAGAAGGAAACTCGATAGATTAGAGTAAACACTCTACACTACACGAATCAACATTCTCAACACAAACGATAATCAAGCCTACATAGTTAGCTATGTACTAAGTGTACGACTAATTAGTTTCTACATCAAGTTGAGAAACTAAAATGGTCAAATTTGATAGTCGGTTATTTCACTATCAAAGCAACAAACAAAATCTAGCACATAAGTAATCACTGGGCCTGATTTTTTTAATTGTTTATAAATCAAATCACTTTCTAATTATTTACTTCAAAATATCTTTAAAAAGATAATATTCAAAACCATTTCACTTATTGGATATTTGGAAAACATTTTCATATACTTATTTTAATAATAAGTAAATTTACAAATTATTTTATTTTCAAACCATTTAAACTCCATTTTATAATATCACTTTCCAAACCATTCATTTTATTTAAAGGATTATTCACTGTCAAAAATCATGAATATAATTCTCTTACCCAATTCATTACTTCCACACATTTAATTTAAAGAATTATTCACTGTCCAAAATCATGAATATAGTTCCTTTACCAAATTCACTACTTCTACACATTAAATTTAAAGGATTATTCACTGTCCAAAAATCGTGAATATAATTCCTTTAATAAACGTTCAAATTTTACTTATCAAATTAAATTGATTTCAGATTTATAAAACAATGTTTATAAATTCCATTTATATTTTATAAATTTCCATATACAAAATTCCTTTACTAACAAATTCCATTTATATCTCATTTATAAGTCAAAATCCAATTATAAGTTAATTTACTTATAAATCTCTTATTTACAAATTCATTATTTTCAAATCTTATTATTTATAAAATCTATTATAAATTCATTTCTAAATCTCAGTTGCAAATCCATATACAAATTTGATTACAATTCCATTTCTAATATTTATAAAACACCGTTTATAATTCCCCTACTTTTATTTATAAAACATCAATTTTATAAATCTTATATACAAACCATTTATAATAAGTCCAAAAATCTCAATTTAATTTATTTCACAAAATAGTTAACTCCATAATTCAAAAATTACATTTTGATTATATTTCACAAGAGCCATAATTTTTATAACATAAAAATTATAAATTTTTATTTTTATTTAAAATAAATCCATTTCTTTAACAATTCAAAATTTATTAAAACGTATATATTTTCAAAATCACTTTGAAATCCTTTTTAAATTGAAATCATTATTTTAATATTTTAAATTCCAAAATATAGCCCAATGCTGCAAAAGTACTAGATAAAGGGATTCACATCAATCATATCAATCATGGCATCCAAAAATCATATATCACATGATAACAACATATATAACAATATCTGTAAATAAAAATCAACAACGGTGAGGAATCCAGTTGGATCCCTCCAACCTGTAACCTACAACAAATATACATATGAGAAAATATGTACAATGTCCGCTTCGAGGCAGACGCGCGTACCAAGGGTCATCCGCTCATACACAGGAACGTATAGGGTCTCATCAGCTAAAATATGCGGGAAGATATCCAAAACAACTAATATATATATATATAATATACCATATACCATCCAAACAATCATCAAACATTACAAAATAAATATATTCTCACTTATATAAAAATATAAGCGAGAGAGAGAGAGAGTGAGTTTTACTCACTTTGGTTGCAGTAGTCGTTGCAGCGTTTTATCTCGAATAAAATTAAACAAGCGTTTAATTTTACCCAGAATTCCTAGTAGCTCCAAATCAATCCAAACCAGCTTCATCGCGTAGTATTCAAGAATACGAACCCAACGCAACTTGTTTCAGCCAATTCCGACCTCGTACGACAAAGATATACATTTTCTAAGACTACACGAATTTTATAAAACATAATTTATAACTCTCTTTTTTTAAACGTTACACACATCAGGGCCGCACGTCCAAGCAAAAGAATCACGGCCGCTCGTCGCATCTTCCTCGTGCATACGTTCCAAGTTTTCACCGCGTTTAAAACCCAAAGCCGTCGTTCCCTTTCGAATTTTCGCGCCCACATCTCTACGCCAGAAATCGATCCAAAGCCATCACGTCGAAGCTCACCACGAACTCCATCAAAGCATGCAGTGTCGAAGAGCTTGGTCTCCTATTTCTCTCAAAAATTATGCTCGAACGCAGTCAAACACGGCCGAATTTCTCCTCCATCATCGCGCCATTCCAGATCATAACCGAATTTCTCCTCCATCATCGCGCCATTGCAGGGTAGGAAGCTGAGGCCTTATCTGAGTCCGAGGATGATTTGCAGCATGCTGGTGAGGCGGATGCATGCTGGTGAGGCGGATGGATTGGATGTTGAAGTTTGGGATGCTAGTGTACAAAAAACCGCTACAGAGCACATCAAGCGACGAAGAAGAACTGAAGGAGTGGTCCTGCTGGAGATTGGAGAACCAAGACATCAACGAGTAAATCAAGGCAGTTTGCAGAGTCAAACATTCGACCCAGTTCTTGATGATCATCCTTCAGAGCACTAATCAAATGAGAAGCATATAGCGTACATGATCAAGTGGTTGATTGAGGAGAACAGATGGAGAAAGAATGAGGACTGGGGTTCTAAGCCTTGTAGAACTCCATTCACGGATAATATTCTAAGGAAGGAGTATCACATGATGTTTATGATGCTAACAATGTCATTGTATAATGGGACTACCGATCCTAGGCAGCATTTATTTAAGCATGGATGGCACATGGATGGTGCTAGGGCAACAAATGTGGTTTGATGGAGATGTTTCCCTATTTTCTGGATGGAGTTGCGTCAATATGGTTTACTTGGCTTCTGCCAAAGTCCATATCAACCTTTGGGGAATCAGCAATGAAGTATCTAAAGCACTTCAGGCTCTATATCGGTCGGCCTAAGGACGTGATGTCCTTGTCAAGCCTTTCTAAGGGACCTTAGGAGTCATTGAATGGGTTCTTGAACAGGTTCAATATTGCAGTTGCAGAAGTTAATAACCAGAATGAGAGTATGGTATTGATGATGTTTGTCCAGGGCATACATTTGAACATGGATTTTGGAAAAAAAATTAGGATGAAGCAACCGACGACTATGGAGGAGTTCCACCGAAAAGCTAACCAATTCTTGCATTTTAAAGAAGCAAGTTAGGTTGCTGGAAAGGTTGGTGGTGGACGGTCGAAGGAAGTGATTTGGAGTAATGTTGCAATTAAAAAAACCGACGAGAGCTCTAATAAAGTGTCTGTGAATGTTGGAAATTATGTTAATCAAAGAAAGAGAATCAGGGTGTCGGAGGAAGGCGGAATGAAGCCAAAAAGTACCCAAGAAATATGAGGCCGGATGAATATACGCCTTCGAACGATACACCTAAAAATATATACCTTGCCACTCAAGACACAAAAATGTATGAAAAAACTACCTAGGAGGAAGACAACAAAGAAGAAAGGCACTCGGGAAAGTTCTGTCAGTTCCATGTGTTGGATCCAGGCAAGTCGGAAGTGGGTGAAATAGGTAGATTTCAAAAAAAAATCATATTTTGGATATATTGGGCCTATGAAGTCTAAAAGTTTATTAGATCCAATCTATTGAAGTTTCAAATAAAATCTTGTTTTATTTAAAAATTTTAAAAGGAGTTTTAAATTTAATTTGAATTAGATCTATAGTTATGAATGTATCAAATGCATTCATTTGTGTATAGTGCAAATGCAATGTATAAACAGTGTACATAGTTAATGTGTATTTATATAGGTGTTGGGATTTACATACAAATAGACACATCTCCCTTTACATATGCCTTTGTTGTCCATGGTCTATTTTGAAATTATATAAATAACAATATATGTGTGTGTAGTTTACTTTTATTTACTTTTATATAATATGTTATAAAGTTATTTTCACTAATCAAAATTTTACATGTATCCAAAATGACAATTAATTATGCTAAAGTAAGCAATTAATAAGGAGTGGAAAATGTGGAGGAGTTATCTTCTTTCATTTACTTATCTTTAATGCTATTTCAAAACAATTTGAACCACTCAAACACATATATGTATGCATATATGAATAACTACAAACTATGTTTTAAATTAAAATAACATATATATATATATATATATATATATAAACTTTGTAATCTATATATGTTTTAAAATTAAAGTATAAAAATTGAAATCTACTTTAACTTAAGAAGTATTCAAAGGGTTTATGATGTTTTGCATGAAAGTCCACTTATGTTTTTTCCTTTTTAATTGAAACAACTTTTAAACAAAAGCCAATAACAACCAAAAATTATATTCAAAACAACAAATATGTATTCAATCTCCAAAGTAACTTTAAATAATTTACATATATAGTTAATTTATATTTGTATATATAATAAGGTCCAAAATTTGATTTTCGATATTGTACCTAAAAGGATATAATCCATCGGATGTAAGTGAGTTTTCGAGAAGAGGGTCGATGTAGTTAGAAATGTACAAAGCAAGGTTGATGGGAGGTGAACTCATTGATTTCAAATGTTCAAATTAGTGGAGTTGTTTTGCCAGTCAACATGCTTAAGTCCATTCAAATTCTTCTTGCAAATTATCGCACAATATGACTTTGAGCTCTGAAACATTGATGTTGAAATAGAACTTCTAAATAATGATTTAGCGAAAAGTGTTTGCAAACAATACCCAAAGTGTCTTGAAGTTGGTGGAAGCGATAATAAAGCTAATGAACTTTTAAGATACGATCTTAAACAAGGATCTAGTGGTTGAGTAAATTTTTCGACAAAGAAACCAAATAGTTTGATTTCTGTCAAAATATAGAGGAAGCATGTATATAAAAAAAATCAAAGGTGCTAAGACATTTCTAATACTATAAGTGAACAACATGCTACCTATCGGTAATGATGTACCTGCCTTAAAATTGGTTAAAGTTTAGGTTTTTAATTATCGATGAAAGATATAAAAGAAACATTCTTTATACTCGGTAAAAGAGGATGTAAAGGATTGTTCCAATTGATATATATATATATATACATACACATAGTATTAAAATATTTAGTATGGAGCATAAGAGATAGATTCCTTATGCATTGACAATCTGAAGTGTCATATATGCTATATTATGTAGAGTTAGAAGTATACCCTAGGGGAAATTCTATAATTTATATTAAATTGTTAACTCTGTAATATAATCTCATTCAAAATAAAAGGTATTTTTGTTTCTATTACATAATTGTCATACTATGTTATGTTAGCTAATTATTTAATTTAAGTAAATTAAATAGGAAATCCTTAGATGGCATGTTATGCAATAGTAATTACAAAGTGTTGTAATCATGAGAAATTTATCACATATAACATATTATTTTAAATATCCCTAGTTAAGATGTTTCGAGACAGGATATCAATATGACCATTGAGATTAATGTGCGTAATGCTCTCCAAATATTGGACAGTGTATTACTCATGGCTGTTGGGGGCACTAAAGGTTACATACTGATAGTTATTTGATAATAATGGAATAACTCACTTGAGAGTATTATATTAATTAGTATAACTAAGGTCAAATATAAAATTCAAAGTGACAATATTACATAATTCTCTCGGCTTGAGAACACTGTTGAACTTCAATGTGGATACTCGACTTTGATTATCGTTAAATTGTGAAACAACATCCGTCGAATGACTATACTTGGTTTTGGGTTAAAGCATTAGGAGTGAAACACTATTCAATAAAGAATTCGTCTCCTCGGTTATATGAGGTTAGTATTTTGGTCAATTATAGTCAACTCAAAGTCAAGGTCTCTAGCAAGAGCGGTACGGTTAATAATGATTGTAATTATTAAACTAAGGACTTTGTGTTTTGACTACCTAATTTGAATTTGGATGGTATTAGAAATTTAACTAGAACTCAATTCATAAGTTCTAAATTAATATAGTTTTGACGAAGAGAATTGGTATAAATAATCGTTATTACCAGGTACCTCTTAGAAAAGTAAAATTGGATTTTATCGAAAAATGTGTAAATGATAAATTCAGACAAACAATCACACCACCAGCCAAGGTGATATGCAAACATATAAAATTATTTTATTTTATGGCTGAATACACACACACACACACACACACATATATATATATATATATATGTAACGACCGCCTTTTCGAATCCCAGAAGTCGACACTAATACATACACAGTATTCACGTGCCGAACAACTAAGTGTTGGAAAGACAGATTGTTAGGGGAAAGAAAGGAGATAGAAGATAAGAAGAAACTAAACAATCACAGAATCTCACAACGTAACAGAAGACATATATTAATCAATATAATACTTTACAAAGTCATTTCAAAAATGATACATCAGAGTCATACTAATACAATTCTACCCTTGGACAGTTATAATAGCATGTCCCTACTTAACTGATACAAGATACATATAATATAGCAGAAACAAGATAATAAGTAGCTATCGATAAAGCCTCATGCTCCAAGCTTCTCTCAAATGCATCCGTGGGAAAACCTGAACTACTTGGCTGCATATAAAAATTTGAGCACCCAAGAGTTTTAGGAAAAGAAAATAAAACTCCGGGTCAGACATGAGTCTGGTGTGAGTAAACTCAACAACTGAATTATTATGTTTAAAACCCTTTTAAAATCAAAGATATCTCGTAAGACCACGCCACAAATAAACACGGATGGGATTTTACCTTACGATAACCAAAACACTTTATATAGAAATCCAGTGATATTATCATAATGGCTAAGGGTTCAAAGTAAAGATATAAAATAGCTAAAATTCTTGTATCTTACATTCCAACATAGTTGGGCATAATCAAAATCGTATGGCTCGCATTGGAGATTAGATTCCATACTATGGCAAGGTAAAGGACTACCTTCCGATGGTACATTCCTAGAAAATGCATGGATGCCCACACAGAACTGGCTGCCCCTTTAAAATGGCATACAGATTACCTCATTCCCTTTTTGACACCGAGGTCTTATACTACCATGGTGTTTGTGGGCAAACCAACTCTGAATAGGGACAATCTAGAATGGAATGGCGGCTTCTAATGGTAGCTAACCACGTGGCTCTACTGCATACCTTGTTTTTGCTTTTTTCCGAATTGTGAAGCTTGTGAGGTCATGTCTTTGCCTTTTTATTTGCAAACCCACTTGGAATGATAACACTGCCCTCCATGCATTATTGAAACATTAGCATTCATCCATACATGTTCATTCTAGGACTGAACGAAACCGAAGGCACTACTTCTACTACATCCATTTTTTGGAATCACCCTTAGGATTAGTAGCAAGCAGCCCTTGCATTTGAATGGCTCCGTCTTCGATTCCCTATGTTTCAAGATGTTTTCATTCGAAACGCTTGAGTTAGATCGAAGTGGTTTTCGGATAACATATCCGATCCCGGTCTCTTTGAAACAACATTCGATAATTTCTGGTAAACTCAATCCCGGTTCTTTAGGAAATGAAAAGACAAAGGATAAGAGCGGAGATCACCTCCTAATAGTTAGTGGATGGATTTTCCTTATCCTTTATCCTAGAAGAACGAAACGAGTTTATACGTACAGTATAGCCCCACGACGGTAACTGTACCATATAATTTCCGTGTTTCTCCTAGATATTTCCAAAGTTACGTTTTGGTCCAAGTTTGATAGTCGGTTATTTAACTATCAAATATACAAACATTCAAACGTTGATTTAATTCCTTATGGAATGTACCAAGCCCTTATTAATTAATCTTTCATTAATTAAAACACTTTGCAAAACTTGATCAAAAGATCTTTTTAAAACACTGTTCCCAAAACCCTTTACATTTCTTTTATATTTGGAAAACATTTTTACTTATCTCAAAAATATAAGTATTTACCAAAAACATTTGGAAAATTCCCTATTCTCAAATTCCACATTAAATGGCCAAGAAATTCACTTTTCAAACATCACTTGCTATAAAACCATTCACTTTATAAAACCCATTCACTTACCCCCTACAAGTATTCTTTTTATAAGTTCACTTCATATTTCAAACCTCCATATAAATCTTCAAACTAGATTTAAACTTCTTTTTAAAATCTCTAAAATAATTTATAAAATCTCTTCCATGTATAAAGCTCTTTATAAAATTTCCTTTATAAAATATTTTTGACATTACAAAATATATTTACAAAATACCATTTTTAAATTACTTTAAATAAACCCTTTTATTTAATAAAACCCTTTTTATAAACAAGTTATTATTTATAAATACTTTTATAAAATAATTATATAACTTGAAAATCATTTACAAACTTGCGAACCCCAAACTGATTAAAGAATTAGAGAAAATTTTAAAATCATACTTTATAATTTCAAAAGGAGGCTTAGCAATCCCATTGGTACTTATTTAAGTTACCATTTAGTTTCAATTTCACTTTCAAGTCATTCAACAATTTTATTTACATAAGTCAACATATATGTAAATATACTTAATATCCAAATCAGGAAATAATATGTCAATATAAACTAACCGGTATAAACATGTCTAAATAACATAATAGCAGGATAATGATTTGTCCAGTAAAATAGATGTCCAAATAATTCAATCAATTTATAGCAGAATGGGGATTTATTCTACTAACACATGTCCCCACAAGCGACCATTACATTATAGCAAAACAGAGACTTATTCTGCTATCAGATGTCCAAACAATTCAATCAATCAACATTATAATTCATTCACAGTTGTTTGACTACTTAATAGTATCCACACTTGACTCCTTTGTGTTCAAAACCATCTTTGAAAAGAAGTTCTTTTAAAAACAGTTTGATTCTTAGGAAACAAAGGATTTAAAACTTAAAATTCCTTTTAAAATAATTAATTACAAGTCAAACCCTTTATTAAACCATAATTGGACTTAATTAAATTTTAACTTAATTTAATTACTAATTTAGAAAAAACTAAACCTTAAATAAATAATTAAACAATAATTACTTATTAAATAAATAATTGAACCCTGATTAATCCTATTTTAGTTATTAAATAATAATTTAAACCTTCATTAATAATTAAAATTTAATAAATCTTAATTAATTAATCTTTAATTAAAAACTTAAATAATAAATTAAACCTTTATTTAAAATAGTTAAATCTTAATTAAATTTTTAATTAAATCCTTAACTTAACTTTAACTTGATTAGTAATTAATTAATAATCAAATCCTTTATTAAATCAATAACTAATTAAAATAAATTATATACCTAACTCATAATTAATTTAAAATTTTAATTAACTTGATAATTAATTAAAATTAATCTTAACTTTAAAAGATAACTAATTAGTACTAATCTTCACTCAATTAAAATTAATAAACCTTGTTTAATCTTAATTAACTATTAATTACTAAACTTGGTTAATTAATAATTAATTATTTAAAACTCAATTAGCTTTCTAAAACGTTTTACAAACATTTTTATTAAGTTTATAAAACATTTTTAAACATTTTTAATTATGAAAACCAATTTTTGTAAAAATCGGATTTTTAAGCAAACTGCCATTACTAGAAAATTGGTCCTTAGCTTTTCTTTTTAAAGCTTAGCACCTTAATGCGTACTAACTTTTCAAAACATAAGTAAGTGTTTGAAAACTAAAACCAAGTTTGAAACTTTTGAAAATGATTTTGAATTTAAACTAAACCCATGGTTTTCATATAAGGATTTTTTTTAACCCAAACCAAGATGCTAACTTTTCTTTTAGTATACAACATATACCATATCCATTCACAAATGCACATACCATACCATGTACATGAAGCAAATTCATAACTTCAAACTCAACTCTAAAATAATATGTCATCCAAGCATCCAAATATATAACAACACCACAACATTTATTTAAACCAAACATTTAACAAGATTAACAACACATATAATACTACAAATTTTCAACTTAAATAAAGTTTAAATCTTTAAATTAAACCAAGAAGTTTACTTACCGAAAGCTTGGAAAATCACACAAAAATCACTTGAAAATGGGTCATCTTCTCACTGATTTTTGATCATCTTACTCTCGAAATTTAGACAAGTCACAAAAAGAAAAGTTTTAGGAAATTATTTTATCTATAATTTGAAAAAATAAATCACTTAATTTCGATTTATCTTGAGGGAGGTATGGTCAAAAGAAGGAGTGGTATTTTCGGGCTTGAAAATATAGGTCCAAAAATGAGTCAGAAAGAAATGCAATTTTAACCAAATAATTTTTGAAATTTGAAAAAGTGATTCAAATAAAAGTTGTATCCACTAGAATTTTATATGGTTTGAAAAACAGAAAATCTTGATTTGGAGTTGTATAGAGGAAGTTATAGTCGGATGAAGTGGGAGGAAAACTGGAGAAGAAAGAAATTTAGAACAAGGTTTGAAAACATTTAAAACAAAATAAATTTTTGAATTTAAATTTTATAATTTTAAAATAGGAAGCCATTAAAAAGGTTTCATGAAGCTTTTAGGAAGATGAATACTTTTGGAAAAAATGGAAAAAGTGAAAAGAATAAGGGAGAAGAAAATGGAGAAAAGCTTTTATATAAAATGCATAAAGGGGATTGCCATTATACCCTTGTCCTTTGCCCTCCATTCATATGCTTCCATCACATCACCAAGCCTCCCTCCCCTTGAACTCACGCCATCATAGCCTCCACCCCCTTCAAATCAAAGCCAACATGCCATAAATTCTTAATGTTTAAACATGTTTACATGATGTGATGTTTACTTTTATATAATTTTATATTATATTATCTTAAGTGTGTGTATATATATACAACATACACTTAACTAATGCATACATGAATAAATACATATCCTAATTTATTTTTAAATTAATGTTTATATCCTTATGCTATTTTGATTACAACATTTTCGATAACTTTTAGCCGATGAAAAATCGAAAATTCGGAAAACGAATTCCAGTCACATTTTCTGTTTTTCATCGAACTATATATTTTTGTAAACATAATTTTAAAAATATTTCACCATCATTATATATCGTTTAAAAGAGTTTTATTTTCATTATAAAACCTATATATTGAATATTAAAATTAATTAAATATTCGCAAATCAAAGCAGTGAAATTTTGGGTCGTTACATTAATACACACACACACAAATTAATATGTATATTACCAAACTTATAAAAAGATTTAATTTTATTGAATACGAGTATATTTGTGTATGTGCGCACATTTTTTCAAGTATAAAATGTTTTAATATTATATATATATGTATATGTATATATGTATGTATGTACGTATGTATGTTTTAAATTAAAAAATTATAAATAGATATTTTACTTAAACTTTATAGATCTAGTTTTGAGTTGAACCTTGATTTTGAAATATATTTTTAATTTCAAAGCATATTGAATCAGTTAAAACTGATTTTTAAATTTATTTGAATTTTATTTTAATTATAATTCGAAATTGATATATATAGTATAAATATTAGTTTTAAATATAACTTATGGACGACCAAAGGTATATATAAAGGGGACAAGTTGGTCTGTTGTGGTATAAATCCTAGCATCGGTAAACGTTCACATAGCTATGTAAAGTACTATATATTGCACATGCACTAACACATATGTAAGTGTATTTGATACACTTATTAAATATAACTTATTTAAATTAAATAATTATAAACAAATAAAATAAAATAAAGATCTGTCTAAGCAAGTTACAGGTCATGTACATGTATCTTTCCTCTGAAAACCCCAAGTTTGCTCCATATGTTGTTCTTTTAGGCATATTGTTCCACTTGTATTCATTTTTTACCGACTGATGAGTCTTTTCCAGTGATTCCAATCCACACTTATCTCCTTTTTGTAAAGTTAAAGCTAGAGAATGGCATGTCAAGACCCCTGTCACCCTCCTGGATGCTTCACCAGATTCATTTTCAAAAGCCACGATCCAGGCCTCTCAGGCTACCCTTTCTGCCCCAGTGGTTAAGGTTCCGGAGCTTCCCTCGCCTTCCACTTCAGACACTGCCCTCTTGGATACTGATGACCTCGATGAAGGCATTGAGTATGGTTTGCCCCAGACTGCGCTTGTCTCTATGACAACTGCTCCTATGGGACTGTAGATTTCCTCTCTTTTGGTTTAGACTATTTAGTTGTTTGCTTTAGTAGCTGTTTATGTGCTTAGTGATTCTGGCTTATGATGTATGGTTATTGTAATGTATGGTTAATTATTTGTTATAGCTGCCGAGCCATTTGTGCTTCACACATGTAAAACCTTGTAAAGTGGTATGGCCACTATAAAACCAACTTGCTCGTGCAAAATAATAATGCTTTATTTTACCTTCAAAAATAAAATAAAGATTTCATTTAAGATATTTTAGATTGGATCTGAAATTAACTAGGCTGCATACGTCTAATAAAGATCCAAAACGGTAAAAAAAATTGAAATTCGCTCATTTAAACTGCTATGATTTGCCCCAGTTCCTTCAATGGTATTGAAATCTAATAGCCTATGCGGTGTAAATTAACATTATTAGGGCTAACTTACCAACACTACAAGAAAAATTGTTTTTTACAATCGTAGATAACAACGGTATAGTGCAAAGTGTTGTTATTAGTACAATTTTACTTTAATACAATAAAATATTAAAAAAAACCGCAGCCAAATCACAAATTTTTTGGAGCGGGCTACTAATAATTTTGGTAGCCACATAAACACTCTTTTGTTTCCAATCCCCGTCCTTTTTAATCTTCTCTGCGTAAATCCTCTTTTGTTTCATTTATTTTCTTTTAGTTCCCACATAAACCCTCAATATTTCATTTCCAATCCCTCATCTCGGTCATCCATCGCTACTTTTACATTGTCGCTAGTAGTTATTTTAGCGGCTGCCGCTATCTTATGTCGCCTTATATCACCATTTTCGGCTTCCCTTACATTGCCATTCATGTTGTCGATCTTGGATCCTTGACACCACCACGATAAGTCTTAGTTTCGAGGACTCTGCACTCCTTATTTGATAAGGTAAGCCGGATTTGTAATCTGGATATTCTCATATGCTTATACAATGACAGTTATATCTAGAACTAGAATTACAAAGTTGTGATTATGTGTGTATGTTGAGTCTAAGCAACCGGTGAATATAAAAATGTTGAACGTTGCATTAAAACATAAATAAGAGCAACAGCTTCTACATCAAACATATGTTAATGAAGGTAGAACGGTATAAAAATAATATACCATAATACATATTGACATTTGAATGTACCATTCTTTTGAACCATATAGGTGCATTTAGCAAAGAAAATAATATTAACAATAAACAATAGTATATGAAAAATACAAAAAAAAATACTTATGTGGTGAAGCCACAGTTACTCTTTGTCAGCAAAAACAATAAGTGCATTATTATAGATCTATAATATGCTCATGTATTATAAAGCCCTCCAATATATATACTTATAGATCTATAATTATGGTTGTCCTTATAAATTGAGTAAAGAAACTGAAAGCATCGTGTTACTTGCATGTGGCATCAACATAGATGTAAGTCTTCTTTAAAGAGTATTGTTTATAATAACATAAATAGTTCATTGGTTTCAATTTTGGTGCTCAGTTTTTTATTATTTAGTTTATGTCCTACTTTGCTTTATCATGACTAAAGCTACGTTTTTTTGAAGAGTTTATGTTCTACTATTTATGAATGGTAAAAAACCTTCTACATATTTATTGGTTCTCTGATTGGGTTATCTAATATGCATCTTTTGGCATTTAAATTATAAAATTGAAAAACCAACTTGAAAATTTCGGTGACTATATAATTGTATGACTATAAAGGGATTATTTTTGACATATAGATAACACAATTTATTTTTCCATGAAATATACATAAAATGCTATGTACATCTAAAAGTTGCATGTGTCTAATGGAAAAAAGTTGATGCTAAAAATGGGATTCATATAAAGTTCAAATATTAGTCCATCTTAGTGGTGCTTTAAGATTTCTATCCCATACATTGAGATGGGTTAAATCTTTACTCTAACCATCTCAGTTAACCATACCATTCTTGGTGAATAATGCATCTCTCTCCTACAACATTTTTTAATTTCACTTCTCCTTAGTCTACATCTTACAGACGAGCAGTATATTTTCTTTTCAACATTGCAACAATTACATATTTCATCATTTTCTATGAATCTGTTATATTATGTCTCAACATCACTCCTTATGTGATCTTCAAATATATTGTTTCCACCTGTCCCTTCACTTGTGATGTTGGAACACACACCCCTTGGTACCACTACCCCACAAAGACACATTTGGTAATTGAACTTTTTGAAGACTTTAAAAAGAATTATTTATACTTGCTTAGCATGCTTTAATTTGATTATAATACTTTATAAAGTTGTTAGACGCATAATGTTTAAAAGGTAGCATCTAAGATTAGGTTTGGATAATCAAGTACTTTGCTTTACCTAGCTATTAGCCTCGCCTGAAGGATGATGTAAGCCTAAAGGTTATTCCCAATACAAAAGACCTGAATTGATTTTGGACTTTGGGCTAATTTTCAAAATCTGTTTTGAAAATTTAAATAATATATTAAATTTAAGAGTTAAGTTTAAAATATAAATGAAATTTTATAAATGTTATAAAATATTTTCGGTTTTTTATGAAAACTGATAGATTATTTTTAAAATATTATTTTGATTCAATTAATTAAATAAATAACTAATTAAAATTTAATTAATTAAATTAAAACATAAATAACGATATGTGTATATTTATCTTAAAATGTTTAAGATAAATAATAATAAATTTTCAAAGTTAATTATTTTTTAAATTACTTAAATTATTTAAATTAATTAAATGTTAATTACTAAATTATATATGTGCATAATGTTATATGTATATATATATATAGTTATTATAAATGGTATAGTCAGTATTCAATTTTAAAATGTTTAGAATGAAAACAAATTAAATTAATTAAAGTGTTAAATAAATTAATTAAATATGATTCTAAATTAAATATGATTTAATTAAATAATGTCAAACTATATGAAACCTAAATTAGTTTGAAGGAATAAATGCATACATATAGTACGTATACCGTGACTTTAGATGTATCTAACACTTAAATCACGATGGTATTTCATAAGAAATACATTATTATTTAAATCGATACCACTCAAAAAAACTAAAGATTATGAATTCTGATGTAAATATTGTCCTTTATCACATATATAGTAATCGATTACTTTCATACTCTTTACATGTTGAACTTACCTCAAGTAAGAGATGTTATGTGTAGTACTATTAATATATTGACTAAGCGAGGTGAAACAACTCATCCTTCATAATACCGAAAATTCAACGTCACACATCAACGTCTAAATTTTGAATACCACAAAAGACAGATTGTTTTGGTAAAATTAAAACAAAACACCATACCAATACATCTATAAAATCTCACAACGGAATGATAACATATAATATACTAAATATACATGAACAGAACAGGATGAACAATATATATAAAAGACCGCTCTAGTGGAACCAACTGATAAGTAAATATCAATACAGAAAGTCAGAATATATCAACTTCCAATAACATGAAGTTCTGAATAATATCTAATGCAACGGGCTTTATATACATAATAACATAACTGACACATACTACTAAAATATCAAGTACACATATCCATAATATCAATACCACACCTACAAAATACTCCAGGTGCGCATCCCGATAGCATATCCTAAAAGCACCCAAGTGTCAAACTACACAATCAAGTACCCGAGAGTTGTCAAGACATAAACAGCCAAAGATAAAATGTGGGTCAGACTTAAATTTTGGTATGAGGAGACTATCTCTAAATACTGTATATCAAAACTATATACAAATAAAATAGGAAACTGCTAAGACAGAGCCGGACATATCCATGAATATGGCTCAGGGGTAATTCGAACTGTCTATAAACAAGTAATGTAAACCTATCCCAAAATGATATGAAATCATACCATAACTTTCTTTTTTCCTGTAATCAACAAATCGACACAACTAACATATTATGACCAATACATGACAGTATACCATGATAAGGTAACCTAATATACAAATGCAGAGACGATATAAATATCAGAATATAAGCATATCCTAGAATGCACAAAAATATTATCAACCAACTAATATATCACACACAATATAACGATAAGCGATAGACATATAATATATATTGATACTCATCATTGTTGTTGAGTGGAGTCCGCAGTAGACTCATGCCTAAGATAGATAGAGTCAACGGCTAATTGTACCATAGAACATGAACCGCATCCTCAGTAATGGGTCTCGTATAGATCTCACCATACCTTCTACATCGAGCTTTGGTGATATATGACATACTCTAGATACCTGAAACCCGAGTCCGTGTTTGACATCTATCTATAATTCAAATTACCATGATCCAATAATCTCCATTGAGGGTCCAAAATAAACAAAGTCGGTACCTAATTGAACCATAGACCCCGAGCCACATCCTCAGTGATGGATCTCATGTTGATCTAACCATGCCCTGTACATCAAGCTTTGGTGATATATGAACTATTATGTTTACTTGAAACCTACGTGGATCTCACTGTACCCTCTACACCAAGCTTTGGTGATATATGATCCACTCGTAGATGATTGTCGTCATCTCTTCCTTAGTCATCATGGATTTTTTTAACAAAATCACATTTCGTCTCTATAAAAGAGATCGATAGGCATATCCCGTACAATATGCCATCCGGACCACAAAGGAACACCGATGTCATTAAGATACACACACACACACACGAAGACCGATATCTCATCATCGTCTACCTATATGGATGGCCTTTATTATAAGACAAATAATGTGCATGGCCACTAATATAAGGCGAATACGATTACGGTTACTAAAATAAGACCAGTACTGGGTACGACCACTAATATAAGACCAATATCATTCATCAAGACATATATACCCCAAGGTCCAAGCCAAGGGGTACGAACTTACTTCGTTCGATCGTACACATTCGCCGGATGTGATCGTGCGATCAATCACTGTACCGATCTAATGCTCGATCATTATGGATCGTTATTGATCACATAAACATCACTATAAGCATTCAAATCATGAGCTCGCATTGCATCCCGCTTCCCCGAGTAGCCGAAGTCTCCCTTGAAGTCATGAGGAAGCCTTGCGTCGATTCGAGTCCGAAATCGGGGAGGAACCCCTATAAAATTGCACCCTGCCTGGCTTTACTGACCAGGTCTGTGCACCATCGGTGCACCGGTGGTAAGCCACGGTGGATCGGTGATAGCATGTCCCAAGCACCAATGCCTGGGGTAGGTACAAATCGGGCAATTCGATGATCGATTCAAGCCTCATTTTCTGCAACGCTTCGCCTGATGAGTCGCCTAGCTTCTCTAGCCTACCTTCACCACATCGGACTTCTATCGTAGCCCATTAGTTGATGCTTTGGAAGTAGTCTCTTATGTATTCGAAACCCAATTTCGACACAAAGTTCACTCTTTGCACATGTAGAGTTCAACAGGTGAATCTAGCGACCTGGCCTCCTCTAACACACCAAAACGAACATAGCCGGCCTTCTTGCCTTGTGGGTTGCACACACATGTGGCGATTCACCACCTACACACGCATATGCACATATGTACTCACAAACACACCATAGCTATATAAATCACGTTTCGGACTTCACTGAAGCGATTACTCGACCCGGTACCTTCTCACGCAACTTAGTACACACGATGGTCACTATGGCTATATGAAACGCTCGCCACGTGCTTATATATGAATATGAATATTCACACACACATGTGCGCGCGCATGCACAACTACATTCAAAAAATTCTAGTTACAATACAAGAATTACCCAGATTATTATACTACTTCAAATACACGTATATATATATATACCCGCTCGTGCACATATACGTACACGTATACTTGAGTAAGTAATTCAATTATTACTAAATCAGGTCTTATTTTTATTTACTAAATCTTTTCAATAAAAGTAAAATATCTTTTCATGTTATTTTATAAAATCTTAAATTATTTTATAAAATACATTACTATCTTATAAATCAATTTAAGCCTTTATAACACTTAATTTCTTTATTTAAAATAAAGTATTCATTTCTTAAATATTTTATAAAACTTTATAACCATTTTTATAAAATGTTTTCACCATATTATTTTATAAAATTTCATACTTTTTCATAAAATATCTCATTTACACTATTTTATAAAATCTCATATTATTTTATAAAATATCTCATTTACACTATTTTATATAAATTCTCATAGTATTTTATAAGATACCTCATTTATTTATAAAATTATTCTTTTACATAAATAATATTTATAAATAAAGCATTCACTTATAGAAATTATTTATTCACTTTAAATCATATTTATAAGTACTAATTGAGCTTCATTACGCCTCTAATCACTTTAATAATAAGTGTAGAGCTCCTAAACCACTTAATTGGCTTCATAACTTAACAAAACATTCGTAAATAATTTCAATACTATTATAAAATTACTAAATCATATCTATAACACATAATTAAGCCTGAAAAATCATTTACAGTCACTTAATCATCCCAAAATCAAATCAAAAGCTTACTAACTTTTCATAGCATGGTCTTAAAGGTCTCTGATAAATAATGTGATGATATGAACATGTTTAAGGTATAAACCTAAGCCTAATTACATTACTGCATTCTCTGAATAACTTCATAATACTTCAAAATCACAAATAACAAATTAATGAGGTATATCAAGTAAATATGAGTAGAGAATCATCTCACCAACCTTCTTCTTCACCAAATCAAGCTCTAATCAACAAAACCCATTCTCTAGCTCTCTTGAAGTCTTGGATGAAACTCCAAACTTCGATTCAAGCTAATTCCTTGATGGGTTCTATGAGGAATTAGATGAGAGGAATTATGGTGATTTTTTCATGAATTTAGGAATTTCTATAAAGGGATTAAAGTGCATTTAGGGTTTAGGCTTAAAGAAATAATTAGGAAAGTGATCAAGGAAGAGGAATGAAAAGTAACATGGAATGAGAAATAAAGGAAGAGTAAGCTAACTTATATACCTTAGCCCAAATTCAATTTTCATTCCTTTCTAGAAATCACTATTCATTCCAGAAACTTATCAACTTCAAACGAAGCCGGTCTATACTCAATTTTCTCATGAAGGAATTGCGGTCTCAATGGCGGATGTCTCGAGTCCCAATTTATCCACCTTTGACAAATTGAGTATGATAGGTGTTCTGTTAATTAATGATTAAATATTTAAATTCATCGTAGTATTCAGTCGTTAAAATTGCAGGCTGTTACATTCTCCCCTCATTAAAAGAATTTCTTCCCTGAAATTCCTATGAGTACGAGAAAGTAACATAACTGACTAAAATTCCCAAATCTCAATTTTGAAATTTTTTGGCATTACTTTCCCTCATGCTATCAACGTTACGAAAACTCCCAAATTGGAATGCATCATGAAACTAGGAAATATGCTATAACCCGCATTTTCCCACGTTTCCCAAAAATTCATACCTCTTTTTAAGAAAGCTTCTCACCATTTAAATGCAAATCTAAACAAATAATCATTTAAATAGTCATACTTCAGCTCTCAAGTACCTAGTTATACTTTGCCAAAAGGATAATGCATATAGCAACACAAAATTTAAACGTGTATAATTGTAGCGTAATAACCGATACTACCACAATCATACATGACTAACAATTAGAGAGTAAACTCAATTAAGTATCAAAATATACCACAAGACTCCGAGTCACATCAAAATACAATCTACTCATATAGATCCCACCTCAACCCTATAATAGGCGTGGATGATATGTGATGCATTTTAGATAACTATTGATATCCCTCTTCGAACATGCTATAATAGTTAATAATTATAATTAGCATATATGCAACCATCAAACAACAACAAGCAACAACAAACAATAATAAACAACAAGCAACAATCAAACAATAGCAAGCAACAATCAAACAATAGCAAGCAACAAGCAACGTTCAAGCAATAGCAAGCAACAAGCAATCAACAAGCAATAATAAGCAACAAGCAACGGTAAGAAACAATAACTAGCATAGAAATTATCAAACATACAAAACAAGAAATAAAATTACCAACAATCAAAATCAGGCACATTAAACAACAACAAACAATATTAAACAAGTACCTATGAGCAATGGCAAACCCCAATAAGCAATAACAATCAACTACAACTAACATGCAAACAACCAATCATACAAAAAAAAGTCTATACCAACATGCATGATGACCAACAATAGTCAAAATGTGTGTCAAGCCATAAACTCCCATGAACCTGTTCGACATCTAAAAGGAACAAAATGCCAAAGTAGTGCAACTCCTTTCATGAATACAACACATGAAAGCCTATTACCCCCTTGCTACGAAAAGGAAAACCGATACGATATGCTAGATCATCGATCCTTAAAATCGTTAAATAAATCCAGCAATTTAAACCCCAACTTTCCTTTTTCTTCTGAACAATAGTGGTAGATTGCTTATCTAGCAAGGTTATAGATTTCGACCGACATGTCGATACTCCGACCAATCCGTTCCAGTTTTGGCGAAGGCCGACTGGAATCGCATCATATTACTTTCCGGATTTCACGCAAGAAAATACTCGCAAATTGAAAAACCACTTTTCCCTCCTTCAATGTGTCATGAGCAGCAAAGTTTCTTTTGATGAAGAGGCTTATAGTCATTTAATGAGCAGGTGAACTTTTCTTCTCAATTTTCTTTCCCTGCTAAATACGAATTGAAGAGGTAAAGCTAAGGCACACAGATTGAGTATTTGGGTTTGACCGAAGAGGAAATAGAGATCACATGAAAGACTAGAGAGCTTTGTGCTTTAATCATTGGGCCTGCTTGAGCTTGTTTTGGACTAAAAATATTTTATGTAGAATGAGTTTGTGTATAAAATATAATGATAAATGAATTTAGATTCATAATTCGACTAAATAATTCTATAAATAAATTCAGTAAATCATACCATCTAACTTGCATGTAATTCAAAGAATGAGTATCGAACTTTTTAAGACATATTTAACCATTTACATAGGAAATGTAACGGAATTTGTCGACCGGAATTAAAGTAGAACTTTCGGAACTTCCAAAATAGAAACAAAATATCTCAAATTACCAATGAATGGATCAGAAACGAAAAGCTAAATTTCGAACCTTGTTATCTACTTGCAAAGAAGAAAGTTCATCCACGGTTGACATTGAATTAAAAGTAGTTTCTATATTACAAAGTCCTTGGCTGCAACATCTGAAAAACATGACTGCTACAGGCCCCTTTTATCAAGATATTGATGAGAAATTAAAAATAAAGGTATCAGGAAAGAATAATCATTAATCCGAGTGCCGCTGCTATAAAAAACATATTATAAAATAATTAGGATTGGAACATCTTAGATAAAATTTCAGAGTAAAGCCGGATTATTCTTTCCTGATTATTTTATAATATGTTTTTTATAACAGCGGCATGACGGAACTCCGGATTAAGATAAAATTCGCATATTATGCAACATCTTAGATGCATTCTTGCCACCACTATAAAATAATTAGGAACAACAGCATCTGCAAAGAAAATTTTCAATAGGAGGTATGCTTAACAGCATTAAGGTGTCTGAGGCATATAGAGTCTCTTCATGTCATGCTTAAGCTGATATCATGGTCAAAGAGCTGATTCAATGCCTGCATTAAGACAAATATTGAGAAAGCTATTACCGATAATCGTTGCTAAATAATTTTTTATGGTTACTGCAGGGAATAACACACTGTGCATTAAAGGGAAAACACAAATAACAAGTTATGAAAAATTATCATAGTACAATATTTCAAAATGCCTTAGCATAATTCCAAGTTGATGCCACTTAAAGATTAGAAAGGTATATCATTATGAAAAGAAAATTTTAGTGTTCAAAGACAAAGGACCGACTATACAGGCCCAATAAACAGCTCCGGTTAGGTCATAAATAGGTAAAAAAAAGAAGGAAAAAGAGACAAAAACAAACAGGTTTTACCTGTTTGTTAAACGGGGCAATCCAGCCCGACCCGACCCATTTAACAAAAACCAGAAATTTGCAGGATTTCGTAAAAACAGTTGTTTAAAATGAAAATTTTAAGATGATATCAAAAGTTTTAACTGTCCAAGTGACACAGAACAACCCAATCTACTTACAAAGCAAGGCAAAAATTTATCATAGATTTAACTTGATTGGTGTTGCTTTGGAGTGGGAATTAGAAGAATGGGATCTCAAATTGTAGATGGTGTTAAACTTCAAAACATATTCAGTGCTGTCAAATTAATCTCTATTCGGCGGTGCTAGAAATGCTCTTAACATTAAGAACTTTATGTTCAGTACTTTTCTTTTGCAGGAGAGAGTAACTAACAATACCTTTTTGCTCAGAAAAGTTCCCTCAATTTCTGATACTCTTCGTGACTCAATAATGATTCCTTAACCTTGAGCCAGTCTGCTGGGTTTGGCATGAGAATTGCAACATATCCTTCTCGCGCTGCCTGTAAATTAACAACACACAACATACATATGGATAATTATAACAACAAGATTGCATACAAGGAAAGGGAAGGAAAGGGAAGGAAAAAAGAAAAAAAAAACAGTTCAACCATGATTATCATGGCATTCCCTTTTAACGGTCAAACTGAACCAACTTTCTGGTGCCAGTAAATAAAACTGAGAATTTTTGTAAAACACCCTCTTTGAATTTCAAAATACACAACCGTCCCTTGTCAAAAACAAGTTTTAAAATACAAGTCTATTTTTAATTTCAATTAGACTGCAAATACTTGCAGTATAAGCTGTAAATATTTGCACTTTTGCAGGAAAAAAGTCGAGAAAATAAAAAAGAAAAGTATTTTCGATCATAGAAACCTGCGATTAAGTTCAGGTTTGTTTTTCATAAAAAAATATCAAAAATAATTTTAAAGACAATTTAAAATATGCTTTTGAGAAAAAAAATTCGTGTACTAAGTTTGATCCTAATTTCCACAAATAAAATTACCAAATTTATTTATGTTGACAATCTGAACAAGTGAACATACCATGCCATTATTTAATAAAATTCAACATTGAAAATGTGTTACATTTTCACATATGTGTTTACCAGATTAAACTAATTTATAACCCCAGTGAATGTTAGGAAAGAGCAAGAATTGCTAAAATTAACAGACAAAGAACGGCCTGACCACAGATATATAGTGGCATGTGTACAAAGAAAGCTGTATCTTTCTAAAATATACCATAAGGTAGGAAAGATGAAGGGTCTTCAACATTCAAAAAGATAATATTAAATAATTTTTACATAACATTATAGCTCTATTAAATTTTGTACTATAGTAATCAAGCATAATTTAGTCCTATGAAGCACATGTATACTTCAACAGGTGAGTATATGCCAGAAACTGAACCTTGTAGGGTCAGCATTCGAAAAAACTAAACATTTTTTTTTCACAAACCTGAAAACAAATTAGCTAAATTCATCAACACCATTTAATTCTTTAGCATTAATTAGCAACAAGTTATTAAATAAGAAAGCTTACATAAGGCGTTTTCAGGTCTGTGAGCGGAGGCGTGAGCCTCAAAACGTTGAGGCGTAAGTTTTTCGAGTAAAAATAAAACGCTAAACATATAATGAAATTTGATATTTTAAATTAACCTATACAAAAAATGGAAACAAATAATTTATGTCTGACTCTGAACATGTAGCATCTCTTTTTTTTTAGACTAAAAGTAAATAACTGGAATCCATACGATTCCAGTTTCGATTCTGCAAAATTTATTTGAAGATTCCACAAAATTCCAGTTTTAATTCTTTCTACCAATTCAAATCGATCTGCAAAATTTATTTGGAGATTCAATGAAGTCTATTAAGAAATTTTCTTTAAATAGCAAATGAGAAAATCCATTACATAGCTCTTGATCGCTGTTTGAGAAATAATCTTACTTAATCATGTCAATATTGAAATTGAAAAGTAAGAAAACACCAACTTCCCTTTTTTTAAAAATTTAGTTTTTTAATGTTTTCCATTAAATAATTGAAATTTAATAACTTCAGTTCCCGTCAATATTATTGCAACTAAGCATAAAAAGATTCTTGGATCGCATGTCTCAGCAGTTTAAGGCGTATGCTTTGTATGCCTCAAGTTGTTGATGTGTAAGCTTTTGAGGTAAAAAATCTTTTGAAGATAGTCTCAAGGCGTTTTATCTTCCATTTCCTTGAGGTGCTCCTCGAGACGAGTATCTAGGTGGGTTTTTTTAAAACAATAACCCTAACCATTCAACCATCCCTAATACTCAGCCCTAACACAATTTCAATACGATAAGCGAAGCGACTTACTCGTGGCAATTAGTGGTCCTCAAATGACGTGGGAGATGTTGCACTCAAGGAAGGAATGCGCTGCTGATTGATAATGGAACCAGGTGCAAGTAGCTATGGAGTTAAGTGCGATGTTGCTTAGGGTTTTAGAAGAACGCACGTTTAAGAATGAGGAAAAAAATTCTTGATTTTCTAAAGGGGTCAAGCGACCTCGCCAACCTTAACATGGCTCCGCCCCTGGCCAAAAGTATCATGCTTCAAATTATAACTTCCAAAGTACAAAAATTTAACCAGGTAAGGTAGTTAGATCATACTATTAAGTTGGTACAAATAGGATATTGTTCAAATATTATGTTGGTTGCAGCATGTACAATTTATACGATATATCATGCAAGATTAATGGGCGTTAAATCAGCAAAAATAACTATAAAGAAAAAAAAATGTATTTATTTACCACGAAACAAATATCAAAATATAGACTGTGAGATAAGTGAAACATTATAGGAACCTCTACAAAAGTAAATAATGGTAGGATAGTTTGCTTTAGGTTCAATTTTCATGACATTCCACCATGAATTTTATTTGTGAAACTAACATGTAATATAGGGCTGCCAATGGTGTGGGTGGTTGGGCTAAACAATGAGTACACACAAATCCAAAATTCATAAACATATGTAATTATATCCAAAAATATAGAAATATCCAATATTTGAAAACAGATGCAGATATCCAATAATATGCATAATTTTGCAGTTTCGGACGTGAATATGTTGGTATCCATATTCGGAATATTTGTCTGGTGTGAAATTAAATATATTATTTAATTGTGACATTTAGTTAAAATCATCAAATCAAAATCTATAACTGCATTCCTCATTCATAATTTAAAATTAAAAACTTTCAAAAAAAATTATAAGCATTAGAATTCAGTAATATTTATGCTTACGGCTATTGATTATGATATGCTCATTTTGGTTAATGTTAGTTACACATACACACACACACTTGTAGTTGTTGATCATTATATTAGCTAATTTTTATTAACTTCATCATGCATCTCCATAACTTCAATTTATGCAGTGTGTATAAGCTATCTTCCATTTTGCAAAGGTAGCTCTATGAAGTAGCTTGACGAAGAAAACTCATGACAATTGAGAAAACAAAAAGAATTCAACGATCCTCCAATTTTGCAACACTGATTTAAACTGTGTAAACTTATAAGATCTGCATGTGGCAATTTCAATGTTATGTAAATTTCCTTTTATTTTTGACACTTAAGGGAAAGTAGCTTGTTATTCGGATGCTCTTGACTGGATGGATTATAATCTTAATTACAAATATTCTCAAATAGTCAAAATCATCCATCTTATTTTGCGGATATAGTTTTTCAATATCCAAAATACGTGCATCTTATTTTCTGAATGCAGATATTCTGAATATCCAAAATTATCCATAGATATTGGTTACGGATTTTGATTTTTGAACATGGGTGCAACCAGAGGCTGAGCCATGTTAAAGCTGACGAGGTCACTTGACCACTCCAGAAAATCAAACTATTATTTTTCCTCATTCTTAAACTTGTGTTCTTCTAAAACCTTAAGCAACAGCGCACTCAATTCCATAGCTACATGGCACCCAGTTTCATTCTCAATCAGCACCGCACTCCTTCCTTGATTGCAGCATCTTCCACATCATTTCAGGGCCATTAATCGCCACGAGTAAGTCGCTTGGCTTACTGAAACTACGTTAGGGCTGGTTGAATTGTTAGGATTGAATTATCTGATTAGCAGTTTCAAATTGCTTAATTTACTTGCAGAATTTGCATGCTTGAATACTGCTTGATTGCTGATTAATTGGGACCCAAATTTTGATTTTGATTGTGTGTGTACACACACACACACATACATACATACATACATACATACATACATACATATATATATATATATATATATATATATATATTTAACTAAGCTTGCTACTCAAATCAATTACTAAATTACTCACAGTTTTATGATTTGCTGCAGCTTGCTTTAAATATAACTTGTGATATTAATTAAGGAAAATTTACCATATTAGACTAGTTTTGAAAACATATAGCAGGAATAGACCACTTATAAAAGTATTTACAAATATAGACCAGTTTTCGTTTAACTGGTCTATAGCGTTGGCGATTTTTGAAAAATCGCCAACGTGCGATTTTTGAAAAATCGCCCAGAGATAAATCTGGGCGATTTTTGAAAAATCGCCTAAATGAATTCCGGCTATAAATCCAACCAGCAACCCTCCTTCTTCTTCACTATCAACTTTACCAAATTCATCATAAATTTTCTGAAACTCCGCAAACCCTACCTACCTCTTCATAAAAAACCCAAAAAATTCCGATTCTCACAAGATACAATCAAAGTTTCTCAACAAGTAAGTTTAATCTTCGGTACTAGGTAATGTAAATCGATTTATAATATGTTTACGCTATCTAAAATCCTAATTCGGAGCTGATGTGTATTCTAACCAATGTTCACGTACTCGCAGTTGGACTAATTATGGATGATTGGGAGATAGACGACGAGACGATGTTGAAATGTTACGATGATTTTGAAGCTCGAAGGGACATTACGGATCTAAGTGATGTTGAATTTGTTCCGGAAACGCAATTTGAGCCGATACATCAAAAGTTCCATTCGGGAACATCATCTTTCAACACTCGCTTACGTGAAGTTGTAGCGAACCAAAGACCGGGCAAGCAAATTTCTATTGAAGGTAAAGTACTAAGTCATGTTAATCCTGTAGGTCCTACGTTGCCATCAGGTGCTTATCCAACTTGCCGATGTGGCGATGAATGTGTGGTTGTCGTAGCCAGAACTGAAACCAATGCTGGACGAAGATTTTACGGTTGTGCTTCGTACGAAGATCATACGATGAATCCTGGCGTAGTGGAGTGCTGTAATTTTATGAAGTGGATCGATCCTCCATTGTGTGCTCGAGGAGTGCAATACGCCCTCGAAATGCAAGCTGAAGTTAGACGTCTGAAAAAATTAGTTGAAGAAATGAATAGAAAATGTTGGTAGAGAAGAAAATGTCATCTTTAGCTTATGTTCGCAATGGAACCGTATGACAAACGATTTCATAGCATGAACCCTATGTTGGGTACCTTATTTATGTTCATGTAATTGATGGATATTTTCAACTTTCGTAGACCGTACGCTATTAGTTTTGTGTTATTAGTTCTATATGTTGTTAGCACTCTGTAATTGAGGCATAATTTCACCTATTCGTAGAATGTATGTTTGATTTTCTCTGAAATTGATGGTTATATCCAAATATTTCTTGTCGGATGAATTTCTCTGAAAATGTCATCTTTTAAATGTAAACAAATAGCTGCCATAAAAAGCAGCCCACTGTTTGTTTATTGGCGATTTTTCGAAAATCGCCAGTGGGCGATTTTTGAAAAATCGCCAACTGTTTCGCCTGTTACAAAACAGACAGCCAGCCAAGCATCTTCCACTCACTTTTTAACATTCACCCTAGCTCCCAATAACCCATTTCGGGTTTCAACTTTCTCCCTCCTAAAAATTAATATTTTCTTTGTTTTTTAATCAAATTCTAAGCTCATTCGGACGATGGCTTCAACATCCGAAATAGTGGAGGATATTGGTAATGCACTCATCTTCAATTTGTAGATTTAGGGCTTTTTTAGGGTTTTTAGATTTCAATTTTTGCAAGATGTAGTGAAAGTTATATGTTGTAGATTGCAGTACGAGGTGTTTGCAAGTGAATGATCATTCAATTGCGTGTACTTTAGTGTAGATTGAAGAAAATTAAATTTTAAGATAGTTAAAGGTTGAATGCTTTAATCTTTGTGTTGTAGATTACATCGAGATGGAGCCTGGTCCAGTAGACCCGAGCGTGTTGTACTTACAGCCTAGACACCGCACGTCTAGTGAAGCGTATATGATGGTAATTTCCTATGATTTTTGTTTCGCAAATTGTGTGAATGTTAATGTATGTACATGTATTGTTAAACAGAGCGAAGAAGCAGATTTCACCATAGATCACTCTATTTCTCTCAAGAAAGTCACTTCACATCATCCAAGAGTATTAGAGGAGATTGATCGGGCGGGCTTTTCGACAGTACTGCGGTTAGGCTACTTCCAGTTAGATCATCATCTGGTCACTGCTCTTGTCGATAGATGGAGACCAAAGGCATCTACATTCCATCTTCCCGTCGGAGAGATGACGATCACATTAGGGGATGTGGCCGTGCTTTTAGGTTTGCCTATAGAAGGCAATCCGGTTATGGGTGAGGACCATCACGATTATATTCAGTTGTGCACTGATTTGCTCGGTATTACTCCTCCTCCGCAGCAGGTAAGGGGTAGCGACATGGTAGAAGTGAAATGGTTTCGACACGCTGTAGCGGATGATTTACCTGCCGATGCTACAGAGGTTCAAATACAGCAGCGGGCTCGAGCCATTATTCTACACATCATTACATCCCGTTTAATGTGCGATCATTCCAAAAATCGCGTGGACTTGAAATGGCTACCATATTTAGCCGATCTCGATCAGTGTGCCCAGTACTCATGGGGTAGTGCTGTTTTGGCGTACACCTATATGGAGCTCTCCAATCTCGCTCTAATGGCGACTAAGCTTATAGGCGGGTGTTTGACGCTTGTTCAGGTACAAGTATAATTTATCTTCCTACTTTGACGATATTCGAAATATGTTTTAAGTAGCTAAATTGTTTTTTTCCTATAGATTTGGTCATGGACATATCTACCTGTCGGACGGATCCAAGTCCGAAATGTTGTCGTCGATCACACACACCCTCTTGGATCTCGGTATAACTTCATGTCTTTTGAAAATTAATTTTTTAATTTGAAATTTGTTTACGCTAAAATATTGATTCTTCGCTTTTTGACAGATGGGTTGGTCCAAAAAAGACAATCTCAGACCCCCCGGCGGAATGTGCGCTTCTACCGCAACGAGTTAGACGTCCTAGACCCAGCTGCAGTGACCTGGGCTCCATACACGCAGGATGTATTGGAGGGTCTTCCGGCTATATGCACGGCCGCTAGATATCTATGGACTGTCAGGCTTCCACTCGTTTGCACTACTCGTTTCGCACACCACCTACCCGATAGGGTAATGCGTCAGTTTGCAATGGCGCAACATATTCCAGAAAACGCTCCAGTTTATAACGATGAGTACCAGGTCGGGGAAATTGCAAATGCCATGGAGATATGGAATCAGCGCCATTTGTTTACGCAATTTGAGAGAGAGCCGCTCACCCCTCTAGAGACATACATGCGGTGGTATTGGCACATCACGCGTAGATATATTCTTCAGGCGCCTGTACAGGCTGTTCCCCACCATCCATACACCCCCCGTGCCCCTCTTGAGAGAAACGTTGTAAGTATACTGAACCCCGTTAATTTAACTATATTGTCGAAAAAAGATAACTAATTCTCTTTGCGTTGTACAGGCTGATGGCATTTACAAGGCGTTGGAAACCGCCGAAAAGCTCGAACAACGTCTAGATCACGATGCGCAGTCGAAAGGAATGTGCATGAACATAAAAAACATTCTACGCGCAGTCTTGGGAAGAAACAAATTAGAGAGGCCAAGACGTCCTTCCCCCCCTATACCTCCACCTCCAGCAGACATACCTGCACCTCAAGGGGAGACACCGCCGCTCCTACTTACTTACAGGCGGCGACACAGAAGAGGTGAAGGAACTTCGTTCGAAGAAGGCCCTTCTCAACAACCGGAAGATTTCACTCATGGACCTTCTCAACCACCATGTACGTTTGATCCTACCACCGAGATAGAGGAAGAAGTGTACATGTCCCAACGGCCGGAACGTCGTCGTCGTCGTACGCCTATGGAAGTTCGTCGCTTGCGTAGATGATACGTCCATTATATTGGATATGTTTATGTACTTTAAACTGTGTTGTGTATTGATTGGATATGGATGCTATTGATGCTTTTGTGGACTGATTGGATATCAATATTAATGATGTTTTGCATTGTGTATGGTATGGTATTGATTGGATTGCACATTCGTGTTTTGCATTTTGTATGGTATGGACTTGCTGCTGTTTTTCAACAGCAGCAGGTTTTGGAAGGCGATTTTTCAAAAATCGCCCGTTGGCGATTTTCAATTGCGATTTTTGAAAAATCGCCCTTTGGCGATTTTTCAAAAATCGCCCGGATCTTTTTTCCTGCTGCTGCTACTAGACAGCAGCAGGTAATTTCATACATAACAAACAATATATAGCATTTGACAAAAATTTCGAACAGCGGCAAACAACAGGACATGTTAAGTAGAAAGTAGAGTTCAATTACATAGAAGTTAAATAGTACAAACACATCTACACGGCAGTAACACATCGCTTACGATTATGGCCTAGCACACCGCATTTGGTACACCTGATTGACTTGGACGACTGGCCTTCATCCATCGCACCCTCATCCTTGTAGACCGTGGCCTCCCCGGTGGCCGTCTCACAGTCGGAGGCAATATCTGAGGACCGTTATTTGCGCCTCAAAATCTCCTATCACGCACGGGATGAAACTCCGGCTTATAAGCGGCTTTGTAGCTGTCAACGGTGTACCAACTTGACGCTAAGTCATGATGTGCTCTATTAGCACCACCTGCTTGCGCCGAACAAGCTGCCATTACATGAGAGCATGGTATCTTCTGCAGTATCGGAATGTTGCATGTGCACGAGCAGTTGGTGCCGTCAATTATAACTTTGTATTCATCACCAAAGTAGTGAATTACCTGCCATTCGGTTTGACTAAATCGTACTAGTCTGCAGCGACGTGCTTCGCTGGCTCTTTCTGCTATTTTGGCTTTCCACTTTGGAGTCAAGCGTGTCGCTAGTTCATCTGCAATTTGGCGACGCTTGCAGAAATATTCAACTGAGCGATAGAATGTTCGTGCAACCAAAGCCTTTATAGGTAGCGATCTAGCTCCTTTCAATACGCCGTTAAAACTTTCAGAAGCATTAGTTGTCATTACATGAAAGCGTCCTCCATCGTCTTTGCACAAAGCCCAGTTTTCTTCAAAATTACCCAGACTCCGCTCAATCCACTCATGCGCACGTCTACTTGTTGCTTTTATCTCTTCTCTGATTTTCAGGTACTCAACTACTTCAGACGCGCACGCTGCCGAATAAAATAATCCTGTCAAACGCTTATCTCTGAATCCTGCCGCTTGAAAGTTGGCTTTGAGATGTCTTGCACAATATCGATGTTTATGCGGTTGTCGCCATTTCCCGTGTAAAGCTTTTGGAATTCCTTTCATCCTATCGGATATGAAAGTAATACAACGACCGCGAACACTATGTATGAATTCTAGCATGCAAGAAAAAAACCAACCCCAAGAATCAAATGACTCCGATTCAACTACTGCGTATGCCAAAGGATAAAGACAATCATCTGCATCTATCGCGGTTGCAACAAGCAATGTGCCTTTGTATTTACCGTACAAGTGTGTCCCGTCAATACATAACAACGGCCGACAATGTGCAAAACCTGTAATGCAAGGCCCAAATGCCCAAAAAGCGCGATCGAACACTCCCACTTCATCATGTGTCACGTGACCTATAGAGCCAGGGTTCGTTCTTTTTATCTCGTCAAAATACTGTGGTAAAGTCGAGTACGATTCTGCCCAATCACCATAAATTCTCTCTATTGTTTTGCTTAAAGCTCGCCACGCTTTCATGTAACTTATGTTGATGAACAACTGATCGTGCACAAGCACCTGGACTGTACCAGCTGAAATATCCAAATCTGCTTTGACAAAAGACATTATTTTTGTCACAAGAAATTTCGAAGTTGCTTGCTTATGGTTGGAATTAACTATTGGGTTGACACAAGTGTGTTCGCTTGGATACTTCCGAATTTCCCACCATCCCGACTCGGATTTTTTTGAAACTATGGCATGTATTCTCCAAGGACAATTACCTTCAACGGTGCATATAGCGGTATATTGTGTTGTGTTCGACTTTATCGGTTTGTATGACACAGCATGTAGAATTGACCATTCCGTTAGTTGTTGAAGAAACTTCTCTTTTGTCTCAAAAACCATTTCAACACTGAAGCCAGCTTGAACGCAAGAGGTCGAAAATCGTTCGCCGGAAAATTGAAGATTAGCAACAACAGATTTTGCCAACATTTGAGCGGTGCAAAGATCATCATCCAAAGGCACTTCCATCTCTGCTTCATCACTATCTGCATCATTGTCATCTGCTGCAGGGAAGTCATAATTCAACGGCTCGTTGTTAACTTGCATTCTTTGTATCCAAGAGTCTTCGTTAACATTCATAGAAGCAACGACCATGCTATCTACATGACGTTCTTCATCCACGGCTGCATCCCCACCAACATCCAAAGCATTGTCAAAATTTGCATACAGAGAATGGGTGGATGGCCCAGCACTCCATTGCGCACCAGAATCAGCTGTCATATACCTTATTGATATAAAGTAGTCAACTAACCGACAATAGACACCAAATGAGACGAAAAATATAGCCCAATCTGTAAACATACCTTTGACTCATATCATATAGTTCGCATGGATTATGATACATTGACTGTGACAAATTTGCATTAACATGTCCATCGCTTTCGTCATGTTGAATTTCTTGTTGATGGAAGCTGTTTAAATTACGATATAGCTTCAGAAAAATTATCTACATAATAGTACATCTACCAATTAATCAAATTTTTTTTACCTTACATTCGTATTAGCATCCCTAGGCGGGTTGCAATAAATGTTGCTTTGTTGCGTAAATGGCTGCGCGTCTTCGTACGGCATAAATCCGTACTGCATTGCTGGAGGACGGTGTATTCCATCGTTTGGAAACGGATTGCTATAGCTAGGAGATACGTAATCAGTAGATGGATCCGCAGTCTCCAACATCTGTGTATAATATCCAATTCCACTACTCACAACGGGAGATGACACATGATGTTCTTGTTGTTGCTTTGCTACTTGCCCTACATATAACTCAATAGATTTTGCAACAGCAGAAAACATTACTTCTACATCGTCATCGTCCGCTAATGCTATTGCTTTAGAACCCGAGTCCGTAGGCCAGTTAACCACCAGCTCAAGTTCAAAATCTTCTTTACTAATCTTCGTCGTTTTGTACACAGCTTCTTTTAATTCCATCAAATTACAACCTTTTCGCACTCTTCCTGGTTTACAAATTCCACCAACATATTTACCGTTTCTTTGATCATCGACAAGTAGTTCGCCGTCGTAGTAGCAAAGCGTAGGCACCATATTTCTCGCCATTCTACAGATCAATATACAATTCGTTCAGTACGTACACATTAAACCTAACATAACCATTTACTAAGTTCATCAAAATACAGAAATTAAACAAAAAAACTAGGGTTTCGTGAATTTACCTTCAACTAGCTGAAATTTGCTAAGCAACGTGAACTCGATCTATAGATTTATCATCGAACAAATGTTTTAAGGAGCATGAAATTAGATTTCAGATCACATCTGCCATTACAGAATTTTGCATAGGTTTTGAGGAAAGGGTGAAAATAAGAGAGAAAGGTAGGCTATTTGTGCCTATACCCTCTGGGCGATTTTTGAAAAATCGCACGTTGGCGATTTTTCAAAAATCGCCAACGGTATAGACCAGTTAAACAAAAACTGGTCTATATTTGTAATTACTTTTACAATTGGTCTATTCACGTAATATCTTTCTAAAACTAGGCTAATATAGTAAAAAATCCATTAATTAATGATAACATGGTTGATCAAACTAATGACTGATTGAATCAATTAAGCTCAATACATTTGATTACAAACTCAATATGATTTTCTGCAACTTGCTAATCTCCATCAATTAGTTAAATTTGTTGCTAATTAATGCTAAAGAATTAAATGGTGTTGATGAATTTGTTTTCAGGTTTGTGAAAAAAATTGTTTTCAGTTTCTTCGAATGGTGACCCTGCCGGTTCGGTTTCTAGCGATGCCACTGGATATAACACTATCCGATTCCACTTGCATTCGTTGACAACACTATCCGAGCCCCTATTAGTAATAATTTATGTTGGCATTGTTCAAATTATTTGTTCTTTCAAATTCAACTTTCTAGTTAACTTTCAAACAGTAACATCATGTAAATTATCTTGTAAACCATACATGAACATTGATATTGATATCACGGTCTTCCATTTAAGATGCATTTTACTTCTTTACATGAGGAATTATTTAATCACATTTTAAAGTCTGCTCTATTCAGCCTAATGTACATATAGTTGTAGTGCAGTAACAGTTTGATGAGTAACAACTTAATAGTTATTCATTTACACTTGCAAAGCATAATCCAGCTAAATTGATATTCAGCACTTGAGTTTCTCCCTATCAATCATTTCTTAACTCTTATCATTTAATTTCAAGTCAACCATACTGATAAAATAAAGGGTAAACATGAGAATAGGTTATGTAAAGCGCGTAGTAAACTACTGTGCATAGTATTTAGGTCATTTATAGCTATATAAGTTATTCACTGATTGCAGTATGTACTGCCTAAATTTTACATCGTTCGCAGCACGCACACAGGAGCAAGGTAACATATATGTTTCACTTTGGCAAACACGAAATTTTGATAGATTTCACAATTATGTATATGCTGATATTTGTTTCTAGAAATATTGATGTCATCAAAGAAAAAAATATACCAAACTTCATCCCTTCTGTATTATTTTAGAGAAGAGTAATTATTCATATAGTACAATAGAGTAACGCTATAAGCAAGAAATATCCTAGAAATACCGTGTTACAGCCTTAAAAGAATTATGTCATTAAAATACAAAATTTCTTCAAAGGGAAAGGAAATGGAACTATGAATAACATAATTTCAATGATCGACATCATGAGATAACTCCTAATGTAAAGTATATGTATGTATGTCAATTAATCAACATCTCTACTGAAAATCTACATAATCTATGTTAAAAAACAATTGCTTAAACAATAATTGTATAACTAATGAACCGCTGAAATAATACTTTTGTTTAACAACACACCCCTAAACATTTCTGAGTATGAATTCCATGACAAAAGGAGAAGGGAAGGATGTTTGGAGTAGCACTATTGTTGTTATAAATTTGCTAATAATGTAGCAACAAATCCTAGCTTCTTTGTTACTTCTCGAATATAGCTCATCCAATTTTCTCTACAACTTTTTTTGTAAATAAAAGTCAATAAAAAAGTTAAGGGGAAATCTATTTGAACACAAATTGGTGACACAAAATCTAACAACCAATATATCTCTCTCGGATTTCCACCTTCCATGTAAAGATAGAGAAATTTAACAGTCAATCTTTATTGTGTCAAATTTTATATCTTAATAGCCGCTCCCAAAAGTTAATTCAAAAACAATAACCTAGGTAGAAGGAAAACGCAACAACTCTACATGTTACGCATATAACTTGATAATACCATAATGGTCACATATATATAAGTGGTAAGCTGAATACATCAACATGACCTTTGAACAGTGCATTATAACCATACGAAATCTATAAAAACCTATAAAATTGAAATTTTGGCATACATGTAGTATTTATTATTTAAACAATAAGGATGAAATGGGAAAGTTTGTATTTTGCATGAATCCGCTGTAAAGGAGACATGATATAACTGAAATTAAATATTTCTTTGGAAGTAAGAAAATCAAAAAAGGGGAAAAAATTGAATATAAAGTTTACAAAACAGTGAAGCAAAAAAGCCTTTTAATTGACACATAAATTTGTAAAAAAGACTTTTTAGTTTATTTTTTAAGTTCAATATACATGAATAATCAATATCTTGTTCCAATCAAGTGCATGGTACTTGGAGCATTCCCAGCACAAACCTCGTCACTTGGAGCATTCCCAGCACAAACCTCGGCACTTGGACCATTCCCAGCACAAACCTTAACCCCCTTAACATTTTATTACTCTTTACTATATTTCTCTCAGACACACACTCTCTTTTTACACCCCAACCACGTAATGTTATCATTTGGAAAGTGTAATAATTACGTGGTTTTAAGAAAGCCTGATAACTTTTGCATTGATTACAGCCACAAAATTATCTATTGATTGCAAATGTAGCCACAGAATTTCTACAGAGCAGACATAAAAGCTTATCCAATTTTTGGAAAGCCAAACAAAATGAGGCCACCGTGTGCTAGGGTGCACACAACCCATACTTGAGCTAACCCAAACCACCAATCCGATCCAACCCAACCTAGTCGGATCGGATATGGTTTACAATTTGTAACTCATACCACATACGGGTCGGGTGCGATATTTATTCAACTCAGCCCTATTTTAATCCAACCCTACATAGAAAACTCAATCAATATCATCCTATGTAAAATTACAATAGTTAAAATCTATAATAAAATATATGTATTCTACGATAAATATACTAAAAAATCATAGTTGATGCCGGTCCGATTAAAATTAGAGCAATCAAAACACATATGATTGACTAAGAGATTTTGGAGAGTTTTCTAGATGCATTTTTTATGTATTTTGAAATGAAATTCTTACCCTAATATGTAGTGAATCAATTTTATGTGATGTCTTTTATAATGAAATTCTAAACTCTAATGAAATGTGTGTTATAGTGAATTGTTATATTCAACGGTTAGGTCACCCGCATGGTGATCTGAGCGCCCAGATTCAAGTCCCGGAAACAGCCTCTTCGCGATGCGAGGGAAAGACTGCGTACATTATCGAGCTCCGCAAAGCCCGCTATCGTGCGTGAGCCTCGTGCACTGGGTTCCACCCTTTATGCTAGCTAAATTCTGTTATTTAAGGTGAACATTTTGATTTTTTTTGAACATTTTGATTTTTTTTGAACATTTTGATTTTTTTTCTTTCAAATTCTCATTTTCGTATTATGTTTATGCAACTCAATCCAACTCTATTAAACCCTACACAATCCATACTTCTACCCAACCCATATCCAACCTCATATGGGGTCGGATAAGAGTTGAACTATCTTTAACACATATCTATATGGATTGGATGAAGTATTTGGTCCAATCCGACCCAACCCATACTTTGTGCAGCTCTACCGTGTGCTCCATTTTGGACACACAGTGTCCAATGTGCATCATATATACCACGTTGGGGGCAACACAAATTTGCATAGATCCTCATTGAAAATGCTCCTGGAATAAAGGGAGATTTCTCGATTACTTTTTTAGTTTTTACCATGTAATGAAACATAAGAGAATCCCAACAATGTAGTAGCACATTTGGATATCATGGAGATGTGATGCAGATGATACTATCCACTACCCCAATAGAGTACAGGTATCATGACTTACCCAAGTTTCTGAAACACAAATAAGTTATTTTCAATGTTTATCAAAATCCGTATTAAGTTTAAACTTAAATTCGTATTTATAGTATATTCAAATTATATTCATATTTAAAAGTTAGTAATAATTTTAAATTAACTCATATACAATTAATAATGAGTTAATATTTCATGCTGAATTTGATCAAATTTAATTTGTATTTCATGCTTATAAGCTAATAATAAGTTTAAGTTCATATTTATTGTAATTCATATTAACTTTAAATTTATAATAATAAATTTAAATTTATAATTAAGTTTGATCAATAATAAGTTCATAACTACAATTTAACAATTTAAATATAACAATCTTAGTTTAACCATTTCAGTACTACAATTTTAAAGCAACAATCTAAATAGTTTTGATGCAAAGTAATATTATTGCCAACAACAACAATGATATTATTAGTAAATAATTAACAATACTAATTTATTAATATATAATTAATAATAATATTCTTTAAAAAATGTTTGCCACAAGAGTGGTAAGGGGTAGAAACCCCTAAGTCAGAGTGCAAGAGCAACACACCTACAAACTGCAGTCGACCTGACCAATCAAGTTATGGGGATTTAAGGGGAATCACTCCATCAACAAAACGGTATATGCTATTAATGCAACTTTTTATTTTTTTATTAATCTAGACCACTTTTGAAAATATATAATATCAACTTCAAAACATAATACGAATAAACTTGTTTTTGCCACGTCATTAATTCAACATTCTAACATGGCAAAAACAAGTCTGCGTTCAATATGTTTTGGAATAAACCTATATGATGTTTTCAAAAGTGACCTAAACTGATTAAATAAAACTATAATTTATGTAAGTATATATAAAAATGTATAATTTATCTCTTTGTCATTTTCCGGGTAGCACTTACTCCAGTTTCTAAAACTCGGGTGAGCATTTGCTATCAGGTAGCCGATTGCAACTACTCGGCAACAAAATTTTGAGAATTATTTCTTAGATAATCCTTATGGGGATATCTTTTTCATGGACTTATTGGGGTATTTTTTGAGTAGTAATACTTGAAGGATACCCTATTGAGGATGCTTTACCAAAGGAAACATGCATAAGACTGCCTTTTAATAATTACATACTTATAATTGTTCTAAAACAGCTCTTCGGTCCAGATCTAAATAACTCTTAATTGAAATGGCATTACGTCTACCACAATTTTACCAACGCTTTCATGCTTATATGGAGGAAGATGTAAAAGAAAAAGCTTAGGTCAGCAAGCACTCTTATCTGTACGGACATCTTAATTGATATTTAATATAACACTTAAACTGCATGAATGGAGTTTTTATTTTATTTTTTCCTTTTTTTTCAGTCGTAACAACATTAAAGTCGCAATAACATGTCTAATGATAAACATACCATACAAACTTACCGAATCATTGAGCAGTGAAGGTTGCTTGATCAACCTATCATTAACCTCCAAAAGCGAACCTTTTACAACACACCTACAAAAAAGCAAAACATACCGTTGGAAATTGTTGTTTGAAAATAAGTGAATTCTTAAAAAATTGACTAAGTATGAAATGACTCCTATTATATGGGAATATGAATAGTCCCACATTGTGGGATTATATGAAAGAATCAAGTATTTATACTTGATTCTTAGAAGCCATCTTTGGGCACCCAATGATGCTCTTTTGTGAGGAGAGAGATCATGCTTGACCACCACACGCGCGCGCCGACCGACCCGACCCGGGCCAGGCTCGGGCTTGTAGTGGTGTAACACTTATATTTTTGGTACAAAATTCTTTAACCGTTTTTAGACCGGGCTGGAACGGTCAAATCAGACCAGACTTGTATTAGAGAACATTGCATATTTTGACCCGTTATTTTATCAAACCCGTTTTTCGAGACCACGTTTCCCCCAACCAGTAACGTTCTTTTTGTTATTACGCATTCTTAACTGATAAGGAGACGAAACAGAAAAAACTACATCTCGTTCAAATTCATTTTTTAATCCACAAATTCGAGCAGTATTTTTGAGTGCAAACAAAATCGTTTCGTACGCGCAAACGAATCCGTAGAATTTTTGAGAGGCTGTTTTATCCTAGAGGCGGCGGCGATTGATCCGAACTGCTTTGCACTGTACAGCAGATCGTTGAAACGTCTTCAAGAGAGTGACATAGTCCACGACTCAACCGAAGATCAACATTGTTTTTCAACACATACCAATAAAACTACTATTCATATACCTGATTTTGTGATAACAAATAGAGATTATACTTAGAATCAAACACTAACAAAAGATATCATAATGCTTAAACACACACACACCAGCAACAATAATAATCTTTTAAAGTAAATTATTATAGCCAGTCTTTAAGGTTCAAAATGTGATATATACACAAAAATCTCTTTCTTCTTGATATTGCGATTTATTCACAAGAACATGCATCTAAAAGTACTAATTATCGACTACCCCTTCCTCTTTTATTTCTCCTATCCAGTTTACTTAGAAGTTCACCTAAATCATGTAAGCTCGTTAGCTAGCATATACATCAATCGTTTTAGCAAAAACGCTAGTGAATGATTCATGGGAAGATAAGGGTGCCACAATATATGATTAAAAAGAAACCCATGCAAATCACAGAAAGAAAAAAAGAAGAAGAAGAAGATGAAGAACAAACGCAAACCTCACTACGTAAAATGTCTCTTTTGTGCAAACTTTACATACGGCCGAATTGGTATCCAGACGTTGTGCGTTCTACACCAGGAACAAAACAGAACATTTATCAACGAAAAAATTGGTTTACTCAAAAGACCACTGATAACAATGGTAAATATATAAAGCAAATGTCCTGAAATTTGATCATCAGGACATCATTAACCATGTTAAACGCATAAAAAGAAAGAAAAAAAAAAGGTTCTTTCAGCACATTCAATAGTTAGACCATCAAACCTTTTTCCTCTTTCCAGTGACTTTAATCTCACTTTTATTAGTTTTTCCAACATTGAAATCCACCTCCGTGATTCCTCCTTCCTTGAGAGCGACATGGGTAGGAGCCAAACCAACCACACATAATCTACAAATTCAATTAAGAAAATTAATTATAAACATGTATCAACAAAGAACGTGTGGTGTAATTGTGTAATCAAAAGCTGTTTAAGTTGGATAACATTTAAATTTTCAAAGTCATGTTATGTGATATTTAAGATTCCTAAGGGCTTTAAGGACATTAGATAAGGGGACCTTTGAATTCGACGCCTAGTCAAAGTTCCTCTGTTTCATCTTTACAACAAACCTCGCCTAAATATCTAAACAGGCTAAAACAGTACCCATTGAATTTTATGAAAAAAATCCCCCTTATCCAATGTTAATGTACTTTCAATACAGCTCTAATCCAACAAAAATGTAGTAATAATGTAAACTCAGAAGAGCTACCCATTGGCATGACGGTATACGTATTGATCATGTCCAGGTTTAATAAAATCTGGTGAATGAAAAGGCACTGGTTAGTTATTGCATTCAGCAAACGAAAATGAATATTAAAAATAAATAAGAAACAAACTAAGTTTTGGGCGGAAATTTACCAGTAGCATAGTAGCGAATGAAATTAGATTCTATCGATGAAGGTGGAACCAGGGGAAGAGATGCAGGGTTTGGTAACAAAAGAGAGTGTAGATCTTCGTCTTCGCATTCTTGCTTGACATCGGCTTCATTACAAGCGATCGATCTCAAATCTGAACAATTTTTGAGAGTTTCAAACTCTTTGGGAAAAGATTCCATTGGAGAACGATTGCGGCGTGATCCAGAGGTTTTGTCCGATGAACCCAGAAAACCTTTCCAATTTTTTATGCAGCTGACCCCACGTGGGTTTCAAACATTTTTCTGTTAAGGAACCCTGAAAATGTGGGGCCCCCATATTTTGACCCTCTTGTTTTGGGTATTTTGGGTCAATGTTTGAAAAAATTAATGTCAATGTGCCAATGAAAAATTCAAATAGTGAGGACCACATTCAAAATAAATGGTTGGATTTGATAGAAGATAAAAGAAACTTTTATTTTGAGAATAGAGAAAGTGACCACGATATTTTGAACTTTTCTAAACATTTTAAGCGGACTTTACATCATTAATTCATTCCTTGTCCATTTATGGAGCATCTTTAACAGTGTTCTTCAAAAATACCATATGCAGTCATTTTGCACTTCGTATTCCCAAGTTATTTTACCATCTATTTCATATTACTCATTTTTAAACAAATCATGTCTAATTGAATCGATACAGGTGTAGTACACTTATACAGCTTGTCGGTGCAACAAGATTAATCGAATGCTTTAAATTTCGATATCATATTGCCATATATGTTTTTTATAAACAATATATTTCCGATTGGTTATATATTGTCGATCGGTAGTGCATGGCCGATCGATTGGGTAAAATGAATCACCATGCAACTTTTGTTTCGTTTTTTAATGAACCCAATAGATCCACATGGACTTAGCATGATTTTTCCTATACAACAAACTACAAAAATATTGTAAGATTTTACAAAAGCAATTTGCGGGACTTAAACTTTTACAATTCTTAGAAAGTTCAACATGAAGCTGAACCCACTCGAGTGCACATTCGTCACTAAATCATGGAATTTTCAAAGGTACAAAGTAAGTGCTAGGGAAAATGAAGCCAATCCAGAAAAGATTCATGCCATTATTAAAATGAAAGTCCCAAAGTAGCTGAAAGACATGATGAGTTTAAATGAATAGGCAGTGGCGTTAAGCAGGTTCATCTCAAAAGCCATTGTTGAGTACATCCCGTTCTTTGATCAGATCAAGAAGGGAAGAAACTTTGAATGGCCTGAGGATGCAAAACTACATTTCAAGCATTAAAGGATCGTCTGGCCACTCCACCCATTCTCTCAAAACCATTCCTAGACGAGGATTTATTTTTGTAGTTAGTTGTATCTGACCAAGCTATCAAAGTATCAGTGCAGTTGTAGTCATAGAAGATGATAGAGTGCAGCATCTAGTGTGCACCACCAACAAATGCTTATTTGCACACAACTGAACTACACCTTGGTAGAGAAGCTGGCATTCAACATCCTACTAATAGCTAGGAATATGTGTCCCTACTTTCAAACTCATGCCATCAAAATATTACAGACCAACCGTTGAAGCAAATTCTTTACAACCCAAAAACCTAGGAACGTATGTTAAAACGCGCACTTGAGCTGAGCAAATATGATATTTCATATTATCCCAGAAATGCAATCAAAAGACAAGCCCTGGCCAACTTCATTGTGGAACACACACAACAAACCAATCAACAAATTGAGGGGATCAAAGAGAAATCTCTTTAGTGGCAGCTCAATGTAGATGATGCATTGAATGCATAGGATGTAGGTATATAGGACACACATAACCTCTTGCACAAATGAGTGGGTAACAAAACACAGCTAACTTCTTGCACTTCTATGTGTGGCAAGGAAAACCGACCTCTTGACTTTCCACGGGTGGTCAAGATCACTTATATAATCCTAACTTTCTAGGAGTGGCAGGATGCACCTTTACAAACAAATAGTAGAGCAATGCCTAAAAAAATTGAATCCTTGAATCACAATTTCAAGTAGCCTTCAATACAGCTTTCTATAGACCTCCAATAGCAATATATTTTTGATTTCTTTGAGGAATAAGATAAGATCAAAGAGCAAATGATATAAAATGGTATGTAGACTATCTGACTATTTAGTAGATTACAAATCCATGAAGAAATATAGAAAAAAAGAGTGAATTCGCAAGGTATAAGTATATGAAAGTAATAGGACTTTTTTTGCAAAATATGAGAATGTAGAGAATCAGAGAAATGAGAGAAAATTGCTTTAAAAATTCGTTGTCTAAAGTCTTTAAATAGAAGACAAAGAGAAGTGACTTTTCACGAAGGGGTGAAAGAAAGTGTTTGTTCATTTAAATTGAAAAGTTACATCCAACAGTTAGTATGTCGACATACATAATTGGATATGTCGACATTTCCTAATGTAAAATGATACTTTCTTTATACAAATTGTTTTAACTCTTTTAACTTGTAAAACCAAAATTGAATTTTTATAAAATGATTATGGAGAATAAAATAAAGAGTTTTTAAAGAGAAAATTTAAAGAATTGCTACGAGATCTTAACAATTAAATCTATGACTCCATATACTTTAAAACTAACCGACTAATGTTTTATACTCTTCAATTCTTTGTTCCATGAGTCTTCTGTGTTCTCCTAGCCACGTCATTGAATCTTCTTATTCCTCTAGTCTTATTTTTACCTTGTTGATCTTGACTCGTCTTGATCTATTCGGTCTTGTACTTGAATTCTTGTATTGATCTGCCTTGATATGTATATTGTATCTGATAAAGTTAGGGTATGCTATAGGGACAATTATGTAATTTATTAATATATCTAACTTGGTAACAGTCTTGTTCGAAATACATATGTTTTCTCTCTATTATATTTTATATAATATGTTATATTAATTAATTTGAAAGTGTGTAAGTTGTGTGGGTAGTTAACACCTAGGATCGTGTAATATGGAATATTATAATAGTGCGGAAATATAAACTAGATAATAATAATAATAATAAAGTAAATGAAATAAGCACACCATGACTTTTTATACTAGTTCGAACTTCCCGTTCTACGTCCAGTCCCAAACTACACTCTGGATTTAAACTCTATAAACCCCTCTCTTAACCCGGAGGAATAGGTATACAACACCTGAGCAGCTGAACATGATTTTTCCGCCTCAAACAGCCGAAGAGGACTTTTACCGCCTAAACAACCGAACAAGACTTCTACTGGTACAAGTAAATAGTTGACAATTGTGTTCTGAATAACACAGATATGTCTTTAATAGTACACCCTTCCTATAATCAAATCCTCAAGTATGTATTGTGTGTGTGAAGATATGAAAGGAAGATATTACTTAGAATCGAAGAATATATTAATTAATTTGGAGATTCAAGCAATATATAGATTGTGATTGCTTTTTGATTGCAGAGATAAATAGTAGAGAGTATAGTAAGAAATCAAAATAATAATTCAGTGTTTTGAGAAGTGATTCTAATGTGTTTATACAGTGAACAAATAGTTACAACTATTCACAAAGAGTTTTAACCAAAAGGTGCAGCCATATCTCTTCAATTTGGATCGTAACTCTTCGCAAATAGAAGTGTCTGTTCAGGAAAAATAGTCGTTAGAGCCGTCCAGTCGACTGAGCAAAATCGACCAGTCAACTGAATATTCAAAAATAATGTAAAATGGTGCATATCTGTGCACTGAATAGGTTCGGTCGACTGGTCGTTTTTAGTCAGTCGACTAACTTGGTTGTCAGTGCACAGTTTGCACATATTTTAAAGAATTTGAACTTTAAAACTACTTTGAGTATGTGCAAACTACTTGAGGATAAATTTTAACAATTATGAACCATATATAAGACTAAAACTTCAGTAATTAAACATACTATACTTAGATTTGTAGTCTTATCTCATTTGTAGTTTAATAGCTTGCATATCTCATTCTCTTTTTGTCTCTTGATCGTATAATCTCATCATTGATCGTTTAAGCTTTTTGTCATGAATCAAAAAATCATGATTCAACATTCTCCCCCTTTTTGATTGATGACAACCTGTTTTTGATGATGTTATATATTAAGAATTATATACCGAAAGATATATATTTCTCCCTCTGAATATGTGGCGACATATCTAATCCTGCAAAAAATTGGTTAGTCATACAAATTTCTCCCCCATTGTCATCGACAAAAAGGGAGTAATTAACCATATAATATGTTATCACTTAAGCATTGTGAACTAACAGCATATTAAATGACAACCACAAACAAACATAATGTTTTAAACTCTAACATGCTATTTATACAAGCCCATCAACATCAAAGAGGTCAAATGAAACTAAAATGTTTTTGACTAAAAAGAATGTAACTTACTACCACCATCATGAATTAGCGTCATCACTCATCAGAGTCTGAATTTGTTTCTTCTTCCTCTTCTTCTTGCGCTGGTTCTTTGCCTCGTGAAGATCTTTCCACATATTGTTTGCCACCACCATTTCCACTAGTGTCAGAAATTGTATGTTCTTCGGATGTAGACCAAGTAAAATGAGGTGTCGGGCATTTTCCCGGATCACGATGTGAAGGTTCTGAAGTGGTCGAAGAGGAACAAGAAAGTGCATCCCATAGAATCCCAAAAACGCTTTTGACCTTGTCAAACTTTCTGTCAATCTTCTTGTCGAGATTCTTAATGCGAGAATCTAAAATTACTTGATTACGTGCAATTAGATCAATGGACTCTCGGGTGCTTTGGGATGGGGTTGTGGTGCGAATTTCATCTCTTCATTGTTATGGAGTAGCAGCTTGTTGGCGAGGCCTTGATTGCCATTCTTGGAATGACATGATAGCGATCGGTCTTGGAGGCAATTTCATTATTTAATTGTGCGGCTATTTAGAGTTTTAATTATGGAAGTGTCGAATTCTGAAACTGGAACTTGTAGATTCATTAGGAGCCGCATAATATATTCGCCATAGTAAATGATGTTCATCCATCCTTGGTTGAAGGCAAGGAATTCGTCAAGTATAAGCTTAGGCCAATTAATTTGAACATCACTCCAAATTGCATATAAAGCTCTGTAATTCTCTTGGTATACAAGCTCATAAGACTCGGTACGAGGAAGAATTGTGCGCATTAAGGCTCGATGCATAATTCGAGCTATAGGACGTAAGGCGGTAGATTTTAATTCTATCATGTCGTCCTCCAAAAATCTATGACTTACTTCATCTCGTTCGCCTAAAGCAACATTCAAATCTTCTAGTGGAATACCATTTGTTGGTGTTTGAAGAATGTGTCCAATTCTATCTAACGACAAGAAGACTTGTTGACCACAAACTTAACTCCATACGCAGTTGTCACGGTTTCTTGGATTTTGATGACCTAAATTCAAGTTAGCGTAAAAGAGTTTTACCATTGTATGATTTATCTTGAGATTGTTCCGGTTGTAGTCAAGGAGAGATTCTAGACGACTTCTTCTAGCAAGATCTTGAATTCTATATGCAGCGAAGTCAGGAAATACAACAAATGATCCTTCTAGAAAGCGAGCTTCCTTCATCTTGTTCCATCTTTGGATAGCGGTGGCATCATAAAGCCATTGAGTTATTTGGGTTTCAATAGGTTCAGAGGCTGAGGATGATTCTTGTCTATAGCGTTTTGGTTGTCTTGGAGCCATTTTAATGAATAATTGAGTAAAGGAATTTGAAATTTTGGTGGGCTAGGGTTTTGAAAATTTGATGGTGGAAAGTAAAAGTGAAGAAGATGGGTTATATGGGTTAAAAGTAGGTGAAACAGAAGTTAATAGGCTCAAATAAGCATTCAGTCGACTGGTCGTATATGGTCAGTCGACTGATCAATCTCCCGAAACTTTCTATTTCCAGATTTAGTCGACTGACCAAAATTCATCAGTCGACTGAATGCTCTTTTTTAGCAATATTAGTCTTTCTGCTTAAAAAAATATATAACATATTAAACAAAAAATGCATACAAATTAGATTGAAATAGGAGAAAACATAAAATAAAATAAATTATTTAGATGAAGAAGAAGTGGATGAATGCGGAGTCTTGCAATCTTCCGGTTCAATTTTAGTCTTCTCTCTGCATGGTTTCAATGGAGACCGGTGATTTTCATGGTCCCATGAATTTGGAGACACAGGAGGAGGTTGTGATGACTGATCCCAGGGACAACGATAGGAAGAAATTGTGGGTTGATGAACGTCGGATGTAGATGTCCCGTAGAATTTCCAGCCAAGTTGCTCCAGAAAGCTATGTCGTTTTGAATTAAGCTTTTGTTCATAGTACATTTCTCGTTGTATTTCTATTGATTCCCGTTGATAATGATGTATATCATCAAACTTTTGTTTTCTTAACGGAGAACCAAAGAATAAGAAACAACGTGCCTTCTTCTTTTCTGGAGTATAACTAGTATGATAGTTGGATGGTTTGGCAGGTTCATAACATGGAGTAGGTGTAGGTAAACTAGAAGAATCGGAGGATGGTGTGGAAAAATTAACAGAAGAGTAAGCAGAGTCATTCTGGGAGTTGTTTTGGGAAGACATTGTTGCAAGGAATAATTAGTATTTGAATCAAACAATCAAGGTGGAGAGAAAATAAACAAACAACCCTTAAATTTATATAAAATAGGTATTCTAAAAATAGAGTAAATGATTGGTTAAACAAGAGATAACCAGTAAATAATGAAGGGAGTAGAATAAACAGAATTTTGCATGGTTTAAAAAAACTTTAAACAACTGAAAATAATATAAGAATAAGTGTATTATAAAAATAGTTGTGAAATAACAAATAGAGAAATGGTAAAGACATAGGACTTCCAATCTAGAGGTTCTGAGTTCAAGTACTAGCAATTTAGAAAATTTTATTTTTATTTTCATTTTATTTTTATATATCTTTATAGAAATTTAAATATTATAATTCTTTAAGAGAAATTATACCTAGTTCTCTTCTTAGTTTTACAAAAATATTTTCATTGAGAGGTTTAGTGAAAATATCAGCTAATTGATTTTCAGAATTTACAAATTCTAAATTTAATATATCCTTTTCAATATTATCACGAAGAAAATGATAACCAATGTCAATGTGTTTAGTTCGTGAGTGATTGACAGGATTTTTAGATAAATTAATTGCACTTGTGTTATCACGGTATATTATAGATTTATTTAATTTTATATCAAAATCTTGTAGTGTTTGTTGCATGTAGATGACTTGAGCACATGCTAAAACTGTAGATGTATATTCTGCTTCACATGTCGATAGTGAAACGCAGTTTTATTTCTTGCTAAACCAAGATACTAAGGATCGTCCGATGAAATAACAAGTTCCACTTGTACTTTTTCTATCTGTCCGACTTCCTCCAAAATCAGCATCGCTATAGGATGCTAATTCGAAAGGACATTCTTTTGGATAAAATAGTCCAAAATCCTTGGTCTTACTAAGATAACGAATTATACGTTTTACTGCTCGCATATGTGATTCTTTAGGATTTGCTTGAAATCGAGCACATAAACAAACACTCATCATTATATCAGGTCGAATATCAGTTAAGTAAAGTAATAATCCAATCATACTACGATATAGTTTCTGGTCGACACTCTTACCATCTTCATCTCTGTCGAGATGTATAGTTGTACTCATAGGAGTTGGTTTGGCAGAAGTGTTTTCCATACCAAATCGTTTAATTAGATTATTACAATATTTTTCTTGATTAATAAAAATACCATTTTGTAATTGTTTAATTTGTAATCCAAGAAAATATGATAGTTCTCCCATATGAGACATTTCAAATTCATTGGTCATGATAGTCGAAAATTCCTGACATAATTTTTCATTATTTGAACCAAATATAATATCATCAACATATATTTGTATAATTAAAATATCTTGTTTAGTTTTCTTAATAAATAAAGTTTGATCAACCTTCCCAATTTCAAAGCCAGAGTCTATTAGATAGCTCTTAAGTCGGTCGTACCAAGCACGGGGTGCCTGTTTCAAACCGTATAAGGCTTTCTTAAGTTTATAAACATGGTCTGGAAATTTTTCATGAGCGAAAAGAGGAGGTTGTTCAACATAAACATCTCATTTTATATATCCATTTAAAAAATCACTTTTAACATCCATTTGATATAATTTAAAGTTATGAAAACATGCAAATGCCAATAGAATACGTATAGCTTCTAATCTTGCGATAGGAGCAAACGTATCTTCATAGTCTATTCCCTCTTCTTGATTATATCCTTGTGCTACTAATCTAGCTTTATTTTTTGTTATATTACCTAGTTCATCAACTTTGTTTTTGAAAACCCATTTTGTACCCATGACCGATTGATCACTTGGTCTAGGAACTAATTCCCAAACTTCGTTTCTTTCAAATTAGTTTAGCTCTTCTTGCATAGCTATAATCCAATAGTCATCAGTGGAGACTTTCTTAATATTTTTAGGTTCTATATTAGAGAGAAAAGCTACATGGCTCATTTGATTTAATTGATGTCTTGTTCTTACATTTGAATTTACTTCTCCAATTATATTGTGAATAGGGTGATCTCTAAGAATTCTTGGAGGAGATCTTTCAATATTTTCATTATGAACAACGTTTTCATCTTCTCTAGTATTAATGTTATTATCTTGAAAAATAATATCATCATCTTCTGGAATATTTGTTATTATTTTATTAGAATTATCTTCAGAGTTTGTAATATTAGAAGAAATTTTGAAATTTTCATCGAATGAAACATGAAGAGTTTCTTCGACTACTTTAGTTCTTTTATTAAAAACTCGATAAGCTTTGCTTCTCTCCGAATATCCTATGAATATTCCTTCATCAGATTTTGGATCGAATTTGCCAAGCTGATCTTTAGTATTAAGTATAAAACATTTTGAACCAAATACTTTGAAATAGGATATATTTGGTTTTCTACCATTTAAGAGTTCATATGGGGTGTGTTTTGTTAATGGTCGAATAGAAACACGATTCAAAACATAGCAAACAGTTGCAACAACTTCTACCCAGAAATGTTTTGGTAGAGTGCTTCCATTTAATAAAGTTCTTGCACATTCTTGTATATTCTGTTTTTCCTTTCTACAACTCCGTTTTGTTGTGGTGTTCGAGGAAAAGAAAAATTGTGATTAATTCCTTTATTGTTACAAAAATGTTTAAAAACTTCATTTTCAAATTCACCTCCATGATCACTTCTAATATTTTTAACTTTTAAATTCTTTATATTTTGAATTCTTTGAACAAAAATTTTAAAATTTTCAAAGTATCACTTTTATGTTTCATGAAAATAGTCCATGTATATCTTGAAAAATCATCTACAATAACAAACAAATATCTATTGTGATTAATAAATTGAATTTGAGTAGGTCCAAAAAGGTCCATATGTAGTAGTTCAAGTGGTTGTGTTGTAAATACGATTTTCTTACATTTAAAAGAAGATTTTGTTAATTTTCCTAACTGACATGCATTACAAATATTATCAACTTTGAATTTCATATCAAGTAGTCCTTTAAAAAGTTTATTTTTAGCTATTTTATTAATAGTACCAATATTTATATGACAAAATCTTTTGTGCCATAGCCAAGAATCATTTTCTGTAGCTATTAAACACATGTTTGTGTTATGATTTACATTCATATTTAAAATATAAATATTTCTATCTCTTATACCTTCAAAAATTAAATTTTTATTTTTATCAGAAATATTGCATTTATTTTCTGAAAAAGATATATTAAAACCTTTATCACATAATTGACTTATGCCTAATAAATTATGTTTTAAGTTTTTAACTAATAAAACATCAGAAATGAGAGGTAAGTTAGAGATACCATTATTGCTCACATCACCTTTGCCGATGATATAACCTTTTGAATTATCTCCAAAAGTGACCGATCCTCCATTTGAGTAAACAATGTTAGTTAACATGTCCTTATTACCAGTCATGTGTTTTGAGCAACCGCTGTCTAAGATCCATTTTCCTCACTTTTTAAGTGGTACCTGCAAAAAATAAAGATTAAGTTGGTACCCACTTTTCTTTTACGGTCCTAAGAGTTAAGTCTTAGGAAACCAAACCCAAGCGGGTTCAGAATTCCCTTTATAAATATAATTCTTATTTTTATGAACAGCTTCCATAAATGTTTTAATATGTCTATTCCTAATTAAATTTTTATTTGTTTTAGGAATCCATATCATAATAGTTTTAATATCTTTAGAAACTGTCTTCTTAATATCTTTCTTAATTTTGTTTTTAATCTTATTTTTAAACTTTCCAGATTTTTTTGGATTTTCAATTTTCTTATATCCTAGTCCCATTTTGTTTGAAGTAGACTGAGAATTTTCTATTATTGTAGAAAAGATTCTCTCATCCTTTATTGAAGTTAGAAATATTTTTATTAATATTTTCTAACTTGGTTTTGAGACTAGAATTTTCTAACTCTAATACTTTAGTGTTAGATTTTAAATCATTAATCTCTACTGATAAATCATCATTTTTATTTTTCTGAATTTCTAATTATCGAGTTATCATAGAAAGTTGAGATGTTAAATTAGAATTAGATTCTTGAGTCATTTCAAGTTCTTCTTCTAGAATTTTCTTTTCAACTCTTAGCATGCTAACTTCTAATTCAGATCTATTCAGTTTTCCTTGTAACTCTTTATTTTGCTTTTTAATTTGTTTTACTAAGCCTACTAGTTCTGAATTAATTTCAACAAGATCTTCAAACCTTAATTCACTTACATCATCACTTGTAGCCATGAAGCATACATTTGCTTGCTCTGTGTCAATGTCGCTGTCACTATCTAATGATGATGAAGAATCTGAGTCATCTCATGTTACTGAAAATGCTTTCTTCTTGAATTTGTCCTTCTTGAATTTGTTTTTCTTTTTCTCTGGACAATTTTTCTTCATATGACCCTTTTTATGACATTCATAACATTCCATGACAGAGGATGATGGTTTACTGCTATTATTGCTGTTGTTGGAGTTATTTTTGTAACTCCTGAATTTGTTGTTCTTTTTTAATTTCAATTTTTTTTTTGAATTTTTTAGCAATAAGTGCCATATCCTCTTCACATGAATCTGAATCATCTTTTTCTACTTGAAATGCTAGATTCTTCTTATCTTGTGCTTGTACTTTATTTGCCTGCAAATTCACTTCATATGACATTAGATTTCCTATCAATTCTTCTGGTTTCATGGTTGAGAAATCATTAGCTTCTTTAATTGCTAAGACTTTTCATTCCCAATCATCCGTTAAAGAATTGAGGACTTTTGTAACAATATCAAAATCAGAAATTTTTTGATCTAGAGCCAATAGTGAGTGATATATATCTTGAAATCTAGAGTACATGTCATTTATAGTTTCGTTTGGTTTCATTTTGAAATTATGGAACTGATTTTTCAACATAGAGATTTTTCTTTGTTTGACTTTGTTAGTCCCTTCATGAGTTACTTTTAGAGTTCTCCATATATCATAAGCAGTTGTACACATACTGACCATATCAAACTCATTTTTATCTAATGCACAAAATAACATGTTCATAGCTTTAGCATTTGAAGTAGCATCGGTTTTTTGTGCAGTAGTCCAAGTTGAAAAGTCTTCTGTTGGTATGGTATATTTTTTTTGGGTAATATTCCAGGTTTCAAAACCATTAGTTTGCATATATATTCTCATTATAGTAGACCAGTAATTATAATTAAGACCATTAAATAGTGGTGGTCGTGCAGTTGATTGTCCTTTAGTGAAACTAGTGTTAATGTTAATGCTTGAGTTGGTGTTACTTTCCATATTACTAAATATATCAAATAACTGTGTTACGGTTATAGGATGTCCTTGCTCTGATATCAAATGAAAGTGTGTAAGCTGTGTGGGTAGTTAACACTTAGGATCGTGTAATATGGAATATTATAATAGTGCGGAAATATAAACTAGATAATAGATAATAATAAAGTAAATGAAATAAGCACACCAGGACTTTTTATACTGGTTCGAACTTCCCGTTCTACGTCCAGTCCCAGACTACACTATGGATTTAAACTCTATAAACCCATCTCTTAACCCGGAGGAATAAGTATACAACACTTGAGCAGCCAAACAAGATTTTTCCACCTCAAACAGTCGAAGAGGACTTTTACCGCCTGAACAACCGAACAGGACTTCTACTGGTACAAGTAAATAGTTGACAATTGTGTTCTAAATAACACAGATATGTCTTTAATAGTACACCCTTCCTATAATCAAATCCTCAAGTATGTATTATGTGTGTGAAGATATGAAAGGAAGATATTACTTAGAATCGAAGAATATATTAATTAATTTGGAGATTCAAGCAATATATAGATTGTGATTGCTTTTAGATTGCAGAGATAGATGGTAGAAAGTATAGTAAGAAATCAAAATAAAAATTCAGTGTTTTGAGAAGTGATTCTAATGTGTTTATATAGTGAACAAATAGTTACAACTATTCACAAAGAGTTTTAACCAAAAGGTGCAGCCATATCTCTTCAATTTGGATCGTAACTCTTTGCAAATAGAAGTGTCTCTTCAAGAAAAATAGCCGTTAAAGCCGGTCAGTCGACTGAGCAAAATCTAGCAGTCAACTGAATATTCAAAAATAATGTAAAATGGTGCATATCCGTGCACTGAACAGGTTCAGTCGACTGGTCGTTTTTGGTCAGTCGACTGACCTGGTTGTCCGTGCACAATTTGCACATATTTTAAAGAATTTGAACTTTAAAACTACTTTGAGTATGTGCAAACTACTTGAGGATAGATTTTAACAATTATGAACCATATCTAAGACTAAAACTTCAGTAATTAAACATACTATACTTAGATTTGTTGTCTCATCTCATTTGTAGTTTAATATCTTGCATATCTCATTCTCTTTTTGTCGCTTGATCGTATAGTCTCATCACTGATCATTTAAGTTTTTTGTCATGAATCAAAAACTCACGATTCAACATAATTAACTTAATTAAAATTTTATTTAATAGAATATGTTTTGTGATAGTAGTTACAATATGTTGTAACCATGATTAATTTTTCATAATTAAATAAATGTACTATTTTATGTATTCCCAATCAAGATGTATTGAGACTAGATGTCGATACAACCTTTGAGACTAGAGTACGTAATGCTCTCCAAATGTTGGACAGTGTATTACTCATAACTACGGAAGACACCAAGGGGTACATACTGATAGTAATTGAATAACTATGAAATGGCTCGCTCGATAGTTTTTTGTTGGCTAATATAACTAAGATCGAACATAAAATATCGATGTGAGAAAATTACACAGTTCTCTTGACTTGAGAATACTGTTGATCTTCAATGTGAAAGCTCCACTTTGATTATAGTTAAATCATGGCATGGTGTCCATCGAATGACTATAATTGAGTTGAGTGAAAGCATTGAAAGTGAAACACTATTCAAGAGAGGATTCATCTTCTCAATTATATGTAGGGCTAGATATTTTTACCATATTACCACTTATCAACCATTACCAACCCTACCAACTAAATTGGTACCCAAAAAATGGTAGCCGATTTGACTGGTACAGTTTTCTGAACCACATGAAAATATGTGGTATGGAAATGGTAATCAAATATTAATAATGGTAATTACCATTCCTACCACTTACCTTAACAAATATATATTTTATTGTATTTCAAGAATATATTTTTATTATGTAGCATTTGAAATCTAATGTGTAATGATTTAATAGACAATCTAAATATTATTATGAAATTAGATTGAATATCGTGTATTTTATAAAGTAATATGAATTATATAATATTTTAGCTTCTTCCACAATGTTCCGTTATATGTTTGACTATATAAAATGAAATTGATAAATCATCATATAATAAAAAATAACAACTCTTAGTATTTACTCTTTTAACATGAAATATTACAAAGAAATAAATATCATATTTATATATGGTAAAAGTTTACTATCGACCTCTACAACCATTACCAACTATGAACCAAAGTATTGGTTTTTCGATTACCTTGTTAGTAATGGTATGATTTTTCTATTATGGTAATGGTTTTGAATATAAATTTTTGGTACTGAACCGAATCCAGCCATAATTATATAAGGTTGGTATCACGGTCAACTGAAGTCAACTCAAAGTCAAAGTCTCTGGCTAAAGCATTTTATTTAATAATAATTATTATTATTGAAGCAAGGAATTTTTGTTTGGACTATGGAGTTGAATATGGACGATACTATAATTTTGACCATTAACAAATTCTATAAGTCCAAACTGATATAGTTTTGATGAAGAGAATTGGTATAAATAATTACCAATAATGGCTAATGCTTATAATAAATAAAATTGGATTTTATCAAAAGACGTGTAAGTGATAAATTCAGCCAAAATATCACACAACAAGCTAAGGTGATGTGTGAACATTAATGTTTGAATTGTTCAATATTAATTGTTGATTGAATTTACACCTACGAGTCACACAACCTGAATGATGAAGATTATGAATGAATCACACGATTTATTTGATTTTTAACAGTTGGAAATTAATTAAATTAGTTAATATTTATGAATATTAATTATTAAATTTATTTGAATACCATTATTATTTAGTAAAGTGCGTATATAAAAGTTATAAATGTACGTATCGATGCACGATATCGGTGGAATGTTCAAATTTGATTTAAACAGAATAAATACTAAAAAGAACTTTTAATAAATTAAATAATTAATATTTTTGAAATATTGATTGCTAAAAGATTTCTTATTTAATTTCCATTGGTATTTAATACACTACAAGAATCAGATCAATTTCCGACGGCTCCTGCTCGTCGACGGCTGTCGAGAGCCGTAGGAAATAACTGTTGCAAAAAAATCCATCGGTGAACAGAATTTCCGACGACTCCCGACAGACACCGTCGTTTGATTTTCGACGGCTTTCGATGGCCGTCGGAAGACACATGGACGATCACGCTGTGTGCCAAAAGCCGTCGGGAGCCGTCAGAAAATTGCCGTCTCGAGCTGTCGGAAACCGCTGTATAATTTTGGTCTACAGGCCATCGAGAGCCGTCGAAAAACCTGGAATATTTTTTCTGAATTTCTACTGCGCTTTTGCCTTCCATCCACAGTCCATAAACACAATAGGTTTCACCCAACTTAATATATCCAACTCAGATATTCAATATGAAATCAAACCATAGAAAGATAATCAAATATCATAAAGAAATAAATCAAGCATAATTCATATAAAATCAAACCAAACTTCACTACCATAATTTACATACAGCTAATTGTATAATATATACATCAATCTTTCACCAACTCCTCACCATCAACTCCCAAATGTCAGAATTACTACCACCAAATGTATTATCAAACAATATACACAACATTTCAAATCCAACTCCATCAACTCAATGTATCATCCAAACCTGTGCAGTAAATGCCCCGCTATTACCCCGCTATAACCCCGCTATATCTCATAGCGGGTTTCTGCCTTTCTGCCGCTACGATTTTTCCATATAGCCCCACAATATAGCCTTTCCGCTTTAATCCTCGCTATATCCCGTTATTTCCGCTATATCCCGTTATTTCCGCTATATTCCGCTATTCCCACTATATCTTCTTTAATAAAATGAAGTGAAAAATTCAATTTATACATTATAAAAATTATGAAACTAATTTATTTGATTTAATTTTTAATATATTTTCAGAAATGAAAATACTCTAATATTCTACTAAATTCAATTATGTTATATAACAGTTTTACGTTTATTTAAAGTATATTCGCACATGTTTTTATTTAAAAATTATTTATGTATCAGTTACAATTCAATTGAATGATAATTTTTCATTTAATTACCATTTATATATTCGTAAAAACATTAAGTACGAGTTTTATATGCTATTTTAAAGCCATCCGCTATATCCTCGCTGTATCCCCGCTATGACTTTTTGCACCTCCACCGCTTTGAATCTGCCGAGCGCTTTAACTGCACAGAGATTCCAAACTTACTAAACAATGACACAAAATAAAAAAAAACATATCTATCACTCCGGTCAATCAGCTCTAGAACCTCCCGAACCAGCAGAGGATGAAAAGCGGCCACCATACTGCTGCATGTACTCAGCAATACGCTGATCCGACAGCTGTGTCATCTCAATGGCCTGGTGACGGTTCTGCTCTTCCAGCTGCGCTACCTTAGCTCTCAACTCTTCGATCTCTGCTATATCGATATCAGCTTTGGCTGTTTGGCTAGCTCTCCTCTGGCTGTTGGCCTGCAACGCTTATTTAATTTAGTCTATAATCTTATTATCAAAGTTACAACATAATGTTAATTGTTATATCTATAAATTTATTATTGAAACTAAAGTGATGTGAAAATCTTTAGAACTAAAAGATTATTAAATTATTATATCTTAATATATTATTCATTATTACTTGATTGCCAAAGCCATAGCGCCTGTTCTGTGACGGTGGATCCATGACTGCCTCAAAAATAACGTCATCCTCATCCGTCGTCAACTGCTCTCGACTGGTATCCTACATGAGTTTCTAGCGTTGTTCCATAAACCTTGCCTGCATGAACAAATTAAAATGCGATTAAAATTAATATCATGATATCTTAATTCATTATAATTTAACAATTAAAACAATCACTAATAGTACATAAACTAAAATATGCTTACATGGCTCTTTCTCGATTTATTGTCGTGCCACGTATATGAAACTGTCTCATTTGGATTTACATGCTCGACGGCATGAGTATGGGTAAACACATACATAAACAACACGGGACTTTGCGCCTTAGCTTCCTGAAATTGATTATTATGTACTGTTATTGTATATTCAAAGCTATACAGCACAATAACTATTTACAATTCACATTTACTAAATTTACCAACTCCTAACGATATTGGTGGAACGACTTTGACTCTCCTTGATGAGTGACGGGATCTTTATTCCTATTTGCAGAGTTTCTTTCAACTCTGCTTGTACATTTAAATTCAATACATTATTTACTTACCAAATATTTTTTGATATTTACGTATCAATCAAATAATTAATAAAAGTTTAGTACACTTACCTTCGCCTTGTCACTATCCCAATGTGCCAGCCACGCTTCCCACACACTCGTCCCCATCCAGTTTGTCTTATGCCCTTTATACTTCACTGTCGACATATATCCCTATAGTTCTTCCTCATCTTCTGCATTCAGTAACGTCGTACCAACTGCAGGTCATCTGATTGTATGTCCATTGCGGCCTTTGTTTCATGATAAACAAGCAACCAAAAATTAAACAATAAAAGGTGAACGATAAATAAGCGACAAAAACAAATTAAGAATGGAAAACAGAAGATTATACTTACAATTAAATCCTGCCAAATACACTCCAGGATGTGGGGAGGGATATTATCCCACTTCGGCCAACCAGCCGACATCATACTCTTGTACGTCTCTCTCGAAACTGATAAAACTACAACTGATGGCTGTAGCTCAAACCCCCTATGTTAAATATGATACAGATTAGCATATCGTACATAAAATATTTAAGATGCTGAACAAAGTTTAATACTTACCCCTCCGCTCTGGTACTAGAGACACAACAGGTTATTGTGGCGGTTGCGATGGATCGTTGTCATCGCCTCCTGAAAAATGGGAAGAATTCCTCCTTCTGGACGACATGATACCTATCATGGACATATCATTTTAAAAGAGAACAATAACATGATAATGAAATATATTTTATAGTTAAATGATATAAATGATACAAAGTACATAAAATGCAAAGTATACATGATTCAGATTGGATCTCATATTCCGACGATAAGCAAAATACATTGCATTTTTAACATTAATTGCTAAATAAATGACAGAAATGGTAATGCCATAAAAGATGTAAACAACGATAAGCAGATTCGGTTTCATAAATGATATAAATTACATAACTAGCAAAATAAATCTCATCAATGACATCAATTTCGTAATACACAAAGAATTCAACATAAGTACATCAATTGCATAATCATCAATTACATCAATTGCGTAATTACATAACTAGCAAAATAAATCTCATCATTTACATCAATCCTCATCGTCTTCTGATTCAGATTCGGTTTCATATTCGACGTTATTTTCCTCCCTACTTTCGAATGCTTCTACCAAAATATTTGATTCATCGTTTAGAGGTCCAAAATCAGTGCGATCTTCTGTAATTATTATTTCGTTGTTTTGCTCAAGATCTGCCTGATAAGCTTGTTTGTCTGAAATATTCTTCCCATCAAACATAAATCTTGCCTTTGTGTTAAGAACTGCTGACCAATCTGTTTTATTTCTTTTTAGAGATGGATAAGAAGCATAATAAACTTGCAATACTTGTTTGGCTAGTACAAAGGGATCGTACTTGTGATAATACGATGTGTGCTTTATTTCAATAAGATTATAATCCTTATGCACATTAATTCCAGAACCTGGAACATTGCTAAACCAATTGCATCTAAATAGAAACACCTCCTCCGTGGGTCGTGAGAAATATGTCAGTTGCGAAATTTGTGTTAAAACGCCATAAAAATCATTTATGTGATTTTCTGGATCATCACTACCTTTAACAAATACACCTGTATTATTAGTTAATTTTTCTGCATCGTATTCTTTGGTGTTAAATTTATATCCATTGATGAAATATATTGGATATGTCTTGACATTTCTTTTTGGTCCCAATGCAAGATGTTTCAAACCTTCGTCAACCACACAATTTCTCGCTTCATAAACGTACTTTGAAAACCAGAAAATTCTTTACTGAGATCTCCTTGCAGATGTTCACTTTCATAAATACTGCATATATGAATAAAATATTGCATTAAATTCTACACGCGCATGCATTATGAAAATGAATAAATCATAAATTATTATTTCGGATTACCTAACAAATGGTGCAACCTCAGCACAATTTAGAAGAATATAAGTGTGTGCTACATGAAAATCTCTATCGTCTAGCCATACTTCTACACATTTCCCAAAAGGTCGACCATGTTATCTAAAAATAGATAAGTGTTAACCCGCCTTTTGGTAAGGCCGCGGACAGACGGGTTTAACTTAATCAACTACATGTTCGTCGAGACTATAGTACGATGGATTCAGTCGACTGGATGGATGAGTGATGCAATGTGCTTGGGAGATGGGAATATGATTGGATAAAGATGAATCAACTATAATTTGGGTCTAGGAAACATGGTTCGGCATTAAACATGGTTCGACATGGTGAAGGTTCGACACAAATAGTTCGTTTGGCATTCACTATTCACGTTCGAATAGCATTCAAGAGTACTCGGCATGCATAGAGCGTTCGACATACATGAGTGGTTCGGCATTCCAAGAGCACTCGGCATTCAGTAGCACTCGGCATCCAGGAGCGCTCGGCATTTAGAGGCGCTCGGCATTAGAGATCGTTCGGCATGATGGGCGCTCGGCATTAGAAACTGTTCGGCATCAGACATGGTTCGGCATGATGGAGGTTCGGCATTAAGTATCGTTCGGCATTGGATGGAGCGCTCGGCATAAATCTCGTTCGGCATTGGATGGAGCACTCGGCATAAATCTCGTTCGGCATTGGATGGATCGTTCGGCATTAGGGAGCGTTCGGCATTGGATGGGTCGTTCGGCATACCTCACCTCGCTCAGCATTGCACTTCGCACCTCCATACCTCGGTACCTCGCACCTCCATACCTCGCACCTTCATACCTCGCTCCTCCATACCTCGGTACCTCGCACCTCCATACCTCGCACCTCCATACCTCGGTACCTCGCACCTCCATACCTCGCACCTCCATACCTCGGTACCTCGCACCTCCATACATACCTCGGTGCCTCGGTACCTCGCACCTCCCAACGTTCGACATACCAACTGCTCAGGATCGGTCGACATAATGAAGTAGGGTTCGGCTATGACCTTGATGGGCCCAAACTACTCAGGAGGCCCAACAACCTGGTTTTGCCTATAAATACAGCATGTGGGTCTCCAGATGGGGGATCTTCTTTCTGCTCTCTTACTTTCTCTTTCTAAGGCTAAGGCAACTCTGCCATTTTGCAACTGTAATCGATTATTACAGCAATAAAAAGCAAACTTCTAAGTGGACGTAGGCCGGAGTTAGCCGAACCACTATAAAATCTGTTGTTCTTTACTGCTTTCATTTTAGTTTTAACTGTTCTTCACATTATTACTCTCTACATATACTCTATCTCCGAGCTGTGACTGGTATTTGGTGCTTTCATCTGGATTTGGGTGTAGTGACCAATTTTGGCGCTAACACTTTGGTGCTTTCACTGAGAACTGAACTCAGGAATCTTGAAGTTAGGAACTTGGATCGTAGAAAGCAATGGCTAGGCCACCAACAAGGAAGCAAGCAGCGGAAAGGAGCAATCAGGAAGGAAGTCAAGCGGCCTCTTCCGGAGCTGGAGAGGATCATGCATCCATCTACATAACTCGGGATGAGATGCAGGCGATGATGAATTCTATGCAGGAGCAGATGATGAAACGACAAGAGAAGATGATGCAGGCTCTTCTTAGGCAATTTGGACAACCAGGAACTGCAGGAGCTCAAGTTCGTGGAACTGGATCAGAGGAACTCAACCAGCGGACAGATGGAGTGATTCAGCAGGAGGCAGCTCCCAATCAAGAAACAGCTAACAATCTAGATGGACCTAGACTCGGAGGCACACCACCAGGTAATGCTGGACCAGTTCATGGAGGGATACCGGATGACGCTACGCGGCCTGGCGTCGATAGGAATACATGAGTACGTGATGAAGAATATGTGCCAGAATTTCCTTGGGGACTTGGGGGGCAGTCTGGATTAGTTGGAAACACTGGATTGGCTGACATTATCAGGCGGACTATTCGCGGAGGTCTGACAAACAGGGATTCAGAGGGAGTTAACAAAAGTCCGTTTACCCGGAACATCAGGACAGCTAGGAATCCGTCCGATTTCAAACTACCCACTCTGGAAGTATACAACGGGAAGACGGATCCCACCGACCACTTGATGAGGTACACTAGGCATATGGAAGTGCTGGGGGCAACGGAGGAGGTTATGGCCCGATGTTTCCCCCTGTACTTGACTGAAATTGCTGCTATGTGGTTCAGACAGCTGGAGGATGGATCCATTGGAACATGGACAGAACTGGTGGACAAGTTCTTAAGTCAGTTTCGAGTTCACATAAAAAGGCCAAAGAACGTGATGACGCTAACGTCAGTCAAACAGGGGGCGGATGAATCGCTCAGGACATTCTTAACTCGATTTAATGCAGCAGTTGCTTCGGTGGATCGGCCAGATCCATCAATGGTTCTGATGACTACGGTATCAGGAGTCAGAGATAATTCAGATTTCAAAGTATCGTTGATACGGGACCCACCGTTGGATCTTGGGGAATTCTTTCATGAAGCTGAAAGATTTCTTCGACAAGAAGATGCATGTTTAGACATGAGGCCAAAGGAAGTAAACACGACTAAGGATGGAGGACTACCCGACGAAAGCTCGGGTGGGGGCAAGGATAAAGGGAAAAGGAAACGTTGGGGAGAACCAAAGTTCTCCACTTACACAGGATTGAACGCAACGTTGGAGCGGATTTTCTTAGATACTCGAGATCGCCTTTCTTATCGAAGGCCAGCAAGGAGGGAACCCTCAGAACGAGAAAGGGCGTCAGGAAGGCACTGTCTTTTTCATGACCTGGACGGGCATGACACTAACAACTGCCGGCATTTGAAGGACATAATCGAGGAGCATATAAGGAATGGTCAGCTGCGACAATATGTCGGAACTCGGAATGCGGCGGTGGAACAGGAGCAGCCACCGCCTACCTTGAACGACGGGGGCATGAGGCCCAGGAATGGTGGCCGATTGGTCATCAACTAATCTTGATGGTTTGGAATAAGTAACAAACTCCGGGCAAACGGTTAAATCACTTACTCATGTACGGGGTCGAAGATAACCCTCAGGCATGCTCTGAGATGATGGCTTACCGAGACGCCCGGGTTTGTGAAATCTATTTTTTTCCTTTGACTTGGACATTTGCTTTTTCTGGTTTGGTTTGAACTCCCTGTTTTTCTCATTTTCTGGTTTGGATTCTGGTTCGGATGTTTGTTTTTGTTATGGATTTTTGATATGGGTTTCTGGTTTTCTATTTGGATTTGGATTTCGGATTGGATTTTGATTGGATTTTCTCTGGATTTTTGGCTAAAAGGTCGTCGAGTATGGACTATGCTCGGCAAGGGTCCGGAGAGACCAGGTTTCGGCCTAGGATTTAGGCCATGTATTATCGGTTACTATTTTAGGTCGTCGAGTATGGACTATGCTCGGCAAGGGTCCGGAGTGACCAGGATTCGGCTTAGGACTTAAGCCACGACATTATTCGACGTTCAGGGCTGTGCAGTTAAAGCGCTCGGTGGATTCAATGCGGTAGAGGTGCAAAAAGTCATAGCGGGGATGTAGCGAAGATATAGCGGGATATATCGGATTACTCTAAAATAGCATATAAATCCCATACTTGTTGTTTTTACAAATATATAGATAGTAATTAGGTGAAAAATTAACATTCAATTGAATTATAATTAATACAAAAATAATTTTAAATAAAAATATGTGTAAATGTATTGTAAATGAACGTAAAACTGTTATATAACTTAATTTAATTTAGTAGAATATTAGAGTATTATCATTTCTAAACATATATCAAAAATTCAATGAAATTAATTAATTTCATAATTTTTATAGCATATAAATATCATTTTTCAATCTAATTTTTTATAGAAGATATAGCGGAAATAGCGGAATATAGCGGAAATAACGGGATATAGCGGAAATAGCGGGGATTAAAGCGGAAAGGCTATAAGTTGGGGATATATTGAAAAATCGTAGCGGTAGGAATCCGCTATAAGATATATCGGAGTTATAACGGGGATATAGCGGGGCATTAACTGCACAGGTTCAGGGACACTGAACCATGAACACCGTGGAATTACTTAACATAAGTCGTCAAGTGTGGATTGCGCTTGGCAAGAACCCGGAAAGGTTACAGATTTGGATATTGGCTATGAATAGCTAAGGATTCGGACAAGGACCCGGAGCGGTCCCGGATTTGGATATCGACCCGGAGAGGACACGGATATGGTTATAGGTTATTGGATATGGATGGATTGGAACTCGGTAGTCGGGTTCAGATGGATGTGGAATTGGATAAGGACTTGGTTACTGGATAGGAATCAGACATCGACTCGGAACAGTCGTGGAAATGGATCAGGATATGGCCGTGACACTCGGATAAGATGGCTTGGTAATGGATTGAATTATGAATCGGAAAGTATGGATGTGGATAACATACATACTTGGGATATTGGACTTGAGGCTATTCAAAACACGCCTTTCACAGCAAGGCATGTTTTGGGGGGCAAGTGTTAACCCGCCTTTTGGTAAGGCCGCGGACAGACGGGTTTAACTTAATCAACTACATGTTCGTCGAGACTATAGTACGATGGATTCAGTCGACTGGATGGATGAATGATGCAATGTGCTTGGGAGATGGGAATATGATTGGATAAAGATGAATCAACTATAATTTGGGTCTAGGAAACATGGTTCGACATTAAACATGGTTCGACATGGTGGAGGTTCGGCACAAATAGTTCGTTTGGCATTCACTATTCACGTTCGAATAGCATTCAAGAGTACTCGGCATGCATAGAGCGTTCGACATACATGAGTGGTTCGGCATTCCAAGAGCACTCGGCATTCAGTAGCGCTCGGCATCCAGGAGCGCTCGGCATTTAGAGGCGCTCGGCATTAGAGATCGTTCGGCATGATGGGCGCTCGGCATTAGAAACTGTTCGGCATCACACATGGTTCGGCATGATGGAGGTTCGGCATTAAGTATCGTTCGGCATTGGATGGAGCGCTCGGCATAAATCTCGTTCGGCATTGGATGGAGCACTCGGCATAAATCTCGTTCGGCATTGGATGGATCGTTCGGCATTAGGGAGCGTTCGGCATTGGATGGGTCGTTCGGCATACCTCACCTCGCTCGGCATTGCACTTCGCACCTCCATACCTCGGTACCTCGCACCTCCATACCTCGCACCTCCATACCTCGCACCTCCATACCTCGGTACCTCGCTCCTCCATACCTCGGTACCTCGTACCTCCATACCTCGCACCTCCATACATCGGTACCTCGCACCTCCATACATACCTCGGTGCCTCGGTACCTCGCACCTCCCAACGTTCGACATACCAACTGCTCAGGATCGGTCGATATAATGAAGTAGGGTTCGGCTATGACCTTGATGGGCCCAAACTACTCAGGAGGCCCAACAACCTGGTTTTGTCTATAAATACAGCATGTGGGTCTCCGGATGGGGGATCTTCTTTCTGCTCTCTTACTTTTTCTTTTCTAAGGCTAAGGCAACTCTACATTTTGCAACTGTAATCGATTATTACAGCAATAAAAAGCAAACTTCTAAGTGGACGTAGGCCGGAGTTAGCCGAACCACTATAAAATCTGTTGTTCTTTACTGCTTTCATTTTAGTTTTAACTGTTCTTCACATTATTACTCTCTACATATACTCTATCTCCGAGCTGTGACTGGTATTTGGTGCTTTCATCTAGATTTGGGTGTAGTGACCAATTTTGGCGCTAACAATAATATTGTTTGAGAGGACTCTTGTTCGTTGCCTTCATCATTACGAGGAACACTTTCAAATGATATGTTCATATGGTCACTGAAATAGTGAGAGAAAAAGAACGAAGTTTCTTCTTCGATGTAAGATTTACATATCGAACCTTCAACTCGTGCTTTTTGCCTCACTTTTTTCTTCAGATGATTCAAGTATCTATGAAAAATTAATTTACATTAACTTTAACTTCTGAATGTAATTAAATTAATAGGTAATGTATTACATACCTCTCAAATGGATACATCCATCCATATTGCACAGGACCTCGAAGTCGTGCTTCAGATGGGAGATGAACAGGTAAATGTTCTATTACATTAAAAAAACCGTCGAAAATATTTTCTCCAATTTGCAGAGCAATATAGGAATATCTTCTTCAAGTTTACGTAAACGTTGCACTTTTAAAGTAGTCGAACAAAGCTCTTTATAAAATAGACTAAGCTTCGTTATTACCTTCCAAACTTTTAATGGCATTAGTTCTTTGAATAGAATGAGTACTAAATTTTCCATCATTATGTGACAGTCATGGCTTTTCATTTCGCTCAATCTACCGTTTTTAAAGTAAACACATCTACGAAGATTTGATGAAATCCCATCAAGAAATCTTAATTCTTCCACCCATTTTAACACAACTTTAACTTGATTATTATCTAACTCGTAACATGTATTGGGTTTTTTACTGTCATTTGGTTTCATATGAAGCTCAAGACGTTTGCATAATTCTTGTATATCGCGTCTTGATTTCAAATCGTCCTTAGTCTTCCCCTTAACATTCAAAATTGTGTTAAAAACATTATCAAAGACATTTTTCTCGTTGTGCATCACATCAATATTATGACGAAGCAAAAGATGTTTCCAATAAGGCAACTCCCAAAATTTACTTTGTTTGCACCAATTATGAATTGTCGATTTGCCTGCAATTTCTATTTGCACTCCAGTTTCATATATATTTGGATAGTCCCTTACAAGTTCATATAAATCTTCGCTTGACCATATCGTTGGTGGTTGTTTGGTTTTTACTCTATTAGCTAAAAAGTTTTTCTTGTCTCCTCTGAAGGGATGATTGACATGGAGAAAACATCGATGACAGTCAAACCATGAAATTTTCTTACCATTCGGTAAAGAAAACGCCCGTGTTTCTTACATGCAATATGGACATGATAGAAGATCGGATGTACTTCATCCTGAAAGCATTATATATGCAGAAAAATCACTTATAGTCCACAACAAAGAAGCAAACATACGATTTTTTTTCTTTGAAACGTCGTATGTTTCTACTTCTTCGTTCCACGGTGTTTTTAACTCCTTAATCAACGGTTGTAAACAAACATCGATTCCTTATGTCAGATCGTCGGGGCCAGGAACGACAACAGTAAGAAACATATATTGCGTTTCCAAACACATTCACGGAGGTAAACTATAAGGTGTGATGATAATGAGCCAAGATGAATATTTAGCACCAAATTGAGAAAATGGTGAAAAACCATCCGTACATAATTCAAGTCTAACATTACTACTCTCAGTGCAAAATTGGGATAAGTTTTGTCGAAATGCTTCCATGCTTCTCCATCGGGCTGAATGTGTCAACGTACCCTCTTCCTCTATTCTCACACTATGCCATCTCATATGAGATGCAGTTACAGAAGATGCGTATAATCTTTGAAGCCTAGGAGTGATGGATAAATAATGCATACGTTTGTATGGAACTACCTTTCCCTTCTTTTTTCTTGGTTTGTACCTTTCTTCGTTACATTTTCTACACTTCTAAGAGTGATGTCCTCTTTCCAAAACAACATGCAGCCATTTAAACATGTATCTATTTTCTGATAAGGTAAACCAAAATCCAACATAAGTTTTTTAACTTCATAGTGATTAAATTATTGGACAGCATATGTCTTTTTGCAGCTTGTACAATGGCTGTACATCCGTCTTCACTGATGTTGTATTTTGACTTCATCGCGATGAATTATGCGGTTACTGATAGCTGAGTGCTGCTTTTACAACCATCCCAAAGAGGTTTCTTAGCATAATCTAGTAAATCATAAATTTTTTTGCTTCAATATTTGGTTCTTCAACATTTTCATCATCGTCGTCAACTTCAACCGTAGGGAACATTGATCGTGCTGCATCTTTAACCATATTTTCTATACGGTTCATCTTAACAATTTCATTACCAGCAATGTCTAATTTAGACTCTATAGAAGTATTTGCTACAACTTCTCTGTAACGACCCAGAATTTTGAACGAATTAAATTGAGAATATTTAATTAATTTTAAATATTTGAACGATAATTTAATTTGAATCCCCGATTCAACTTTGAAATTTGCGATTAAACTTTAAAATTTAATCGATTGAATGCTGAATAAAAATTTGAATCTACGATTTTAAGTCGAAGAAAAATATTTCGAAAGCTTTTAAAATTCGTATTAATAATACCGAAGATAATCGAAGCTTCATAATTGAATTTGAAAACTGTTTATTCAGTTTTGAAATTTATATCGTCGAACCGATATTTATAAAATAGTCAATTTTCAAACAGTCTCGGAATTCGACGAAACCAGTTCCATTGGGTCCGTAATATTGAATTATTGTCGGATTTCAAATTTCGTATTGATCAGAGTTGTTATGTAACCATACGATGAATAAACGCGTTAAAATTTTAAGATGAATTCAAATTTAAAATTTATATTTATATAAATTAATATCACACGTTTACTTCCCTATAAACACGCCAAATATCACGGGGCTAAAACGTGCAAACCATACTTCATCAGATTTTTAAAATCCCTTCACTCTCGTTCAATCAGAAAGAAAATCAAACGAAGAAAAAAAAAATGCCGAACTTATATTCTTCTTTCCCCTCAATTTTAAATCCTCGAAGACGAACGAAAGCTTCGTTCAAAAAGAAAGGAAAGGGGAGAATGTCGAAATCAAATTCCTGTGAAAATCGCATGTCGTTTTGGGAAGCGACAGCCTCGAGATGAGACCGGCGAAGTCTAGCGGTGGCGCGTTCACGCGATTTGAGGCGGCGCTGGGGTTGGGTGAAGCGCGAGCTCGCGACTTGGGTCGATTTCAGGTAGCGGCGAAGATGTCAGCGACGAACAGTGCCGCGATGGCATTCGCGATGTGGGGCCCGAGGTCAGCGAGGTCGGCGGCGATTCGATTGGTGGAGCAGCGCTGAGTCGCACTGGAGGTCGCGAACAACTATGCGATGGCGTCCACGGCGGCGCGATTTTTTGTGGACTCGGCGAGACGAGTTGTTCCACTCGAACTCGAGCCTGTCGCGAATGGAGTCTGCTCCTTTGTGTTCTTGCAGTGAGGTATATGATTTAATCATTTTTTTGTTTAGTATTATATGTTTTAAAAATTTAAATTTATATTTCGGTTTCAATTTAAGTCGTACATATATACATGTGTAGTTTTTTTTTTTTCAGTAAAACAGAAAAGTAAATCTTTAAATGTAAATATATCAAGAGATTTTTACATGCCTATCTTAGTTAATTTTATATATAGAAAATATTTTAATACATATATATAAGGGTTTTAAACGTTTGGGGAATTTATAAAAAGTAGATTTTTAAATCTATAAGTTATCTCTATATGCAGTTTTAGGAGAGAAATTAATAATATAATTAAATCACTAGTTAAAGAAATTTAAAGTATTAGTTTAAATTTAATAAAGCTATTAAATGGGAATGTATCATTCGATTTGTTCGAATTTAATTAAATTATATAATTGTTTATTACAAGGTTTAAAAATGGAGAAAACAAACTGGATTGGAAATGATGGCAAATTTAAAAGCGAAGGTGAGATTTTTCTCACTCAAAAATGAAGTGGAATTTTCAGTTATTGATTGATTGCTGTTTGTATTAGATATGATAGGATATATCTATATATATAGCAGTATATACATATTGGCATATGTATATATTGGATTGATGATTTCCCGCCTCGTATAGCGGATGAGACCCTATTGCGCCGTTAGTAAGCGGATTTATAAAAAAACCTATATACCGCGATAATTCCGTACTGGAGCGGAATTGGTATTGTGCTAACGTCTTTGGATGCAGGGAAACAGGTTGGAGGGATCCAACTGGACCCCTCAATATTGTTGTGAATTTATTATATTGTGATATGATAATTCTGTGAATGATTATATTGATACGATCGATGATATTGATGATTGGGAATTGTTTGAAAACGAAAATTGGCCGAATGGATGTTTGATATCATTGGATTCCAAAATATACGAAATTGGATTTTTGAAATCAAAATAGAAATTTTTAAATGAATCAATTTTAGAAATTTAATAATTTTGAAGAAAGGAATTTTTAAAGTATAAAAAGTTAATTTTTATAATCTTATGGAATAAATTCCAGAATGAAGTGAAATTTCTAAATAAAAGAATTTCATAAAACAGTGATTATAAATTGAAGAATTTAATTTAAATTTGGATTTTTAAATAGATTGAAAGAGACAGAGAAATTTATTCTCTTCAAAAGGAATTTATTTAAAATGAAATAAGTTGGAAGTCCAATTAGAAATTAAATTTATGAATTGAAATAACTTGGGAAATCAATGTAAAAAAATGATTTCAAATTGAAGAATTCTTTTAAAAATAGAATATTGAATAAATTGGAAAGAATAAGGAAAATTATTTAGAAATGATAAAATTTTGGGAATCAATCGGTAATTGATGTAGTATTTGGAAATGACGTTAAAATGGGTTTATAAAAGGGTAAATTTTACAGTTGTAAAGTTTTAAAAGAATGACCTTTGTGAATAAATGAAATTATAAGTATTTAACTTATAATATGGATTGTGGTATATAAATTGAATTGTGAATTGAATTGGTAAATAAAGAAGATTTATAAACGGAAGTTTTTATAAATAGAAATAGAATTTATAACCGTGTTTATAAATTCGAAATCGATTGAATTTGATAAATTAAATATAGAAGATTATCAAAGAAGATATATTCGCGATTTTGGATAGCGAATTTTTATTGAAATAAAAATGTGTGGAAAAGATTGAAATTGGGTTAAGTAAATTATATTCACGATTTTGGACAGTGAATATATTGTTAAGTAAAACAGATATGGTTTTGGGGAAGTGATATTTGAAATGAAGTTAATTGTTTTAAACGATGTTTTAAATTATATTGAATATCGAAATCATAGATTTCAACATTTATTGTTGAAATAGACGTTTTCGAAAAATAAGGAAATGGTGGACTATAACACTGTAGTTATAGTAAATGATTTCCGAAAGGAAATGTTTTATATAGTATTGGGATTTATATATCTACCTAAATTCCGAATCCCTATACTAGTGATTTCGAGTCGTCGTAACGATGTTTTACGCAACATTCGTTTTGACTCAAATAAATGTGTTAAAAGAATATTTTCCTTAAAGGATGAATATATACTTAATTTGATTTAAGTATATTGAATATTTTCAAGTGTTGAAAATGAATAGATTTGTGAAACACTTATTTTTAAATAAGTATGGAAACGCTTTTCCAATGAAATGAACGTTTTGAGAATTTATCTTTGTAAAAGATAAATTGAAATTTAATATTGAAAATTGATTTGAAAATCGTATATCAGAAGATATTTTGAAATATAAATTCAATATGGAATTTATAAAGAAATGGGAATTCGTTTTAAAAATAAACGTTGATTTATTTTTGAAGTGTGGAAAATTGATTTGAAATTGTTTTCAAATGGTTAAGTGTGGAAATTTTATATCTAGTAAAGATATTTTTGAAGATAAAATAATTTGGAAAATTATTTGGAATCTGATGATGTTGCGCATCTTTATTGATAGTTAAATAACCGACTATCAATAATTACCTTTAGATAGGTATCTGTTGTGAATTGGATGAATTTGAATGCCACACTTATTTTTGAATAAACGCTCACTATTCGGGTTAACCGGGAAAGGACCATGGGGTCATATAACCCATTCCGAATATGTGATACGTCGTTATGAATTGCATTTGAAGACCGGTGTTGAAGACCGGATATTTTTGAAAACGGAAGGATTACCGTCGAGTTACTCTACACCGACTGATCTTCGGTTTAGAGGTTTTATCACCCTTAGTGACGGGAAGTCCTGACGTGATTGAAAATTATCCGGAAATGCAAGGGCTTCGTGAGAAGTGCCTTCGGTTCTGTTCGATCCCGGAACAGACTTTTATGGATTGTGTGTCTGACGTTACAATTTGAGATATAAAGCTGATTTCTTTCAAATACATATCTGTTGGTGGCGGAGAATTTATTCTCTTAGCTTAACACCCTTCTCTGAGACGTATGAGCTCAGAGGTTATGTAGTTGAAATTTATCAGCGATATATCCCAATTTGGTAACGTGGCATACTGAGTGTTGCTGTGAAATGATCAGTGTTTGATCATTTGTGATATGATCATTTGTTTGATCTTATATCTTTGTGATCATAGGTTGATCATTTTGTTTGACCCGAAGCAGGGCTTTTTGAGAAAGCGTAGCTTTGTGGACGAAACTTCGTCGAGCCTCACACCCCGGAAATGGTCGAAACAGGAAGGATGCAGCAAGGTTCTAGGGAGTAGCGCCCCTTAGTGTATGTCATTCCTTCTGGATAAAGGTGGTATCATGGTATGGAGCCCAGATACTTAACCTCTGTGGTTACTGCATTATTTTTCTATGTGGTTTGTTGGAAATCGGGGATCCTCGGGAAGATCGGTGACGATCGGGGGATGGCATACGCGTGTCAGTAGTTACCTATTTTTGCAGAGGTAACCCGGCCTTGTGTTGGCAGAGATCTAACCGTAACGTTAGATTCTCGGGTCGTCTATTCCAGGGACGTACCCATCGTGGATAGGAAGTTCCTTTGCCTGACCATTTGTTGGAAATCCAAAGAAACAATACGAGCCTTGTACGGTATTAGTTGTAGAACCTGCCATTCACTTATGGTGGCGCCCCACTGTTTGGATGGTAGCTATAGTAGACATACGATACTGGTCGTATGTTGGCTAAGATTAATATTATACTTTCGAAAATAATTTCTACACTATGCACTAATAATAATATCAAAAAGAATTTGATTTTGCGTAGTAAGCATCTTTGGCTATCATAAGAAGAAATCTCCTCCAATTCTGCGTTTGCATTGTGTGTGTGGCGGGAGGTCTTATGGTAGTTTCATTTTCCAAAAGCATTGCGAATTGACTTTAAAATTCTCTGCTGTTTATTTTTAAAGAATAACTGTTTTACGATCTCACACCAGTCACCATGACTGACTCGGAGTTTATTGTTTCCCTTCTAAACTCTGGGTGCCCACCAATTTCCACACGGGCAGTCTAGAGTTAGATTATCAGGATATTCTGGATATTCTGGAGCTTTGGAGATAAGCTGGATGACGAGACGTAGTATTTGTATATGATAGTATTTATTCCGCTGTGTATTCTGTATGAGGATAAGTTTATATAACTGTCCATTGTTGTACTAAGTTGTATAGTGACTCTGATGATTGATGTATGTATAAACTGATATAGTTCTTTGTTTTAAAAGACTAGTGTTTATCTATTATATATTGTTCCGCTGCGATGTGTAAGATTCTGATATTGTTTTCAGTTCTGATGTGTTTCTGTTGTTCTTCTTCTTTCTTTCTTCTCTTTTTCTTCTATCTTCTTCTTCTACCTTTTTTCTTCTTTCTTAAAATCATAACTTTTCGGGTTTCCGGCATTCGATGACTCAGCAGTCGATAAAGTGAGTATCGATGTTGAATTTTCGAAAGTCGAAAATTTTCGGGATGTTACATTTGGTATCAGAGCATATGGTTAAGCGACAACCCTGCTCTGTTGGGTGTTACTCATTAGAGATAGAGTCAGCAGTACTCTAAAATGAGTTGAGTGTAATAATAGATATGAGCGCGTATTTGTTATTTGAATATAAAAATTGTTTTATATTGTGATGATTGATTTGTTGAGTGGTATATGGATTCTGGTCAATACGAGTAATTAACGATCATTGATAGGGATCTCTAAACACTCGAATAGAACAATTCGGCACAGTATTGTTTTAAAATAGGGTGAATGAAATAATTTTGCCCAAAACTATTTTTGTATACAAAAGAAATAATTTTCTGTAAATTATTACAGTATATGGTTGCATGGATGTTAGGATAGTAATAATGTTGAAATGTTATCATTATAATCATTGAAATTGAATAAGAAGTTGAAATTTTAACTCCAAAGTTAAGAAATGAATTCATATACCAATGAAATTAAAGAATATAAATTATAAAGGTGACTTATAATTTGAAACGGAATTCCAGAGGAGTATTTGGAAATGTTTTGAAAGGAATTTGTAAATTTTGGTGTTTTAGAAAGTTCAATTCCTTTTTGATTTGAAAATGAGTTTCAAAGGTTTTGAAAAATATTTTGAAGAGATGAAAAGCTCTAAACTCTTTTCGGTCGCTGGAAAATAATTCCGATGATGATCGCGACATCACCGGTGTTCATTTTCGGGTTTCCAAAAGAGAAATTGCTGCCAAATTGTTTTAAAAGGAAGTTGTTTGGAAATTTGGATTTTTGTTTGGAAATTAAAAGGATAATTTGAATTGTTTTCAAATGGTTTTGAAAAAGTGGAAACGACTCTGGAATCCTATTTAAAATACTTATGAAATATTATCAAGTTGATAACTTATACAATTTGAAAGGTTGATAGAATAAATTTAACTTAAAGATGAAGTTAAATAAATGTAAGTGAAATAAATGATGTTTAATGGGAATATAACTTAAGAAATGACGAATGAATTTGATTTTGGGTATCAAAATTTATTACTGAAATGAATATGAACTTGAGTTATATAAGTGAAATTCAACTTGAAAGGTTAAATGGATTAACAATGAATTGAATTCAAATTAGATTGAAATTGTAAATTGAATTCAAATGGAAATCGAAATGTAAAATTGAATCATAATGGATATATATAACTTCAATAACGAACTCAAAGATGATATAAGCAGTTATATTGAAAATTTTGTAATCGAATTTGCAAAATGATTTGAATGCTGTAACTAGATATAATGGCTAGTAGGATATACAGGTATAAAGGAATTGGAAATTTTGATTTCAAAGATAAATTTGAATTGCTCGAAAAAGGTACGTATTTTAATTTCTATATGAGTTTTTGATGATTTCTGTCTAGCCGCTTGGCTTTTTCTTTTTCTTTTTGAAATCTGAGAGTCCGTAGGGACGTTTTGTAGTCGTACCGTATCAGCCGCGCAAAGGAGACGCTGGCGAAATTTTTCGAAAATTCCGAGTGTTAGAAAATTTTTGAGAAAATTTTGAAAGTTTAAATTTGAATTTGAATTTAAATTTGAATTTTGAAGTTAAACAATGTTGTTTGAAACCTATAATTGAAGTTAGAAAGATAGTTGGAATGATAACGAATCTTTAGTAGGAAGATTGTTTTGATAAATTGATAAAACTATTGAATGTGAAAAAGAGTAGACGAGTTAAGGACCATTTTTCCTAACTTGTAATTTCGAGGACGAAATTCTTTTAAGGAGGGAAGTTTGTAACGACCCAGAATTTTGAACGAATTAAATTGAGAATATTTAATTAATTTTAAATATTTGAACGATAATTTAATTTGAATCCCCGATTCAACTTTGAAATTTGCGATTAAACTTTAAAATTTAATCGATTGAATGCTGAATAAAAATTTGAATCTACGATTTTAAGTCGAAGAAAAATATTTCGAAAGCTTTTAAAATTCGTATTAATAATACCGAAGATAATCGAAGCTTCATAATTGAATTTGAAAACTGTTTATTCAGTTTTGAAATTTATATCGTCGAACCGATATTTATAAAATAGTCAATTTTCAAACAGTCTCGGAATTCGACGAAACCAGTTCCATTGGGTCCGTAATATTGAATTATTGTCGGATTTCAAATTTCGTATTGATCAGAGTTGTTATGTAACCATACGATGAATAAACGCGTTAAAATTTTAAGATGAATTCAAATTTAAAATTTATATTTATATAAATTAATATCACACGTTTACTTCCCTATAAACACGCCAAATATCACGGGGCTAAAACGTGCAAACCATACTTCATCAGATTTTTAAAATCCCTTCACTCTCGTTCAATCAGAAAGAAAATCAAACGAAGAAAAAAAAAAATGCCGAACTTATATTCTTCTTTCCCCTCAATTTTAAATCCTCGAAGACGAACGAAAGCTTCGTTCAAAAAGAAAGGAAAGGGGAGAATGTCGAAATCAAATTCCTGTGAAAATCGCATGTCGTTTTGGGAAGCGACAGCCTCGAGATGAGACCGGCGAAGTCTAGCGGTGGCGCGTTCACGCGATTTGAGGCGGCGCTGGGGTTGGGTGAAGCGCGAGCTCGCGACTTGGGTCGATTTCAGGTAGCGGCGAAGATGTCAGCGACGAACAGTGCCGCGATGGCATTCGCGATGTGGGGCCCGAGGTCAGCGAGGTCGGCGGCGATTCGATTGGTGGAGCAGCGCTGAGTCGCACTGGAGGTCGCGAACAACTATGCGATGGCGTCCACGGCGGCGCGATTTTTTGTGGACTCGGCGAGACGAGTTGTTCCACTCGAACTCGAGCCTGTCGCGAATGGAGTCTGCTCCTTTGTGTTCTTGCAGTGAGGTATACGATTTAATCATTTTTTTGTTTAGTATTATATGTTTTAAAAATTTAAATTTATATTTCGGTTTCAATTTAAGTCGTACATATATACATGTGTAGTTTTTTTTTTCAGTAAAACAGAAAAGTAAATCTTTAAATGTAAATATATCAAGAGATTTTTACATGCCTATCTTAGTTAATTTTATATATAGAAAATATTTTAATACATATATATAAGGGTTTTAAACGTTTGGGGAATTTATAAAAAGTAGATTTTTAAATCTATAAGTTATCTCTATATGCAGTTTTAGGAGAGAAATTAATAATATAATTAAATCACTAGTTAAAGAAATTTAAAGTATTAGTTTAAATTTAATAAAGCTATTAAATGGGAATGTATCATTCGATTTGTTCGAATTTAATTAAATTATATAATTGTTTGTTACAAGGTTTAAAAATGGAGAAAACAAACTGGATTGGAAATGATGGCAAATTTAAAAGCGAAGGTGAGATTTTTCTCACTCAAAAATGAAGTGGAATTTTCAGTTATTGATTGATTGCTGTTTGTATTAGATATGATAGGATATATCTATATATATAGCAGTATATACATATTGGCATATGTATATATTGGATTGATGATTTCCCGCCTCGTATAGCGGATGAGACCCTATTGCGCCGTTAGTAAGCGGATTTATAAAAAAACCTATATACCGCGATAATTCCGTACTGGAGCGGAATTGGTATTGTGCTAACGTCTTTGGATGCAGGGAAACAGGTTGGAGGGATCCAACTGGACCCCTCAATATTGTTGTGAATTTATTATATTGTGATATGATAATTCTGTGAATGATTATATTGATACGATCGATGATATTGATGATTGGGAATTGTTTGAAAACGAAAATTGGCCGAATGGATGTTTGATATCATTGGATTCCAAAATATACGAAATTGGATTTTTGAAATCAAAATAGAAATTTTTAAATGAATCAATTTTAGAAATTTAATAATTTTGAAGAAAGGAATTTTTAAAGTATAAAAAGTTAATTTTTATAATCTTATGGAATAAATTCCAGAATGAAGTGAAATTTCTAAATAAAAGAATTTCATAAAACAGTGATTATAAATTGAAGAATTTAATTTAAATTTGGATTTTTAAATAGATTGAAAGAGACAGAGAAATTTATTCTCTTCAAAAGGAATTTATTTAAAATGAAATAAGTTGGAAGTCCAATTAGAAATTAAATTTATGAATTGAAATAACTTGGGAAATCAATGTAAAAAAATGATTTCAAATTGAAGAATTCTTTTAAAAATAGAATATTGAATAAATTGGAAAGAATAAGGAAAATTATTTAGAAATGATAAAATTTTGGGAATCAATCGGTAATTGATGTAGTATTTGGAAATGACGTTAAAATGGGTTTATAAAAGGGTAAATTTTACAGTTGTAAAGTTTTAAAAGAATGACCTTTGTGAATAAATGAAATTATAAGTATTTAACTTATAATATGGATTGTGGTATATAAATTGAATTGTGAATTGAATTGGTAAATAAAGAAGATTTATAAACGGAAGTTTTTATAAATAGAAATAGAATTTATAACCGTGTTTATAAATTCGAAATCGATTGAATTTGATAAATTAAATATAGAAGATTATCAAAGAAGATATATTCGCGATTTTGGATAGCGAATTTTTATTGAAATAAAAATGTGTGGAAAAGATTGAAATTGGGTTAAGTAAATTATATTCACGATTTTGGACAGTGAATATATTGTTAAGTAAAACAGATATGGTTTTGGGGAAGTGATATTTGAAATGAAGTTAATTGTTTTAAACGATGTTTTAAATTATATTGAATATCGAAATCATAGATTTCAACATTTATTGTTGAAATAGACGTTTTCGAAAAATAAGGAAATGGTGGACTATAACACTGTAGTTATAGTAAATGATTTCCGAAAGGAAATGTTTTATATAGTATTGGGATTTATATATCTACCTAAATTCCGAATCCCTATACTAGTGATTTCGAGTCGTCGTAACGATGTTTTACGCAACATTCGTTTTGACTCAAATAAATGTGTTAAAAGAATATTTTCCTTAAAGGATGAATATATACTTAATTTGATTTAAGTATATTGAATATTTTCAAGTGTTGAAAATGAATAGATTTGTGAAACACTTATTTTTAAATAAGTATGGAAACGCTTTTCCAATGAAATGAACGTTTTGAGAATTTATCTTTGTAAAAGATAAATTGAAATTTAATATTGAAAATTGATTTGAAAATCGTATATCAGAAGATATTTTGAAATATAAATTCAATATGGAATTTATAAAGAAATGGGAATTCGTTTTAAAAATAAACGTTGATTTATTTTTGAAGTGTGGAAAATTGATTTGAAATTGTTTTCAAATGGTTAAGTGTGGAAATTTTATATCTAGTAAAGATATTTTTGAAGATAAAATAATTTGGAAAATTATTTGGAATCTGATGATGTTGCGCATCTTTATTGATAGTTAAATAACCGACTATCAATAATTACCTTTAGATAGGTATCTGTTGTGAATTGGATGAATTTGAATGCCACACTTATTTTTGAATAAACGCTCACTATTCGGGTTAACCGGGAAAGGACCATGGGGTCATATAACCCATTCCGAATATGTGATACGTCGTTATGAATTGCATTTGAAGACCGGTGTTGAAGACCGGATATTTTTGAAAACGGAAGGATTACCGTCGAGTTACTCTACACCGACTGATCTTCGGTTTAGAGGTTTTATCACCCTTAGTGACGGGAAGTCCTGACGTGATTGAAAATTATCCGGAAATGCAAGGGCTTCGTGAGAAGTGCCTTCGGTTCTGTTCGATCCCGGAACAGACTTTTATGGATTGTGTGTCTGACGTTACAATTTGAGATATAAAGCTGATTTCTTTCAAATACATATCTGTTGGTGGCGGAGAATTTATTCTCTTAGCTTAACACCCTTCTCTGAGACGTATGAGCTCAGAGGTTATGTAGTTGAAATTTATCAGCGATATATCCCAATTTGGTAACGTGGCATACTGAGTGTTGCTGTGAAATGATCAGTGTTTGATCATTTGTGATATGATCATTTGTTTGATCTTATATCTTTGTGATCATAGGTTGATCATTTTGTTTGACCCGAAGCAGGGCTTTTTGAGAAAGCGTAGCTTTGTGGACGAAACTTCGTCGAGCCTCACACCCCGGAAATGGTCGAAACAGGAAGGATGCAGCAAGGTTCTAGGGAGTAGCGCCCCTTAGTGTATGTCATTCCTTCTGGATAAAGGTGGTATCATGGTATGGAGCCCAGATACTTAACCTCTGTGGTTACTGCATTATTTTTCTATGTGGTTTGTTGGAAATCGGGGATCCTCGGGAAGATCGGTGACGATCGGGGGATGGCATACGCGTGTCAGTAGTTACCTATTTTTGCAGAGGTAACCCGGCCTTGTGTTGGCAGAGATCTAACCGTAACGTTAGATTCTCGGGTCGTCTATTCCAGGGACGTACCCATCGTGGATAGGAAGTTCCTTTGCCTGACCATTTGTTGGAAATCCAAAGAAACAATACGAGCCTTGTACGGTATTAGTTGTAGAACCTGCCATTCACTTATGGTGGCGCCCCACTGTTTGGATGGTAGCTATAGTAGACATACGATACTGGTCGTATGTTGGCTAAGATTAATATTATACTTTCGAAAATAATTTCTACACTATGCACTAATAATAATATCAAAAAGAATTTGATTTTGCGTAGTAAGCATCTTTGGCTATCATAAGAAGAAATCTCCTCCAATTCTGCGTTTGCATTGTGTGTGTGGCGGGAGGTCTTATGGTAGTTTCATTTTCCAAAAGCATTGCGAATTGACTTTAAAATTCTCTGCTGTTTATTTTTAAAGAATAACTGTTTTACGATCTCACACCAGTCACCATGACTGACTCGGAGTTTATTGTTTCCCTTCTAAACTCTGGGTGCCCACCAATTTCCACACGGGCAGTCTAGAGTTAGATTATCAGGATATTCTGGATATTCTGGAGCTTTGGAGATAAGCTGGATGACGAGACGTAGTATTTGTATATGATAGTATTTATTCCGCTGTGTATTCTGTATGAGGATAAGTTTATATAACTGTCCATTGTTGTACTAAGTTGTATAGTGACTCTGATGATTGATGTATGTATAAACTGATATAGTTCTTTGTTTTAAAAGACTAGTGTTTATCTATTATATATTGTTCCGCTGCGATGTGTAAGATTCTGATATTGTTTTCAGTTCTGATGTGTTTCTGTTGTTCTTCTTCTTTCTTTCTTCTCTTTTTCTTCTATCTTCTTCTTCTACCTTTTTTCTTCTTTCTTAAAATCATAACTTTTCGGGTTTCCGGCATTCGATGACTCAGCAGTCGATAAAGTGAGTATCGATGTTGAATTTTCGAAAGTCGAAAATTTTCGGGATGTTACATTCTCCATGACGATCTCAAACATAATACTCTGGCACGAAACCATTTTTGCATAAATGGACTTTCACAATATCGGGTAACAAATACTTCAAATGTTTACATCTACTCCACGGACAACGAATTTCTACATCGTTTCCGTTATTACTTAAAGCAAATTTAAAAATACGTTTATACCATTATAAAAATCTTCTTTTATTGAGCCTCTCAACCCCCTTCTTTGATACATCCATCTCCTCCTATCAACAAAGTAATCGATCATTTTTCCTATTTGAAAAAATATGTCACAAATTCAAAAATAAATGTTGGTCATATTACGAATTCACATTTTATTTTTCAATGCATCGATACAAAAACCTATACGCGTCAATTTTACCCCACTTAAGAATACAATATAGAAATGTTGGTTTATGGTTATCTTTTTTTCTAGTCAGCTATCCTACTTCCCATTACAAACATAGTAAATACTTACATTTCGTACATCATTTCATTTTAAACAATTCAACAAAATTTCGGCAGCACTTTCCTTTTGTTTCCTGCATTGTACACAAATGCATGTACCTAGAAAACAAAAAAGGAAAGCGACAGTGATATTTTGTGAACTGTTTTAATAAAAGGGAAGTTAGCTAGACTTATAACAAACTGTTACATCTAATAAAAAAAAGAGTTTTACTAATAAAAGAAGTTTTAATTAATGAAGGATCACTTATAATTAAAAAGGGGATTAGAAGTCATTTATATGATTTGATCGTGCTTGTGTGACTACTTTCATATGAAAAGTATATGGGACTTAGTTTCCCTTATGTGATCATTCTCATTTTTGTTGAAACCGACCAAATATATCTTTGAAAATATCTATAAGAAACATGAGAATTATATGATACAGTTATTTTCAATGATGCTATATTGTATGAATATACTTGTTTTGCTCTTCTATGACAAATGATAGGAAAATCCATCCATTTAAACGGTTAGGAGGCGATCTCCGCTCTTATGTATTGTCTGTTTATTTCCAAAAGAACCGGAGTTGAGTTTACGGAAATCGATCGATTGGTTTTGGAGCACCCGATAAATAGGGGAGTGCACTTATATTAGATGACTCGAAACCATAACCGCTCCAAATCCTTATACAGCTTCTATGCTTTGGAAGAGGTTTGTGATTGGTATGAGATGCTGGAATCTATATGGAGATTCAAAATCTTATTGAGATGCTTGAACATATGTAGTTGTTCGTGATCTATTCAGGATGTGGGAATCCATGTATGATTCCGTGATCTGTTGAGATGTGGGAATCTATATGTGGTTTTGAGATCTGTTGAGATATGGGAATCAATGTGTGGTTCCGAGATCTGTTTGAGTGGTGACTCATGTGCTGGAATGTTGAACATATCATCACCAGAGGATATGACTAAAACCAAAAATATGGTACATAACCATGGGTTTAGCTAACCCAAGGGTGCAGGTGACTCCATCCTAGAGATTTCTATAGTTATGCATGCGTGAGTGGTGCACTTCGGCCTCATGTCGTGGCTAGCTATGTATTTCCCATGGTATAGGGATGTACGACGTTTTGGGAGGATATCTCTAATCCTTGTGCAGGAGAACCATTCTCGAAGTACCGAGGGTACCTCTATAGAATCCTACACAATTAGTGAACGCGCCTTAGCAGTTTTGATAGTATACCTATTATTATTGTGAGTACACTCACATGCATCATAATTATTTGATTATTTATATTTCTCAACCTAGACATTATTGTAATATCACTGGATTTTCCAATAAAAATGGTTTGTTTATCGTAATGTAAAAATCCATTCGTGTTTATGTGCGATGTGGTCTTATGACATACTTTTATTTTTGAAGGGTTTTATAAATGTAAAAATCCATATGATTTGAGTTTCTCAAGCCGGTTTACCAAATTGATCCGGGTGTTATTTCCTTGTAATGCTTGGGTCAACCCCAAGTATATTTCCAAATTTTGCGATGGACACTTTGGAGTTTCAAGAGATGGGCTAGATGCTTCCAGGACCTATTCACGTATTTTATTTTCCGCTACAAATTTATTGTGCACAGCATTTGTAAGATGGGATGTTATAACTATCCAAGCCGATGATATGTTAGCTTACTCTGATTAATTTATGTATATTAAAGTTTTTTTTGGCAAATATCTTTTAAGATATTATATATTATCGTTCCGCATGTGAGATTGTGATATTGTATTCTTCTTTCTTGTTCTATTTCTTTTACTCTAACATTCTATATTTCCAATACTTTGGTATTCAGCACGAGAATACCATGAATGTATCAGTGTGTATCAGTGTCAACATTAGAGGGTCGAAAAGGCCGTTTGTTACAGTTATCTCCTCGGTAGCAAGTCCGGAGCACCAACAACCGTTGACGGATCAACAATAATCATGATGGGAGTAGTAGATTTGGGCGCGTATGAAGTAGTAGATGGCCGACAACGACCGCATAGGAGGAAGCTGGCATAGAACTAGAGGCAACTACAAGAGAAGTGGATGTAGAGGCAATGACTATGGTAGTGGGTCTAGTTGAGCGTCGTAGGTCCATAAGTGGTACCTATGTGTGCATAAAACTCAAATAGTGGATATCGTATAAGGTACAACTTATTTATTATAATCCCTATATGTGTGTGTAGTTGTGGTGTGCGATGCCTCTTGGCACGATCGATGATAGCGACAAATGAATGTTGATGTGTGTCGAACCACCTGACTCTTTACATCGATCAGGGGCAAGTATTGTCTTAGGTATTCATGTGTGACATACTTCATGTGAGGTATGTAGTAGCGCGCTATATTTTACGAATGAAAGATTATGCTTGCCAATGAGTTTCGACGCAAACATAACATTGTATTTGATGTAACTATTAACGTAGAGACTACATTAATAGTGTCGTACTAATCCATACAGGTAGGAACTCTCATTCTTGACTAGTCTTTGCCTGAAGAGGGTTCATTGGAGATTCTTGTATCTTCACCAGCAAATGGTGAAGGAATGCATATTCCTAGATTTTCGGTGACCAAAATCAACGATGTCCCCAAAATCAGTATATTCGACCTACACCGATCAGCATCAATCGATGTAGGGTTTTGGCATTTGATCATCCACGTCAAAATCAATCTGAAAGCGATACAAAGCTAGTAATATGTGATCAATAAATGCAGGAACAAGCCACAAATCATTAATACAGTGCGAATAAGGTTCATGGAAAAAAATGGGGATTCGTAAAATGGGCACGAATGATGAAATATGGACATGATTAGGTGTATATTATATTAGAAAATCATCTACCAACAGAAGCTGATTCATAGTGGATTGAGATGGATTTGGGGAAATCTAGAACCTGCGCTATAAGATATCAACGCCACAAAGAAATAATATTAGTAGTGGTAGGAGGAAAACAAGATAGTTAAAAATCCGCTAAGTCCCAAAGCTTTTATAACAATATCGATCAGGACGGATCAATGTTATGTATCGGTACTGATCCTTAAAAATAGATATCTTCTATCATTTTATCGAGCAATTTTGGACCATGATGACTATAATTGGATTTTAGTAACTATTGACATTAATTTACCAATGTATTGGTGGAACCCTCATCACAAATGACGAGTTTCTAAACTACAAAACTATGAAGTTTATATCAATAAAAAAGATGTGATTCAATGTTCACATGGAATAGAATCATTCTTTGAAAGGCATGACTCTCCATAGAGATGGCTTGAGTAAGGAAGTGCTCGGTTGGTTCAGGATTTTGCCACTTGTCTCTAAGAAAAGCATGCTTGTATTCACAAAAGCGTACTTTGGGGTGCAAGCTTTGTATTTGATTTTTTGCAAGCGGTGATTCAATGATACTCAACTTCAAAATAACAAAGTAATACATATAAGTTTTATAGATAATTGAGTGCAAGGCAATACAAAAGAAAAACAAGGAAAATTTGCTTTGTACATCGATGGGTACCTATCCATGCATGGATCAATACAGTTCATAAAATTAGTTATTTTTTGATGAATTCTACTTGTAATCCAACTTGGATGATGGAACAAAGTTGAAGCATAAAGTACCAATGAAACGATCGATGAAATGAAACAAGATAAGGAAAATTTTACAAATATATTGATCTATACAGATCCATGCATAAATCATTACCAATCTATATGCAGAGTCAAATTTGTCCCTAATATCTCTCTTATAAATTTGGGTCTAGAATGAAGATAATTTTGGATGATATTTTAGAGAGAAACACTCAACTTGAAAACCTTAACTCACACCTCTACACCAATAAATATTGGGTACATTCACCTAGAAAGGGATAAATTATGTTTCACTTAAGGTAGGTTCTACCATGTTCTTACCTCAAATCAGCCTTAGACTTTGTGATTGTGATTGTATTTACTGTTATCCCGCCTTTTGGCAAGGCCATGACACCAAGAACTTGACTAGAAACCAATGACAGTTCGTCTTGGAGATCGGTTATATGCAGGCTCACTATGGATATCGATGAATTTTGTCCGAGACCGGATCGAGCCACGATTAACAAGACATAACAAGCAAAGCCGGGGAAGCCAACATTCCAAGTTTCAAGTCGATCCGAGTTCATATGCTCAACTTATGATCGATACAAGATGAAGGAGATCCCCCCTGATTCGAATCCATTGGTGAGACCTATGTTCGAATCCATCAACATCTGTTTGCTCCGAATCGATCGCTACCTCCTTGTTCGAATCCATCATTCGTATCCATCGCCCGAATCCATATTCGAATCCTTCAGTTATCCTTAGTTCGAATCCATGCATAGGTGCCTTCCATCGAATCCATCCAGCTACGATTGACTTCGTATCGATTGGAACACTTTTGCTATCGATACGAAGTAAGCGTCATTCGAATCCAGGGATTTTTGGTGTCATCGAATCCATCGAGTCAAAGCGGCGAAGTCTCCGGGACGACTCGATCAAACTGGCGACAAAAGCGGATCGATGCGAAGATCGCGCTCCACGTCATCACAGAAGCATGCTCTGCAATCGATTCGAACGAAACAGCCTAACAAAATATACCATTTTGAATCGACAATATTTGGAGATCTATAAGTCCAAATGTTTTGAAATTTTCACAGAAGCTTATGCTCATGTTGAAGAGTGTCCACACCAAATTTCAGCTCGATTGGATGTTTTCTTGATCGATTCGAATGGATTTCGAATCGATCCCAAAGTGGGCCCGGATTTCCTGAAAGCGGGCATGTGGGCCCCCTCACGTGCCAGTAGTGGTCTCCCGAAATTTAGGTGAAATATCAGCCTCCTACGCCTATAAATAGAGCCCCTAGTCATTCAGAAAGTGGGTCGGACAACTTTAAGAGCTAAAGAGCTCCCAGACTCTGCCAGATTTACTCCAAATCACCACTACTGCCTTAGATTCAGACTTAGATCATAAAATCTGTTGTACTACATTATAATAAATTGTGATCTTCAAGTATCAAGAAATAAAGTCATCAACTTCAAAGTGGACGTAGGCAAGATCGCCGAACCACTATAAATCCTGTGTCATTTACTGTTTTTGTTGAGTTCCCTGAGTGATTTGCATACTTATTTCTCTACATATTTGATATTTGTGATCTGTGATTGCGAACTGGTGCTTTCAACGGCTACTGGGTGTTTGTGACCAATTTTGGCGTAAACATTTTGGTGCTTTCACTGAGAGGGCTAATTCAGGAGTTCTATCATTTAGAAGTTGAATTTGAAGACTTAAGAGTTCAGATCTGAGAAGATATGACAAGGCAAACTAGTAAAAGACAAAGGCCAGAGCAAAGTCAGCATGAAGGGAGTCAAGAGGCTTCCTCGGGGAAAACCAAGCATCGATCTTCATCACCAGGGATGAGATGGAGACAATGACGAAGAGACAAGAGGAAATGATCCAGAATTTGCTTCAACAGATTGGACAACTTGGAGCGCAAAATCAAGGAACAACCAGAATCTAGAACGGAGCAGGATCATCTGGCGCAGCGCCGGAGCTGGGGGGCACACACTTAGAGCATGTTGATCCGATCCCGGAAAGAGATTCAGGGACATCCGAGCAACCTGTTGGCAATAGAGGGATGAACGCTCAGCCAGGGGGGCAGAACGAAGGTAGCACTCAAAGATCACAGCCTGACGACAACGATAGGTTGGTAGAGATGGTCAGACGGGCCATGAGAGGCGGACTAGTCAATAGAGATCTGGAGGATGTACATAGGAGTCCCTTTACTCCTATAATCAGGCAGGCCAGGAATCCACCAGACTTCAAGCTACCATCGGTGGAAATGTATGATGGGCGGACGGATCCAGCGGTCCATCTAACGAAGTATATGAGGCACATGGAAGTGCTGGGGGCATCACATGAAGTCATGGCCCGGTGCTTTCCATTGTATTTGACGGACATTGCAGCGTTATGGTTTAGACAACTTGAAAGTGGCTCCATTGGAACTTGGACAGATTTGACAGAAAGGTTTATGAGACAATTCAGGGTTCATATTTCGAGACCCAAGAGCGTGATGAGTTTGGCGACTCTAAAACAAAAGGCCGGGGAATCTTTGAGGAGTTTTCTGACGCAATTCAATGCGGCAGCAGCATCGGTGGATCGACCAGATCCATCTATGGTCATGATGGCAGCTGTATCTGGAATATCCGATGGCACGGAGTTCAAGAATTCACTAACTAAGGATCCACCTACGGACCTGGGAGAGTTTTATCATGAAGCCGAAAAGTTTTTGCGATTAGAGGACGCTCGTACTGAGAGAGAAGAAGAAATCGATGTTTACGCAGTTAGAGGCGGTAATTCACTTGGAAAAGGTGCAGAGACTGGTAAAGGGAAGCGAAAGGCTGAAGAAAATAATGACAGGTCAAAGCGGCAACGGAGGGAGCCGCAATTTACCACCTATTCAGAACTGAACGAGAGATTGGAGCGAATCTACCAAGACACCCGAGAGCAAGTTGCCTATCGTAGACCAATGCGACGGGATCCGACTGCCGACGAGAGAAAGTCATACAAATATTGCTTATTCCACGAGCTGAACGGTCATAGCACAAATGACTGTAGGCACCTGAAGGATGAGGTAGAAGGGCATATCAGAAACGGTAGGCTACTTCAGTATGTGAGAAGGCGAGCTCCAACGGTGGAACCAGAGCGGCCACCATCTACATCAGCTAGGGGTAACCCCGAGCCGGGGCACCGTATGGTTATCAATTGATTTAAATAATGATGAACAAGTCGTAAACTTCTCACTAACACCATCACACCATTTACACATGTATGAGATCGCGAACGATCCACAGGCATGCTCTGAATGGTTATTGACCGTCTCGTAGTGAGAATTTACACTTTGACATCCTTGCTTTGCTTTTGTTTTATGTTGATTTGGACATTTAGACTTTGCTTGTTTGGACATTTCTGTTATGGAATTCATGTGAACGATAATTTGATATTTGCAATCCTTTAGAAGAAGTTACTCACGTATGCTTTGGATCGCGAACAGTCCATAAGCACACCTTGTATGGCGACGAACCGCCACGATCGCTGATTCAGAAATTCACCCGAACGTGAACCTGACATCGATAATACTAAGTCCCCCCGGGCACACTCATTCGCCTCGAACGGCACCCGACCGCGAACGGTCACAATTTGCCTCGAACGGCACCCGACCGCGAACGATCACAGTTTGCCTCGAACGGCACCCGACCACGAACGGTCACCGTTTGCCTCGTATGGCACCCGACCGCGAACGGTCACACTTCATCTATTATAATATTCGATCGCGAATGATCACATTCTGCCTCGTGCGGCATTCGATCGCGAACGATCACATTCTGCCTCGAACGGCACTCGACCGCGAACGATCACAATTCATTTAGTATGATATCCGATTGCGAACGATCACACTTTTCCTCGTGCGGCACCAGATCGCAAACGATCAAATTCTCCCTCGCACGACATTCGATCGCGAACGATCACAATCCGTCTAGAACGACATCCGACTTCGAACAGTCACAAATCATTTAGAACGACGCTCGATCGCGAACGATCACAATCTGTCTAGAACGACATCCGACTTTAAACAGTCGTAATCTGCCTAGAATCACACTCGATCGTGAACGATCACAATTCGCCTTGAACAGCACCCGGCCGTGAACGGTCACCATTCGCCATGAACGACATTCGACCGCGAACGGTCACCATTCGCCATGAACGACATTCGACCGCGAACGGTCACACATCCCCTTAAATGACATATGATCCCGAACGATCGTCATTCAAGGTCAGATAAAAACTATCAATTTCTTTGCAGGTCATCAACAGGATATGAACATCTAGCTTATGGCATTACAAAACACACCTTCCTATCGCAAGGCATGTTTTGGGGGGCAAATGTTATCCCGCCTTTTGGCAAGGCCGTGACACCAAGAACTTGACTAGAAACCAATGACAGTTCGTCTTGGAGATCGGTTATACGCAGGCTCACTATGGATATCGATGAATTTTGTCCGAGACCGGATCGAGCCACGATTAACAAGACATAACAAGCAAAGCCGGGGAAGCCAACGTTCCAAGTTTCAAGTCAATCTGAGTTCGTATGCTCAACTTATGATCGATACAAGATGAAGGAGATCCCCCCTGATTCGAATCCATAGGTGAGACCTATGTTCGAATCCATCAACATCTGTTTGCTCCGAATCGATCGCTACCTCCTTATTCGAATCCATCATTCGTATCCATCGCCCGAATCCATATTCGAATCCTTCAGTTATCCTTAGTTCGAATCCATTCATAGGTGCCTTCCATCGAATCCATCCAACTACGATTGACTTCGTATCGATTGAAACACTTTTGCTATCGATACGAAGTAAGCGTCATTCGAATCCAGGGATTTTTGGTGTCTTCGAATCCATCGAGTCAAAGCGGCGAAGTCTCTGGGACGACTCGATCAAACTGGCGACAAAAGCGGATCGATGCGAAGCTCGCGCTCCACGTCATCACATAAGCATGCTCTGCCATCGATTCGAAGCAATCGATTCGAACGAATCGATTCGAACGAAACAACCTAACAAAAGATACCATTTCGAATCGACAATATCTGGAGATCTATAAGTCCAAATGCTGTGAAATTTTCACAGAAGTTTATGCTCATGTTGAAGAGTGTCCACACCAAATTTCAGCTCGATTGGATGTTTTCTTGATCGATTCGAATGGATTTCGAATCGATCCCAAAGTGGGCACGGATTTCCTAAAAGCGGGCATGTGGGCCCCCTCACGTGCCAGAAGTGGTCTCCCGAAATTTAGGCGAAACATCAACCTCCTACACCTATAAATAGAGCCCCTAGTCATTTAGAAAGGGGGTCGGACAACTTTAAGAGCTAAAGAGCGCCCAGACTCTGCCAGATTTACTCCAAATCACCACTACTGCCTTAGATTCAGACTTAGATCATAAAATCTGTTGTACTACATTATAAGAAATTGTGATCTTCAAATATCAAGCAATAAAGTCATCAACTTCAAAGTGGACGTAGGCAAGATCGCCGAACCACTATAAATCCTGTGTCATTTACTGTTTTTGTTGAGTTCCCTGAGTGATTTGCATACTTATTTCTCTACATATTTGATATTTGTGATCTGTGATTGCGAACTGGTGCTTTCAACGGCTATTGGGTGTTTGTGACCAATTTTGACGCAAACATTTACCTCTGGTTATTAATGGGAAATAGTAATGAAATCATATTAACGTTGTGACAACCCGACTTTCCATCCATTGGTGATAAGTTAAATTTTATCGAAATAAATTATTCGAGTTGTAATTAAATTGCATTTGATTGAAATTAATGAAAACGAGAATTTTGTTTTGAGAAATAAATTACATAAAACAACAAAAGGAGTTAAATAATTTATTCGATGTAGGTTATTTTGTGAAAAAATAAATAATATTATTTTGAGAAAACTTCCAAACTTAAGTGATTAACTATAATGGAATGGATAAATATGAAAACTTGTGCGATGAAATGAATTTGAAATGGATTAAAATGACATTTTAATTATCAAGTATATTTTAAAATAAACTGAATGAAGGATGGTTCGATATTAACTAAATCGATACTTAACAAGGTTGAGTAATTAATGAAATTAAATATAGAATTTTTTCAAGTGAAATATATTTTATAAATAATAATAAGTGAACTACACATAAATGCAAATAAGTAAGTTATATGTAAATAAAAGTTATAGAATGTCTAGTGTAAAACTCCCAAAGTAACGAATACATGCTTCTTCCTAAGTCTGGAACATTTTTACTCGGCCCAATCCGTAAATTGTTGCTCCCCGAACCCTAGCCCTGAAAATAATAATTGAAAAATGAAATGATACGCTGTCGAAGAGAGAGATGGAAAGACGAGGGGGGTACGCCCGCCCGAAAGTGGAGCTCAAGGTGCAGTGTTGGAGGCAAAGCGCACGAGTTCTGGAGTGACGCAGACTCGGTAACGCAAAGGAGAACGAACAACGCATCCGACTTGGAGTATCTAGGAACTCGTCATCAGCTTAATGGGAGGTGCGACGCGACAGGGAAATAATGCGGGAGGTTGTTAAATGGGCTTTGATTACGATGATAGCCTAGGTTTTGATCGATCTCTTGCTGTGAGGTGAGTCAAATTATATTTTTTAAATTTCTTTATATCAAACTAGTATAAACGTACGCACCTGTGTGCGTTCAATAATAATAATAAAGATATTTGCTTTTTATTCAAGAAATATTTAATCTGGAAAACAATTTTATTACAATGGTTGTTTATATTATGTATGTGTTATACGTGAAAAACATTTGGTGGTCATTTACGCTTTTATTTCAAGCAGTATTGTCGGTGATGGAAATTGCAAATTGATAGTGAGATTCCACTGATAGGTGGTCACGAAGGGGATGTTGATGCATGCTACAAATCGGTAGTGATATTCTGAGTGATCAAAAGGGGATGCTATCTAGAGTATTTTCGAAATTTCAAAAAGACATGTAGAAACCTTATCGATTGAACTTTCATTATTAATAACGAGCCTATATTATGATTTGTATTTAATAAAGTATCTCAATAAACGAATTGTGATATGTACACTATATTTAGCCAGTCTTTAATAGTAACTTGGCATTATTTATCCAAACATTTGAAAACTTAACATCAATATTACATTATAACATAGTACAATATCGCTTATAACATGTTCGATATTTTAGTTTTACCGATATTATCACGATATTTTAAAATATCTCATATTGGTACTTGACCGATACCTACCCGATACTGATATTAAATACTTAGTATTTACAAAATTGCCTTTTTGTTTAATTAAATTTTAGCACCAAAATAGAGTAAAATCTTCAAGTGTTATAAAATAACCATCGTCCACTTTTTAAAACAATAGGCTAACATGTCTTAAAAATTCGCTTATTTTCAAACGTTAAAATATAGGCCATCGCATGTCCAAAATTCACTAAGTTATCGCACGTTAAAATATAGGTCCTCGCGTATAGAAATTCAACTGAAGTCATCTCCAACATTTCCTGAGCCTTTGCTTGCAATAATATAAAAAAGCCATCGTGTGCAAACACAGTCAACGCTAACATAATTGTCACCAGTAATAATGTACGTGTTATATAGTAATAATGTACGTGTTATATATACTGTGTGCATTATTAAAATTCCATGTTTCCATCCACTATCCAAAACCATTACACGTGCTTTCATATTTAATTTGCATGCTAGTTTCAATTTGGTCCATGTGTTTTGCCTATGTTTACATTTTTTCCCCTTGTTCTGTGCGTTACCTGATGTTTATGCATGCATTTTCATGTACAATCCTTATATATTTTTTTTTTCAAGCCTTGGTCATGTTTGGGTTCATGCTTATGCTTGCCTTCATGTTCTGTGCGTTACCTGAGGATTATGCTTGCCTTCATGTTTCGTGCACATTATATATTAGTGTAAATCACACTACCTTTTATTTGATAATTTTTTTATGAATGAACATGTGCTATAAGTGCAAAAACTTTGGTGGCCACGATACTTTTATTTTAAGTAAATTGACGGTGAAATTCCATTGATCGGTGGTTGGTAATGGAATAGTGATGGAGGTTGCAAACCGATGATGAAATTCCGTTGATTCATTTTGGAAATTTCAAAAAGACACCGCGTGAATTCTATTATTTGAATTCTCATTATTAATTATACAGATATAGATATAGATTTAGATATTGATGTATTTGCTTACAAATACATGTTAATGGTTGGTAAAACAATTGTAAGTGAAATCACTACCCATTTAAATGGTTATATGCAATTAATATATAAATATATACATGGATGATATAATATCGAGAAATTTGGTTTTGGGTTGCTTATGGATATGCTATATATATTTATTTGTATATATACCTACAATTGGTTTAACTAACATGGATTGTTTTGTATGAACTGAAAATTATTTGTGTTGAGATTGGGTAGTAAACATTGTTTGTTATGGATTAAGCTCTATTAGTTTGGTAAAATGATGAATACGCACGTGCACACACTGCGCGCGTGCACATGCCCACACATATAGGCAGAGAGGCTAGTGTTTTCTTTCATTGTTGATGATTTGATTGCTCGGTAAATAGAGATTGCGGTTATCCCTTGGTCAAATTTTGATGCAACTAACATGAAGTAAATTAACCATCAATCTATAATTTATTTGTTAGTTTCACTCTTAATCTAAACCGACTTTACATAAATATAGTGTTGTAGTTTATTTTTTTCGTCAAACAAAATGTTGTTCTTTCCACTGCATAACATTTTTGGTTCAACACATGTAACAGTGTAAAATATGGATAACTATTTTCCATTTTCAGGTTATACATCATAAATTATGATCTATAGGCGTAAATCCATTGTGAGCATATTTTACCGGTTGTTTACGATTAGTAAATTGTGCAAACAATGTCCTAATTCAATCAATCAATTGGTTCAGCATAGACTTTGCACTAAACAATAGCTATTATATCGTTACAAGCAGTGCATCACTTCACCACCTTAGTGCATCTCTTCTTCTCCTTAATTCTTATTAACCTTTAGCTTTAGCAATTTTATTGCCATCCGTGGAATTTTATACGAAGTAATAACTATAATACAACTATGAAATGTTCTATTAAAATAGCAATAATTTTTTATAGCAATGATAGTTATGAAATGCTATATGAAAATAGCATTATACACAAATAAGATTATGAAAAAAATACAAATCATAAAAATGTTAGAGAGGCCGGTGAAAGCTAAATGCAAAACAAAAATAATATAGAATAGCGTTATAAAAATGAATTACTTAAAATAGATTTAAGTGGAAAGCTTAGTTCTTCAAATATTATTTACAAATACCATTATAAATGTAATGTTATAACTATTTTTTTAAACTTCAAACAAAATTCGATTAAATTTGATCATCATACTTTAATTACCTTATCCATCACAAATTTGTCAATGATAAAATAAAAGTACAAGCACCTATAAAGTTGTAGTTCATACAATGATAAATGCAAATTACGTTACAATTTGTAACTTCCATTATATTCATAAACAGATTGTGTTTGCAAAATGGTATGTGCACGTGTCATTATGAGCTAGCCTTTGGGGTACCAAATAGGTTTTCCAACAAAGTTGGGGATTTTTTTTCCCTTGTGGCTATAAGCATGTTGTCTTTAGAGATGATTTTTTGATATAGTCCTTGTGTCAGATTTCATCTTATTTCAATTTTATTATCTTTTATTATGTATCATGGTTGGAGTATGGAGATTGACAATATTGTTCTACAGCCTGAATGTGGGAGACATCATAGATATTTGGAACAGAGACCTGAAATGTGCAAAACAAGGATTTCTAAGTTGAAACAGATGTAGCAAAGGTAGAAAATTGATTAAACCAGTAAAAATCAGCTTATTGATGGAGAGCAGAAAATAAAAGATTCTGAAGATAATTATGATATATGGTTGTTAATTTTGTATGTTTAAAAGATTTATATCTTTACTTTATATTACACTCCAATTTTCCATACAATGCAAATGAATTTCAATACATTCAAATTGGTTTACCATAATGCAAACTAAGTTTTAATTGGATGCAACCTTATATTTGTACCAGGCAAATCAATTTATTATTGCCCAAGGAAATTTTTAATGTAACACAAGTTAGTATTAGTACAGTAGCAAGTTCTTAATAAACTAACCAATTCTAGATTGCATGTCAATCCTAAATACAATGGATACTAATTTAAATGCAGTGTGTGCCAATTTTTCAATTCAAGTTTTGTAATTGGAAGTAAATGTAAATTGAATATAGTTAGAATAAAATGAATAATTTATAAGAAAATAGGTCTTGTACAAAAGTGGGAATCCATTTACAATAAGTTTAACAGGTCTTTAAACTTGTTTACCTAATTTGTGGGGATGTGAAGTAATATTTTCTTTCATAAAAGCCTCATATGTGTATATGTGTGTAGATATAATATGTTAAGGTATCAGTTTAAAAAAAAACTACAAATGTTGCTAATAGAATTGCAATCACATGCAGGCATGCGTGCACACACACACACAAACATATACACATACATACACATATATGTGTGTGTATGTTTATACGTGTGTATATGTGTGCACTACATATATACACATACACACACATATACACATATATGTGCACACATATACATACATATAAACATACACACATATGTGTACGTATATATGTGTATATGTTTGTGCGTGCGCGTGCATGCCTGCATGTGATTACAATTCTATTAGCAACATTTGTAGTTTTTTTTAAACAGTGATACCTTTACATTTTATAGGGATAACATATCGATACATTCATTAGTACATGCTCTATGAGTCTACACATGCGTCCTATGTACATATTTTTTTAGTACATATAATAAAATTAGATTGTAACTGTACACGTGTAGTTATAAAATCCTGAAAATTCATCTTATGTTCAAATGTATCCAATGTACATATGAAGCTTTTGTTTAACCATATACTTGCATCTGAGCTATCAGAAATCAATGTTAGATAAATCCCTTCTAGCCTGAATGCCTCCAATATAAACTAGAACATTTTGGACTCCATCTTGAAGTAAATCCCTTCTAACATGTTGAACATATCTTTCATCACTTGAAGAATTGTATGGACTATCATGTGATTTTAGCATTAACTGCATTATCCAAAATGCACTATTTAATCTACTAGGCTGAATTGTCGGAATATATTCCATCTCCTTAGGCTTCTAGCAGCAGCATCTGGAATAACTTCTGAATTTTCATTTTTCTTAAACATTGCCAGCTAATCTTATTTAACATGCCTTGAGTAAATAATTTATTTATCTCAGGGTTCCAAATGCTATAACTATTAATACCAACTATATAATCAAACAAAATGCTATTGCAATCTCTAGTTTTTAACTTATCATTACCTTTGTGTTAGCTTTTTTGGGCATACCCAAATCAATGTAAACGTGGCAAGTAAATGAAAAATGTAAGAATCAAAGAGAAAAGATAGAATAGAGGCACAATATTTTTACATTGGTTCGACAAATCGCTGGTCTAGTTCCATTTTATTGTTTTTATTAATTACTCTTTGCTAGAACAACCAATTTTACCATAGTTTTTCGAAGAATATGATCAAATCTCAGATTGGCAGAGTATTCCCTTAGAAAAATTGATAAAATTGCCCAAATCGCATGGACTTTCCATAAAGCCCTCTTCCATGTGTCGTAATTTGCTATTTATAAATGAATCCGCATATCAAAATCGTCTTTGAATCAGTCATTTTTTCATATACGATTTTTTAGCACGAAAACGAGTCAATTTGCACATTTTTCAAGATTTGATCGATCGGTAGGATCAAACTATTGATCGGCACCGATCGATATTTTGACTAATCTTTTGAATTTTTTTTCAAAAAAAGCTCAAGTCTTCAAGCTTTGGGTTTTAGGGCCAAAAACGTAATTTGGATCAATTAGGACAGATCGATGCCCCATCCCGGAAACTTTTCTTTTCCTTCAGAATAGCATATAGATGCATAGTACAAGTAATTTATGAGGAGTTTTGACCTTTCAATTTATCGGTACCATGGCAAAAACCTCCCTTTTTCCTTTAATTGCTCATAGTTGATCTTCCTTAAGTCCATGATATGTTCTTTAGTCATTTTGTAGTCCAGTTCCATCAGAATATCGCTTAGTTGCAGTAACCCGGACTTAGATGCGGTTCTGATCGGCATCCATCATTTTGTACGGTGGAAGTTCTTCTACTGATTTGAGTTAATTCTAAGACTGGAAAATTTACCAGTAACACTTCCTCAGAGCATGCTTTTGTGGATAAAAATCGCGCTTTGATCAAGAACACACATCAATATTGGTAAATTGTCAGTTGTGTTTTCAGATTATTTACCAAGTCAGTTGTGGTGAATCATCAAGTTTCCTTGGATTCATCTGCAAATCAAAGGTCGTTTCGAACACATAAAGGTCAAGAACTTGTACCCTTGCCTAAATGTTAGTCATAAATCATTATCATTCCGTGTTCTCTCGGGATTCACATACGATAGATAAATTATATATCTTGTTATCATGTAGTACAAAGCATGTGTTAGTTTGGAGGGTTATGATTTTACCCCTACTTGTAGCATTGCTTACAAATCGGTTGGTATCTCCCGACATTACATTACAAGCAAGCCGACTAGATCAAAATATTACCACTAAGTAATCAGATATCAAGTACCAATATGTCATGTTAGTGTATCGCCTCCAGTTGAACACCACTTATAATTCGTCTAATATCTCTTAGCATTTGATTATAAGTAAGTCCAATCAGATCAAGACAACAATACCAAAGTACTTTCAAAGCAAAAGATGTTCGTACCTTGAAGTTAAGTTTTAATTTCTTTGGATAAGATAATCGTAAATCTACATTGGACCCAACCACTTATTCTCCAGCGAGGAGACTTAATGTTTAAGGTGGGTCATCCACTCATTCTTCGGTAAGAGGACTTGCTACCCTTTACAAGCCCATTCACTCATTCTCCGACGAGGGAACTTGTATTTCATGGTTCATCGTCCCGTCTTTTCTGTCAGGACAACCATAATATATCAGTTCTCGTGTCAAATATAAGGGATAATCCAACCCCAGTAGTATCCCAGAGCAATGTCGAAGCCAAATATCATGTTCAAATGAGTTCATGGCTAATAAAAATCAATCAACAGATTCACTACACCAAAACAATGATTTTGCACCATTTTATATTTCTCAACTTCTAACACCTTTTAATGTTTCAAATGGCCAACGCTAAAAAAATGTGATAATGTTAAAAAAGTGTTAGTAAAAATAAATAATCTTCTGTATAAATTTTATAACACATTGATTATAAATTGCAACAGAAATATGCACGTTAGAATCGTTGGTAAATATGTAAAATTTCATGATAGGTGAAGTGTTTTGTAATTTTGAAATATACTTCGTTCCCCAGCATTTCTCATTCTTGTGGCCGTTCATTTTGCTATCTTCTTGTCTAGGGTTTCTTTTTATGCCCTCTTCTTCACCAATTCAATGAGCTGCAGCCAATTAACATCAAGGAAGGAAAAAATAATTTTCGAAAACCAGCACAAATTGCTTCTCCATGTCAGCGTGCAGCTTCACTTCTCCAGCCGTGACCATCTTTTCCTCTCCTGGTGAATCTCAGGCACACACACCTTTTCATCTCTAGGCGATGCTCAACTTCTTTTCCTTAGGTGCGCAGCTTCTCTTCTCAAGTGATGTGCTATACTAGTATGAATTTATTTTTAAATTTCAGAACTATCTGATTCTCTACATTTTTATGTTTTGATTTCCTATTGCCTATGTTTTTACACTATGATTAGTTGATGGTGAATTTGAACTTTTGGAAAATTGATTTGAAACCAGTATATCAAGATGTTGTTCTACAATATTAGTTGGCCCATTGGAAATATTTCCACACTATGTTAAATAATTTGTGGCCTCCACTTTGTTGATAATAGGGCGTTTTGTTGTGACAATAGTGTTCATGCCGATGCTAATTGTAAACTCAACATTATTATCACATTTCCCGGAGGTTGTTGGTTTGCTCACTAGTGGAGTTGGTGAAGGCTTCCCTGCCCGTATTTTTAGTATTGTGACTTTCACTGAGGGTGGTTTTACCATTTCTTTTGTTTTTCTGTACTCATCAGATTACTTAGTTATTTGTTGCATCGAACCACTTTTTCCCTTTTTAGCTATATTAAATTCATTGTCTAACTGCTCAACTCTTATCTTTTTAACAAAGGTTGAACCATTCATATGAGCATTTTTGGTTGCATTGCCATCATGCTGACCACTATTTCTTTGCATGCGCTTCTCTTCTGTGGTATGTTTATAACAACCCTATTATATAAACTTTGGTAACTAATGTCTGGCACATTAAAAGCTCGTTTGATCAGAAATTCTTATGCCTAGCAAGTATCAATCCCGCCAAGCCATTTTGTAGTACTTTGTTAACATATAAACTTTGGGAACAAACTTTAGAAATTTCTTCTTCTAACGTGTGAGTTTGTCAAATTTGTTTTATCAATATAAGTTGCTCTCTTATAGAGTTGCTTTTCTTATATGAGCTTCTGATCATTTATCAACCTTGCCTTTTGCACAATTAACTGCAATTGTTGAATCTTTGTGAAGATTTCAATGTTAGTTGCACATAAAGTTTAAGTTCTTCAACTGTTATGCTATGGGTGTTGAGCTTTATTTTATTTGGTAGTAATTATAGCAATAAAAGTATTCATTTTAATTATCAAACATAGTCTTTCACTACCAAACCATGAACCATATCCTGATGTGGCCGATGTCAACATTGGATATTTTTGAAACTGAGATGCTTATATAGCAGGCAAGGATTATTTATATATTTTTGTTTACAAATAACAATCAGTGCAACATGTACTATTGAATAAATTTCATTTTAATAAACGTGGATACTCAAGTAAATGTAACAAAAGTCGACTTGCCTTTAAAACTTGACGGAGATCTGAAAAGAATTAACAACTAGGAGCAAAACTGAACTCACATACACACTGAATTTGTAATAATACTTCACGTTCTGTAGTTATATTGTTTTCCACTAATTTATTTGTAATGATGAAAAAGGCATGAATGCCCACTATTTCCACCTCATAGGTTCTTTCCCTTTGTAATAATATTTTCCTTTATGCTGAATCTTCTATATTAGTATTGGTAAAGACACTTGTTATAAGAACCGACCTTTTAGTTTTAGTTTTATGGAATTCTTATTTCATTATTTACATGCTGATTCATCCTAATTTATAATCACTTGATTATTGATATATATATATATATATATATATATATATATATATATATATTTGGAATATCTATTCCAATATTTTCAATGGCTTAATTGCTTGAATACTTACCTTAGCTTCTCGTGTTAGCATTAATCCATCATGTATTACATAAATAGTAACAATCCATCATGTATTACATAAATAGTAACTTTAGTTGCTAGCTAATTTTTGTTTTTTCAAATTAGTAAACATGAATAACAGTCGTATATAATTTATAGTGATTACTCAAATAATTAGTAATCTTAATTATTATTGTCCTTCATTGTCACCTTATAACGGTTATGTTTTGAAAATGCAGTCACATCTAGGTTTGCAATGAACATTAATTTTTTCAACTTAATAAAATTCTACTTTTAACCATGCAAAATGTCAATGATTGCACATCCAATTTCGTTGTTAATATTATTTTTCCAGTTTAATTACTTGCTGCACTGATTTAATTTGTTAACATAGAGATAATCCATAATGAATTATAATATGATTTTACTATTTCGATAATATTTACATTTCATGCAAGCTACTAAATAGGAAATTGTGAATCATGAGTGATTCATATTTTAAATATAAAGTCAACCAGGTTTAAACTATTCCTTTTTGTTTCTATTTTGATTCTCCTTTGTAATTCCTTGTGTTACGAAATTCTTATTTCATTATTTGCATACCGACCATTCTACTTCATAATGATTTGATTACCACTGTACATATGGATATGTCTTCTCTTATTTTTAATGGCTTTATTGCTTGATGTTAGCATTAGACCATCTTGTATTTCATATATAGTAACTTCAGCTGTCTTAGTAGACACAAATAAACACTCATATACAATTTATAGTGATTGCTCATGTTGTATTGCACCTTTTAAGGATAGTTATTGGTCTTATTTATCAAGGTTCGAAAACTCGGTTTCGGTTTCGGTTTCGGTCAATTGAAATTTTCTTAGTTTCGGACGATTTCGGAAATTTCGGAAGTTTCGGTTTTGATTTCGGTTTCGGTCCCGGTATTGATTTTTAATAACATGTTAATGAAAATGTAATAATAATCCTTTGTAAATAAAATATAAAATATAGTTTATAAAAAGTAGAATACAACATACAATATTATAACAAATAAACTAAACCCTAGCTAACAGTTTTAATTAACCATTACTTAATTAAAATAGAAAACTAATTGTTAGCCCAGCCCAACTTAAACATAAAGTAGTCAACCTATGTCCAGCCCAATACCACTGTACCCATTTCAAAACCCTAGCCACCAAAAAACAATCGGTCGACTACGCTGTAGACTCGCCTCCAAAAAAACATCGATCGACTATGCTGCAGACCAAAAAAACGAAAATGAATGAAATATCAAACGGTCGAGGTCGACAATGAGATTTGAACCCTTTTCGGCTGGATTTGCTTGAAGTCGATGCAGAGAATGAAGTCGACGACGAGATTTCAGGTAGATCTTCAACTAAATGCTTGTAATTTTCGAAAATTTCAAACTTTTTCTCTCTTCTCAACCGAAACCGGATTATTGCTAGGGTTTCGTTCCGGAGTTGACCGAAACCGAATCGAGGTGGCCGGAATTTCGCTATTCCGGCCGAAACCTCAAACCATGTTATTTATACCTTTTCTTTATTATCACCTTATAATGAAAACACTGTTTAAATGTCCAACCCCAATGGAAGAAAACCTGTATTAAACTGTTTTGGAAATTTCATGAGCCTAATTGCTTAATACTTACCTTTACTTCTTATGTTAGCATTATACCATCATCATGTGTTTTATACTTAGTAATTTTAGCCGCCTTACGTCTGTCTTTAAAATTAGTAAACATTAATTAACGCACTCATATGCAATTTGTTGTCACTATACCCACTTGGTATTGTTCCTTTTAAGGATAATTATTGATGTTTTTTTTGAAAACCCAGGAAAACCCGACGGGCCGGTAAAACTCCCGAGGAGGGTATAGTAAAGCCGTTCGTTGATTCAAGTCCCCATACCTCCGGTAAATTTAGATAGTTATTGATGTTATTTGTTCTTTTTCTTCATTGTTAGCTTTACCACAGTAATATAATGAATACATCGTACAAATCTAATTCAAATCCGATGTAAAAAAACCAACGAACTTTGTGAAAATAGGATCCGTCTCTTATTTTCAAACTTAAATAGATGAAAAACCATCATAAATATATGTTTTAAATTACACCCCTAGTATTTTTTAATAACTTTTTTTTCCATTTCTTTTTGAAAACAAAATTTGCACTTAATCAAAGGTTAATACGTCCAAACTTATTATCTTTTTAACTTTTTTGCAAAAGTGCAAATATTTGTAGTTTTAAGGTGGAGACTTGGCGCAACAGTTAGGTCATCCGCATGGTGATCTGGACGTCCAGGTTCGAGTCCAAAAACAACTTCTTCGCAATGCAAGGAAAAGAGTGCGTACAGTATCGACCTCCCCAGAGTCCGCTGACGTACGGGAGCCTCATGCATTGAGTTCCACGTTTTGCAATTATTTGTAGTTTTCACTGCAAATATTTAGTATACAAGAAGCTGCAAATATTTATAGTTTACATTGCAACACAGTTTTAATTGCAAATATTTGTAGTTTGGATAAAATGAAAAATAGAGATGTTTCGAAAACTTGTTTTCGGAAAGGGCTGGTTTTGTATTTTGAAACTTAAAGCGGGTGTTATACCAAAGTTCCCTTGTAAATTCCTTTTTTGCTTTCGCTCCATATTCTCACCACCACTAAGTGATGGTTACCCCGTATAAACTACAACATTAAAAGTATAAGCAAGAAAAATCATATAATCCCATATTGTATACAACCACGTTATTGTATACATTATAACAATATTGTAAGAACTTATAATTGGTCATTTTGTTTATAGTTGTCTATTTCTGTCTTAGTTTTGTAACTAGGACATTCATAGTCAAATTTCATACATTAAAATACACTAAACAGTTAGGTAGTGTTTGGTTTGTAATTTTTAGTTTTCAGTTTTCGTCCATACAAAAATGCACATGACGCATCTGTATTGTCGAAAAAGACCAATTTAGAAAACTAAGTTAACATACAAAATAGAAAACAACTTTTTTTTATTTTTCGTGTTTTGGGAAACACAAGCACATGAAACAATCCATTCTTCCGTCGTCCTCTATTCCCTTCGTCCTCTCATCCGTTTTTCTTTCATTCCCTTCGTCGTCCCTTCATTCTTCTCATATTTAATATACACATTGAAAACCAAAAACACAAAATTTGTTTTAAAACCAAACGATACCTTAGCATTTGAAGCTGAAACATATGAAAATATTTGATATGTTAGTATTATATTTTGGTTAAGTATTTTTTACAGATAGTTGACATTTGATGCTGTGCCAATGACTTTGCTAATGTAATGGAAGAAAAGCTTGATGCTTTTAGCAAAATCTACCCATATTGGAATTACACATTATTTAACTTGGAGGCGTCCTTAACTGTAAACTGGTTACTATCTCCAGGTCTTCACCCACCATACTGTTAAATTTACTTTATAAAGCAGTAGGCGAGGAGTACAAATTGAGTTTGCACTCGGTGTTTACTGGGTGCAAACATGCAGCTTGCACAGTTGAACTCAGTGGTGCAAACTGGGTTTAAAACATAGTGCAAACTGAGTTTGCTCAGAGTCGTGCAAGTTGTTTGCACCACTGAGTGCGAACTCAGTTTGCACCACTGAGTGCGAACTCAGTTTGCACCGGTGCAAACTGCAATCTGATTTGCACTCTGTGCAAACTCGATTTGCATCACCGAGTGAAAACTCAGTTTGCGCACAGTAGTGGAAACTGAATCACCACCAAGTGCAAACTTGCTTTGCACTACTGCAAACTGCGTTTTTTTACGAGTGCATACTCAGTTTGCACCGCTGAGTGCATGCTCAGTTTGCAGAATGAAAAATGAGTTTTTACATAGTGCAAACTCGGTTTGCACCATGTATAGCTACGAGAAAAACATTGTATGCTAATTTATTATTTAAATGAAAACGTGTTTTGAATCTTTTGATGTCACGGTTGTTGTTGAGAAAAGTTAGATTGGACCGAGTTTGCTTAGTGCAAGCTCAATGAATAAATTTAATTTTGGAAGTTATATATCTACACACTTTATTTCAAGTGGGTTCAAATATAAATTTTGGATTTCGACTAGCATATATTCATGTTAACAAATTATATGTCCGTAAATGTAGGCACTTGTAGAGGTGGAGGAAGAAAATCAAAAGTTGGAAGTTAGTGGTGATGACCAGTGTTTTGAAAAATGCGCACGAGGCGCCTTAAGGCGAGGCGTTAGCAATTACGCACGGAGGCACATATCGAAAGCGTCCATCTCCAAAAGGGTGCGTCTTAGATGGTTGTGGCGCAAAAAACGTGAAAAACATGCGCCTCAAGGTGAAACGGTGATAAGGCGTAAGCGTCTAAAGCAAAATATTTTGGGCTGCTGACTTACCATTCCACCCTTATTTTTCTCTTTTATCTGCTCAGTCGACATTCAATTTCACTTTTTCGAGAGCTAAAAAAGAGGTAAATTTTTTTAATACTTTGAAGTAGATTTCTTACTGGAATCGAGTTCGATTCCAACTACTGGAATCGAGCCCGATTCCAATATCAAGTTCGATATTGGAATCGACCATATTTTTTTATAACTGGATTCCCGAGTGAAGCTTTTTGTTTACCGTTTAGCAGTGGATTGTGTAAATTGAAAAAAAGATATTGCTTGGAAGTGAGTTGAAGATTTATTGGATTCCACCAATTCAAAATATTTTCTTTGTGGGTTTTGTGATCATAGATGCACGGGAGGGATTTCTCGTTTCAAAAAACATTTAGCATGCACTCATCTTGGAATTATTCTTTGTCCAAAAGTCCCATAAAATGCGAGGAATGAATGCATCGAAATTCTGGAGAGAATTAAACGCGTTAAGCAATCAAAACTCGATATGTTTCGTGAGATTGGTAGTGTGAAAGCATTAGAGATGATAATAGTTTTGAACTTGAAAGTGGAAGTGGTAATGTTCCTAGGCCTAGAGAAGCAATGGATAAATTTGTCAAGAGGCAAAACAAATACTTTGAATAATCGCTATAAGAAAGATGAAAGAAATGAAGTTTGCAAAAAAAATTGGATTATGGTTTTATACTAGTGCAATTCCATTCAACGCGGCAAACACTCCATATTATAATGTGTAAATGGAAAATATAACAAAATATGGTCTTTGATTTAAACCACCGTCTAGTCATAAGTCCGATGGTAGGATGGATGGGGAGAGTAGGCTTATTATTAGCTTTCTAATTAATAGCCCGAAAGGTACATGGTTTTTGAAATCTAGTGATGTGTTGGATACGATAAAGAATGCGGATTTGCTTGTTACATACTTCAATAGTGTTATAGATGAAATTGGAGAGGATAATGCAATTCAAATTGTTACCGATAATGCTTTCAACTACAAAAGAGCCGGCGACCTTCTAATGGAGGAAAGGAAGAAAGTATGATGGAGTCCCTGCGCAGCTCATTGCATTGATTTGACGCTTGAAGATATTAGTAAATTGATGGTGTTTAGCCAAGCCATTCGAGCAAAATTTGTTATGAAATTCATATATGGTCGTTCATGGGTTCTCACTTTAATGGGGAAGTTTACAAAAGATAGAGATGTTATTCGTCCCGCGGTCACCAGATTTGCCACCTCTTTTCTTACTATTCAAAGTTTATACATGCAAAAAGAAGGTATTATTACTTTATTTTCTTCTAAAAAGTGGATCGAAGGTCCATTTGCTAGAAAAATGGTATTCAAGCTAGAAAGTATGTGTTATTTGATGGGTATTGTTGGCAACATGTTGCTTGTTATGTGAAAAGTGTTCTCCCTCTTATTTGTGTGTTGAGAGAGGTTGGTGGAGAAGATAGACCGACCATGGGGGTGTGTGTGTGTATAAGTTGATGGATGCGGCAAAGGAAAAGATTGCTAGAAATGTTAGAAATAATGAGAGGAAATACAAACCTATTTGGAATCGTATAGATAGGCGATGAGAATCGCAATTGCACCAACCATTACATGCAGTGGGTTACTACTTGAATCCACAATTTCGTTATGAATATACTTTTTCCAATGTAGATGAAGTAAGAAAAGTTTATATGCTTGTATGGATAGAATATTTGGCGATAGTGAAGAACGTCTCAAAACGGTTTGTCAATTGGACGTGTATGATCGTCAAAATAGTCTCTTTGGACATCCTATGACGTTAAAAGTAGAAAGATGAGAAGTTCAGGTTATTAATTTTATTTTATAATAAATTATGAAGTATGAAGTATTTGTTTTTTCATGCATTATTAGTTGATTAGTGTACTGGTGGTAACGCTTTGGAATTGATACACCCGAATTGATGAATTTTGCTATTCGTGTGCTTGGTTTAATTTGTAGCGCATCCGGATGTGAGAGAAATTTGAGTACATTTCAATTGAAAAGTCACTTAAAGGACGTTCTACTTAACAATTTAAATCGTTGTAATTTTGATTTCATATTGAAATGTTCAATTTAACTTGTTTACTTTAGGTTCATTCAAAGAAAAGAAATAGATTTGAGCATAAAAATTGCATTTATTTGTGTATGTTAAATATAACACCATTTTAAGGTAGAGAAATTATGAGGAGAAGAAAGATGAATCCAATTGTTGTGGAAGAAATTGATTTCGTTGATGAGTGGATTACCGAATTAGAAAATCCGGTTCTTCCCTCCGATCCAAGTTGGCTAGAAGAAGATGATCAATTTTTTGATGTTGATGCCATAAGGAATATGCCTGCCCCAATATACGAAGATACTTTATGCATTAGAGAACCAATAATTCAAAACCATAAACCTACACCTTTTAAAGATCCTACTCCACCTCCTTATCCTCCTCCTCCTCAAAGAGAGGTTATTCACTCTCTTCCTCCTATCATTCCATGCAAAAGAAGGTGCTATACTAGTGGTACAAGTAAGTATAACAAAAGGTTAATACTAGTGCCAGATAAATCGTTAATTTAAAGTATATTTTTAAACTAATATTGTTATTTCAAAATTTTTATAGGCAATGATCCAAAAGGAAAGAGTAAGAATCGAGAATGATGATGTTGGTGATCATGATCCTTTTTTCGAACCACACATGGAAGACCTTTTTCATGCTAGTAATGATGGTAACTTGGATGGCAACATGCTTATGGATGAGAAGGAAGATATCATTTGATCAATTGCAATTTATGTTGATTTAAGTTTGAATGCTTATGGATGATTGAATTTTGTTTGAATTGCTTCGAATGTTTTATGTTTCTTGTTTAGTGTTTGACATTTAATGTTATTTTATTTTAAATTTCATTAAATATTTTGCGTTTTTCTTTTACCTAAAAAGCTTATGCCTCAACGTTTTGAGGCTTACGCCTCGCTTACGCTTTTGCCTTCTAAAACAACGGTGTTGACATAACAAACATATATGACTTGATGACAATCCTATTGCAATTGCTTTGATAAAAAGAGAGATTATTGTCGTGTGGTTAGCTCTACTTCCTACGCAAAGCAAGTAAATTTTGCACAACCTACGAAATTAATTGCTAAGAAAAATAAAAAGGAATGTATAAAGGTCTATATATAATTTGTAAGATTTTATTTTGCATTTTGAAATTTGAATATGATATTGAAGCTTAAGTTGTAGTGTTATTCAAATATGATATTGTAGGATTTGAGAGTTAGAAACTTTGTTGTCAATTTGTAATGTTTTAAACTTTGCATTGAATATATTAACTTCTTTATGCTAAATTGTATGTATGATACTGAAATTATGATTTATTAGTAAATTATACTGCATTTACTTTCAGAATTCTAATATTAATAGTGTAGAAAATTTACACAACTACTATTTCTAATAATAATGCAAAAAAATGTTAGTAATATCTAAAGCAAGGCTTATATATGTTACTAACTGTACATGTCGTGACACTTATAAACGTTATAATGGTTAGTTACCTAAGTCAATGAGTGTTACTAACAATGTGTTTAGTAACACTTATAAGTGTTACTGCTTCGTTGCTCACGGGTTATTGGTAACACTTGAAAAGTGTTATCAAAATTATTTGTAACATTTATAAATGTTAGGAATTGCCAATTTTGATGTAGTAATATTGTTCAAACAACCTTATATCCAAATCAAATTGCATCTAATGAAAACCTAAACTAATAGTCAATTCAAGGGTTACTCCCAGGCTTTAACTCAAAGCATGCCTATGGGAGCGATCAAGATCGCGTGCATGTGTAAGTGGCACAATAGTAAACCCTATAGTTTATTTAAAGCGAAAACAAAGTAAAATGTAAAGATAAACCTAGTTTCAATCCTTCTCGATCATGAGATACCCACACGATGCCCATATCCTACATTGCCACTTGGCTCATCTGCAGCATATGGTTCCGTTTGTGGCATCACCACGGTTTACCCTATGGTTATTGGATTCCTCATATGTTATTGTAGTTGATTGCTCCGAACTTGTTCCTCTATCAGATTTTGGAGTGTATGCACTCGTTTGTCTTGTGTTCATCTAACTCATGGAACAAACAGAATTTCCACGCTTCCTCTCCCATTCCGTGAGCTCTCTCTTAAGAGGTTTTCTGTATTGAATTGACCACCTTGTTTATGAATAAATCCTTTTTAGGGTCTCGATCAAGTAAGTGTAAGAAGAAAATATTGGCTCCATCTTGAGTTGCTTTGGAGCTCTGAGACCACCATCATCATTTATCTTTCCTTTATCCTTTCCATAACCTACCTTGGATGGTTCTCCATCCTCAATAATATTGACTTCGACATGTTTAGCTTTTGCGTCTTCTTGACGTAAATACATTTTAGCTTGATAATAGAAATCCGCTAGAACCGCCAGTGGATCCCGCTCAGTGCCTTCTTAAACTCGGTCTGATTATCGACTCGTGCAACCACCACCATAAACTATTGGTAGATCCATTTTGTGTATAGTAGTGGCTGCTGCATTAAATTTGGTTAAATAACTTCGCAATGGTTCATTCTCTTTACATCTCACATTTGGCAATGACATCACACTTCTTCGTCGAACATTATGAGCCCTAACCAGCTCATGAACTGCTGAATTAATTCATCTCATATGCTAATGGATCCATTATCAAGTTGGTGAAAGCACATTGCAGCCAAATCAGTTAAGTACGATGGAAAGCAGTGACTCATCACTTCCTTCGTAGCTTCCAACCTTTTCATGTATTGGATCTATCACATCAGACGAACTGTAGGATCAGTTCTCCCATCATACGATTCCAATATAAGTAACTTGAAATCAGGTGGATTCTTAGCACATCCAATGCATAGGGTGAATGAGTTTCAATTCACATCCTCTAAACTTTGATTTGGGGCTCCACCTCAAAGCACCTGCCATATCATCTCAGCTATACGATCTTAATTCAGATGAAATTATTGAGGTTCAACATGCCTTTGATCAAAGGCTCCCTCGTGCCCCCATTTCTACGGGGAATTTCTGGTTCTTCTTCATGCAGTTGTAAGTTTGCATGTAGATCTTGGTTCTTAGCCTCAAATTTGTCCCTATGATATTCTCTTCCTTGCTCGGGATCTAGATTAACCTTGCCTGATTTTCGAATGGATCGCTACAGACCTATCTGGATTGATCGGTACTGCGCTTCTGGTCCATCATTCAAAATCTCTAAGCTCCTCTAGCCTCGATATCTAGCAGTTGCAGTTGCTCTCTGTTGCATTATTCATTGGAAAATGCTGTTCAACATCTCCTCTTGACGGGCTAATAGCATCGCTTTCATATTCATCATTATTCTTTTCATCTCATCTCTGGTCACCAAGTTTAATGGTGGGTTTGAACTAAAGGACACTTCCCAACCGTCCCATGGTCATATTGTTCCTCTTGGGTGTAGTCTTCCTTGCAGTTTGCTTCTTCATTTTCAATGGACTGGATCTGAGTTATTCTCAGTGAAAGTATCACAAATGTTAGCTTTTTTCTAGGCTAACACCCTAAATCGATTTAAATATGGTAAGTGAATAAAAAGTGTAAGTAATCAAAAAGAAAAGAGAGAGTTAAAGACATAATAGTTTTATAGTGATTTGGCAAATCGCCGGCCTATGTCCATTTTATCGTTTTTATTGATTACTTTTTGCAAGAACAACCAATTTTACAAGAGTTTTTCAAAGTATAATGATCAAATATTGGATTGACTGAGTATTCCCTTAGAAAAGTTGATCAAAGTGCCCAAAGTTTATGGATTTTCCCCGTAGTTCTCTTCTATATATTGTAGTTTGCTATTAACAGATGAATACTTGCACCAAAATCGGTAGGTCTAGTTTGGATCAGTCGTTTTTCCAGATTTGAGTTTCCAGCACCAAGAACGAGTCAGTTTGCATATTTCTCAAGATTTGATCGATCGGTATTGATCAATATTTTGACCAATTTTTCGACTCTTTTCTTCAAAAAATGGTTAAATCTTCAAGCTTTAGGTCTTCAGAGGCAAAATGGTAATTTGGATCAATTGGTACCGAGCCATGCCTCGTCCCTAAAACTTGTCTTTTTCTTCAGCATTACATAAAGATGCATAGTACAAATTGTTTAAGGGGAGTTTTGACCTTTTGATGGATCAACATCGATCCATGGTGTTAGTCAAAAACCATCCCTTTCTCTTTTAACTTCTCATTGTTGATCTTCTTTAAGTCCAAGATCCATTCCTTAGTTATTTCATAGTCTAGTTTCATCAGAATATCTCTTAGTCGCAATAACCTAGACTTAGATGCGGTTTTGGCCAGCGTTCATCATCTTATACAACAGAGTTTCTTCTACTAATTTGAGTCAATTCCAAAGCATGCGGAAAATTCGTCGGTAACACCTTGCTATGCAAACATATTGGTAAAATAAAATTACAAAAATAGCTCATGTTTGGGTATTTACCTTGCCACACTTTCTTTGTAGTTTTGCCTCCAATCACTAAGCATGGAATCCGATCGATAATATGCATTGTGGTTGATAAAGCTTCAACCCAAAATCCCTTTGACAAGTCTGATGTAAATCAACGGGCTTTCTTTAGTAGAGTACAATTTATCCTTCCCATAACCACGTCGAGTTATAGATCCATAAATGTAGTGACATGTCTCCTGATATCGTGATATATATAGTAATCTAGGAAATCTATGGAAACGAACTACCATTGTCAAACTTCACCTTTAAAGCTTTTCCATTCACATTCTCCATAAGGAATTTTCAAAGCTTAAGTTTTTATAAAACCTCCAACTTGGCCTTCATTAAACACATTTAAACTTTCATGAGAGAACTCATCAATGAAAGAATATCTAGTTCCTAAAAGGAATTCTATACCAACAAGTCCCTAAACATCAGGGTAAACATAATCATGCACATCCTTAGAATCATGCATCCCCTCACCATATGGTACTTTGGTTTTCTTTCCAATGAAACATTCTTGACAAATCTCTAATTTACCGAGCTACGCCCTTAATCATATTTCTCTTCGGAAATTCCTCTAGGCCTTTTCTTTATTATGACCTAAAAAAAGATGCTTAAGTCAAAAGGAAACCAAGTAATGCGAACTATCACTACTAACATAAGATTCTCCTAGAACTTTTGAGCCTTTATGTAGATAATAATTTTGAACCATAATACATTTCAATATAAGTGCCCCACCAAAAACTTCAAGATATCACTTTCTAGAGTAAATTAACATCCCAATGTTGTTATTGGTATAATTAGATAAGTGACTTACAAAGACCTAGAACATGCGAACATTGGTTAAAGTGAAAATTACCCCATCGTATATGTGAATATACTCCTTCCTTATCGATATAGAAAGAGAAGTAATTCTTACCTAGACATATATGGAAAGATAACCTTAAATCAAAGTCCTAAATTTCTACAACTTTAGTTATTACCGCCATTAACTCTTCATCATAGAGACCATCTCGGTCTCAAAAGATGAATACCAAGCTACTTCCTTCTTCTTTAACTCTGGACGCTCAGTATTCTAATGGTTTGATTTCCTACAATAGTAAAATTCCCACTTCTAATTTACTTCTGCCCTGTTAAGATTTCTTGATTTGGAGCACCAACTAAAGTTCTTCCCCTTCTCAAATCTACCTCTCTTAACAAAAAAGCCATGACATCTACCGGCTCCACCATTACTATCACCCATCTCCTTCATATGATCACACACATCCTTGCTAAGAAGACCAACTTTGACATCACTAAAGGATAAACAATCCCTACCATAAATAAGGTTGTCATCGAACCCAATTTACTTCTTCGATACCGAATATAGTTGGATCATAAATTTATACTTTTCCTTGACCTTAAAGTAAACCGTCTTCATCTTCATCAGCAAATTATAAAAGGTTTTTGATACATTTTCAGTGAACTTATTTCATACATATTATATAAAATGATAGTCCACTAGAATATCAAATGGTTGGTTAGCAATATTTTCATATAGGGATCAACTTCTCCTGAATTCCTTTAGCCATTATTTCACTATTAATTTTAGAGCTTAGATTATCCCACATAAGAAGCTAAAGCGTAGTAAATGCCCATTCTATCATTTTTTTTCTTCCCCACATCTGAAATCTATAGGAAACAAATTAGTACTAAATACTTTCCATCACTTATTATATATAAAGTAAACTGTCTTCATCTTCATCAACAAATTATCAAAGGTTTTTGACGAGTGAACTTATTTCCTACATATTATATAAAATGAAAGTCCACAAGAATATCAAATGGTTGGTTAGCAACGTTTTCATATAGAGATCAACTTCTCCTGAATTCCTTTAGCCATTATTTCACTATTAATTTTAGAGCTTAGATTATCCCACATAACAAGCTAAAGCGTAGTAAAGGCCCATTCTATCATTTTTCTTCTCCACATTTGAAATCTATAGGAAACAAATTAGTACCAAATACTTTCCATCACCTATTATTATTATTATTATAACCATCACCTATTATTATTATTATTATTATTATATATAATAATAATAATAGGTGATGGAAAGTATTTGGTACTAATTTGTTTCCTATAGATTTTAGACGTGGAGAAGAAAAAAAGATATAATTGGGTGTGCTACGGCGGTAGTACAAAGTAGTACTAAAAGTCTTAGGTTTTATATAGCATACTACATGTCAATATATGTAAGACAACTCTAATCATGCTATACAATTTTCGAACCTACGACCTTTCGAACCAAAATCGAAGTGCCTAATTACTGGCACATTGGCGTTGGACATATACATACATTGTAACATCCCTAATTTTTATTTCAGATTATTTTAATATTTAATTATGGGATAATTAAATGTAAAGTTGAAAATGTGGGATTTGCTAAATTAATTAATTAACCAGTGTGAGTTGGCCTTAGGAAATGTAATGAAGAGAATGATTTAAAGTAACTAAAATATAAATAAAAGTGTAGAAGGGTAAAAGAGGAAGAGAAGACATGCTACCCTCTCCCCTTTCCCTTGTTCGTTTTCATCTTCATCTACAAATTAAAATCTAACTAAAGAAGGTCGACCATAATTATATACTAAGGAAAGAAGAAAAGCTAAAGAGAGAAGCTAAGGCAAATTCCATCATCTCAACAAGATTAAAAGGTGAATGATATTTCCATCTCTTTTGTTTGATGTGTTAGATTCAGGTTTGGGTGTAGATACAAATTTTGATTGATGTTTATCATGCATGTAGATTGGATATTCATATATATGGGTTAATGATTATTATTTGAGAATCAAAGAAGTTTCCCTAAAGGGTTTTGATGTGAAAAGCTAAGTTTTTGATCTTCAAATGTTCTAAAATTTTGATATGATGTTTGAAATACTATTTTGGCGATGACTTTTCAATTTCATAATTTTTGGAATTATTATGAATTTTCTAAAGAAAAATTGATTGATTTCAGAATTTAATTATTTAAAATATGAGAAATAATTATTTTGATTCGAAATTCTAATATGTTAAGAAAACAAATATTGATATTTGGGAATTTTCAGGGATTTTTCCCAAGTGATGTCAATTTAATATAAATTGTTTTGTGCAAAAAAGGGGCTCGTATAATTTGAGGAAATTATACTTGGAAATAAAAGTAAGTTTTCCATTTCAAATTTTTGTAAGAATTCTAAAAAGGTTTATGTTAACCAATGAGATTTTGAAAAATAAGGTCGGTTGATTAAAAGTTCATGCTTTTAAAAGGCAAAGAAGCAGCTCTGTAAAGAATTACAGAAATGTCGCTTTAACTTGCGATAGCTATTTATTTCAACCCATGATAGCTATGATTTTACAGCCTTCGAAAGCCTTGTTTATCATCACATGATAGCTTTGTTTCTCACATGAAGGCTATATTTTTATCAACACACGATGGCTATTTGTTTCATCACACGATAGCCTCATTTTATCAACATGTAATGACCACTTTTTATTATCTCGCGACAGCTATGTTTTTATCATCTCACGATGACTATGTTTTTGTCAACTCACGATAGCCTATTTTTATCAACCCACGGTGACTTTGTTTCAAAAATCGATAGCTATTTTCTTTAAAGCACAATGTCATTGTTTTTTTGTTAATGCATGATGATTATATTTTTCAAGGCGTGATGACCAATATTTATATCAAGGCACGATGACTATATATTTATCATGGTTTGATGGTTATATTTAGTTAACTTTATAAAGCTGTGTTTTAATAAACGATGGTTATTTCTTATTGATAGGCAATAACCTATATTTTTAACACACGAAAGCATGTAATTTGTCAAGGCATGATAGTCTATATTTTTAACATGCGATAGCTTGAAATTTATCAAGGTGTGATAACACACGATTTTGAAAGGAAAGATAGTTGTTTTATAACACTTGGAAAATTTTCAACTCTATGTTGGGTTAAGTTTTACTTAATCAAAAGGGAAGATTTTGTTTATTATTTTATGGGATTTTAAAGGAAAGAAAAAGTATTTTGGTCCATTTTTAAAGGAGTTATTAATGAAAGAAATTATTACTTTGTACAAGTAGTTGGGTTTATAAATTGGCTATTGCATTAAATATACATTTGGATGAATGCTAATGTGTTATATACTCATCTTTGCACTTTGATCAGTTATGATTACATGTGATAAAATTGTTGACATACTCACTTATGTGTTAAATGTTGTCACCCAAGATTTTGACCTTGGGGATTAGGAACCGATAACCCATTAGAGTTGTTCTAATAGTGGGTATGGTCAGATTTAAACACTTGAGTTAGTAGAATTGCATCCATGAGATCGGAAAGATCAAATTGTGTTAGGATGCCTTGGACTGATCAAAAGACATGACTCAATGCATATTTTGAAACTAGATTTTGGGTGGAGAGTGTGGTAAGGTCGCTTCTTATCCTTCAAACGTTAAGCCCTTGGTTGGTCAAGTCTGCGATTCTAATGCGTATGAATTTGCATATTAAGGCTAAAATTCAGAGTTATGCATCTGAAGGAACTCGAAGTAGTTTGATCATCTACATTTTTCTCCTATCGTTCTTAAGAGATTGTTGTTATTTTCTCCTACCGTTTTTTGGAGACCGTGAATATTTTTTTCCTACCATTCTTAGGAGACCATTGTTATTTTCTTATACCGTTTTTAAGAGATTGTGCATATTTTCTCCTACCGATCTTAGGAGACCATTGTTATTTTCTCCTATCATTTTTAGGAGACTGAATAATTTCTCCTACAGATCTTAGGAGAACGTTATTGTTTTCTTCTATTTGGACTAGAAGACCGTTGGATCATTTGACATATCTTAGCTCGAGTCATCCTTATAGGTTTTTAATTGGCCTGAGAAAACTAATATAGGTTCATAGTGATCATGGAAAAACTATGCTGTTGAATGAACCATATCATAGGATTGGGTAATTATAGGAATATGTAACCTTTGACCCTTATGAATGACGGACTATTCATTTTAACCCGTACATGCATGATATGTTATTGATATTATGATTATGTTCTAATCACTTTGGATGTAGGATATGTTTTGGATGATGTATTGTTTGAATGGGTATTAGTGAGGGAAAACCCGTTCCGCTCAGTGACATGGTCTCACAAGCACCAATATTTGGGTTTGAGATGGACTAATAGTATTTATACCAGACTTTATGTCTGACCCAAAGTTTTTTATTTTCTCCTAAACTCTCAGGTACTCAATTTGAAATTGAGTAGGCTGAGAGTAGGGTATTTCAGGTTTTGACGAATAAGCTTCCGAAGACATGCAGTAGACAAGCTAATATTTATAGTTTATTTCCACCGTGTAGTAGTTTAACTGCTCCTTATTATTGTTGGATGTATGTAATGACGGTTACTATAACCGTCTAAGTAGTTAGGACTCTTATCATCCAAGGGGACATCTTCATATATCACTCTTGGAATACTATTTATAATCATTACATTTTATCCAAACAATGTAATCTTGGGATTATGAGAATAAAACGTAATGAGTTGGCAAATTAATAAATGAAATTATTTTGGGAAAATTTGTAAATTCTCGTGCTCCTGATATTAATGATATAATAAAAGATCTTATTTTGTCGTTGGAAAATAATGCTAAGGATGACTATAGTATCACTAGTACCTATTTTTGAGCCTCAAAATACACACACACATGCGTGTGTGTGTACAGACTAATTATTTAAATTCTTATTCAATTTAAATAAATATATATCACTCTTATATACACTTAAATAATTAAATTCTTGCTAAAATAATTATTAAATAATTATATGTATATTTATATAAAACAATTATATATACATATATTATCTTCAAAAAATTCATAAATTGTTTCATTAAATCCGTTTTGATCAGATATTGAAAATCACATTTTATGACTCCTAAGTGTGGAAAAACAACGCAGTAATATTCAAACAATTTAAATTTTAAAACATGTATATGCTTTGCTAAAGTATTGTAGTGTACATGAGTACAATCACTTATATATCATCTAGGTGAATTCATACTTCTAATTATTTAAAAGGGGAACCTTGAAGCAACGATATTTTGTGCATGTTATGTTTTTCATCATCACCTTGTCACTAAGACATCTAGAGCTTGTCTAAGATAAAAATTCGAATAATGTTTGTATTTAGTTATGAAGTTTAACATTCAAAGTTACTTGGTTCAATCCCTAACATTGGGTTGACTTCTAATTCAGTGACACTAACCTATTGTATCAAAGGAGATGAATCCTCTCTTATACAATGTTTTAGTTTACATATCTCTACACATATCCAAATATGGTCATAACATGAACTAACATCACCTCATTGATCTTGCTAAAAGTAAGGTTTCCACGCATAAGATCCACAATACCCTCAAATTGAAAGCTATTTCACATCGTAACTTGAGATCTTTATTTGACTCAGATACATTAATCTATAGAAGACTCTTGATGAGCCATCCTATAATTATTCCAAACAACACATACATAACATTGACCTTACATTCATAAGTAATTGACTATCCATTATATGGATATCATTATGTACTCTAGTCTTGTCAGTATATTATATCATGTTCACCAAATACCAAATTTCTAGTAATATTTGTGAATAAGTGTGTATAGCGATACAATAATCATGGTCATAAAATATTTCGTAAGATCATTTAAATATTTTATTCTAGGGATTTCTATTTGTTATAATATACTTTGGACATTATATATATGTGTGTGTGTGGGAGGGGGGGGGGTGTGCGCATGCATGTATGCATGTATTCATACATTTTTATATTACAAGTTTTAAGCTACCTAATCAAATTACTTATGCCCTAAGGCAGCCTATACCTTATGTTAATCTTCCTAAATTAAACTGAGAGCGGACCTTAGTTAATGCATCTACAATATTATTTTTTGTTTACCTTTTGTTTCTACTCGAATAATAACAGTCACTGATAAACTGTTTTATCATGTGGTACTTGCAAAGGATGTGTCTCGATTTTTTTAGCACTTAGTTACTTAGCAAACTGCATTGCTACATTATTATTACAATACAAAGGTATTGGACCTTCAATGGATGGAACCGTCCGAGCTCTCTAATGAATTTATGCATCTAATCTACTTCTTTTGCGACATCATTTGAGATGATGTACTTAGCCACCTAATCTAATCCAACACTACTTTTTGATTTTCATTCCAACTAACGACCTTTATTGAGGTTAAATAGAAAACCAGTGATCGAGTTGTTATGTGACGCCCCACCTCTATACTCACACTAGCCAAGGACACACAGGGTAATGCCGTCGACTAGCACGAAGAATAAGGCTGTTGAGGAGCGACCATCTGTGTAATTGCTTTGTGCGAGTACCGATATGTCAGATAATATAACTTACATTTCATTTCAAGAGGAAATCCGACATATCAAATACAAACTCAAAGCTACCACATAGTGGCAATACGGACTTCGGAAATGAATATAGAAATAAACATAACACAAATCAGTCACAGACATTCATATCACAAAGGTGGAATCAAATATGAATATATCACATAAAAGTATACATAAAAGTAGTGGTCATACAAGATCCACTGCATCGCGAAAGAATAGGTACATGTGCCAGACAAAAGAATAAATATACATCAAGGAGTCTCTATCTCGAATGTATAAAAGCAAAAACTACTAATCTAAAGTAGTTAGCCAAAAGTCAGGTGAAGGACCCTGATAAGAAGTCAAGCAGGAGCACCTGAAATACCACGGTCTGACCCGAGTATTATTTAAGAAGAAAATAGTAAACGGATCAGTCTAGCTATAAATATCAGATAAAATGATATAGGATAAGAGATATTATCAAAAAAGGTATGATATCAAAAATGCCATACTGTGTCAAGTATACATCAAATAACAACAAAAATCATACAATATCTCAAATCATCTCAAAACACCAAAAAGAATCACATTCTGTAAATTATTCACCAAAACACAAATATTGATAGAGCTTATCAATGCAAACCACGAAAATTTGTGAAACACAAATTCTAGAAATCACAACCAGAAATCCAAAAATCAAAAAAGGAGGAGGCCTATCACAAACGGGAGCATGAAAACTCACCAACAAGTGTGTCACAAACGGAGCGCTATTCCATGGTCACTAACCATCAATTTGAGCCGAAACTCCACAAACGGCCCAAAGACCATGGGTCGCTACCCCACCAATTTGAGTCGAAGCTCCACAAACGGCCCGAAGACCATGGGTCGCTACCCCACCAATTTTGAGTCGAAGCTCCACAAACGGGGTTTAACCCCCACACAAACAAAGAGACATCGCACATCGCTAGTCTAAACCTCAAAATGATCATCATCGATCAATAAGTGTAAATTATACAAGCTAGTAAATATAAGAGTTTAGCTTCATGTCCCATAACCACTAGCTTAACTCAAATATTTACGAACAAATTGTAGACTTCCACTCGAAATTAAGTGTAAATTACACTAAGCTAGTAAATATAAGAGTTTAGCTTCATGTCCCACAACAACTAGCTTAACTCAAATATTTACGAACAAATTGTAGACTTCCACTCGAAAATTGTCACAAGAGTTCAATCGAACAAGTCCAAGAATTAACCGACGAAGTAAACGCAAGCATTTCATACCACTTTTTGTACTAAGCCGTTTAATTAGATTTCTCATACGAATGAGGTAAAGGTTTGTATATACTAATAGATTGGAAAACGGTTTTAGAAACGAGCTTTGTATTAAAATAGTGTTGAAATCGTTTTGATGAAAGAGTTTGAATATTTATCACTAGTATAGAAACCTTTGTATTTTTTTAAAAGTGACAAACCACAGAAACGATTGTAGAAACATTCAATCACTAAAAATTCACATACGAAGATGTGAATTAAATCCATAGAAATCGATACCGAATCCATCAAAATGGATATTCCCAAAAATCCTGAAAAAGAAGTCATCAAAGTAGATAAAAGTGATAACAACTAATCGGAGCAACTAAAATCGATAAACAATGGAAATTCAATCAAGAAAAGCCTAAACAGGCAAAAATACACAGTTCCAGACATCTGAAGGTTCAACCAAACATCCGAAAACTAGCCAGACGTCTGGTTTAGAATCCAGACGTCTGGATTTGTTCTCTGGAAATAATCCAAAGAACCCCCTGGACGTCTGAAACTTCAAGTCGGACGTCTGAGACCCATCCAGACCTTCTGATCTTGAATTTTAAACGTCTGGAAATAGTCTCTGTCTTTTTTTTATTATCTGCGTGCATACATTTTTCTCTCCAAGTCCATACAAGACGTCTGGACTTGATCACTAGACGTCTGGACTTGATCACTAGACGTCTGGTCACCTAGTCTGGGCAACAATTTGCCTAGGCCAAAGTGGCCAAAACGTATCGGGAGCGATCAGACGAGCAACGACGACTAAGGATTTACACCAAGCAACAACCCGGCCTTATAGGCTCTTCGATACACCCCAAACATCAATGTCCAAACATCATTTTCATAAAATTGGACCAAAACACCAAAATTTGGAAAATTCACCAAATCAAAAGCAAATGAATATGCACAAGTGTTAGGAATTCATACCTAACAACAAAGAAAGTTATAGACGTAGATGTGTGTTAAAGAACTCACCTTTAAACCCAAAAACAACAAACGAGAAGCTATAAAGCAAAGGAAAGATCAACTACTCTTCAATTTCAACTCTAGAAGCTCCAATCTAAGATCAAAAGAAAATATTTCCTAAATTAGGTTATAGGAAATTTTTGAAATTGGAGAGAGATTGAGATGGAGAAGATGAAGAGGATGCTTACCTAAGCTTCTCTTTGATTTTGGAGCAAGAACTTGAGTTTCCAAATCAAACTAGGGTTTGGAATTTCTATTTCCCATTATTTTCCCCCATTTTCTCTATAGCTTGAATGTATTAGGAAATGAGAATGAATGAAGAGGAGAGTGGAGTGTTAGGGTATTAGATGGGTTGATGGGCTGAAACCCAACCCAAAGCCCTAAATGAAAAATAGCAAAATTCACTCAACTCCAAACATATCGATGTTTATACTCAAAAAAGTTGTAAACATCATTTTGGACTCAATGGAAGTGGTCTCGAGTCCCAATTCGACTGTTTACAAAAAGTAGCTTTTCGGACTTTAATCCGATTAACGATGCTATATTTAAATAAAACATTTAAATATACAATCGTAAAATATGCGGGTTGTTACAGACTCCCCTCCTTAAAGAAATTGCGTACTCGCAATAATTAAGAGGAAAATAAAGAGTAACAACCATAAAAGCATATCAACACTAAAGAAGAAAATTTTGAAATAAGAAGTTCACCATAAAGAGCACGAAAGAGTAAGTCCGGATGTGTTTGCTCGATGAATTCTCAAGATTCCCAAGAGCAATCCTTAGGATTTGAGGACCATCGAACTTTCACAAGAAGAACATCTTTATTTCGAAGGCGTTTAACCTCCGAAGTAATGATACGAATAGAATGTTGCTCATAAGTCAAATTTGGTGAAACTTCAATTTTTTTCAATTACACCGGGCTCAAGAATAGAATCAGAATCACGAAGGTATTTCCGTAGTAGAGAGACATGGAAAACGTCATGAATAGCAGAAAATTGAGCCGGTAATAAAAAGGCGATAAGCCGCAGAACCAATACGTTCGGTGATGGGAAATGGACCAACATATCGAGGTGCTAATTTTCCCGATCAAGTAAAATGCACAACACCATTCATAGATGAAACACGAATGAACACCAAATCTCCCACGGAAAATTCTAATTTCCTTCTTCGGTTATCGGCATAGGATTTTTGTCTACTTTGAGCTTCTTTCATCCTATGACGAATAAGGTCAATCTTTTCTGTGGCATCACGAATAAAATCTGGACCTAAAACCAGCTTCTCACCGGCTTTAAGCCAACACGAAGGAGATCGGCATGGCCTTCCATAAAGTGCCTCGAAAGGTGCCATACCAATACTAGATTGGAAGCTATTATTATAGGAAAACTCAACAAGAGAAACAAGATCTTCCCAACTTCCACCAAAAACAAGATCACATGCACGAAGAAGATCTTCAAGAGTTTGATTCACACGCTCGAATTGTCCATCGGACTGAGGAAGGTAAGCAGTGCTAAAATTAAGCTTTGTTCCCAAAGCTTTTGAAGACCTTTCCAAAATCCACTAGAAAACAATGGATCACGATCGCTAACAATAGAAGTAGGAACTCCATGCAATTTAATAATTTCTTGACAAAGAGTTTAGCCAAAAGAGGTACGGTTCGGTTGGACCGAACGGGAAGAAAATGGGCGGATTTTGTAAGTCTATGTAACGACCCGCTATTTTGGACCATTCGCATCCGCACATGTCGGACTTGAATAATTCGAAATACCGAATTGTTAATTTAAATTTGGCAAAACTGAGCATATACAGTAAATAAAATAATCACAGATCACAGACACAGAGTAATAAATGCAGCGGAAACAAAAGATAGTAGTTCATGAAGCTACTTTATACATATCAGAGTTAAATAAGGTACAACAGATGTCTCGAATACAATAATCAAATACAATATCATAATACATCACTAGAATCAACTGGATATCTGAAACTGGATAGATAGCTGGATCTCCAAGCGAAGCTCCAACTCCAAAGGTGAGTCTCGAATACTGGTACACTCAGTCTGACCCGAGCGTAAAGCAAAACACAAAACACTCGAGTCAGGATTAACATTCTTATATCAATAAATCCAACTCAAGTGAATTTGCAACTGAAATACAAGTAACTCAAAGGATGTTGGAATAACCATCCTCTAAGGATCCGTTAAACTATCTACTATGTAGTAGTGTACGATAAGTAGATAATGCCTATCAGTAATATAAAGTACCAAAATAGTGTTAAGGCGTTACCATTATCCCCCTTAACACATTTTATATAAGCGTTATAGACTATACAACACTGTAAACTCCACCGTAAACTAGTGGGATATCAGGGAGTACTCCATAGGTATAACACAAAACAAATCGTAGTGGTCGCGTATATAGGGATACAAGTATGACAAGGCACATGAGGCAATACCCAAGGTAGTGAAACTACCGTTTGCCTGATCCGGACTGGTGAGAACGCATCGCCGCAGCGATCGCAACACCGCGAAACAACACTCCCAAAATTTTGAGGGTGCACCAATCGATAACAAGTAATGAGTAGTTTACGAAGAAGTGTGTTCGCTCGAGGCAGCTAACCCCATTTGGCCCGGCACGGCTCCTGTTTTAGTCATTTCCAATTGGACACAAGTGTCAAGGCTATCCATTATCGTTCTCTTTCTTCAGTCATCACGTACATCATTCCAACCACTTCATTCTGGATCACACTCCGCGTATAGTTATTAAAGTGGTTTTCGGTTTAGACAGTGAGTATGTCCCTAACCGATTCCGGTCTCTTTAATAACTTTCGTAATTATTACACCGATTGGTCGTTTAGTAAATTTCAAAACCAAATCAAATTCAATTTCAAATAGAATTTGTAAACCAACATTTCATTTCTCTTTTTAAATCAATTTCCATAATTTACATTTCAAAACTTCCACATTCATAATTTCAAAATCTAATAATTCAATTTCAATTTCTATTTAAATAATTCAAATATTGATTCAAGTTCGTATATAAGTTTCATTCTGAAATCATTTAAATTAATTTAATTTAACATTCAAATCAATTTAACTTCATTTATCGATTTCATTTAATTATTCGTTAAGTAAATTTATCATTCAAACAATTTCTATTTAATTTCCAATTCACTAAATCAATTACTTAAGTTCAACTTCATTGTATCAAAACTTACAAATTTGAATTAAATTAAATTCATCAAATCAATTCTTCCTATTACAAGTCTTACATTAATTTCAATAAATCACATTCTATTTCTTGTTAAAGAAATTCAATTTCACTTATTTATTTACTTAGTTACAAATTTCAAAACTCAATTAATAAAGAAACTTAATTTCACTTATTCAAGAAGTTCAATTTCACTTATTAAAGCATTCAATTTTATTTAATTATTAAATGATTCAATCTTATTTAATTATTAAATAATTTCAAAACTTAATTATTTACAATTTCAATACTCAATTATTAATTAAATTTAAACAACGTTCTTTCATCAACTACTATGTTACTATTTTGATTCAGATTATTAAATATTAACATTTTCCTTCATTAAAATTTCAAGTTCCAACTTCATTTCAGAAACTTATCATTTATTCAAATAAAATCTTTATTTTATTTTTAAATCAAATTATTGACCAATCGGGTTTTATTTAATTCTCTATCCTAAGTCAAAGTTTTTATTTTGGGTATTTATCATTTCAACCCGATTCCATTTCAATTCAAAAATCAAAGCATAGCAAAGGGAACTTGCAGTGTGATAACTAGGATGGTGTCAAAGTAAATAAACAAGCAATAACAACAATCAATAACAATCCAATGATTAATTCAAATAATCCCGAAATAATCGTATTAATTCACATTGTTGTTTGTGTAAATTAATATAATTATTTCTAGAATCTACACTATCGTTTCATGTAGATTAAAGATTATTACATTAATATTTATACAGTTTTTCAATTGATATCTATTATTCAATTTCATACTACATCAATTTAAACAACAAACATTTACATGGTTCAAGGTGTATTTTACCAAATTTCTACGTGTCAATTAATTCAACATTTAAAGGGGTCATATTATGCAAATGTCATCAAATCAAATTTAACACATATATCAAATCTAACTATCCTACGTCAATTTCAATTTCAAATTATTTATCACTTACAACATTTACAATTTTAACGTTCAATGTCAACATCAACAATAAATCATTTATCAACCAAACTGGATTGATATTGTATAAATAGCAGATAATGGTGTCAGATGTCACAGGTGAACTGATACATGTAATAGCATATATAACAGTGTAATTAACTAACAACAGCATATTTCAATTGTCGTTTCAATTGAAATCAAATTTAATAAATAAAAGAACATTAATCGTGAGTGATTGCTCACCTTTCGAGGCTAGCGAAAGTATTCGACATTGAATTTGAGTTACGAATTCAAGCAGAATTCCAAAACAAAGCTAGATTGGCACGGATGCGACAGGTAAAGCTGATAAATGAATTGATGGAAACGAATTAGATTAGTTATGATAAAAGCTGGAAATATATAAACATTATTATTATATTATACCCCGACCCTATTTTATAATAATAGTTTATCATATATATATAAAACTTCCAAAGCCTTTGAACATATATATATATACTGACTATTATAAAACATATATAAATACACACAACTTTATATAAACTATAAAAATTTGTTTTAAATATGTAACGACCCACTATTTAGGACCATTCAAATCGACAATAATCCACACATGTCTGACTTGAATAATTCAAAATAACAGATTGTAAATAAATTTGGAGCAAATGAAATCAAATACACAGAACATATCAGAATAACTCACAGCGGAAATAAAATACCATAGTAGTTCATGAAGCTACTATATACAAACTCTCAAAACATAATACATAATATCATTCTGAAAACATATACAATAGAAATCCCAAATACATAGAAGTTTATAAATACCAGAACTAGAATAGAACAACTGAACTGAAAGGAACAGATAACTAGACAAGCAGAATCTCCAGCGATTCCTAGCTCCAGAATGAGATCCAAAGCTAAGCTGTAAATACTCAGGCTGACCCGAGCGTAAAGTAAAACACAAAACACTCGAGTCAGGACAATATATACTTATGTAATGTAAACCAACTCAAGTGAACTGTAGTAGAAATGCACAATAACTCAAAGGATGCTTGGGATCGCCCATCCTTCAAGGATCAGTTAAACTATAAATTAAATACACCCCGTGGTTAAAATTTCAAAATGGTATTTTATACTTCGAAATCAAATATCATTTCAAAATTCAATATCCTTCAAAAATCCATTTCAAAATATCAAAATATCATATTTCAAAATAGTTTATATTTCGAAACAAATTACTTTATTTTAAATCATAAAAATAAAGTTATTATTAATAATTAAATTATTAAATTTCCAAAATATTAATCTTTCATTCGTTCACTTAAATTAATTAAAACAATGAAAATTCAACTTTTGCAGCATTTAGAAAATGCTACGGAAAGTCACATTTAAAACAGTTCAATTTAACAAAAGACATCATTTAAAATGCTGTAATAGGGTTACATTAGTTTCAAATAAACTTAGTTAAATTCAACCATTATAACATTACAAAAATGCTATAATAGCCTTTAATTAAATTTATCCATTTGGTTCATTATTATCAACTACAGCATTTACAAATGTTGTATTATCATTTACATTAGAATTAATAGCATTTCAGAGATGCAGTTAATTAACTTCAAATATTCAGTATAATTTCACAAACAATTATATTTTTATATAAATCATTTTTAACTTATAAAATCATATATAATCATTCAAATACCCTTATATTCATGATTTTATAAAGTTAAACCTCCATTCAAAAATCAAAATTTAATAATAATTCACTTATTAAATTCCAATTTTAAATTCATTAAATTAAATTAACTTAACACTTAATTTTAAATTTTCAAATATAACTTAATTCCATTTTTATTTACTTAACTTAAAATTCACTCTTAAGCCAAATTCACAAATTTCCAATTTTAGTTATATTTCAAAATTTCAACTTAAATATTCATTCATTTCACATTTTAACTTTGTTCAAAATCATTAATATAATATAAAAATCATTTAAATTCACTTTAATCCAAATTATCATGAAGTTATCACATTTCATATTTAATTTAAATTCCAATTATCACCCAATTAAAATTTCCCAAAATAACTTACATTTCAAATTTTCTAGTTTTACCAATAATTTATTTCACTTATAAATTTTCAAAAAATCAATAATGCTTACATAAATCATTTTTTATTTAGTTTAAACCAAATATTATAATATTTACATTTCAAAAATATTTTTAAGATTTTTATAAAAACATATTTTAACAACGGGTCTGTATTTCATTTCTAGTCTAGGTAAAGTGATACGGGTAATATATCATTTCAACCCGTAATTTACAAAGAAAACCCGGGTTTGATCATTTCAAACCCGCAATCCCAAGAAAATGAAAAATAATTGAAAATCATTCAGGCCTATCATTTCAGCCCATGATGATTTTCTCCTATTCTAAAGTCCGTTCGGGTATGTATCATTTTAACCCATAGTGATTCTAATCTAAAGGGAACTTGCAGTGTGATAAACTGATAAAAATAATAGAACAACATAATATAACAGTAACATATAATATAATAGGTGTTTAAGCATGGGTGAACATCATAAAATCATAACATAGCAAGTGTAACATGATAATGCATTTTACAGATTCAAAAGGGGTCAATTCACTAGTTATATATGTACATATTGTCTGGTGAGAATAACTCACCTGTTAAGCTGGAGATTTGCCAACAAAGCTCACAACACAAAGATTATGAAGGCACGACAACTCTAATACAATTTGAGTGTGGAGAGCAAATCCAATGATATAGATCTTGTGTTACAACCCAAACAAAAATCAAAGCAAACCATAAATTTCAATACACTAGAAATGACATAACTTTTAAATAAAAAGAGATACGAATGCCAAATCTTTTGCCTTGCTTTCTCTATTCTTTTGTCATGGCCTAGGGATGTTTTTGGCTCTGGTTTGAACAAGTATGGCTCAGGTTTGGTCATGTGTATGCATGGCCTAGGTAGTAGAATATGAGGAGAAAGTTTATACAAAGGAATATGAATAGTTTAAGGCAAAATTGGTGGGTTTTGTTCACAAAAAATGGCTCGGCCATGGGCTTGTGTGGTCAGGTCAGAGAGGTATGGATCAGGTCAGTGGAAGGAAAGGTGTGTGGTGGTCTGGCCAAAGGTGGTGGAGGCGGCCTAAGGTGGTGGTGGTGGTGGAAAATGAAGTGGTGAACAAATAGTGGTCAAACAACATGTTTTTATGGCTTGTGTTGCAATTTTTGTGGAGTTTTGGCATCATGGTGGCTCGGTGTCACATCCTGAAATTTTCGACTTTCGAAAATTCGACATCGATACTCACTTTATCGACTGTCGAACAATCGAGTGCCGGAAACTCCCATAGTGAGGGTTTTAGAAAGAAGAAATAGAAGAAAAGGAGAAGAAGAAGAGAAAGAAAGAACAACTGAACAACATCAGACAGAAAACAATATCAGAATCTTACACATCGCAGCGGAACAATATATAATAGATAAACACTAGTCTTTTAAGACAAAGAACTATATCAGTTTATACATACATCAATCATCAGAGTCAATATACAACAATGGACAGTTATATAAACTCGTCCTCATACAGAATACACAGCGGAATAAATATATCAGATACAAATACTACGTCTCGTCATCCAGCTTATCTCCAAGCTCCAGAATATCCAGAATATCCTGATAATATAACTCTAGGCTGCCCGTGTGGAAATTTGTGGGCACCCAGAGTTTAGAAGGGAACAATAAACTCCGAGTCAGTCATGGTGACTGGTGTGAGATCGTAAAACAGTTATTCTTTAAAATAAACAACAGGATATTTTTAAAGTCAATTCGAAATGCTTTTGGAAAATGAAACTACCATAAGACCTCCCGCCACACACACAATGCAAACGCAGACTTGGAGGAGATTTCTTCTTATGATAGTCAAAGATGCTTACTACGAAAAAATCAAATTCTTTTTGATATTATTATTAGTGCATAGTGTAGAAAACATTTCGAAAGTAGAATATAAATCTTAGCCAGCATAGGTACCATTATAGTATGCTTGCTATAGCTGCCTCCTGAGGAGACAGGTTATACAATTGAAATCGTAAAAGCTCGTATTGTTTCTTTGGATTTCCAACAAATGGTCAGGCTAAGGAACTTCCTATCCACGATGGGTACGTCCCTGGAATAGACGACCCGAGAACCTAACCGGATCTCTGCCAACACAAGGCCGGGTTACCTCTGCAAAAATAGGTAACTACTGACACGCGTATGCCATCCCCCGATCGTCACCGATCTTCCCGAGGATCCCCGATTCGCAACAAACCACATAGATAATAATAATGCAGTAACCACAGAGGTTAAGTATCTGGGCTCCATACCATGATACCACCTTTATCCAGAAGGAATGACATACACTAAGGGGCGCTACTCCCTAGAACCTTGCCGCATTCGTCCTGTTTCGACCATTTCCGGGGTGTGAGGCTCGACGAAGTCTCGTCCACAAAGCTACGCTTTCTACAAAAAGCCCTGCTTCGGGTCAAACAAAATGATCAACCTATGATCACAAAGATATAAGATCAAACAAATGATCATATCACAAATGATCAAACACTGATCATTTCACAGCAACACTCAGTATGCCACGTTACCAAATTGGGATATATCGCTGATAAATTTCAACTACATAACCTCTGAGCTCGTACGTCTCAGAGAAGGGTGTTAAGCTAAGAGAATAAATTCTCCGCCACCAACAGATATGTATTTGAAAGAAATCAGCTTTATATCTCAAATTGTAACGTCAGACACACAATCCATACAAGTCTGTTCCGGGATCGAACAGAACCGAAGGCACTTCTCACGAAGCCCTTGCAATTTCCGGATAATTTTCAATCACATCAGGATTTCCCGTCACTAAGGGTGATAAAACCTCTAAACCGAAGATCAGTCGGTGTAGAGTAACTCGACGGTAATCCTTCCGTTTTCAAAAATATCCGGTCTTCAACACCGGTCTTCAAATGCGATTCATAACGACGTATCACATATTCGGAATGGGTTATACGACCCCATGGTCCTTTCCCGGCTAACCCGAATAGTGAGCGCTTATTCAAAAATAAGTGTGGCATTCAAATTCATCCAATTCACAACAAATACCTATCTAAAGGTAATTATTGATAGTCGGTTATTTAACTATCAATAAAGATGCGCAACATCATCAGATTCCAAATAATTTTCCAAATTATTTATTCTTCAAAAAAAAATATCTTACTAGATATAAAATTTCCACACTTCAAAAATAAATCAACGTTTATTTTTAAAACGAATTCCCATTTCTTTATAAATTCCATATTGAATTTATATTTCAAAATATCTTCTGATATACGATTTTCAAATCGATTTTCAATATTCAATTTCAATTTATCTTTTACAAAGATAAATTCTCAAAACGTTCATTTCATTGGAAAAGCATTTCCATACTTATTTAAAAATAAGTGTTTCACAAATCTATTCATTTTCAACACTTGAAAATATTTGATATACTTAAATCAAATTAAGTATATATTCATCCTTCAAGGAAAATATTCTTTTAACACCTTTATTTGAGTCAAAACGAATGTTGCGTAAAACATCGTTACGACGACTCAAAAATCACTAGTATAGGGATTCGGATTTTAAGATAGGTATATAAATCCCAATACTACATCAAAACATTTCCTTTCGGAAATCATTTACTATAACAACAGTGTTATAGTCCACCATTTTCTTAAATTTCTCGAAAACGTCTATTTCAACAATAAATGTTGAAATCTATGCTTTCGATTCATAACACATTTTAAAACACCTTTAAAATGTTTAACTTCATTTTTAAAATATTACTTCTTCAAAAATGAATCCATTTTACTTAACAATATATTCACTGTCCAAAATCGTGAATAAAATTTACTTAACCCCATTTTAATCATTTCTACACATTTTTATTCAATAAAAATTCGCTATTCAAAATCGTGAATATATCTTCTTAAAAAATCTTCTATATTAGATTTATCACATTCAATCTATTTCGAATTTATAAGCACGTTTATAAATTCTATTTCTCTTTTTAATAACAACTTCGGCTTATAAACCTTCTTTTATCAACTTCTATATTTAACTTATTAAAATAAGTGACTTTGGGTTTATAACAACTTTTATAAATTTCAATTCTATTTATAAAAACTGCAATATCAATTCAATTTCAATATTGATTTCTGAATTTATTTTCAACGTTAAATAAAAGATCCCATACTAATTTCTCAAAAATTCATTTCCAATATTAAATCAATTACAGATTGATTTCTAATTTTATTTATCACTACTAAATAAATTCCTTATTTTCCTCAAATTATTCAATATTCTGTTTTAAAATGGATTCTTCAAATTGAAATCATTTTACATTGATTTCACAACTTATTTCAATTTACCAATTAAATTTCAAACTGAATTTCCAACTTATCTTCTTTTAAATAAATTCCTTTTAAAAAAAATAAATTTCAATCGTTTTCTTTCAATCTATTTTAAAAATCCAAATTTTAAATTAAATTCTTCAATTTATAATCACTACTTTACGAAATCCATTTATTTAACATTTTCACTTGATTCTGGAATTAATTCAATACGATTATAAAAATTCACTTTTTATACTTTAAAATTCCTTTCTTAAAAATTTCTTCAATTTCACAAATTGATTCACTTAAAAATTTCTACTTCGATTTCAAAAATTCAATTTCAATTATTTTTGGAATCCAATGATATTGAACATCCATTCAGCTAAATTTTTAGCTTTCAATCAATTTCCAGACATCGATATGATCAATAACATCAATATAATCATTCACAGATTCATACCACAGTATAAATAAAATCAATCAATGTGAGGGGTCCAGTTGGATCCCTCCAACCTGTTTCCCTGCATCCAAAGATGTTAGCACAATACCAATTCCGCTCCAGTACGGAATTATCGCGGTATATAGGTTTTTTATAAATCCGCTTACTAACGGCGCAATAGGGTCTCATCCGCTATACGAGGCGGGAAATCAACAATCCAATATATACATATGCCAATATGTATATACTGCTATATATATAGATATATCCTATCATATCTAATATCACATCAACATAGCAATCATATCAAACAATAAACAACTGTCATACAATTTACTTTGAGTGAGAAAATAATCTCACCTTCGCTTTTAATTTGCAATCCCATTTATGTTCCAGTTTGTTTTCTCGACTTCATTAACCTTGTATAGACATTATACAAATTAACAAATATTCGAACCAATTAAATAAATCGATTTCTGTTTTGATAGTTTTAATTAACCAATTTCCCCTTTAATAATTTATTTAACAAAACATTAAATTTAAAAACTACACCTCCTTTAATAAATTTAATTTTCTAACCATTTGACAAATTTAATTTAATAAAAATTTAAATTTAAACAAATGTTTCTCCTTTCAAACTAATTTCTTTTAAAACTGTCTGAATATATATATATATACGTATTCATAACTATTAAACAAAATTCCTTATTAAATACTACTGTTGAAAATGAACTTTTGTCTTACACTTATTATAATTTTTCTTTTATAACATATAAATATTTATTCTCTATATATTTACATAAATATATACAAATATGGGAATTTCAGAGCTGATACCTCAACGTTGAAATCTCCACACGCTAAGCGCCTTCCCACCTGGACCGAGCTACCAGATCAACATCGATGCCCTCCTCACTTCCTCGATCGAACAAAGTCGCGTACCCAAGCTCGATCGTCGCCCCTTGATCCACCACGAACCAATGTTGCCCTGCTTCGCCATCACCATCGCAGCCGTCCCAACCCCGTACGAGCACACGGACGCACGCCTGCGCCTCCACTAATGGCCACGCGAATCCTCCTCCTCCTTCACTGTCCTCGGCCCCACATCGCGACCTCGACCTCACGATAATGTCGCCTCCCCAAATCGAGTTGCCGCCTGCCACCATCCATCGCGAGTCGCCCCTTCGCTCGCGTGCGCGCTCGTCGCCCACCATCACCGGCGACGTGAATCTTTGCCCTAGCCTGCCGCGATTTTAAAATTGAACGAGAGTTTTTTTTATTTTCTTCTTCGAACTGATTTAGAACGGGATTATTTAAATTTGAAGGGGGATGGGTTGCACGAACATTTCGTGATTTCAAGCATGGGCTACGGCGTGATTTAAGGGAAGAGAATGTGTGATTTTAGGCAAGAATCTAGGGACGTTGTCTGAAATAAAATTTTAAATTTAAATTGAAACCGTTCAAAATTTCAATACGTTTGCCTGTCGTATTCTCACATATCAACTTCGAAAAATACGAAATTGGAAATCCGACAATAATTCAATATTACGGACCCAATGGAACTGGTTTCGTCGAATTCCGAGACTGTGCCTCGGACGGCTATTTTTAAATATCGATCGAGCGATATAAATTTCAAATCTGAACAGATTGTTTCCCAAATCAATTTCTGAAGCTTCTATTATCCTCAGTATTACCAATACGAATTATTAAAAGCTTTTGAAATATTTTTCTTCGGCTTAAAATTGAAGATTCAAATTTTTGTTCAGCATTCAATAGATTAAATTATAAATTTTAATCGTCAAATTCCCAGTTAACTTCGGGATTCAAATTAAATCGTCGTTCAAATATTTAAAATAAATTAAATATTCTCAATTTAATTTGGTCAAAATTCTGGGTCGTTACAGACTTCCCTCCTTAAAAGAATTTCGTCCTCGAAATTACAAGTTAGGAAAAATGGTCCTTAACTCGTCTACTATTTTTCACAATTTAATAGTCTTATTAATTCATCAAAACAAATCTCTCTACTAAAGATTCGTTATTATTCAACTAACTTTCTAACTTCAATTATAAGTTCCAAACAACATTGTTTACTTCCAAATTCAAATTCGAGTTTAAATTCAAATTTTAAACTTTCAAAATTTCTCAAAAATTTTCTAACACTCGGAATTTTCGAAAAATTTCGCCAGCGTCTCCTTTGCGCGGCTAATACGGTACGACTACAAAACGTCCCTACGGACTCTCAGATTTCAAAAAGAAAAAGAAAAAGCCAAGCGGTTAGTCCAGAAATCATCAAAAACTCATATTATAATTCAAATACGTACCTTTTGTCGAGCAATTCGAATTATCTGTGAAATCAAATCCAATTCATTTACACCTGTATATCCTACTAGCCATAATATCTAGTTATACATTCAAACCATTTTGCAAATTCTGTTACAAAAATTCCAATATAACTGCTTATATCATCATTACTTCACTATTGAAGCTACATATCTATTATCATTCAATTTTTCATTTGAATTCAATTCACAATTACAATTCAATTTGAATTCTATTTTACTTCTGAATATTGAATTTATCAGTTATCTTTCATTCATAACCGCACTATTTTAAATTAGTTTCAGTTACTAATTCATTTCTAATTCTAATCCACTTACAAATTCAAATCTGCTTTCAACATTCAGTTTCAATTCCAGTTTTATCTTCATTCAATTAGCTTCACTTACTAATTTTAGTTTAATACTTCACAATCCAATTCAAATTCAGTCTTACATTCTTACAAATTCAAAATGAATCTTAACATTTCAATTTTATTCTCTTGCACTTACAATCGCAATTTTTAATTTGTTTGTTCTCACATTCTTTCATTTTCAATTCGAATCCAAATTTTATTCTTTTGTTCAATTATCAACTTAGAATAATTTCAATATCAAGTTTCACTTAAAGAATTTCACTCTTCATTTAATTGATTCACTTATACTTACTTTGATTTAACTTCATTCCTTAAGTTAAATTTATTCGACCAAAATTCAAATTGTATAAGTTATCAACTTAGTTATATTTCATAGTATTCCAGAGTCTTAGCAACATTTCAAAAAATCATTTTGAAAACAATTCAAATTTTCCTTTGAATTTTCTAAAACCAAATCCAAATTTTCAAACAACTTCCATTTAAAACAATTTGGCAGAAATTTCTCTTTTGGAAACCCGAAAATGAACACCAATGATGCCGCGGTCATCATCGAAGTTATTTTCCAGCGACCGAAAAGAGTTTAGAGCTTTTCATCTCTTCAAAACATTTTTCAAACCTTTAAAATTCATTTTCAAATCAAAAATGATTTAAACTTTCCAAATCTCCAAAATTTTCAAACTCCTTTCAAAACTTTTCCAAAACTTCTCTGGAATTCCGTTTTAAATTACAAATCACATTTATAATTTACATTCTTTAATTTCATTTGTATGTGAATTAATTTCTTAACTTTGGAGTTACGATTTTTAATTTCTTATTCAATTTTTTTAGTGATGATAATTCACTATTATTACTTCCTAACATCCAAACAACCATATACTATAGTATTTCATAGAAAATCGTTTCTTTTCTATACAAAAATAGTTTTGGGCAAAATTATCTCATTTACCCTATTTTAAAACAATACTGTGCCGAATTGTTCTATTCGAGTGTTTAGAGATCCCTATCAATGATCGTTAATTACTCGTATTGACCAGAATCCATATACCACTCAATAAATCAATCATCACAATATAAAACAATTTTTATATCCAAATAACAAATACGCGCTCATATCTATTATTACACTCAACTCATTCTAGAGTACTACTGACTCTATCTCTAATGAGTAACACCCAACAGAGCAGGGTTGTCGCTTAACCATATGCTCTGATACCACTTTGTCACATCCTGAAATTTTCGACTTTCGAAAATTCGACATCGATACTCACTTTATCGACTGTCGAACAATCGAGTGCCGGAAACTCCCATAGTGAGGGTTTTAGAAAGAATAAATAGAAGAAAAGGAGAAGAAGAAGAGAAAGAAAGAACAACTGAACAACATCAGACAGAAAACAATATCAGAATCTTACACATCGCAGCGGAACAATATATAATAGATAAACACTAGTCTTTTAAGACAAAGAACTATATCAGTTTATACATACATCAATCATCAGAGTCAATATACAACAATGGACAGTTATATAAACTCGTCCTCATACAGAATACACAGCGGAATAAATATATCAGATACAAATACTACGTCTCGTCATCCAGCTTATCTCCAAGCTCCAGAATATCCAGAATATCCTGATAATATAACTCTAGGCTGCCCGTGTGGAAATTTGTGGGCACCCAGAGTTTAGAAGGGAACAATAAACTCCGAGTCAGTCATGGTGACTGGTGTGAGATCGTAAAACAGTTATTCTTTAAAATAAACAACAGGATATTTTTAAAGTCAATTCGAAATGCTTTTGGAAAATGAAACTACCATAAGACCTCCCGCCACACACACAATGCAAACGCAGACTTGGAGGAGATTTCTTCTTATGATAGTCAAAGATGCTTACTACGAAAAAATCAAATTCTTTTTGATATTATTATTAGTGCATAGTGTAGAAAACATTTCGAAAGTAGAATATAAATCTTAGCCAGCATAGGTACCATTATAGTATGCTTGCTATAGCTGCCTCCTGAGGAGACAGGTTATACAATTGAAATCGTAAAAGCTCGTATTGTTTCTTTGGATTTCCAACAAATGGTCAGGCTAAGGAACTTCCTATCCACGATGGGTACGTCCCTGGAATAGACGACCCGAGAACCTAACCGGATCTCTGCCAACACAAGGCCGGGTTACCTCTGCAAAAATAGGTAACTACTGACACGCGTATGCCATCCCCCGATCGTCACCGATCTTCCCGAGGATCCCCGATTCGCAACAAACCACATAGATAATAATAATGCAGTAACCACAGAGGTTAAGTATCTGGGCTCCATACCATGATACCACCTTTATCCAGAAGGAATGACATACACTAAGGGGCGCTACTCCCTAGAACCTTGCCGCATTCGTCCTGTTTCGACCATTTCCGGGGTGTGAGGCTCGACGAAGTCTCGTCCACAAAGCTACGCTTTCTACAAAAAGCCCTGCTTCGGGTCAAACAAAATGATCAACCTATGATCACAAAGATATAAGATCAAACAAATGATCATATCACAAATGATCAAACACTGATCATTTCACAGCAACACTCAGTATGCCACGTTACCAAATTGGGATATATCGCTGATAAATTTCAACTACATAACCTCTGAGCTCGTACGTCTCAGAGAAGGGTGTTAAGCTAAGAGAATAAATTCTCCGCCACCAACAGATATGTATTTGAAAGAAATCAGCTTTATATCTCAAATTGTAACGTCAGACACACAATCCATACAAGTCTGTTCCGGGATCGAACAGAACCGAAGGCACTTCTCACGAAGCCCTTGCAATTTCCGGATAATTTTCAATCACATCAGGATTTCCCGTCACTAAGGGTGATAAAACCTCTAAACCGAAGATCAGTCGGTGTAGAGTAACTCGACGGTAATCCTTCCGTTTTCAAAAATATCCGGTCTTCAACACCGGTCTTCAAATGCGATTCATAACGACGTATCACATATTCGGAATGGGTTATACGACCCCATGGTCCTTTCCCGGCTAACCCGAATAGTGAGCGCTTATTCAAAAATAAGTGTGGCATTCAAATTCATCCAATTCACAACAAATACCTATCTAAAGGTAATTATTGATAGTCGGTTATTTAACTATCAATAAAGATGCGCAACATCATCAGATTCCAAATAATTTTCCAAATTATTTATTCTTCAAAAAAAAATATCTTACTAGATATAAAATTTCCACACTTCAAAAATAAATCAACGTTTATTTTTAAAACGAATTCCCATTTCTTTATAAATTCCATATTGAATTTATATTTCAAAATATCTTCTGATATATGATTTTCAAATCGATTTTCAATATTCAATTTCAATTTATCTTTTACAAAGATAAATTCTCAAAACGTTCATTTCATTGGAAAAGCATTTCCATACTTATTTAAAAATAAGTGTTTCACAAATCTATTCATTTTCAACACTTGAAAATATTTGATATACTTAAATCAAATTAAGTATATATTCATCCTTCAAGGAAAATATTCTTTTAACACCTTTATTTGAGTCAAAACGAATGTTGCGTAAAACATCGTTACGACGACTCAAAAATCACTAGTATAGGGATTCGGATTTTAAGATAGGTATATAAATCCCAATACTACATCAAAACATTTCCTTTCGGAAATCATTTACTATAACAACAGTGTTATAGTCCACCATTTCCTTAAATTTCTCGAAAACGTCTATTTCAACAATAAATGTTGAAATCTATGCTTTCGATTCATAACACATTTTAAAACACCTTTAAAATGTTTAACTTCATTTTTAAAATATTACTTCTTCAAAAATGAATCCATTTTACTTAACAATATATTCACTGTCCAAAATCGTGAATAAAATTTACTTAACCCCATTTCAATCATTTCTACACATTTTTATTCAATAAAAATTCGCTATTCAAAATCGTGAATATATCTTCTTAAAAAATCTTCTATATTAGATTTATCACATTCAATCTATTTCGAATTTATAAGCACGTTTATAAATTCTATTTCTCTTTTTAATAACAACTTCGGCTTATAAACCTTCTTTTATCAACTTCTATATTTAACTTATTAAAATAAGTGACTTTGGGTTTATAACAACTTTTATAAATTTCAATTCTATTTATAAAAACTGCAATATCAATTCAATTTCAATATTGATTTCTGAATTTATTTTCAACGTTAAATAAAAGATCCCATACTAATTTCTCAAAAATTCATTTCCAATATTAAATCAATTACAGATTGATTTCTAATTTTATTTATCACTACTAAATAAATTCCTTATTTTCCTCAAATTATTCAATATTCTGTTTTAAAATGGATTCTTCAAATTGAAATCATTTTACATTGATTTCACAACTTATTTCAATTTACCAATTAAATTTCAAACTGAATTTCCAACTTATCTTCTTTTAAATAAATTCCTTTTAAAAAAAATAAATTTCAATCGTTTTCTTTCAATCTATTTTAAAAATCCAAATTTTAAATTAAATTCTTCAATTTATAATCACTACTTTACGAAATCCATTTATTTAACATTTTCACTTGATTCTGGAATTAATTCAATACGATTATAAAAATTCACTTTTTATACTTTAAAATTCCTTTCTTAAAAATTTCTTCAATTTCACAAATTGATTCACTTAAAAATTTCTACTTCGATTTCAAAAATTCAATTTCAATTATTTTTGGAATCCAATGATATTGAACATCCATTCAGCTAAATTTTTAGCTTTCAATCAATTTCCAGACATCGATATGATCAATAACATCAATATAATCATTCACAGATTCATACCACAGTATAAATAAAATCAATCAATGTGAGGGGTCCAGTTGGATCCCTCCAACCTGTTTCCCTGCATCCAAAGATGTTAGCACAATACCAATTCCGCTCCAGTACGGAATTATCGCGGTATATAGGTTTTTTATAAATCCGCTTACTAACGGCGCAATAGGGTCTCATCCGCTATACGAGGCGGGAAATCAACAATCCAATATATACATATGCCAATATGTATATACTGCTATATATATAGATATATCCTATCATATCTAATATCACATCAACATAGCAATCATATCAAACAATAAACAACTGTCATACAATTTACTTTGAGTGAGAAAATAATCTCACCTTCGCTTTTAATTTGCAATCCCATTTATGTTCCAGTTTGTTTTCTCGACTTCATTAACCTTGTATAGACATTATACAAATTAACAAATATTCGAACCAATTAAATAAATCGATTTCTGTTTTGATAGTTTTAATTAACCAATTTCCCCTTTAATAATTTATTTAACAAAACATTAAATTTAAAAACTACACCTCCTTTAATAAATTTAATTTTCTAACCATTTGACAAATTTAATTTAATAAAAATTTAAATTTAAACAAATGTTTCTCCTTTCAAACTAATTTCTTTTAAAACTGTCTGAATATATATATATATATATACGTATTCATAACTATTAAACAAAATTCCTTATTAAATACTACTGTTGAAAATGAACTTTTGTCTTACACTTATTATAATTTTTCTTTTATAACATATAAATATTTATTCTCTATATATTTACATAAATATATACAAATATGGGAATTTCAGAGCTGATACCTCAACGTTGAAATCTCCACACGCTAAGCGCCTTCCCACCTGGACCGAGCTACCAGATCAACATCGATGCCCTCCTCACTTCCTCGATCGAACAAAGTCGCGTACCCAAGCTCGATCGTCGCCCCTTGATCCACCACGAACCAATGTTGCCCTGCTTCGCCATCACCATCGCAGCCGTCCCAACCCCGTACGAGCACACGGACGCACGCCTGCGCCTCCACTAATGGCCACGCGAATCCTCCTCCTCCTTCACTGTCCTCGGCCCCACATCGCGACCTCGACCTCACGATAATGTCGCCTCCCCAAATCGAGTTGCCGCCTGCCACCATCCATCGCGAGTCGCCCCTTCGCTCGCGTGCGCGCTCGTCGCCCACCATCACCGGCGACGTGAATCTTTGCCCTAGCCTGCCGCGATTTTAAAATTGAACGAGAGTTTTTTTTATTTTCTTCTTCGAACTGATTTAGAACGGGATTATTTAAATTTGAAGGGGGATGGGTTGCACGAACATTTCGTGATTTCAAGCATGGGCTACGGCGTGATTTAAGGGAAGAGAACGTGTGATTTTAGGCAAGAATCTAGGGACGTTGTCTGAAATAAAATTTTAAATTTAAATTGAAACCGTTCAAAATTTCAATACGTTTGCCTGTCGTATTCTCACATATCAACTTTGAAAAATACGAAATTGGAAATCCGACAATAATTCAATATTACGGACCCAATGGAACTGGTTTCGTCGAATTCCGAGACTGTGCCTCGGACGACTATTTTTAAATATCGATCGAACGATATAAATTTCAAATCTGAACAGATTGTTTCCCAAATCAATTTCTGAAGCTTCTATTATCCTCAGTATTACCAATACGAATTATTAAAAGCTTTTGAAATATTTTTCTTCGGCTTAAAATTGAAGATTCAAATTTTTGTTCAGCATTCAATAGATTAAATTATAAATTTTAATCGTCAAATTCCCAGTTAACTTCGGGATTCAAATTAAATCGTCGTTCAAATATTTAAAATAAATTAAATATTCTCAATTTAATTTGGTCAAAATTCTGGGTCGTTACACTCGGCCTTGGTCAAGACTAGAGGAGTAGCTGGTGGTGATGGCAGGGAAGAGATGTAGGGGGTGGTGGCCGTGGATATGGAGTGGAGGCCATTCAAAGAAGCAAAGAAAACAAGGCAAAATACATGAAAAATGAGAAGAAAAGTGTAAAAAAAATAGCCATTACCCATAGATTTTTCTTGAAGCCATGAATGAATGAGAAGGTAAAATGTTTTTGGGTGAATGGAGGCTAAAAAATCACGGCTACAAACCAAAAATGCACAGCCAAGATAGTAATTGAGGAGTTATGGCAAATGAAAGGACAAAGAAGATGAAAGGACTTAAGGTAAATAAGCTTTTAAAACTCTTCATATTTCTTTTTATTTAAATTCAAATAAAACAAAAATAAAATCAGTAAATTGACTTTAAAACCGAAACAAAGTAATATAAAATAAAATTAATTAATTAATTTTAAAGAAAATGGAAAAAGAATATAAGAAATTGCTTAAAAATTGAAAACAGGGTCCAGAAATTTCAAATAAATCACTATTGACTTTGGAAAATTAAAAACTTCATTTTAAAAATATTTTAAAAAAAATGTGAAGTAAAATAATTCATTTATATTTTAAAAATGAAATAATTAATTAAATTTAGAGAAATTAGAAAAAGAACTAAAGAAATTGTTTAAAAATTCAAAACAGGACTTAAAATTTACAAATAGAATATCACTAGTTTTAGAAAATTTCTATTTCACTTTAAAACAAATAAAAGGTCAAATAAATAAAATAAATGAGGAACAAAATAAAGTGGGAATGAGAATAAAATAAGATTTTAAGAAAAAAAATAGAAAAATAAATAAAGAATTACTTTAATTAATTGAAACTGGAAATTAGAAATTGTAAGCAAAATACAACTAACACTGGAAAATGTCAATTATACTTTTAAAAATGTTTTAAAACCAAAATATATGCATAACATGTTATTTTTCCCATATAAATATAAATTAGAACATTACATGACCAAATAAAATATTATTTATACAATTTAAAATAAACAATTTGTTAAATACAGCAAATTACACACAATATTGAAAAAGGCATAACATTCACATTATAAATCAGATTTCAACGAAACGAAAAGCATTATTCTTAAAATTTTATTTACTTTCATAATAAAAGATAAAATTCAAATTTTCAAACTTTCAAATTTCTAAATTAAAAGTCAAAGTTTGACTATATTGACCAAAATTCACTTTTCTGGAAAATATTCTTTTTAGTCATGTTTGGAATTCTAATTCACATCAAAATCAAAATTTATATTTAAAATAACAAAATTTATTCATTTTAATAAATAAAATAAAGTTTTTAAATCAGGAAATTAAATTAAAGAAATTAGTATATATAATTAAAATAATCACAAAATACAGGGTTGTTACACTCTCCCCCACTCAAATCTTTTCGTCCTCGAAAAGGAAAAAATTTCGGGGAAACAACTAGGCAGAACAATAGGTTGAAAGACATCCCCGAAAAGAAGGTAGGGGAATAGGGATATCTAGGAGGGAAAATGGGTTGAAAGACAAGGATGAGCCATTAATTAAAATTGTTGGTTAAAGAGGTAAAATATTTAAAACACTTTAAAATCCTTTAGGAAGGAAAATAACTGATCAAAATATCCTTTATATAATATTTTATCCAAATACTTTTATAACTCGATGTTTCAACAAGTTTATCCTTGTTCCTGTAGACTCTGGTAGTGCGTTGATCAGGCGCAAAACTGGAATTCTCCAGGTACTTAGTAGACCTGTTTCAACACCTAGTGAAAATACTGGGAAAACCTTTAAAAACAGATATGGAAAGTACAATCCAAACAAAAACGAATCAAATCATGGATCGCAGATACACAATGGTTACGCCTGGGTCCCCCAGGAAACATCCGTACCTTTTAAGCATTCACTGCTTTGCGAATTTCGCCATGCAACAAAACGGTGGACCGCAGGATACATAAAAATGGTTACGCCTGGATCCCCCAGGAAACATCCATACCCCTTAAGCAATCTCTGCCTTGCGGATTACGCCACTAACACGACCATAGATCGCAGATACACAATGGTTACGCCTGGATCCCCCAGGAAACATCCGTACCTTTTAAGCAATCACTGCCTTACGAATTACGCTATGCAGTCGAGTTCGTAAGACCATGGGTAATGCCATGGAATTCGAAGGACACTCGAGTATCATATCCGGAAAACCAAAAATCAGAGAGAATAATATCGATAGAATGAATCCAAGATGTGGCCACAAATCGGATATCAAGCAGAAGGCACTTTCCATATCTTTACTTCGAAAATATGTATCATATAGTACCTTTTCAAATCACTTTCAAATATCGTACTTATATAATATCCATTATATATAAGATTTCACTTTCAAATTGAGTACCTTTTCAAATCTATAGTTTTCGAATCAATTTCATACTCATACAAATCAATTTTATATAAGTTCGACAACTTCCAAATCAAGTGTTTAGTAACATAAGGTTCTCAAATTTCAATTTGTTTCAATATCAGTTCAATTTCAAAATCATATACAATTTCACCGAATTATTTCTTCTCAAATTAATTATCTTTAGTTTCAACGTTTCCAGAATAATAGATTTAGAAAATAAATCCAAATTTCCAAATCAATAATTTAAGTCAACCAATTCATTTCCAAAATCAAATGTTTTCAAAATCATCTTATACTTATGTAAGGTCCATCTTATATAAGGATCAAATTTTTCAAAATAAATTTCGCTGTATGAAGAGCCATATGGGATTTGAATATCTTTGCTTTTATGGGTTATATATCTTTGTAATTTAAATTGGAATTTTCTTTTAGTAAGCAAAGATATTCTAACTCGACAGCTTTCAATTTCAGCGTCAAAATATATAAATGATATTAGGATATAAGATGTACATACGTCATCATTTCGCAAAACTACATTTGATCGCTCGCTTGATCACACAAGTTCGCTTTCGAACTAGTATTGTCCATTCGACTTCCCTAATGCGGATTTCGATATGGTTTCTCGACTAGAAGCCATCAGTCTCCTTGCATAGCCATATACTACGATAGAGAATTCTAGAATCAAGCCCAAAATCCATATCAAATATTCGCCATCAAGAATCGAATGAAAATCCTAACACGAAATGGTGTAATCCACCTCGAACTTGTGTACTCAAACTTGGATCAAATTAATTATGCGAATAAAACACCATACGTACAACTTATATATTTATTCCAACTTGTTAAATATATAGTTTCATAAAGATGTTACTAAGTTAAAACATTTAAACTAAATTTTATTCAAAATATTTTGAAGACCAAATTCTTTTCAAAGCATTTCGAATCTAAATTTCATATTAGAAAATTTTAAAATTGCCTTATTCATTTACTTAACAAAACAGTTTCAACTTATTTAAATCATATTACTTCATACTTAAACATTCAAAACAAATTTATATACTTTATCAAATAATTCATACTTTTCAAAATTTCTTAGCTTTGAAAAGTTAACCTTGATTTGGAAGTGCTCGAACCTTCAAAATAGTTGAAGAAATCATTTTCAAATTCAAGAGTTGGAAATCAGCAACAAATCAGTAAATCAATTTTTATAGATAGGGTTATATCAAATCCGAAACTCGAGGAATGAACACCGGCTTACTTCAAATCATTTCAAATATATATATACATATATCTTTCGAATATCAAATCTTACTTCGGAATTTGAAATCAAAATTGGTTTCACAAAATCACTCGCGTAGCAATGCTACTAGAGTGGCCTCTCCCCCACTCTGAAACTCGAAAATCAATGTCGATGATGCGTGCACTCATTACCGAAATTATTTTCCAGCGACATAAGTGAGTATAAAAAATATCAAGATCATAAGATGCAAGGAACTCGATCCAACGTTGTTGATGCAAATTAAGTTCCTTTTGAGAAAATAAATACTTCAAAGATTTATGATTGGTGTAGAGAACAAATTTCTCTCCCAAAAGGTAATGATGCCAAATTCTAAGAGCGAAAACAATAGCCGCGAGCAGTAGATCATGAATGGCATATCTAGTCTCGACAAGCTTTAATTGTCAAGAAGCATATGTGATAACACATTCCCTTTGCAAGAGAATGGCACCCAAACCAATATGACTAGCATCGGTACAAACAATAAAGTCTTGGTTCCCTTCGGGAATCACAAGAATAAAAGCATCGGAAAAGAGTTCCTTTAATCGTTCCTCTTTCCCGAAAAGCTAAGACTTTCAAAATTATTAATAACTTTGTGTAATCATCTTTTTAGAAAATTTACTTATTACAAGTCAATTTATTGTGTCTAACTGTCTCATCATAGCGTTTAGGAGATTCCTATCGATAACGTTGATCAAGCGCATCGACCAGAATTCTTAAAGCACTCAATGGGCAAAACAACACAAAATCATCTTTTATATGATAAACATGTCTCTTATAAAATTTACAAATATTCTTTGCTCGTTTTAAGAACAAAATCCAATCATACTTATAAATATCTTATTAAAAAGATTTGCAAATTTTAAATTGTTGTTTTCATCCATAATCAATAAATACAAGGATAAACTAATCGAGATATTCGTAGGATACTCGATTCACAAAATGGATGAAATAAGGTAGAAGGTTCGTCAAACCGAATGACATAACGAACCACTCACAAGAATCATAACGAGTGCAGAATGCTGTAAGTGAAATGCTACTCTCCGCAACGCGTAGCTGATGAAAACCGGTGGTAAGGTCGAGCTGAAAAGACCTTAGCACCACTCAATAGATTGCTTAGGTGATAATCCTAAGACAAGCTCAAATATACCGGAAAATTCACAAACTGCTTGAATGAGAGAAATAACACTTTCCTCATCAAGTGGGTTTAAAGAATAAAATGATATCACCGAATTTGGAAATCAAAATCATTAAGAACAAAAGAAATCTGCTTAACATATTGAGGATGTCGAAGATGAATAGTCCACATTGGGCATAGGATATGGGCTTCATAATAATTAAGCCAATCCTTTCCCAAAAATCAATTTCGAAGCCTAAGTAACGCATAACATGCAAATTGGCTCGAAAAGAATAATCACATAAAATAATCTCGACATTTTCACAAAGTAAAATGAGTGTTGCGGATCCACCAACCGGATTCGCAATTCTCAGTGAAGTAATCAAGCCCATAATATTTTAAAGAAAAAGAATCAACAAGTTTTTTTGATATAAAAGAGTGGGACGCACCCGTATCAAAAGAAATCAAATAGGAAGATCACAAAACAAATTAATGTCATCAAGGATAGAAGGAGAATTACCTTGACCAAGAGAAGTGCTAGTAGTGGCTTGCAAAACCTTTAGCTTTCCCTCTTTCTTGTTTAGAAGTTTGGGACATGAAGATAAAAGATGACCCAAACCTTTGCAATAGTGACAAGAAAAGGGTTTTGGACACTTATTTGCATAGTGGTCCTTAGAATTACAATTGTAGCATCCTCCACGATTAGGGATTGGAGTCTTTGCTACCGAAGTTGCCTGCTTCCCTTTCTTGTTGGGATTTGGGCTTTTGAATTTAATATGCCTCTTCTTGTTGTTATTGAGGCTCTTTTTGGAACCTCCAACATCACTATCACTTCCTTTATCGGCCTCTTCTAGTCGAAGAGCGATATCTACAAGCTGCTCGAAAGGAACTTCTAGTTTCAGAGGTAAAACCTTTTCGGGGTTCTTACTTAAAGCACATATAAACCTTTGATTCTTTACAAGATCCAAAAGTTGTTGGGCAGACATGAATATGCCATCCAGAGAAGGACTACTGGATTGACCAGCGCTAGGACTGCCAGATCTAACCATTTCTTCTTCTTTAAGAAAGAAAGAAAGAAAGAAGAGGAAAAAGGTTATTCTCAGAATGAATATCAAACAAACTTGATTGATAAAACAAGGCATCACAAAAAATAAATAGGATAGATCGGTACGGAGACTCGAATTAAATCCTATGGCACGATTCCTAAGAAAGACTTAGGACAATGATCCTTGCTAGATTATTCTACATTGTTCCGAAGTTTGGCTCTGATACCAAGCTGTGACGCCCCACCTCTATACTCACACTAGCCAAGGACACTATGGGGTAATGCCGTCGATTAGCATGAAAAATAAGACTGTTGAGGAGCGACCATCTGTGTAATTGCTTTGTGCGAGTACCGATATGTCAGATAATATAACTTACATTTCATTTCAAGAGGAAATCCGACATATCAAATACAAACTCAAAGCTACCACACAGTGGCTATACGGACTTCGGAAATGAATATAGAAATAAACATAACACAAATCAGTCATAGACAATCATATCACAAAGGCGGAATCAGATATGAATATATCACATAAAAGTATACATAAAAGTAGTGGTCATACAAGATCCACTACATCATGAAAGAATAGGTACAGGTGCTAAACAAAAGAATAAATATACATCAAGGAGTCTCTATCTCGAATGTATAAAAGCAAAAACTACTAATCTAAAGTAGTTAGCCAAAAGTCAGGTGAAGGACCCTGATAAGAAGTCAAGCAGGAGCACCTGAAATACCACGGTCTGACCCGAGTATTATTTAAGAAGAAAATAATAAACGGATCAGTCTAGCTATAAATATCAGATAAAATGATATAAGATAAGAGATATGACCAAAAACGTATGATATCAAAAATGTCATACTGTGTCAAGTATACATCAAATAACAACAAAAATCATACAATATCTCAAATCATCTCAAAACACCAAAAAGAATCACATTCCTTAAATTATTCACCAAAACACAAATATTGATAGAGCTTATCAATGCAAACCACGAAAATTGGTGAAACACAAATTCTAGAAATAAAAACAAGAAATCCAGAAATAAAAAAAGGGGGAGGCCTATCACAAACGGGAGCATGAAAACTCACCAACAAGTGTGTCACAAACGGAACGCTATTCCATGGTCGCTAACCATCAATTTGAGCTGAAACTCCACAAACGGCCCGAAGACCATGGGTCGCTACCCCACCATTTTGAGTCGAAGCTCCACAAACGGCCCGAAGACCATATGCCGCTACCCCACCAATTTTGAGTCGAAGCTCCATAAACGGGGTTTAACCCCCACACAAACAAAGAGACATCGCACATCGCTAGTCTAAACCTCAAAATGATCATCATCGATCAATAAGTGTAAATTATACTAAACTAGTAAATATAAGAGTTTAGCTTCATGTCCCATAACCACTAGCTTAACTCAAATATTTACGAACAAATTGTAGACTTCCACTCGAAATTAAGTGTAAATTACACTAAGCTAGTAAATATAAGAGTTTAGCTTCATGTCCCACAACAACTAGCTTAACTCAAATATTTACGAACAAATTGTAGACTTCCACTCGAAAATTGTCACAAGAGTTCAATCGAACAAGTCCAAGAATTAACCGACGAAGTAAACGCAAGCGTTTCATACCACTTGTTTTACTAAGCCGTTTAATTAGATTTCTCATACGAATGAGGTAAAGGTTTGTATATACTAATAGATTGGAAAACGGTTTTAGAAACGAGCTTTGTATTAAAATAGTGTTGAAATCGTTTTGATGAAAGAGTTTGAATATTTACTACTAGTATAGAAATCTTTGTATTTTTTTAAAAGTGACAAACCACAGAAACGATTGTAGAAACAATCAATCACTAAAAATTCACATACGAAGATGTGAATTAAATCCAAAGAAATCGATACCGAATCCATCAAAATGGATACTCCCAAAAATCCCGAAAAAGAAGTCATCAAAGTCGATAAAAGTGATAACAACTAATCGGAGCAACTAAAATCGATAAACAATGGAAATTCAATCAAGAAAAGCCTAAACAGGAAAAAATACACAGTTCCAAACGTTTGAAGGTTCAACCAGACGTCCGAAAACTAGCCAGACGTCTGGTTTAAAATCCAGACGTTTGGATTTGTTCTCTGGAAATAATCCAGAGAACCCCCTAGACGTCTGAAACTTCAAGTCAGACGTCTGAGACCCATCCAAACGTCTGATCTTGAATTTCAAACGTCTGGAAATAGTCTTTGTCTTTTTTTATTATCTGCGTGCATACATTTTTTTCTCCAGGTCCAAACCAGACGTTTGGACTTGATCACCAGACGTCTGGTCACCTGGTCTGGGCAACAATTTGCCTAGGCCAAAGTGGCCAAAACGTATCGGGAGCGATCGGACGAGCAACGTCGACTAAGGATTTACGCCAAGCGACAACGCGGCCTTATAGGCTCTTCGATACACCCCAAACATCAATGTCCAAATATCATTTTCATAAAATTGGACCAAAACACCAAAATTTGGAAAATTCACCAAATCAAAAGCAAATGAATATGCACAAGTGTTAGGAATTCATACCTAACAACAAAGAAAGTTATAGACGTAGATGTGTGTTAAAGAACTCACCTTTAAACCCAAAAACAACAAACGAGAAGCTATAAAGCAAAGGAAAGATCAACTACTCTTCAATTTCAACTCTAGAAGCTCCAATCTAAGATCAAAAGAAAATATTTACTTTTTTAGGTTATAGGAAATTTCTAAAATTGGAGAGAGATTGAGATGGAGAAGATGAAGAGGATGCTTACCTAAGCTTCTCTTTGATTTTGGAGCAAGAACTTGAGTTTCCAAATCAAACTAGGGTTTGGAATTTCTATTTCCCATTATTTTCCCCCATTTTCTCTATAGCTTGAATGTATTAGGAAATGAGAATGAATGAAGAGGAGAGTGGAGTGTTAGGGTATTAGATGGGTTGATGGGCTGAAACCCAACCCAAAGCCCTAAATGAAAAATAGCAAAATTCACTCAACTCCAAACATATCGATGTTTATACTCAAAAAAGTTGTAAACATCATTTTGGACTCAATGGAAGTGGTCTCGAGTCCCAATTCGACTGTTTACAAAAAGTAGCTTTTCGGACTTTAATCCGATTAACGATGCTATATTTAAATAAAACATTTAAATATACAATCGTAAAATATGCGGGTTGTTACATGTTATCATCCACATCACTTTGAGAGCATGAATAAGAATATCCCTTCACAAGGACCTCGTTGTTTTCATAAATAAAAAACAATTCTCTATTATTTTATAAATATTTAAGAATATTCATTACAATTGTTCAATGATTTTTATCGGGATTAGCTTGATTTCATCATACATATGCAAAACAATATTAGATCGAGTCCATAACATACATGGCAGGTCCTATCAATGTAGAATAAGGAATCCTATTCATGTGCTTTATTTCTCATCCACTAATGATGGGTCCTTTCAAGAAAGGACAATTCTATGCATAGTCATAACTTTTCTTTGCTTGGAATCTTCCATACTGAACCTTTTTAGTATGGTATCCATGTACATCAATTGGGACAATCCCAACATTCTTTTAGATCACCCCTCTAGTCTTTATAATAAATTCATAAGATGCCTTACCTATATACTTTCACTAAATAAATATTGGATAACCAAGCTTTCACTTATTGTAACATTTTTACATCTTCACTAATCACTAATATATCATCTACATATAAAATTAAGAATGCAATAACACCTTCATCTTCTTTCTTTCAAATACATGGTGTATTGAATGAAACCAAACTGTTTACTCTATAAAGGCATTTTTTCCAACTATGAGATGCTTATTTAAGGTCATAAATCGATCTTAAAAGTCTACTAGCCTTATTGTAATGATCCGTAAATTTTAGTGGTTTTATTTAATTTAATTAATTGAATTTTTGTAAAATTTTAAATAATAAAATTTTGAAATAAAAATTTGATATTTGTAATACGTCTATTTAAACATAGCAAATGGTAAATTTTCATCAAATAATATTGAAGTAAATTTTATTGTGTAATTTCATTTCAATTTAAATCAGTTAATAATTGGTGATAATAAAACATCTTCCAAACTTGAATATTTTTACATAATAAATTTGTAAATCATCTTCTGAGTGAGACGTCATATTTCGTTTCTCCATATTTGGATGGCTATTGCTTCGTTTATCTTATTTCTGACATTTTTGCAGCATTTCGGTACCGACTTTTGATCGGATGATCGTACCACTGAGATCTGTATGCCGTTCTGATCGTCCCATCGTGCTGATCTCCGCGATATACTTGTTTGCGTGTTTCGAAGTCCGGGAGACAGCGAAATTTACGGAAACGATTCCGTATCTGTACCGGGTTTTGTGACTTTTGATTCTTCTCTTACCTTTCATTTGTCTACGTGTTAAAGTTGAATGGTCCTAACCTTTGAAATTCCTAGAATTTAATAATCTGACCTTTAATATTTCCAACATTTAATTTATTTGTTGGATCGTTTCATTCACTTTGGTTCCTCTGCCTTCCCCATCATTTTTTTCTCTGTTTTCATTTCAAAGTTATATTTTAAGTTTACTTCTGCTCATCTTTCCCTCATATTTAACTCTTTCGCTCCCTCTCTGATTCTTGCGTTTTGGTTTCATTTTCTTGAAAAAAAATTATAACAATCACCATAGCCATGTACGGCTCCCCAAGCCTCCACGTCCCCACTTGTGGCCATGGCCGAGATCACCATGCTTCCCTACCTCTCTCACTCTCGGCTTCTACTCTTCCCTATCAATCAGTCTCTGCCACTGGAATCCCTCCGCACCTTTCCAGCTCGAACCCAACAGCGAGTTGATCTTCCTCCCTCCTCCTTGTGTCCTCCTTCCACTTTGACGAAATAAGGTATCCATTTTTTTTAAAAAGCAAAGTATATTCAAGGAGAAGTTTCTCTCTTTTGTTCCGTGTTATTGAAAAATAAATGTTGCTTTGTAATTTGTCTGGGCTTGATTCATATATATGATGTATATATCTCTTGCGTATATATATATATGTCTACAAATTATTATTTTATAAAAGAAGTTTATATTAGTTTATATGTATATATATGCTTATATATTGGTATAAGGTCAGTTATAATGTATGTGTAACGACCTGTATTTTTAACACTTTAAAAATACGAATTAAAATAAAAAATTTGGATAAAAATCCGAAGGAAATAAAATTTTGTGTTGTTAAATGTGAATTACAAGTTAAAATGCAAAACTGAATTCTGAAATAACTTATTGTAAATTAAATATGGATGTTAACCTGTATTGAATGTAAGCAATGAATTGAGTTTGATTGTAAACCAAATTGGTTATGATTGTAAACAAAGAATAAATAAAACGGTAGATTTAATAGTGGAAGTTTATGTTATTGAAACTAATATAAATAAATGTAACTTAATATTACAGTTGATTGAAATCAAATAATAACCAAAACTGTAATTTGATAAAGATGTTAACTGGTAATTGAACGTAAGTAAAGATTTAAATTTGAATGTAACAAGTAATTGAATTGAATTTGATTGTAAACAACGAAATAAATAAAATGTACATTTAATATTGAAGTTATAATATGGAAATCAACGTAAATGAATGTAATTTAATATTACTGTGAATTTAAATAAGATGATAGCTGAAGAAAATGAAAGTAAATGAATTATAAACTATTGATAATAATGTATAAGTAAATGGTTGATTCAATAATGAAAGTGTAAATCGAAATAAAAAAATTCATTTGGAATTAAATAACTTGAATTTGAATTACAATATAATTGAACCCTGAATCTAATATAATCTTTTATATTGGATTTATAATGGAAAATTGCATTGTAAAAGATTGTTAATTACTATGAAATTAAAAATGAAATTTGTGAACAATTGAAATTTGATTTAAAAGTTAATAATTTAAAATTGAGAATTTTATATTGAAATTAAACAGTAAAAATAGCCATTTTTACAACTGTCTCGGATTTCGACGAAACTAGTTTCATCGGATCCGTAACAGTGAATTATTGTAAGGTTTCAATTTTTGTAGCAATCGGACTTGTCGTTTGATCGTACGGACTCGAAACGCCTTGAAATAAATGCAATTATAATCAATTAAAATCAATTTGAAATTTTGATTTTAGCATAACTTCTTCATACGATGGAATTTGGACTTGAAACCTTTTCCATTGCGTTTAAAATATTTTAAAACACCTATTTTGATATATGAGTTTACCCAATTTCGTTCCGGGGTCAGAACGGGCTTTTCGGGCCATAGTTTGTTCCGCACGTTCATCTATCCAGTCTATCTACTCTATCTCTAACATACCTATATAAACACAGTTATAAACCCTAGCCTCCCTAATTTTTTTTGTCTATACGTACAATTCATCTTCTTCTTAGCTTCTCATTCCAATGGCAGACAAAACCTAATTCCCAAATTCCAAAATCTAAAAAAAAAAAAAAATATTCGAGATTTACGCGCTTCGGGTCGCGCTTGGGGTTTCAGGGGGAAAAACCCTGGAGCTACTTCGAGTCGGGAAGAAAACTACTCGGGTCATTGGGTCGTTTTCGCAAAAACTCCAAGCAGGCATCGGGTATTTGAGGTGGGAACTCGAAGTCGACTCAGCACCAGAATTTTCCAATCTTCAAATTTTCATAACTTTTGCATACGGACTCGGATTTGGACGAGGTTTCTTTTGTTAGGATCGTATCAAAATTCCGGACACTTTGACGCTGGTTTGGATGGATTTGGAGACTGTCAAAATTTTGGGTTTAAATTGAATTTAAATTCAATTTAAATTCAAAAGGTGAGTGTTTTATAACGCTCATAATGTACTGAATATTTTATGGTAGTTAAATTTGACATTATGAAGTGATATGAATTTATTTGTCGTTGTTTGATAAATTTTAATTGTCATATAGATTGTCGTGTGAATTCACCGTTGAAAATTTAAATTGACAGTATATTGAAATTAGGATTTAATTGAAATCAAATTTCCCGATATTGATAACTATGAAATTGCCGTGAATTGTATTGACTATTGGATGATTTATTTCGATGGATGCTATTGGTTGATATTTAAATGTTTGGATGTTTATTTGCTTATATATATCCTGTTATACATGCACATGACACCGTGATTGGTTTAAGTAATATATATTCATCCCTGACATTTAATTGAAATAACTAACCACTTGGCCATAGGTTAGAGAATTATATACGGACACCGGGTTGGTTAAATTAAATGATTTTAAAGTTGTTTTGAAATTATTTAAATGAATTGATTTTAAGAATAAAAATCCAATTTATGGAAATTGAATTATTTTGAATTGAAGCTCAAGATGTTGGAATTTAAACTTGGTAAATGAAATTGTTTAATTATTTGAAGTTTAGATTTTTTTTTTAAAAAAGAAATTTTTTTTTTGAAATACGGCGTAAATTTTCGAAAGTTGATTTGTTTTAAAAGATTGGACTTTTAATCGAACTCTGAATATTTCTAAGAAATTTTTTATGAAATGATATTTCAAGTTTGAGTTTGGAATTGAAAATTTATTTAAAATTGAGATTTAATTAATTTGGAATTTAATTGAAATTCAAAGAAATTTGTGAATTGGACTAAATTGAAACTATTGAATTATTTAATAATTAAATAAGGTTAAATTATTTAATGATTAAATTGAATTGAAATTCTTTAATAAGAAAAAATTTGAACTTTTGAATAAGTGAATTTTTACTTCGTAAATAATTGAAATTGAGTTTCTTTATTAATTAAGTTTTGGAAAATTATTTAAGAAAGTAAATAAGTGAAATTGAATTTTTTTAACAAGAAATGAAAATGTGATATTTTTGGAATTAATGTAAGACTTGTAATTGAAAGAATTGATTTGATGAATTTAATTTAATTCAAAATTGTAAGTTTTGATTTAATGAAGTTGAACTTAAAAAGGTAGTGTAATGGATTTGAAATTTAATAGAAATTGTTTTGAATGATAAAGTACCTTAACGGATATTAAATGAAATCGATAAATGAATTTAAATTGATTTGAATGTTGAATTAAATTAATTTAAATGATTTCGGAATGAAACTTATATACGAACTTGAATCAATATTTGAATTGTTTAAATTGAAATTGAAATTGAATCATAAGATTTTGAAATTTTGATTTGGAAGTTTTGAAACGTAAATTGTGGAAATTGATTTAGAAAGACAAATGAAATGTTGATTTATAAATTCTAATTGAATTGAAATTGATTTGGTTTTGAAATAAATAAACGACCAATCGGTGAAATAATTACGGAAGTTATTAAAGAGACCGGAATTCGGTTATGGATATACTCTCTATCTAAACCGAAAACCACTTTAATAACTATACGCGGAGTGATGATCCAGAATGAAGTGGTTGGAATGATGTTCGTTGATGACTGAAGAAAGTGAACGATGATGGATAGCCTTGACACTTGTGTCAAATTGGAAATGACTAAAACATGAGCTGTGCCGGGCCAATGGAGGATTTGCTACCTCAAGTGGACACACTTCTTCGAACTACTCATTATATGTTGTCGATTGGTGCACCCTTGATTTGGGAGTGTTGTTTCACGGTGTTGCGGGCGCTGCGGCGTTGCGTTCTCACCAGTCCGGATCAGGCGAACGGTAGTATCACTACCTTGGGTATTGCCTCATGTGCCTTGTCATACTTGTATTCCATTTATACGCGACCACTACGATTTTGATTTGTACCTTTAGTATATGGATTGCCCTCTGGTGACTTCCGGTTTTGGGGAAACTACGGTCTTGTATATGCTTTTGGGAATAAAAATGTGTTAAGGGTGGAATGAGCCATGGCTTAACGCTATTTTAATACTTTTACTTTAATGTAGACATATTATAATAGCGTATTGTACTACATAGTAGATAGTTTAACGGATCCTTGAGAGATGGAAAATCCCGTAACATCTCTTAAGTTATTGCACTCACGTTGACACTGGATAGGAGATGTCAAAACCCGTAAACATCTCTGACGCCGTCACACTCATATTTTCTTATTCGATTTGACTTACATGAGATATTTTAGTCCTGACTCGAGTGTTTTGCCTTTTCATTACGCTCGGGTCAGCCTGAGCATTTCAGATAAGGTTGAAGATCTATTCTGGAGGACGAAGACGGAGTTTGGTATTACATCATTTGTATTCTACTACTGTATTATTTTTCTGCTGCATTGTTGTATTATCTCTGATATGTATGTAACTCTGATTTATGATGTATAATAATAATCAAATTTATTTATTTAACAGCTTCATGAACTGTTATTTTATTATTATATCTTGTTCCTTCCGCTGCGAGATTCTGAGTTTGTTTCTGTTCTTTCTTTTCTTTCTTTTCTTATTTACCCCAATAACTATCCGTATTTCAGATTGTTTGAGTCGGCATGTGTGTATGTTTTGTCGACTTGAACGGTCAAAAATGCGGGTTGTTACAGTTGGTATCAGAGCTTTGGTTTAGATTACCTTGGCTCTAGTGGGGAATAACTCAGTGAAATAGGGTTAAACCTTATGAATGAGTTCGAGTGTATATGAGAGAGCGTATTTGTAATTTTGATATAAAAATGATTTTATATTGTGTTAAATTGTTCCGTTGAGTATTTATGAATTCTGGTTGGTACTTGGGACGCCAAGGCATCGATAGGAATTTCTAAACACTCGAATATGACAGATTGACATAATATTGTTTTGGACTATATTTTTATATAAAAGAACTATCTTGAAAATTTATAAATTTTGATTGTATTGGTTGTTAGGAGATGATAATATTAGATTATCATCGTTTATTGTTGATTAGTCAATATTTCTAACTATTGACTATTGGACGATTTTAAGAAATGAAACCTGTAAATATGATTGACAATGAATATAAATGGTAAATAAAATAAAATAAAAAAATGAATTTAAATTAAGATGGAGAATTTAAATTCCGGTGTTTTGAAAATTTATTAACAAAAATTCGAAATGTATAATATAAGTATTATATGATAGTATATTCGATTAGAAATTGTTTTCAAAGGATTTTCAAATGAAGTAAGTGTTATACTCCCCTCTTGACACTAGAGAATGATTTCAGTGATGAGTGCACGCATCATCGACGTTTATTTTCGAGAGTCCAAGTGGGGGAGATCACTTAATAGCTTTTTCTAAACCCTGTTTTGATTAAAATTGAATTTTATTTTGTATTCTCTATAGTATGACTTGATACACATTAATATAAGTATATATTATTTCAAACTTGATTTGAAATGAAACCGGAGATGAAATTCTTAAGTTCTTTAATATTTAATGACTTTAAACTATTGAGATAAACAAATACTTGAATCATTACGGAACTTCTAAATTGTGAAATGAGAAATGAACCTAAGAGCTAAGTGAAAATATCAATTGAAGTAGAAATCCTTAGAATTAGGAAATTATGAATTTAAAATAAAATTGAAACTGTAAAACTCGCATAGTATTAAATTTCATTCTATAGCATAAATATAACTTACCAAAATATTTAAGAAGTTCAAAAATGTTATATGAATGGTTAATTGGATAATATACAAGTTTAGGTTTGAATAATGAAATATGCATTTAATTAATGGTTTGCAAATATAAATAAAATTGTTAGTAAATAATTGGAATTTAAAGTAACATTTAAAGGTGATTCACCATTATGTTAATATAAAATGGAAATACTATATGTGAATGTAAATGTGAAATTAAATTATAGTGAAATTTAAGTAATGACTTAAGAATTAATTAATTGAAAATTCAACTTTGAATGGAAAGGGGTTGTATGTTGTTTAACTACATTCTATTTGCATAACAAAAACTTACCAAATACTTAAAAAGTTTAAAATGCTTATAAGGATAAGTAGAGGAATAATATACCAGTGTGAGAGTGAATAATAAAATGTGAAGATTTATTGATAGTTGTAAATATAAAAGAAATTTAAGCTATAAAATGAATGATATATACAAGAGAATGAATAAAATTTAAAATTCATGAAATATAAAATTTGTAAATGGAAACTAATTAAAGTTGAATATAACTAAATGTCAATAAACTTGGAAGTGTATGAAATAAAATTTTTTGACTTGGAAATGTATAATTGATTTAGTGTAGATTCTGGATGGATGGTAATGTTTGATATGCATTGGTTGTTTGATGGATGGTAATTGATTTAGTAGAATTCATTAGTGTTAATGGAATTGAATAAACGGAATAAAATTTTAAAATAATTAAATTCAAATTTGAAGCAAAGTGAAATTAAATTTAATTGAATCCAATTTAAATTGAAGCAAATTGACTTGAATTTAAAATGTGAATGAAACAAACTTGAAGAGATCGGAAACAAATTGAATGTAAACGTATTTCATGGATAAATAAGAAAATAAACGACTTTGTGTTTATGATTGTTTCTTTAGAAAATTTAAAGTTTGATGGTTTGTACTTTGAAATAATAAAAGCAAAATTTTGGAAAAAAATCCAAAATTGTCCGATATATGCTGAAACGAAAACAACCATAACTTTTAAATGGCTGGACGAAATTCAACGATATTAGACTTTTCAGAAAGCTTAGAAACTGTAGCACGACTTTTGTTTAGACTGTCTTGAGAAATTCCTTCATTTACATAGTTAAAAATTTGAATCTTCTCGCTGGCCTGTGTAAAAGGGAAGCAAAATCAGTAGCATATACTCTTAGTATTTTTGTCATAACTTATTACTGGTGTATCGGATTTTGATGATCTTGCACTTTCTGGAAAGCTAAGAACTTAAGTTAAAACTTTTGCTTTAAGTGTTTTGTGTTTTGCTGTCATTTAGAGGGTCGAAAACGTGACCAAACGTCGCTGACCTGCGCAATTCATTGCCAGGTTGAGGCGTATCTATTTAGTAAAACGGTCGTAACTTTTGAACGGAAGGTCCGAATTTAATGATTTTGGACATTCCGGAAAGCCTGAAACGAATGCAACAACTTTTGTTTAGATTCCATTGTTAAATTTTATCGTTTAGGTGACCAAAAACTGAGATTCGTTTGCTGTCTTAAAATTGGAATTTCAGTTTTGAAGCTAAACATGTTATATGTGTGTTGTTTATGATAAGTATATCGGTCTATCTTTATATGCATGGTTCTAACTTGGTTATTAAGCATTTTAGTAGGTAGCAAAGAGGTTGCGCTTCGCTTGTGGAGCTCGCTTCTGCGCTTAATGCAAAATGTAAGTTAAAATGCTAATAAACGCTAAATAAAAGGTATGTTCTCGGATTACAGTTTATGTTGTGGTATATTAGTGTGTTCCCCATGTTTTGGGATGCCTCATTCTTGTAATGAGATGTATATCATGCAATTATTACCACTGTGAAATTTTCGGTCCTAGCCGCGCAAAGGAGGTGCTGCCGAAATTTTTCAAAAATTCCGGAGTTAGAAAATTTTGAGATTTTAAAAAAATCCTATAACTAAATTTTGCAAATAAGTCGAATATTTTGAATGAATTATATCTAAATGATGGTTTCCCCTTCTCCGTTCCTTTTCGAGGACGAAAAGTTTTAAGTGGGGGAGAATGTAACGACCTGTATTTTTAACACTTTAAAAATACGAATTAAAATAAAAAATTTGGATAAAAATCCGAAGGAAATAAAATTTTGTGTTGTTAAATGTGAATTACAAGTTAAAATGCAAAATTGAATTCTGAAATAACTTATTGTAAATTAAATATGGATGTTAACTGTATTGAATGTAAGCAATGAATTGAGTTTGATTGTAAACCAAATTGGTTATGATTGTAAACAAAGAATAAATAAAACGGTAGATTTAATAGTGGAAGTTTATGTTATTGAAACTAATATAAATAAATGTAACTTAATATTACAGTTGATTGAAATCAAATAATAACCGAAACTGTAATTTGATAAAGATGTTAACTGGTAATTGAATGTAAGTAAAGATTTAAATTTGAATGTAACAAGTAATTGAATTGAATTGAATTTGATTGTAAACAACGAAATAAATAAAATGTACATTTAATATTGAAGTTATAATATGGAAATCAACGTAAATGAATGTAATTTAATATTACTGTGAATTTAAATAAGATGATAGCTGAAGAAAATGAAAGTAAATGAATTATAAACTATTGATAATAATGTATAAGTAAATGGTTGATTCAATAATGAAAGTGTAAATCGAAATAAAAAAATTCATTTGGAATTAAATAACTTGAATTTGAATTACAATATAATTGAACCCTGAATCTAATATAATCTTTTATATTGGATTTATAATGGAAAATTGCATTGTAAAAGATTGTTAATTACTATGAAATTAAAAATGAAATTTGTGAACAATTGAAATTTGATTTAAAAGTTAATAATTTAAAATTGGGAATTTTATATTGAAATTAAACAGTAAAAATAGCCATTTTTACAACTGTCTCGGATTTCGACGAAACTAGTTTCATCGGATCCGTAACAGTGAATTATTGTAAGGTTTCAATTTTCGTAGCAATCGGACTTGTCGTTTGATCGTACGGACTCGAAACGCCTTGAAATAAATGCAATTATAATCAATTAAAATCAATTTGAAATTTTGATTTTAGCATAACTTCTTCATACGATGGAATTTGGACTTGAAACCTTTTCCATTGCGTTTAAAATATTTTAAAACACCTATTTTGATATATGAGTTTACCCAATTTCGTTCCGGGGTCAGAACGGGCTTTTCGGGCCATAGTTTGTTCCGCACGTTCATCTATCCAGTCTATCTACTCTATCTCTAACATACCTATATAAACACAGTTATAAACCCTAGCCTCCCTAATTTTTTTGTCTGTACGTACAATTAATCTTCTTCTTAGCTTCTCATTCCAATGGCAGACGAAACCTAATTCCCAAATTCCAAAATCTAAAAAAAAAAAAATATTCGAGATTTACGCGCTTCGGGTTTCAGGGGGAAAAACCCTGGAGCTACTTCGAGTCGGGAAGAAAACTACTCGGGTCATCGGGTCGTTTTCGCAAAAACTCCAAGCAGGCATCGGGTATTTGAGGTGGGAACTCGAAGTCGACTCAGCACCAGAATTTTCCAATCTTCAAATTTTCATAACTTTTGCATACGAACTCGGATTTGGACGAGGTTTCTTTTGTTAGGATCGTATCGAAATTCCGGACACTTTGACGCTGGTTTGGATGGATTTGGAGACTGTCAAAATTTTGGGTTTAAATTGAATTTAAATTCAATTTAAATTCAAAAGGTGAGTGTTTTATAACACTCACAATGTACTGAATATTTTATGGTAGTTAAATTTGACATTATGAAGTGATATGAATTTATTTGTCGTTGTTTGATAAATTTTAATTGTCATATAGATTGTCGTGTGAATTCACCGTTGAAAATTTAAATTGACAGTAAATTGAAATTAGGATTTAATTGAAATCAAATTTTCCGATATTGATAACTATGAAATTGCCGTGAATTGTATTGACTATTGGATGATTTATTTCGATGGATGCTATTGGTTGATATTTAAATGTTTGGATGTTTATTTTCTTATATATATCCTGTTATACATGCACATGACACCGTGATTGGTTTAAGTAATATATATTCATCCCTGACATTTAATTGAAATAACTAACCACTTGGCCATAGGTTAGAGAATTATATACGGACACCGGGTTGGTTAAATTAAATGATTTTAAAGTTGTTTTGAAATTATTTAAATGAATTGATTTTAAGAATAAAAATCCAATTTATGGAAATTGAATTATTTTGAATTGAAGCTCAAGATGTTGGAATTTAAACTTGGTAAATGAAATTGTTTAATTATTTGAAGTTTAGATTTTTTTTAAAAAAGAAATTTTTTTTTGAAATACGGCGTAAATTTTCGAAAGTTGATTTGTTTTAAAAGATTGGACTTTTAATCGAACTCTGAATATTTCTAAGAATTTTTTTATGAAATGATATTTCAAGTTTGAGTTTGGAATTGAAAATTTATTTAAAATTGAGATTTAATTAATTTGGAATTTAATTGAAATTCAAAGAAATTTGTGAATTGGACTAAATTGAAACTATTGAATTATTTAATAATTAAATAAGGTTAAATTATTTAATGATTAAATTGAATTGAAATTCTTTAATAAGAAAAAATTTGAACTTTTGAATAAGTGAATTTTTACTTCGTAAATAATTGAAATTGAGTTTCTTTATTAATTAAGTTTTGGAAAATTATTTAAGTAAATAAGTGAAATTGAATTTTTTTAACAAGAAATGAAAATGTGATATTTTTGGAATTAATGTAAGACTTGTAATTGAAAGAATTAATTTGACGAATTTAATTTAATTCAAAATTGTAAGTTTTGATTTAATGAAGTTGAACTTAAAAAGGTAGTGTAATGGATTTGAAATTTAATAGAAATTGTTTTGAATGATAAAGTACCTTAACGGATATTAAATGAAATCGATAAATGAATTTAAATTGATTTGAATGTTGAATTAAATTAATTTAAATGATTTCAGAATGAAACTTATATACGAACTTGAATCAATATTTGAATTGTTTAAATTGAAATTGAAATTGAATTATAAGATTTTGAAATTTTGATTTGGAAGTTTTGAAACGTAAATTGTGGAAATTGATTTAGAAAGACAAATGAAATGTTGATTTATAAATACTAATTGAATTGAAATTGATTTGGTTTTGAAATAAATAAACGACCAATCGGTGAAATAATTACGGAAGTTATTAAAGAGACCGGAATTCGGTTATGGATATACTCTCTATCTAAACCGAAAACCACTTTAATAACTATACGCGGAGTGATGATCCAGAATGAAGTGGTTGGAATGATGTTCGTTGATGACTGAAGAAAGTGAACGATGATGGATAGCCTTGACACTTGTGTCAAATTGGAAATGACTAAAACAGGAGCTGTGCCGGGCCAATGGAGGATTTGCTACCTCAAGTGGACACAATTCTTCGAACTACTCATTATATGTTGTCGATTGGTGCACCCTTGATTTGGGAGTGTTGTTTCACGGTGTTGCGGGCGCTGCGGCGTTGCGTTCTCACCAGTCCGGATCAGGCGAACGGTAGTATCACTACCTTGGGTATTGCCTCATGTGCCTTGTCATACTTGTATTCCATTTATACGCGACCACTACGATTTTGATTTGTACCTTTAGTATATGGATTGCCCTCTGGTGACTTCCGGTTTTGGGGAAACTACGGTCTTGTATATGCTTTTGGGAATAAAAATGTGTTAAGGGTGGAATGAGCCATGGCTTAACGCTATTTTAATACTTTTAATTTAATGTAGACATATTATAATAGCGTATTGTACTACATAGTAGATAGTTTAACGGATCCTTGAGAGATGGAAAATCCCGTAACATCTCTTAAGTTATTGCACTCACGTTGACACTGGATAGGAGATGTCAAAACCCGTAAACATCTCTGACGCCGTCACACTCATATTTTCTTATTCGATTTGACTTACATGAGATATTTTAGTCCTGACTCGAGTGTTTTGCCTTTTCATTACGCTTGGGTCAGCCTGAGCATTTCAGATAAGGTTGAAGATCTATTCTGGAGGACGAAGACAGAGTTTGCTATTACATCATTTGTATTCTACTACTGTATTATTTTTCCGCTGCATTGTTGTATTATCTCTGATATGTATGTAACTCTGATTTATGATGTATAATAATAATCAAATTTATTTATTTAACAGCTTCATGAACTGTTATTTTATTATTATATCTTGTTCCTTCCGCTGCGAGATTATGAGTTTGTTTCTGTTCTTTCTTTTCTTTCTTTTCTTATTTACCCCAATAACTATCCGTATTTCAGATTGTTTGAGTCGGCATGTGTGTATGTTTTGTCGACTTGAACGGTCAAAAATGCGGGTTGTTACAGTATGGATTGATGAGTTGCATAAAAATCTGTTTGACTATATAAATTTGTATGGGTTGCGTATAATATATAAGTTTGGTATATATACATATTGTTTAAAAGTAGTTTATACATTGTATATTGATAAATTTGTTTATATATGTGTGGTGTGAGTTAAAGAAACTACTGTTAATATATATGACTACCGTATATTTTTGCATGGAAGTATTGATATTTTCTTGCAGTCTTGTTGTTTCAGTAATATTAGTCCTTATATTTATATTGGTGTTGCAGTAGTCGATATGTAAGTTGATATATATGTTTGAGTTTTATGAGTTGTGCTGTTAAATTTTTGTACCGTGTATTATATTTTAAAAGTAATATATATTATATGATATATGACTTGTTTATAATATAAATGGCTTTGCTGTATATGATTTCTAAGTTTATAATAAATGTCTAACCTGCTTTGCTTATATATGATTTGTTATACACATAGTTATGAAGTTGTATATATATGTTTATATACGTTAGCTTATATAAAGGTATTTATGTTGTTATATATCAGGTCAGGAGCTATATATATAATAATGCATGTATGTTGTTATTTGTTATATGTATAACTTACATATATATATTCTAGTATATATATATTTTTTCGCATGAGCATGTTTTGCAGTTTATATAGTATACATTATTAAATTTAGTTATATACGCATGTATATATATATATATATATAGTTTAAGACGGTAGCCTGTAGTTTATGTAAATATATTTTGGGATCTGATAGTGCTTATGTATTATATTTTAGTTGCTTTCAAAGTAATGTTTGATGATTTTAAATTTATAATACCTATATTTGATTTCATATTTAGTTCGCATATATATATATATAATAGTAGTTCTGCTAGCCTTCTCAATGTAGTCTGTGTTGTATATATAGTGTTTACTGTAAGTATGTATATATATATATATGTTTATAGCATATTATAAGTGAACTATGTATATTGTAGTATATACACAGTTACTAGTGTTTATAATATGTAAATTATATATATAGCTCATATATTCCTTTTGCATGTTTTAATTGTATATATATACACTTGATAAGTGGTATATAACGTTGCTTGTATATATATAAGCATCGATTCCTGAAATGTTTTACTTATAACGGTTATATAGTTATATGTCTGTAATAAATTGTTTAAATATGATATAAGTTTTATAAGTTTATATATATACATAAACTGCTGGGTTATATAGGTATTACAATAAAGCAAGTTGCATTGTTTTATAGTAAATGTTGATTTATAATATATATTCTGTATGAAAGCATATGTATAAGTATAATTTGTTTCAGGTTCTAAAGAAGTTAGTCTATATATATATATATATAGCGTATGGGTTTAATTTTTATAATATCTGTGTTTAAATTTTGAATAATTATTATGCAAATATATATATATATATATATATATTTCGTTAATATGTTATGTTTATATATATATAATATGGGAATTTATTCTAAAATGTGTTTCTAAATTTAATTTTTGGCTTTAATATAATTTGTTTCAGTTTATATCAAAACTGATTTGATTTGTTCATCGATTCTTGTTATCAGCTCTGTTCGTCGCGCCAATCTTACTTTGCTTTGGAATTCATGCTTGGATTCGTAACTCGTTTCATTGTCTTGTCTTCTCTAGCCTCGAAAAGTGAGCAATCACCCACGATTAACGTTCTTTTATTTATTAAATTTGATTTCAATTGAAACATCAATTGAAATATGCTGCTGTTAGTTATTTACATTGTTATATATGCTATTATCTGTATCTGTTCACCCGTGACATCTGACACCATTATCTGTTATTTATATTGATGATATATGCCTGTTATATTATTATCATATCTGTTATCACTCGGCAAATTCCTTGCTAGTATAGAATTCACTATGGGTTGAAATGATACATACCCGAACGATCTGTAGAATAGGAGAAAATTATTATGGGTTGAAATGATAAACCCAAGCGATTTTCAATTGAATTGAATTTGGGATTGCGGGTTGAAATGATATATACCCGTATATATTTAAATTGCGGATTTAAATGATAAATATTCGTATCACTTGACCATAGGATAGAAAATTATATACAGACACCGTTGGTCTATATATAAATATTTTGAAAATGATTTCTATGGTTTTGGAAAGAAATATATGGTTTTATAAAAATATTGATTTTAGATATTATATAAATGTTACTTTATATATAGTTAAATTCTTGATTTTAAGCTATGTATAAATTTGTTTAAATAAAAAAAATAAGTTTAATAATAAAGTTTGATTTTATTAAAATATAATATGGTTAAGTATTTATTTAAATTATATTTTAATATAGAGTTTGTAATGATTTAATAAATTAAGGTTGAGGAGATAGATTTGAAATTGATTTGAAATTGCATTTAATTAAGAATTATATTTAATTAAATCGATCTGAACTTATGGAATTTGGGGTTTTTAAAGGATATGATTTTATAACTTGATTTTTGGTTTGAGATGATTTAAAATGAATATTTCAAGTTTAAATAAATTGAAGGAAATATTTTGTAACGATACGATCTTTCGATGCTCGAAAGTCGACATCAATACATCCAATGTATCAACTGTCGAACTATCGAATGCCGGAAAATCGAACTGTTAGGGTTGAAAAAGAAGAGGTAGAAGAAGAAAGAAAGAAAAAGAAACAGAAACAATATCAGAATCTCACATTCGTAGCCGAACGATATATAATAGATGAATGAATAATCTTTATAACAAAGAACTATATCAGTTTATACATACATCATCAGAGTTTACAACAACAACACACATCACTGGACAGTTATATAAACTTGTCCACATACATAATACATAGCGGAATAATACTAGTATAAGTGATACGTCTCGCCATCCAGCTCGCCTCCAGATCTCCACAGCAACTTCTGAATTCCAGAATGACCTGATAACCTGACTCTAGGCTGCCCGTGTGGAAAATTATGGGCACCCAGAGTTTAGAAAGGGAACAATAAACTCCAGGTCAGTCGTGGGACTGGTGTGAGATCTTAAAAATAGTTATTTTCACAAAGAAAATAAAAGAAATTCGCAATGCTTTTGGAAAATGAAACTACCATAAGGCCTCCCGGCACACACACAATGCAATCGCACACATAGGGGAGATTTCTCCTTATGATAGTCAAATATGCTTAATACGAGAAAACTCTTTGATATTATCACTAGTGCATAGTGTGAAAACATTTCAAAAATATAATATTAATCTTAGCCAGCATAGGTACCATTATACTATGCCTAATATAGCTACCATGTTAAATAACAGGTTCTACAACAAAAACCGTACTGGGTTCGTATTGGGAATTGGATTTCCAACAAATGGTCAGGCTAAGGAACTTCCTATGCTACATGGGTACGCCTCTGGAGGGACGTCCCGAGAACTTAACCAGCTCTTTGCCAACACAAGGCCGGGTTACCTCTTACTAGGTAACTACTACACGAATATGCCATCCCCCGGTCGTTTACGACCTTTATCCGAGGGCCCTAGATCATAAAGCAACAATCACACAGTAAATGAGATTGGAGCAACCACACAGGTAAAGTATCTGGGCTCCATACAATGACACCACCTTTTTCCAGAAGAAAATGACATACCCTAAAGGTTGCGACCCTCATAACCTTGCCGCAATTTCCTGTTTTGACCATTTCCGGGGTGTGAGGTTCGATGAGGTCTCGTCCACAAAGCTACGCTTTACACGAAAGCCATGCTTTGATCACAAATGATCAACAAATAATCATCAACACACAGCAGCACTTAGCATGCCACACTACCAAATTGGGAGTATATCACCGATAACCTTCAACTACATAACCTCTGAGCTCGTACGTCTCAGAGAAGGGTGTTAAGCTAAGAGAATAAATTCTCCGCCACCAACAGAAATGTATTTGAAAGAAATCTGCTTTATATCTCAAAGTGTAGTGTCAGACATACGACCATACAAATCTATTCCGGGTTCGAACAGAATCGAAGACACTTCGTCCAATAAAGGAAGAAGCCCTTGCAAATCCGATCTTCAATTGCAAATCCATAACGTCGTATCATTATTCGGAATGGGTTATATGACACAAAGTCCTCTCCCGGCTAAACCGAATAATGAGCGCTTGTTTTAAAAACAAATTCAAATGCCATTTCAAAGGCAAATATTGATAGTCAGTTATTTAACTATCAAACAACATTCACAACAATCATCCAATCTAAATAATTTCTCCAAATTATTAAATTTCAAAATATATTTGCAAGATATATATATTTTCCACACTTCATCACTTTGAAAACAAATTTCAAATCACTTTACTCGTGGAATAAAATTCCCGATATTATTTATTTCCCTTTTCTTTATAAATTCCATTGTGAATTTAAATTTCCAAATATTCACTTATATACGATTTTCAAATATTCACTTTCAACCCCCAAATCAAATTTCAAATTGATTTCTAAATTGATTTCAACACCAAATCAAATTTCAAATTGATTCCCAAGTCTATTTTCACTAGAACAGAACATTTGCAAATTGATTTCTAAGTTTATTTCCAAATAACAAATCATTTTACAAATCGATTTCCAAATTTATTCCAACACAAAAATCCATTTTCATTCAACACCAAATAAATTTTCATATCGATTTCCCAAAGATTTATTTTCAAATACCAAATCAATTATCAAATTGATTTCTAGAAATTTATCACCTTTTAAAAAAGTCCCTTTATTCTTTTCGAATTATTTGAAATTCCATTTTCAATAATTTCTTCAACTTTTAAACAATATTTTTCAAAACCCATTTATTAATATCATTTCCCATATTTTGGAAATAATTTGATAAGATTTCAAAAAAATCAACTCTATGCTTTTAAATTCCTTCTTTTAAATTCACCCAATTCTTTCAAAAGGAATTTACTTAAAATTTCCTACTTTAATTTCAAAAATCCAATTTTATTTATTTCCGGTATCCAACGATACCAAAATACACTCGACTAAATTATAGCCTTCAACAAATTCAATCATCAATATAATCATTCACAGATTTTAAATAAATCAACACACAACATTGAAACAAATTCATACAATTTGAGGAATCTAGTTGGATCCCTCCAATCTGTTTCCCTGCATCCACAGATGTTAGCACAACAATTAAATACCCATTCCACTTCGGGGTGGAATATCTCGGTATATGGGATTTATAAAATACCATCTGCTATTATGCAGCGCATAGGGTCTCATCCGCTATATAATGCGGGAAATCAATCTCCAAATATATATATATATACTACATATACTATCGCATCCAAACTATCAATCAATCAATAACTGAAATTTTCAGTTATCATAATTTGAGTGAGAAGATCTCACCTTTGCTTTTATTTTGCAATCCATTTCCATTTCGTCTTGACTTGTTTTTCTTGTCCTTTGACATTGTATAAATAATTTATACAATTTATTAATATTCGAATTGACCGAACAAATTTATTCCATTTTAACAAATTTAATCAACTATTGATTTTATTTCAACTAATACTTTTAACTTTAAACCAATTCCTTTTTAATAAATTGATTTAACTAAAACTAAATTTAAAACTAATTTTCCTTTAATAAATTATTATTATTATTTTTATTGATAAAAAAAATCAATTTTTTTTTCACTGGACATACCAACAAAATTTTTCTTTATTCTATAATATATATACATATACACAGAATCAAAACTAGAATAGGCATATACCTTACTGTAAGTTAAAATCATATCTATATATTTTCCTGTTTCCAGTAATATGTATATATATATATAATTAATAAAAGAAACTAAAAATACCTCATTGCTTCCAGCAAAATCCCCAAATCCTACACACATCTGGACATCACCACGAGACACAACCTGTCACATCCGGGAATTTTCGACTTTCGAAAATTCGACATCGATACTCACTTTATCGACTGCCGAGCAATCGAGTGCCGGAAACTCCAATAGTGAGGGTTTTAAGAAAAAGAAAAAGTAGAAGAAGAAGAAAAAGAAGAAAGAGAAAAGAAAGAAAGAAGAACAACAGAACAGCAACAGAAAACAGAACAATATCAGAATCTCACATCGTAGCGGAACAATATATAATAGATAAATCAGTAATCTTTAAAACAAAGAACTATATCATTTTATACATACATCAATCATCAGAGTCAATATACAACAACGGACAGTTATATAACTTGTCCTCATACAGAATACACAGCGGAATAAATACTATCAGATACAAATACTACGTCTCGTCATCCAGCTTATCTCCAAGCTCCAGAATATCCAGAATATCCTGATAATATAACTCTAGGCTGCCCGTGTGGAAATTGGTGGGCACCCAGAGTTTAGAAGGGAAACAATAAACTCCGAGTCAGTCTTGGTGACTGGTGTGAGATCGTAAAACAGTTATTTTATCTTTAAAATAAACAACAGAAGATTTTTAAAGTCAATTCGCAATGCCTTTGAAAAATGAAACTACCATAAGACCTCCCGCCACACACACAATGCAAACGCAGACTTGGAGGAGATTTCTTCTTATGATAGTCAAAGATGCTTACTACGCAAAAATCAAATTCTTTTTGATATTATTATTAGGGCATAGTGTAGAAAACATTTCGAAGGTAGAATATAAATCTTAGCCAGCATAGGTACCATTATAGTATGCTTGCTATAGCTGCCATATTAGATGGCAGGTTCTACAACTAAAACCGTACAAGGCTCGTATTGTTTCTTTGGATTTCCAACAAATGGTCAGGCTAAGGAACTTCCTATCCACGATGGGTACGTCCCTGGAATAGACGACCCGAGAACCTAACCGGATCTCTGCCAACACAAGGCCGGGTTACCTCTGCAAAAATAGGTAACTACTGACACGCGTATGCCATCCCCCGATCGTCACCGATCTTCCCGAGGATCCCCGATTCCAACAAACCACATAGAAAAAAAATAATGCAGTAACCACAGAGGTTAAGTATCTGGGCTCCATACCATGATACCACCTTTATCCAGAAGGAATGACATACACTAAGGGGCGCTACTCCCTAGAACCTTGCTGCATTCGTCCCGTTTCGACCATTTCCGGGGTGTGAGGCTCGACGAAGTCTCGTCCACAAAGCTACGCTTTCTCAAAAAGCCCTGCTTCGGGTCAAACAAAATGATCAACCTATGATCACAAAGATATAAGATCAAATAAATGATCATATCACAAATGATCAAACACTGATCATTTCACAGCAACACTCAGTGTGCCACGTTACCAAATTGGGATATATCGCTGATAAATTTCAACTACATAACCTCTGAGCTCGTACGTCTCAGAGAAGGGTGTTAAGCTAAGAGAATAAATTCTCCGCCACCAACAGAAATGTATTTGAAAGAAATCAGCTTTATATCTCAAATTGTAACGTCAGACACACAATCCATACAAGTCTGTTCCGGGATCGAACAGAACCGAAGGCACTTCTCACGAAGCCCTTGCCATTTCCGGATAATTTTCAATCACGTCAGGACTTCCCGTCACTAAGGGTGATAAAAACCTCTAAACCGGAGATCAGCCGATGTAGAGTAACTCGACGGTCATCCTTTCGTTTTCAAAAATATCCGGTCTTCAACACCGGTCTTCAAATGCGATTCATAACGACGTATCACATATTCGGAATGGGTTATACGACCCCATGGTCCTTTCCCGGCTAACCCGAATAGTGAGCGTTTATTTAAAAACAAGTGTGGCATTCAATTTCATCCAATTCACAACAAATACCTATCTAAAGGTAATTATTGATAGTCGGTTATTTAACTATCAATAAAGATGCACAACATCATCAGATTCCAAATAATTTCCCAAATTATTTCATCTTCAAAAATATCTTTTCTAGATATATAATTCCCACACTTTAAAAATAAATCAACATTTATTTTTCTAAACAGTTCCCATTTCCTTTATAAATTCCATATTGAATTTACCTTTTTCGAATATCTACTAATATTCGATTTTCAATCGTTTTCAAATATTCATTTTCGATTTATCTTTAAGAAGATAAATTCTCAAACGTTTCGTTTCATTTTGGAAAAGCATTTCCATTCTTATTAATAATAAGAATTTCACAAGTCATTTATTTTCAACACTTGGAAAATAGTCGATATACTTAAATCAAATTAAGTATATATTTCATTCTTTTAGGAAATCTATTTTCTATAACAACATCAATTTTAGTCAAAACGAATGTTGCGTAAAACATCGTTACGACGACTCGAAATCACTAGTATAGGGATTCGGATTTTAATAGATATCATCCCAATACTACATCAAAACATTTCCTTTCGGAAATCATTTACTATAACAACAGTGTTATAGTCCATCATTTCCTTATTTCTCGAAAACGTCTATTTCAACAAGAACTGCGGAAATCTCTGCTTTCGATTTATAATACATTTTAAAACATCTTTAAAATGTTTAACTTCATTTTTAATATCACTTTTTCAAAAATAAATCCATTTTACTTAACAATATATTCACTATCCAAAATCGTGAATATACTTCAATAATTACATTTCAATCTTTTCTACACGTTTTATTCCAAGAATTACCCATTATCCAAAATCGTGGATAAAATTCCCTTAATAACCTTCTATCTTAAATTCATCAATTTTGATTGATTTATTTCCGAATTTATAAAACAACGTTTATAAATTCCATTTTCTATTTTATATAACAACTCCGGTTTATAAATCTCATTTTATTAACTTCTAAAACTCACTTATAAGAATAAGTGATTTCGGATTTATAAACAACGTTTATAAATCGCATTTGTACTTTATAACGATTTCAACTTTTAAAAGAATCATTTATGAACACATTCGATCAATATTTCATTTAAAGGCAAAAATCCAAGTTATAAGTAAATTACTTATAAATCCTTTATTCTACAACTTCATTCATTTTTAACTTCACAACGTAAATCTATTAATTTCATTCACTTATGACATCCATTTATACTTCTTTTTAACACTTATAAAATTCGTTTTATAAGTCCAATATTTTGATTTACAAAAATATCAATTTTATAAATCTTTTTATACCAATCGTTTATAGTTATTCAAAAACCCAACTTAAACCATTTTATAAGTAAATCGACTTTTATTTCAAAAACGACACTTCGGTTTTATTTCACTAAAAATTATAACTTTTAAATTTTACGTTTATAAATCGATTCAAAAATTCCATAAAACGTATATTTTCAAAAATCACTTTAAAAACCTTTTAAAATAAAAGTCATTATTTTTAAACTTCAAAACCGAATCCGATGATGTCACAACACCAATCAGTCCATCACAACAGTCAATATCATATATCAATATGATAACAGAATATTCATCAATATCTGCAAATAAATAAATACTGGTGAGGAATCCAGTTGGATCCCTCCAACCTGTTTTCCTGCATCCAAAAACGTCAGCACAATACCAATTCCGCTCCAGTACGGAATTATCGCGGTATATGGGTTTTTATAAATCCGCTTACTAACGGCACAATAGGGTCTCATCCGCTATACGAGGCGGGAAATCAATCAATCCAATATATACATATGCCAATATGTATATACTGCTATATATAGATATATATCCTATAATATCTAATATCAACAATCCAAACAGTCAATCATCAATCAATAACTGTAAAAATTCCACATTCAATTGAGTGAGAAGATCTCACCTTGATTTTAAATTCTGATTCCAGCGTTTATTTCGAATAAAATTAAACGCGCGTTTAATTTTACCCGAAATTTTCATTGACTCCAAACGACTCCAAATCAGTTGCATCGCGTAGCATTCGCCAAAACGAAGCCAACGCCGCTTGTTTCGTAATTTTCCGACCTCGCAGCAAAGAGTTACAACATTTTAAAGTTTATACAAATCAATAAAATTCAATTTACATTTTTCTTTTTATTATTTTCCAACCTATTACAGATCTGACCGCACGTTCACAAAACGAAATCAAGGCCGTTCCTTTCTTCTTCCCTCCCACGCGAATTCGTTCGTACTCGAACCCATGAAGCCGCCTTAAAACCCTAAATGACTCGACTCATTCGACCATCTAGAGAGCGATCAAGTGCTGGCATCTCGAAGCTACTTCCCCCACCTACCATCGCCGGCGATCCCATGAAGCTCGGTTGAGCATCCCCCTCCAGAAACGCGTGCGAACGCATGAGCTTTGAACCCAAATCGCGATCGATTCGCTTGACTATAGAACATCTCAGCCGTTAGATACGTAGTACTCGACGAGTTCTTCAATCTTCCTGTTGGAAGTCTCTCGAATAGATGCAAGGATTTAGAGAAATTTGAGGGGAAACGACGTGAGATGCTGGCCATGGAAATAGCAAGAGGCGGCTGAAGATTGTAAAACCCTAGGGTTGAATTGCTTTGCAAAAGAAAAAGTGGAGGGGTTTATATAGAAAAATTCACAAATCACTATTCATCCGGAATTTTCGAACTCGAAATCGAACGTGCCGTCTGACGTTCCTAAGGTTTACCCCGCGTTCCGAACGCAATGGAACGTGTTTCGGAAGCTAATTCGGACATCTGTGCGAGATACGGAGAAAAACGATCAATTTAAATTAAACCGATTTAAATCGATTTCGAGGCGTTTTAATTTGTACCGGACAAATGGTAAATCCAAAAATTACGAAATTTGAAATCTTACAATAATATCACATTACGGATCCGATGAAACTGGTTTCGTCGAAATCCGAGACCGTTTGAAAAATGACTATTTTAACTCGACGATTTAAAATTAAAATGATATCGATGCGTTTCGAGTTGCCACGGTCAAACGACAACTCCGATGGATACGAAAATTGAAATCCGATAATAACTAACTATTACGGATCCAATGGAACTAGTTTCGTTCAATTCTGAGACTGTTCAAAAATTGGCTATTTTTACAGTCGATAATTAAATATTAAAATATTCAATTTTCACAGATTAATTCCAAATTCAATTTTAAGAGTTCTAAAATATTTTTATAACTCCAGTATGATTAAATAAAATTTTACAAATCATTTTCAATCATTTTAAACTCGATTTTCAATTATTTTTGGAATTTCAATTATTAATTTATCGATTTAATTACCCAGGTAAATCCAATATTCGATAAAAAATTTATCCGACTTATTAATTCCACTTATTAATATTTAAAATTAATTAAATATTCGAATTTTAATTATCTAAAATTCTGGGTCGTTACAGACTTCCCCCCTTAAAAGAATTTCGTCCTCGAAATTACAAGTTAGAAAGAAAGGTCCTTAACTCGTCTACTATTTTTCACAATCTAAATAGTTTTATCAATCCATCAAAACAAATCTTTCTACTAAAGATTCGTTATCATTCAACTACATTTCGACTTCAACTCAAAGTTTCAAAACAACATTGTTTAACTTCACAATTCAAATTTAAGTTTAAATTCAAATTTAAACTTTCAAAAATTTCTCAAAAATTTTCTAACACTCGAAATTTTCGAAAAATTTCGCCAGCGTCTCCTTTGCGCGGCTAATACGGCACGACTACAAAACGTCCCTACGGACTCTCAGATTTCAAAAAGAAAAAGAAAAAGCCAAGCGGCTAGACCAGAAATCATCAAAAACTCATATTATAATTCAAATACGTACCTTTTGTCGAGCAATTCAAATTTATCTGTGAAATCAAATTCCAATTCATAACACCTGTATATCCTACTAGCCATTATATCTAGTTACAGCATTCAAACATTTTGCAAATTTGATTACAAAATTTTCAACATAAACTGCTTATATCATTTTTACTTCCCTATTGAAGTTTCATATTCAATTTCGTTCAATTTTGCATTTTCAAATTCATTGAATTCAATTTCACAATTCCAATCTAATTTGGATTCGGCTTATCTTCTGAATATTGAATTTTATCAGCTTTCATTCATAACTGATATTTTTTAGATTAGTTTCAATTACTAATTCATTCGTCTTCAATTTGAATTTCATTCCAATCAGATTTCAAATATTCTATAAGTTATCAACTTATTTACATCTTGATTTATACAATCATTTATACATTCACATTCACAATTCCATTTCATTAAGGAATTTTATTTTCAATTAGCTTCTTGGAATTCTATTTTCATTTATAAATTCATTTACAATTTATATTCACCATTTTATTCATATATGAATTTATTTCCTTATACTTTCAATTCACATTTATAGATTTCATTTGTTAATGAACTTTAATTCCAATCACAATTACATAATTTACATTAACAATTTCTATTGGTATAAGTTATCAATTCAATCATATTCCATAAATATTCTTATACAGTATTCCAGAGTCTTTTCAACCTTTCAAAACCATTTTGAAAACAATTCAAATTTATCCTTTGAATTTTCAAAACAAAACTCAATTTTCCAAACAACTTTCATTTAAAACGATTTGGCAGCAATTTCTCTTTTGGAAACCCGAAAATGAACACCGGTGATGTCGCGATCATCATCGGAATTATTTTCCAGCGACCGAAAAGAGTTTAGAGCTTTCAACTCTCTAAAACAATTTTCCACAATATCAAATCCTTTGAAAAATCATTTTCAAACCAAAAAGATTTTAAACTTTCCAAATCTCCAAAATTTTCAAATTCTTTTCAAAACCTTTCCAAAAACTTTTTTGGAATTCCGTTTTAAATTACAATTCACATTTATAATTTACATTCTCAAATTTCATTCGTATGTGAATTAATTTCTTAACTTTGGAGTTTCGGTTTGAATTTATTATCCAATTTCATATAATAATGATAACATTTCAATATTATCACTTCCTAACAACCAAACATCCATATACTATAATAATTCATAGAAAAACATTTCTTTTTTATACAAAAATAGTTTTGGGCAAAATTATTCCATTCACCCTATTTTAAAACAATACTATGTCGTCTTGCCTCGTTTAAGTGTTTAGAAATCCCTATCGATAATATGGCGTCCCATATACCGACCAAAACTCATAAACATCTCAACGGATAAGCAAACACAATATAAAACATTTTTATATTCACTAACAAATACGCGCTCGTATCTATTATTACACTCAACTCATTCTAGAGTACTACTGACTCTATCTCTAATGAGTAACACCCAACAGAGCAGGGTTGTCGCTTAACCATATGCTCTGATACCACTCTGTCACATCCTGGAATTTTCGACTTTCGAAAATTCGACATCGATACTCACTTTATCGACTGCCGAGCAATCGAGTGCCGGAAACTCCAATAGTGAGGGTTTTAAGAAAAAGAAAAAGTAGAAGAAGAAGAAAAAGAAGAAAGAGAAAAGAAAGAAAGAAGAACAACAGAACAGCAACAGAAAACAGAACAATATCAGAATCTCACATCGTAGCGGAACAATATATAATAGATAAATCAGTAATCTTTAAAACAAAGAACTATATCATTTTATACATACATCAATCATCAGAGTCAATATACAACAACGGACAGTTATATAACTTGTCCTCATACAGAATACACAGCGGAATAAATACTATCAGATACAAATACTACGTCTCGTCATCCAGCTTATCTCCAAGCTCCAGAATATCCAGAATATCCTGATAATATAACTCTAGGCTGCCCGTGTGGAAATTGGTGGGCACCCAGAGTTTAGAAGGGAAACAATAAACTCCGAGTCAGTCTTGGTGACTGGTGTGAGATCGTAAAACAGTTATTTTATCTTTAAAATAAACAACAGAAGATTTTTAAAGTCAATTCGCAATGCCTTTGAAAAATGAAACTACCATAAGACCTCCCGCCACACACACAATGCAAACGCAGACTTGGAGGAGATTTCTTCTTATGATAGTCAAAGATGCTTACTACGCAAAAATCAAATTCTTTTTGATATTATTATTAGGGCATAGTGTAGAAAACATTTCGAAGGTAGAATATAAATCTTAGCCAGCATAGGTACCATTATAGTATGCTTGCTATAGCTGCCATATTAGATGGCAGGTTCTACAACTAAAACCGTACAAGGCTCGTATTGTTTCTTTGGATTTCCAACAAATGGTCAGGCTAAGGAACTTCCTATCCACGATGGGTACGTCCCTGGAATAGACGACCCGAGAACCTAACCGGATCTCTGCCAACACAAGGCCGGGTTACCTCTGCAAAAATAGGTAACTACTGACACGCGTATGCCATCCCCCGATCGTCACCGATCTTCCCGAGGATCCCCGATTCCAACAAACCACATAGAAAAAAAATAATGCAGTAACCACAGAGGTTAAGTATCTGGGCTCCATACCATGATACCACCTTTATCCAGAAGGAATGACATACACTAAGGGGCGCTACTCCCTAGAACCTTGCTGCATTCGTCCCGTTTCGACCATTTCCGGGGTGTGAGGCTCGACGAAGTCTCGTCCACAAAGCTACGCTTTCTCAAAAAGCCCTGCTTCGGGTCAAACAAAATGATCAACCTATGATCACAAAGATATAAGATCAAATAAATGATCATATCACAAATGATCAAACACTGATCATTTCACAGCAACACTCAGTGTGCCACGTTACCAAATTGGGATATATCGCTGATAAATTTCAACTACATAACCTCTGAGCTCGTACGTCTCAGAGAAGGGTGTTAAGCTAAGAGAATAAATTCTCCGCCACCAACAGAAATGTATTTGAAAGAAATCAGCTTTATATCTCAAATTGTAACGTCAGACACACAATCCATACAAGTCTGTTCCGGGATCGAACAGAACCGAAGGCACTTCTCACGAAGCCCTTGCCATTTCCGGATAATTTTCAATCACGTCAGGACTTCCCGTCACTAAGGGTGATAAAAACCTCTAAACCGGAGATCAGCCGATGTAGAGTAACTCGACGGTCATCCTTTCGTTTTCAAAAATATCCGGTCTTCAACACCGGTCTTCAAATGCGATTCATAACGACGTATCACATATTCGGAATGGGTTATACGACCCCATGGTCCTTTCCCGGCTAACCCGAATAGTGAGCGTTTATTTAAAAACAAGTGTGGCATTCAATTTCATCCAATTCACAACAAATACCTATCTAAAGGTAATTATTGATAGTCGGTTATTTAACTATCAATAAAGATGCACAACATCATCAGATTCCAAATAATTTCCCAAATTATTTCATCTTCAAAAATATATTTTCTAGATATATAATTCCCACACTTTAAAAATAAATCAACATTTATTTTTCTAAACAGTTCCCATTTCCTTTATAAATTCCATATTGAATTTACCTTTTTCGAATATCTACTAATATTCGATTTTCAATCGTTTTCAAATATTCATTTTCGATTTATCTTTAAGAAGATAAATTCTCAAACGTTTCGTTTCATTTTGGAAAAGCATTTCCATTCTTATTAATAATAAGAATTTCACAAGTCATTTATTTTCAACACTTGGAAAATAGTCGATATACTTAAATCAAATTAAGTATATATTTCATTCTTTTAGGAAATCTATTTTCTATAACAACATCAATTTTAGTCAAAACGAATGTTGCGTAAAACATCGTTACGACGACTCGAAATCACTAGTATAGGGATTCGGATTTTAATAGATATCATCCCAATACTACATCAAAACATTTCCTTTCGGAAATCATTTACTATAACAACAGTGTTATAGTCCATCATTTCCTTATTTCTCGAAAACGTCTATTTCAACAAGAACTGCGGAAATCTCTGCTTTCGATTTATAATACATTTTAAAACATCTTTAAAATGTTTAACTTCATTTTTAATATCACTTTTTCAAAAATAAATCCATTTTACTTAACAATATATTCACTATCCAAAATCGTGAATATACTTCAATAATTACATTTCAATCTTTTCTACACGTTTTATTCCAAGAATTACCCATTATCCAAAATCGTGGATAAAATTCCCTTAATAACCTTCTATCTTAAATTCATCAATTTTGATTGATTTATTTCCGAATTTATAAAACAACGTTTATAAATTCCATTTTCTATTTTATATAACAACTCCGGTTTATAAATCTCATTTTATTAACTTCTAAAACTCACTTATAAGAATAAGTGATTTCGGATTTATAAACAACGTTTATAAATCGCATTTGTACTTTATAACGATTTCAACTTTTAAAAGAATCATTTATGAACACATTCGATCAATATTTCATTTAAAGGCAAAAATCCAAGTTATAAGTAAATTACTTATAAATCCTTTATTCTACAACTTCATTCATTTTTAACTTCACAACGTAAATCTATTAATTTCATTCACTTATGACATCCATTTATACTTCTTTTTAACACTTATAAAATTCGTTTTATAAGTCCAATATTTTGATTTACAAAAATATCAATTTTATAAATCTTTTTATACCAATCGTTTATAGTTATTCAAAAATCCCAACTTAAACCATTTTATAAGTAAATCGACTTTTATTTCAAAAAGGACACTTCGGTTTTATTTCACTAAAAATTATAACTTTTAAATTTTACGTTTATAAATCGATTCAAAAATTCCATAAAACGTATATTTTCAAAAATCACTTTAAAAACCTTTTAAAATAAAAGTCGTTATTTTTAAACTTCAAAACCGAATCCGATGATGTCACAACACCAATCAGTCCATCACAACAGTCAATATCATATATCAATATGATAACAGAATATTCATCAATATCTGCAAATAAATAAATACTGGTGAGGAATCCAGTTGGATCCCTCCAACCTGTTTCCCTGCATCCAAAAACGTCAGCACAATACCAATTCCGCTCCAGTACGGAATTATCGCGGTATATGGGTTTTTATAAATCCGCTTACTAACGGCGCAATAGGGTCTCATCCGCTATACGAGGCGGGAAATCAATCAATCCAATATATACATATGCCAATATGTATATACTGCTATATATAGATATATATCCTATAATATCTAATATCAACAATCCAAACAGTCAATCATCAATCAATAACTGTAAAAATTCCACATTCAATTGAGTGAGAAGATCTCACCTTGATTTTAAATTCTGATTCCAGCGTTTATTTCGAATAAAATTAAACGCGCGTTTAATTTTACCCGAAATTTTCATTGACTCCAAACGACTCCAAATCAGTTGCATCGCGTAGCATTCGCCAAAACGAAGCCAACGCCGCTTGTTTCGTAATTTTCCGACCTCGCAGCAAAGAGTTACAACATTTTAAAGTTTATACAAATCAATAAAATTCAATTTACATTTTTCTTTTTATTATTTTCCAACCTATTACAGATCTGACCGCACGTTCACAAAACGAAATCAAGGCCGTTCCTTTCTTCTTCCCTCCCACGCGAATTCGTTCGTACTCGAACCCATGAAGCCGCCTTAAAACCCTAAATGACTCGACTCATTCGACCATCTAGAAAGCGATCAAGTGCTGGCATCTCGAAGCTACTTCCCCCACCTACCATCGCCGGCGATCCCATGAAGCTCGGTTGAGCATCCCCCTCTAGAAATGCGTGCGAACGCATGAGCTTTGAACCCAAATCGCGATCGATTCGCTTGACTATAGAACATCTCAGCCGTTAGATACGTAGTACTCGACGAGTTCTTCAATCTTCCTGTTGGAAGTCTCTCGAATAGATGCAAGGATTTAGAGAAATTTGAGGGGAAACGACGTGAGATGCTGGCCATGGAAATAGCAAGAGGCGGCTGAAGATTGTAAAACCCTAGGGTTGAATTGCTTTGCAAAAGAAAAAGTGGAGGGGTTTATATAGAAAAATTCACAAATCACTATTCATCCGGAATTTTCGAACTCGAAATCGAACGTGCCGTCTGACGTTCCTAAGGTTTACCCCGCATTCCGAACGCAATGGAACGTGTTTCGGAAGCTAATTCGGACATCTGTGCGAGATACGGAGAAAAACGATCAATTTAAATTAAACCGATTTAAATCGATTTCGAGGCGTTTTAATTTGTACCGGACAAATGGTAAATCCAAAAATTACGAAATTTGAAATCTTACAATAATATCACATTACGGATCCGATGAAACTGGTTTCGTCGAAATCCGAGACCGTTTGAAAAATGACTATTTTAACTCGACGATTTAAAATTAAAATGATATCGATGCGTTTCGAGTTGCCACGGTCAAACGACAACTCCGATGGATACGAAAATTGAAATCCGATAATAACTAACTATTACGGATCCAATGGAACTAGTTTCGTTCAATTCTGAGACTGTTCAAAAATTGGCTATTTTTACAGTCGATAATTAAATATTAAAATATTCAATTTTCACAGATTAATTCCAAATTCAATTTTAAGAGTTCTAAAATATTTTTATAACTCCAGTATGATTAAATAAAATTTTACAAATCATTTTCAATCATTTTAAACTCGATTTTCAATTATTTTTGGAATTTCAATTATTAATTTATCGATTTAATTACCCAGGTAAATCCAATATTCGATAAAAAATTTATCCGACTTATTAATTCCACTTATTAATATTTAAAATTAATTAAATATTCGAATTTTAATTATCTAAAATTCTGGGTCGTTACACAACCCACCAGTCATGATGTTACCCCAAATCGTTCGAAGCCCTAGCTTGATGACTCGATCGCCCCACGCGAACCCCTCATCTCGATTCCACCCTTCCACGCGCATTCGAGCTTCACGTTGCTGCCACGACTTGTCTCCAGACGTCGTATCTCCACCTCCGCTTGATGCCATTGCCGCCGACAATCCATAGCTCGAGATTGAGCTACTCCGCCTCCTCGCGTGAGCAGTCACTCGCTCCTCCTTCTATTGCTTGCTCAATTATCGCGAGCTCCATAATTCGAACGCGATTTGTTACTTCGATTTTGTTTATTTTGAAACTGCTCGGCTACCATTATTTTGTTTTTGGGGATTTTGATTCGAAAGTTTATTTTTTTTATAAAACTGAGGATATGAGGAAGCGGCCATTGAGATTTGATTTCGAACGAAAGTGTTTTCGTTTTATCTCGTTTACCAAGTTTTAATTGAGGATAAGGGAGAAGGTTGCGTGAAAATGAAGGTTGTAGTGATTCTGAAAATGCTGAGGAGAAAAGCCTTGATGGTGAAAGAATTACGGCTGAAAATTTGACCAGTATATAAAAATGTATATATATTTAATTTAAATTCAAATTGTCTCGAAAAATGCAACTCGAAATCTTGAACTTCTATCGAGGTGTGCCGCTAGGCGTTTATAATGTTATGTCCCTATTTCAAACACAATGGAAAAGGTTTCGAGTCCTAACTCGATCGTATGGAGAAGACAGCTTTTTTAACCAGTTATTAAATTAAATTTCGATATAAATTTCAACGCGTTTATATATCGTACGCTCACACAACAACTCCAATCACCACAAAAATTGAAATCCGATAATAATATAATATTTCGGATCCAATGGAACTGATTTCGTCGAATTCCGAGACTGTGCCCCGGAACGCTATTTTTAAATATCGATTTAAACGATAAAATTTTAAAATTGAACAAAACGGTGTTAAATTCAATATCAAAATTTCTATCACCTTCAGTATTATTAATATAAATTTTCTAAGCCTTCAAATTATTTTTAACAGGCTTAAAACTGAAGATTCAAAAATTTTCCCAACTTTCAATAAATTAAATTCAATAATTAAATTGCCAAATTCATTCTGATATTTGAATTTCAAATTAAACTAACTTCTAAATATTTAAAATCAATTAAATATTCTGATTTCCAATGTCAAAAATTCCGGATCGTCACATTCTTCCCCCCTTAAAAGAATTTCCTCCCGAAATTACAAGTTAAGAAGAATGATCCTCAACCCGTTTATCATTTTCCCAAAACCAAACAGTTTTATCAAATTTTCAAACCAATCTTCTTATCATAACCACACTATCATCCTTATTAATTTTCCAAACATTTTATAGTTTCAAGCTACTTTATTTTACTTCACAATTCAAATTTAAATTTAAATTCAAATTTTAAATTATCCAAAATTTCTCAAAAATTTCTAACTCTCTAAGTTTTCGAAAAATTTCGCCAGCGACTCCTTTGCACGGCTAGCTCGGTACAACTACAAAATGTCCCTACGGAATCCCAAATTCCAATAGAAAAAAAATGCCAAGTGACAAAATCAAAAACCCAATCAAATTTCATATAGAAATTTTAAATACATACCTTTTGTTGAGAAATTTTATTTATCTTCTACAATCAAAATCCCAATTTCTCCTGTTTTTAAATTACCTGTATACTACTCTGCAATAATATCCAATCACAGCATTCCAATTTGATTTTCATCAAATTATTAACTTAGTATACTTCAAATACCAAATTTACTTAAGAACTTTCTCCATTCGTTTCTTAAGTTCAATATAAATAGTTTATATACTTCTTATATTTATTTTCACTTCACTAACAAAGTTATATATTAATTTCTATTCAACTTTGTATTTTCAATTCCATTTGAATTCAATTTACTTCATTTTAGATATTGAATTCTATTTACCTTATCTCAAATTCAATTTTGAAATCATTTGTCGTTACTGAAAATTTTCAAAAATTCCAAATTTTTTCTAACTCTCAAAATTTTCAGAAAATTTTGGCAGTCTCCTTTGTACGGAGGAGCTTTTGCCATTTGACAAAAGATATAAATATATATACATCGGCCCACTCGGTCGGAAAAACAAAAACAGTTCATATTTCCTATTTTTTATTGCGTATGCGTACCTTTATTTAGCATTTTAAGCAAAACGGCTTATTTATTTAGCTATTTGCACAATCAAAACCAGCCCAACGGCTTCCCTGCGCCTGTACTTACTCAATTTAAACACGTAAGTGACAAATATAGGAAATCTATTAACATTTTACTCATTTTCAATAACAAACAAGTAGTTTTCGTAAACAATACACTCAAAATAATTCCCATAAGCAATTTATATGGTTTCGATACAAATTAAATTTCTTACAACTATATCACACATCATTTCTATTCAATTCAAGTGATTTACAACTCACTTTCTTACATTCTATTCATTTTTAAGCGAAATGAATTCATATCCATTTCAATTGATTCAAAAATCAATTTTTATTTCCTTTTAATAACTCATAGAATTTTATATAACCTCGTTTGCGTCAAACGACAACCATTTATATGCAAATTCAATGATATTCACTTAATATAATATCCATTCTAGTTTATAACTAATTTAAATTGATACCAACTCAATTTATTTTAATTCCATTTCATTTCCAATTGATTCCATTTAATTCTTTTTGCATTCCATTAATCAAACAAATTTCATTGAAAACCATTCAATAAAATTCGACAACAACCATTTCACAATTTTTTTCTCTTAAGTCGAGCTTTTATCCAAATATTGCTTAAGTTATTTCAACTCAAAATTCAAGTTATATTTTCCTTGTAACCAATTTCTAATTTAAATTCTTGATTTGATTTTTATTTATCAAATCCATTCCATCGACTAATTTAATTCAATTAGTATATTCACTTATCTTTTTTTAAAATTTCAAATTTCCATATTCAATTCATCCTGAATTTATTTTATCAATAACAAAATAAATTTTCAATCTATTATTTTTCTACTTACTTGAATTTATATGCAAATTCAAACCATTTTAAATTTAGTTCACAACTCAACTTTAATTTAACTAATTCAACTTCCAATTCATTATTTCATGAATTAATAAATTATCAAGTTAGTTTACTTGAATTCAATCATTTTATTTTTTTCCAAGTTTGGATTTTTTTTTCAACTTGATTCAAATCAAATCTCATTCCATTTTTCAATTCCAATTCATTTATTTAAAAATGTAACCTCATTTGTTCATTCACAAATTCATTCCTTTTCAATTTGAATCTTATTCCAATCAAATTTTCAAATATTTTTATAAGTTATCAACTTATTTACATTCCATAACATTTTAAAGAAATTCCAGAGTCTTTCCATCTTTTCAAAACCATTTTTTTGAAATCAATTCAAATTATCCTTTGAATTTCCAAAACCATCCCTAGTTTTCCAAACAACTTTTACTTAAAATAATTCGGCAGCAATTCGTCTTCTGGAAACTCGATGAACACCGATGATGTCGCGATCATCATCGGAATTATTTTCCAGCGATCGAAAAGAGTTTAGTGCTTTCATCCCTTCAAAAACATTTTTCCAAATCCATTGAAAACCATTTTCAAATCAAAGGGAATTTAAATTTTCCACCAAAATTTCAAATTTTAAAACCTTTCAAAAACATTTTCAAATATTTCTCTGGAATTCTATTTCAAATTATAAATCACATTTACAATTTGCATTTACAAATCCCATTTGTATATGAATTCATTTCCTTATACTTTCAATTCATATTTATAAATTTCATTTGTTAAATGAATTTATCTCCAAATCTTTGGTTATACCATTATTTCTTATTCTATTTCCATATAATAATGATAATAATTCAATATTATCTCTTCCTAACAACCAAGCATCCATATACCATAATAATTCGTAGAAAATTATTTCTTTTCTACACGAAAATAGTTTTGGGCAAAATTATTTCATTTACCCTATTTAAAACAATACTGTGTCAGTTTATCTTGTTTAAGAGTTTAGAAGCCCCTATCGATTACAGTTGGCCAAACTGCACCGACCAGAATCTATAAACAATCAACCGATAAGTCAACACAATATAAAACAATTTTTTTTATTCACTAACAAATATGCGCTCATATCTATTATTATACTCACACTCATTCTAGAGTACTACTGACTCTATCTCTAATGAGTAACACCCAACAGAGCCAGGGTTGTCGCTTAACCAATCGCTACGATACCACATGTAACGATACGATCTTTCGACGCTCGAAAGTCGACATCAATACATTTACTGTATCAACTGCCGAACTATCGAATGCCGGAAAACCGAACTGTTAGGGTTGAAAAAGAAGAGGTAGAAGAAGAAAGAAAGAAAAAAGAAACAGAAACAATATCAGAATCTCACATTCGCAGCCGAACGATATATAATAGATGAATGAATAATCTTTATAACAAAGAACTATATCAGTTTATACATACATCATCAGAGTTTACAACAACAGCACACATCACTGGACAGTTATATAAACTTGTCCACATACATAATACACAGTGGAATAATACTAGTATAAGTGATACGTCTCGCCATCTAGCTCGCCTCCAGATCTTTACAGCAACTTCTGAATTCCAGAATGAACCGATAACCTGACTCTAGGCTGCCCGTGTGGAAAATTATGGGCACCTAGAGTTTATAAAGGGAACAATAAACTCCAGGTCAGTCGTGGGACTGGTGTGAGATCTTAAAAACAGTTATTTTCACAAAGAAAATAAAAGAAATTCGCAATGCTTTTGGAAAATGAAACTACCATAAGGCCTCCCGGCACACACACAATGCAATCGCACACATGAGGGAGATTTCTCCTTATGATAGTCAAATATGCTTAATACGAGAAAATTCTTTGATATTATCACTAGTGCATAGTGTGAAAACATTTCGAAAATATAATATTAATCTTAGCCAGCATAGGTACCATTATACTATGCCTACTATAGCTGCCATGTTAAATAACAGGTTCTACAACTAAAACCGTACTGGGTTCATATTGGGAATTGGATTTCCAACAAATGGTCAGGCTAAGGAACTTCCTATGCCACATGGGTACGCCTCTGGAGGGACGTCCCGAGAACTTAACCAGCTCTCTGCCAACACAAGGCCAGGTTACCTCTTACTAGGTAACTACTACACAAATATGCCATCCCCCGGTCGTTTGCGACCTTTATCTGAGGGCCCTCGATCACAAAGAAACAATCACACAGTAAATGAGATTGGAGCAACCACACAGGTAAAGTATCTGGGCTCCATACCATGACACCACCTTTTTCCAGAAGGAAATGACATACCCTAAAGGGTGCGACCCTCATAACCTTGCCGCATTTTTCTGTTTCGACCATTTCCGGGGTGTGAGGTTCGATGAGGTCTCGTCCACAAAGCTACGCTTTACACGAAAGCCATGCTTTGATCACAAATGATCATCAACACACAGCAGCACTTAGCATGCCACACTACCAAATTGGGAGTATATCATTGATAACCTTCAACTACATAACCTCTGAGCTCGTACGTCTCAGAGAAGGGTGTTAAGCTAAGAGAATAAATTCTCCGCCACCAACAGAAATGTATTTGAAAGAAATCTGCTTTATATCTCAAAGTGTAGTGTCAGACATACGACCATACAAATCTGTTCCGGGTTCGAACAGAATCAAAGACACTTCGTCTAATAAAGGAAGAAGCCCTTGCAAATCCGATCTTCAATTGTAAATCCATAACGTCGTATCATTATTCGGAATGGGTTATATGACACAAAGTCCTCTCCCAGCTAAACCGAATAATGAGCGCTTGTTTTAAAAACAAATTCAAATGCCATTTCAAAGGCAAATATTGATAGTCGGTTATTTAACTATCAAACAACATTCACAATAATCATCCAATCTAAATAATTTCTCCAAATTATTAAATTTCAAAATATCTTTGCAAGATGTATATATTTTCCACACTTCATCACTTTGAAAACAAATTTCAAATCACTTTACTCGTAGAATAAAATTCCCGATATTATTTATTTCCCTTTTTCTTTATAAATTCCATTGTAAATTTAAATTTCCAAATATTCACTTATATACGATTTTCAAATATTCACTTTCAACCCCCAAATCAAATTTCAAATTGATTTCTAAATTGATTTCAACACCAAATTAAATTTCAAATTGATTCCCAAGTCTATTTTCACTAGAACAGAACATTTGCAAATTGATTTCTAAGTTTATTTCCAAATAACAAATCATTTTACAAATAGATTTCCAAATTTATTCCAACACAAAAATCCATTTTCATTCAACCTCAAATAAATTTTCATATCGATTTCCCAAAGATTTATGTTCAAATACCAAATCAATTATCAAATTGATTTCTAGAAATTTATCACCTTTTAAAAAAAGTCCCTTTATTCTTTCCAAATTATTTAAAATTCCATTTTCAATAATTTCTTCAACTTTTAAACAATATTTTTCAAAACCCATTTATTAATATCTTTTCCCATATTTTGGAAACAATTTGATAAGATTTCAAAAAAAACAACTTTATACTTTTAAATTCCTTCTTTTAAATTCACCTAATTCTTTCAAAAGGAATTTACTTAAAATTTCCTACTTTAATTTCAAAAATCCAATTTTATTTATTTATGGTATCCAACGATACCAAAATATACTCGACTAAATTATAGCCTTCGAAAAATTCAATCATCAATATAATCATTCACAGATTATAAATAAATCAACACACAACATTAAAACAAATTCATACAATTTGAGGAATCCAGTTGGATCCCTCCAACCTGTTTCCCTGCATCCATAGATGTTAGCACAACAATTAAATACCCATTCCACTTCGAGGTGGAATATCGCGGTATATGGGATTTATAAAATATCATCCGCTATTATGCGGCGCATACCGCTATATAATGCGGGAAATCAATCTCCAAATATATATATATACTACTATATATACTATAGCATCCAAATTATCAATCAATCAATAACTGAAATTTTCAATTATCATAATTTGAGTGAGAAGATCTCACCTTTGCTTTTATTTTGCAATCCATTTCCATTTCATCTTGACTTGTTTTTCATGTCCTTTGACCTTGTATAAATAATTTATACAATTTATTAAAATTCGAATTGACCGAACAAATTTATTCCATTTTAACAAATTTAATCAACTATTGATTTTATTTCAACTAATACTTTTAACTTTAAACCAATTCCTTTTTAATAAATTGATTTAACTAAAATTAAATTTAAAACTAAATTTCCTTTAATAAATTATTATTATTATTTTTATTGACAAAAAAAATCAATTTTTTTTTCACTGGACATACCAACAAAATGTTTCTTTATTGTATAATATATATACATATACACAGAATCAAAACTAGAATAGGCATATACTTTACTGTAAGTTAAAATCTTATCTATATATTTTCCTGTTTCCAGTAATATGTATATATATATAATTAATAAAAGAAACTAAAAATACCTCACTGCTTCCAGCATAATCCCCAAACCCTACACACATCTGGACATCACCACGAGACACAACCCACCAATCACGATGTCACCCCAAATCGTTCGAAGCCCTAGCTTGATGACTCGATCGCCCCACGCGAACCCCTCATCTCGATTCCACCCTTCCACGTGCATTCGAGCTTCACGTTGCTGCCATGACTTGTCTCCAGACGTCGTATCTCCGCCTCCGCTTGATGCCGTTGCCGCCGACAATCCATAGCTCGAGATTGAGCTACTCCGCCTCCTCGCACGAGCAGTCACTCGCTCCTCCTTCTATTGCTTGCTCGATTATCGCGAGCTCCATAATTCGAACGCGATTTGTTACTTCGATTTTGTTTATTTTGAAACCGCTCGGCCACCATTATTTTGTTTTAGGGGATTTTGATTCGAAAGTTTACTTTTTTTTTATAAAACTGAGGATATGAGGAAGAGGCCATTGAGATTTGATTTCGAACGAAAGTGTTTTCGTTTTATCTCGTTTACCAAGTTTTAACTGAGGATAAGGGAGAAGGTTGCGTGAAAATGAAGGTTGTAGTGATTCTGAAAAAGCCGAGGAGAAAAGCCTTGATGGTGAAAGAATTACGGCTGAAAATTTGACTAGTATATAAAAATGTATATATATTTAATTTAAATTCAAATTGTCTCGAAAAATGCAACTTGAAATCTCGAACTCCTGTCGAGGCGTGCCGCTAGGCGTTTATAATGTTATGTCCCTATTTCGAACACAATGGAAAAGGTTTCGAGTCCTAACTCGATCGTATGGAGAAGATAGCCTTTTGAACCAGTTATTAAATTAAATTTCAATATAAATTTCAACGCGTTTATATATCGTACGCTCACACAACAACTCCAATCACCACAAAAATTAAAATCCGATAATAATACATTTTTACGGATCCAATGGAACTAATTTCGTCGAATTCCGAGACTGTGCCCCGGAACGCTATTTTTAAATATCGATTTAAACGATAAAATTTCAAAATTGAACAAAACAGTGTTAAATTCAATTTCAAAATTTCTATCACCTTCAGTATTATTAATATAAATTTTCTAAGCCTTCAAATTATTTTTAGCAGGCTTAAAACTGAAGATTCAAAAATTTACCTAACTTTCAATAAATTAAATTCAATAATTAAATTGCCAAATTCATTCTGATATTTGAATTTCGAATTAAACTAACTTCCAGATATTTAAAATCAATGAAATATTCTGATTTCCTATGTCAAAAATTCAGGGGGTCGTCACATATTTAGTGATTTGAAATTTGGGCTTTTATTTAAATGATATTGAATTTATTTTGTGAATATTTTAAAACTAAATAATAATGAAGTTAAATTAAGATATATATGAAATTATCAAATTTAGTTTTGAAATGGTGGAATATATAAAGCTTTGAAGTATATTGAAATTGAAATGGTTTATTTTGAGGTTCAAATCTGTATTTGAAATCGATATAATTTGAAATAGTTTATTTTGAAACTGAATTGAGTTGAAATTTATGAATTGAGATTGAATTAAAATTGAATTTTGAAATTCGAGTGGATTTGGATCGATTTGTGAAATTTGAGGAAGTTATTTTATTATATAAAGTATTTTAAACTATATCTAAAACTATTTATATTTTACTTTATAAATTATTTTTAATATAAACATTTTAATATAGATCATTTTTCAATATAAATTATTTTATTATAAACTATTTTAACTTATAACTATTTTTATTTTATAAACTATTTTATTATATATACTAATTTTAATATCTAAACTGTTTAAGAAGAAAGTGTTATGGATTCCAAAATGATATTATTTCAAAGCTATGATTTCAAAGTGTTATGAATTTCAAGGTTTTGATTTCCAAAGTGTTTTGATTTTAAAAGACTTATGATTTCGAAAGCGTTATAACTTTGGAAAGTGATATAATTTTTGGAAATGGATATTTTTGAAATGAAAATGATATTTTGGTTTTGAAGTATAAACTATTTTGAAATATAAACTATTTTGAAATGACCGCGGTGTTATAATAACGTTTGGTTGTTAAAGAGACCGGGATCAGATATGGGCATACTCTCTGTCGATACCGAAAACCACTTTAACAACCGTGTACGTGGTGGAGATTCCAGAATGAAGTAGGATGGTGGCGACGATCCTAAAGGTATATTTACGTGGACCCAACTCCCGTGAGTTGGCATAAGGTGGCTAAAACAGAAGCTATTCCGGGCCAATGAGGTAGCTCCTCTTATCGGACACACTCCATCGTATGCCATTCTATTACTTTGTGATTGATTTGGTGCGCACCTTTAATTCGGGAGTGTGGCTCGAGTTGGGCGATTGTTGCGGCTTTGCGTTACCAACAGTCCGGATGCGTAATTGGTATATCCACCCTGCATTGCCTTGTCGTGCCGTGTCACCTACCCTAGCGCGCCTTACTACGAGTTTGATTTGTGTCGTACCTATGGAATATCCTCTGGTAGCTCCAGTTTACGGGGTATTACGGTACTGTATAGACTATTGGCACTATAAAAATGTGTTATGGGGGATATGGGTAACGCCTTAACGCTATTTTAATAGTTTACTTTACTATAGACATATTATAATAGCGTATTTTACTACATAGTAGATAGTTTAATGGATCTTTAGAGGATGGTTATCCCAAACATCCTTTAAGTTACTGTATTTCAGTTGATATTTCACTTGAGTTGGATTTATTGATATAAGAATGTTAATCCTGACTCGAGTATTTTGTGTTTTGCTTTATGCTCGGGTCAGATTGAGTGTACCAGTATTCGAGACTCACCTTTGGAGTTGGAGCTTCGCTTGGAGATCCATCTATCGATTCTGCTTTCAGTTATTTAGTTGATTCCAGTGATGTATTCAGATTTTGTATTTGACTATTGTATTGAGACATCTATGTATTCGAGACCTCTGTTGTACCTTATTTAACTCTGTTATATATATAGTAGCTTCATGAACTACTATTCTTTTGTTTCCGCTGCTTATTGTTATATTACTCTGTGTTTGTGTTTCTGTGATTATTTATTTACTGTATATGCTGAGTTTTGCCAAATTTAAATTACCAATCTAATATTTTGAGCAATTCAAGTCCAACCTGTGTGGATGCGAATGGTTGAAAATTTCTGGATGTTACACTTATTGTCGCTTCCATTGACCTAAAAACTCTCTGGTTAAGACATATAAAGTATTTCTTCAAAATCATTTGTAACAGCCCAAAATTTTAACAAGTAATTTTTTTCATTTATTTAAAGACTTTGGCTTTTGATTTCTTAAAAATCTAATTTTGGAAATTTTCTTGTAATGATTTTGATCATTTGTCCAAATTGTAATAAAAAAAAGCGTTCTGTAATGTTGATTTGAATTAAAAGTGTAACTTTAATAGAAATTAGAAATTCTAAATTTTAAAATTCTAAACTGCTAAAATTTCATCTTGAACTGTATACAATTGTGTAACAATTGTTTCACTTTTGTTTTGGTCAGATTTGTTGTATACTTTTAAAAGTTGTAATAATTAGTGTGAAACGGGAAATTAAACTTTACATTTCTTTTACGTATATTTACATCCGTTTCTTAACTTTATATTAAACAATCAAAATTTATTAATTATGGTATAATAGCTATTAAATTTTGGTTTAAAGTGATGGGTTATTTTCTTAATAGAAACGTTAGTATTTTTAAATTTATTTAATAAGAGAAATAAATCAAATTTGTACGTTACTTTGGGCGTTACATTTATTTGTTTCTTTTGCCTTGATTCTTTGTCTATTTGATTTTTCTTGCGTTAACAATGCAAAGTTTCAGCCGTATATTCTATTTTGAGAAATTCAAAATCTTGCCCAAAAATCTTGCCTTAAATCTTGCACGTGAAAGATTATTTCTTTCCCTTTGCCTTCCGTTCGTTTCCTCCACTTTAATAAAATTAATTGCCTTAAATTTTCTCTACCGTTCACAAATTGTCTCTCTTCATAAATTTGTGAGCATCTGTTAATATTTTATTCCACGTTCACAAAAAGTTTTCCAGACCACAAAATTTTTTCATTTCAGCTTCCCTTTGTATTTGCGTGACCTTCTCCTTCAGGTATGGCCGCATGCCTTCTTTCATTTGTTTTATTTTTGCTGTCCCCTGCTTGTTGCCGTACCTTGCTTATTCTGTTGCCTACTCCATGCTAGTCCCCACGTCTCCAACTCCATGCTACCACCACCGACCCCATGACGGATCACCACCGACCCCAGGCTAGTCCCCACGTCTCCAACCCCATGCCGAGATCCAGACCACCCACGTCACCTCCTACCCCAGCCTGCCACCACCAAACCCCACGTCACCAGACCCAGACCGAGACCATCCACAACCACCACCGAACTCTAACCCCTCCGCCAGACAAACCCCACGCCCAACACCATGTCAGACCGAGCCTTGTTTGAAACAAAAGAGAAATGAACAACGTATTTTTTTATTTGAAGTTATATTGCTCTGGCCTTGTTTTGAAAAAAAAGGAAATGAGAAAATGTTGCTTTTGTCACCGTGTTTTTGGTATCCTAGTCTATATTCTCCACTGGCCTTTGATTTGAAAAAAAAAGAAATGAACAATTTGTTTTGTTACCTTTGTTTTGAAGTTATAGTCTATTTTTAAAAAGTTGTAACGACTCGGATTTTCGCGCTCGAAAATCAACATCCGTACTTCACATTGTACTAGAATGCCGCAGATTCGACCATTCAAATCCGATTCGCCGGAGCTTATAACAACATTAAGTATAACAACACAGCGGAAGAAAAAGAATATATCAATATATATAACATTGATACAATGACAGATACAAAATCCGATACAGTATGACACAACAGAATGATACAACAGATACCAATATACATCAGAGATATGATACAAGAAATAGCAGCGGAAAAGAAAATAGATAACACCAGCAGCGGATAGAATATCTCCAATAGAATGCTCCAAGATAAGCAACGTCAATCCATGAACTCCAAGAACTGACTAGCTCCAGATAATCTACCAAACCTGAATATCTGAGAAAACCCAACTCTAGACTGCCCGTGTGGAAAATAGTGGGCACCCAGAGTTTAGGAAGGGAACAATAAACTCCGGATCAGTCATGGGACTGGTGTGAGCAACAAAAACAGTTTATCTTTAAACAACAACAAAAAGAATTTAAACATTGAAACCCGCAATGCTTTTCGAAAATGAAACTACCATAAGGCCTCCCGCCACACACACAATGCAATCGCAGAATTGGAGGAGATTTCTTCTTATGATAGTCAAACATGCTTACTACGTAAAAGAAATTCTTTTGATATTATTATCATTAGTGCATAGTGTCGAAAACATTTCGAAAATATAATATTAATCTTAGCCAGCATACAACCATTGTTGTATGCCTACTATAGCTACTACGTTCAATAGCAGGTTACCGCCACATTCCATAGCAGGTAATACAACTAAAACCGTACAGGGTTCGTATTGTTTCTTTGGATTTCCAACAAATGATCAGGCTAAGGAACTTCCTTACCGAAATAGAAACGCCTCTGGAAAGACGCCCCGGATCCTAACCGGATCTCTGCAAACAAAAGGCCGACGCTACCTCACGCTGTACAGCTGTAACTAGGTAACTAACACACGAGTCATGTCATCCCCAGGTCGTTACCGACCTTTATCCGAGCGCTCGATAACCAACATCACACATAATAAATAAAGTGTATCCACATGAGTAAATATCTAGGCTCCATACCATGATACCACCCTTTATCCAGAAGGAAATGACATACCCTAGGGGTGCTACCCCTACAAACCTTTGCCGCAACATTCCTGTTTCGACCATTACCGGGTTGTGAGGCTCGACGAAGTCTCGTCCACAAAGCCACGCTTTTTCACAAAGCCACGCTTCGATCAACAAATGATCAGCAGCACTTCGTATGCCACATTACCAAATTGGGAATGTATCACTAGTAACCATCAACTACATAACCTCTGAGCTCGTACGTCTCAGAGAAGGGTGTTAAGCTAAGAGAATAAATTCTCCGCCACCAACAGAAATGTATTTGATAGAAACCAGCTTTACATCTCAAAGTGTAACGTCAGACACACATCCATACAAGTCTGTTCCGGGTTCGAACAGAACCGAAGGCACTTCCGAAGAAGCCCTTGCAAATCCGGGTATTCACAATCTCGATCGGACTTCCCATCACTTAGGGAATCTCTATACCGGAGCCATGATGCAGAGAAAATCGATAGGTCATCATATCGCTCTCGCAAATACTCGGTCTTCACCACCGGTCTTCAAATGCTATCCATATCGTCGTATCACTATTCGGAATGGGTTATATGACACAAAGGTCCTCTCCCGGCTAAACCGAATAACGAGCGCAATTAAAAATCATATAGATACTGGGGTCTCAGTTAAATCACAGCTTAAAACCCAAAACTTTTCATTCGAATGGTAAAACAAATTACCATTTCCAATCTTTTAAACAAAAAGATTAAATTCAAAAACCTTCAATGGTTTAAACAATTTCCACACTTTTAATCTTTTAAACAAAAAGATTCAATTCACAAAGTTAACCCCATTCCCAAAGATTCATTCATAGATTTCCAAATCGATTTTCATTTCAACTGAATTAACTCGTTAAATCTTTAAATCAAGATTTAACTTATAGCTTTCAAAACAATTCTATTTCAAGTTGGATTAACTCATTCGGTCTTTGAATCAAAGACTCATTTCATAAATTTCAAAACATTTCAATTCCATTTCAAAACTTGAAATTCTATTGACACAAATTTGAAATTAATTACTTATGTGAAAGCTTTTACTATTTGGAAACAAATAGTTTCGTTTCAGAAAAATCCAGTTATATTTACACGAGTTAAAACCCTTGAATTCAATTCAAATTCCCAAATCAATACATTTAAAATGGTTTAACCCATATATAATTTGTACAGCATTTTTAATCCCTAGTTTCAAATAATAGGATTCAATTTCAAACATGAATTCAAATTTAAATCAGATTATTTAAATTTCAAGACTCAATTAAGTTATTCAAAATAACTTTTATCTTTGAAATCCCATTTCAAAAGCTTTTCACTTTAAACCCAAATTTCCAATTTCAAAATCAATTGAAATTAAAATTTCAATTTCAATTTCAAAAACTTCAAATTTAAATTATCTGTGACTTAACCGATTTCCACGTGAAATCCATATTTGTGTGTGTAAAAGTGTAGTCCAGGGGTTTCACACACAATAGTGCACAACATCAATCATCACAGATATATCGATATCGATAAGCGGTATAATCCACAACGCTTATCTTCATTCACAGATTCATAGATAAAATAAATTTATCAGTCAGAAAGATTCACAATTAAAATTCGATGTGGGTTTCGGATAACCAACTGGAATCCGACTCCCTGTCGCATCGAAATTCAAATGTCGTTTATGGGTCAAGGGTTTTCATATTCACATAGTAATATATCACAGAAACAGATATATATATCGCAGATAAGTAAATTACCGATCACATCATAAATCAGGGTATATCACAAAGCATCATATATCAGGGATATCAATCAATAGAAAGCACTCAATAGAATTCAAATATTCATAAGTAAGATTAATTAGTTATCTGATAAATTTAAATCAGATTAATTACCCATGAATTCAATTACTAATCTTGGTTAATCAACATCGATAAATTACAAATTATCTTGATTAATTATTCTTTAATCATTTATAAATTAACCATCCATAATTAATTAACCTTTAATTATAATTCATCAACCTTTAATTATTTAAATAATTAATCTTTAATTATTTAATTCACTATTAATTATCTTTAATTAATAATTTGCCCTTAATTAATCACATTAATTAATTAACCGTTAATTAATTATTATTTTAATCACTTGAGTAATCACCCTTTAATTTCACACATTAATTAAGCGTCTTTTAATTTAAAGATAAACCATTGACTTAATTAATCACTCAATTGCCATTTAGATCTTATTTAATTAATCTATAAACTAAATAAGTTATTCATTTTGATTAACGGAAAAAGATTTATGAATTATAAATCAAATCAATCTTCGTAAATTTAAGGTGAAACTCATTCTGATATTTACAAATATGTTTAAAAACTTTTATCCCCAAACTTACCTTTTACTTTAAGCAAAGTCTTAAACTAATTTATTTAAATTTCAAAACTGTTCTTCTAAAACTAAAAAAAACTGGGTTTAGATCCTACTTCGGGTCCTACCCGAGCTTTTACTCGAAACTGCTTCGAGTCATACGCGACACTATTTTGCTTCGAGCAAATTCCTGAATCCCCCGCGTCGCCCCCGAGTTCCACCTCGTCTTCGTCTTCCCCAAACCATCGTCACGCAGCAGACATCAAAGCGTGCACGTGTACGTGCACGCCACCTCGCCGCCGTTCTGGTGGCCATCGCAACCTCCAGCAAGTCGAAAAACTCACTCACACTCGAGATCAACTTCGATTCGATACCAAATAACTCGAAATCGAAATTCACCCTTTCGTTAAAACTGTAACTCGAACATACCCAAGCTGAAAACGCCTCGTCCTCCTCACGCCGTTCATCAGAAAACCCACAACTCCAGCTTCCTATTGTCGATACCCAACTCTATTCTCCCTCTCAATTTCATGCAGCTCGATCGCTTATTAGAGGCGAACACACCACATTACAGACACGTTCAAAACTCGAGGCTAAACCCTAAGTCAATCTCGTTCGACCCGGATTTGTTTTTGAAAAATATTTTCAACAATTTTTCCAACATCCCAGATGTTCAAGCAAGCTTCAGTACGAATCCCAATATTTATAAATGATTCAATGATCAGGAATTTAGAAAAATGCAAATTGATCAAAATTTCAAACTGCTTTTTAACACTTCATTAAAAATCTTCACTTTTGCTTTTAAAAATCATGAATATCAGTATTGATTCAGATTTTAAACTTGAATTATTATTTTTCAAAAATCAAATTTATCAAAATATAAGTTGACTACCGTAAACAATGCTTCCTGCAGTAATATTTCACTAGTTTCGAATTATTTACCAATTATCTTTACTAAAGATTATTTTTAAAAATAACTCCATGTTATTATAAACATTTTCTTTTCAGGAATTATAACCTGAATTGGTTTAGATGAGGAGATATGATTTTTCTTTCTATTTATCACACTTGATTCTGTGATGTAACAGAGGCTAATATATATACAGGCATATAAATACAAATATTTGCATATATACAGACATGCAATGATATTCATACAAACACACTTTATATCATGACAAGCATCAGGTATTTATCACACACAATCAAAGTATTAGAGAGGTTAGCTTGCTCACCTGAAAACAAGTTTGAACAGAGGAAGCTTTATGTTTTGAAGGCTGTATGTTTGATCTGCCTTTAACCCTGTTCTGCTTCCTTTTAAGTTGAATGATTTTGAGTTTGTCGATGATGATAGTTGTCGATCTTGTTTAGTTTTCAGGTTGTAGTTTTTATCTTGGTTTTATTTAGTTCGAATGGAAAATGAAAAACTGATAAGGGAAAGTAATTTACAGAGTGAAGTATAAAACATGTTACAGGGTGCACTACTTTATACAAAACAGTGTACAAGATGTACAAATTTCAGAAATGGTTTCTTTGCTTGGTGGCTGAAATGGCATGCTTTTGTACTTAGAAAAGATATTTGTATTAGCAAGCATTTAATGCTACTGTCCTTATAAATGTTATTTCCCTTACCAGCCTACAAACTTTTGATTTTTTGTTGATCTTAAGTCTGCATCTTGATTTACAAGCTACATGCATACTATCTTTACTTACCAGCGTACATATCTACTAGATTTTAGTTGTACTTAAGACTGCATATCCATATATTCGAACCACTTGTTTTACATACTTACCCTATGCAAGTTTATTTTCTAACAAGTTACTATAGTTGAAAGTGCCGATTTTTATTTTGAGGCTGGTCAACCCTCTTATATATTTTATTTCCTTGTTTTACAAATTTGAAATGTGATTGCAGATTATTTCTCATTATTTACTTGCCTAAACAGATTTTTTTGTTTGAATGCAAATGAATGTAAGTGAATGTTATTCTAACATATTATTTAAATGTTAAGTGTATTTGTTTTCCTCCTTATAATTATTATTTGGTAATATAAATGAATCCAATTTTTTTAACATGTTGTTAAATTTTATTTATGTGTTACTATATATGTATTTTTCATAATTTATTTTATAAATTCAAATTATCATAAATTCTTATCTATTTGTTACTTTATATTTTTATAGTCAATCTTAAATATAATTTCTATTTCTGATTTTAAATGTTCATTTTTAACTTTATATTTTATAACTTATACATGCCCGTATACATATATATTCATGGCGGGGAAACTCGCAATTCATTTATAATAGATTTGACAAATTTTTATTCAAAAATCCCTTTAATTATCAATTTAAATTAATTAAAAATCTGGGGTCGTTACAAACTTCCCCCCTTAAAAGAATTTCGTCCTCGAAATTACCAGGGAGACACAAAGATAGATGAAGAATATTTCATCAAATCAAACTGAACATTTATTCTGCATTCGGCTTACCAAATCAGAACAACAATAACAGATACAAGAACGAATCTGTTTAACACTTCACAAGATACTCGGGTTATCCAAATCTACGAAATATACAGTGGCATCGGTTAGTTCGAAAGGATAACTAACCATTCGTAGAACATATCGGGACCCAAAGAATAGATAGATATATAGATACGATTTCAAAAATTTCAGTTTAGAAACTAAAGCATATCTATCAACCATAGCAACCAAAACAAACAATTCATCCAAACAAACAATTTTTGGCTCAGTTGGAGTTTATGTCCCATACAAATATATCGAATCTTCTTTCTGGATCTACCAGAAACTATCGAAGAATTGAGAAAAGATGCTGAACAAAGAGATGGATAGAGAAAATTTGTTTCCACTGTTGTTACAGAGTACCGACCTTTCATAGTCGGATTCCCCTGTCCCCTATCTCATCCTCTTCTTACACTCATACTTACTATCAGTGGATAGCAAGAGAATTTACTGAGGCTTTCGAACGGGTATCTGAGGAATACTCATTCTAGGGTATACTTCACCCTATCTCTAATGAGCTACTTAATGTGTTATACTCCTGAGCTAAAGTTCAACCTTAGCTCTGATACCAAATGTAACGACTCGGATTTTCGCGCTCGAAAATCAACATCCGTACTTCACATTGTACTAGAATGCCGCAGATTCGACCGTTCAAATCCGATTCGCCGGAGCTTATAACAACATTAAGTATAACAACACAGCGGAAGAAAAAGAATATATCAATATATATAACATTGATACAATGACAGATACAAAATCCGATACAGTATGACACAACAGAATGATACAACAGATACCAATATACATCAGAGATATGATACAAGAAATAGCAGCGGAAAAGAAAATAGATAACACCAGCAGCGGATAGAATATCTCCAATAGAATGCTCCAAGATAAGCAACGTCAATCCATGAACTCCAAGAACTGACTAGCTCCAGATAATCTACCAAACCTGAATATCTGAGAAAACCCAACTCTAGACTGCCCGTGTGGAAAATAGTGGGCACCCAGAGTTTAGGAAGGGAACAATAAACTCCGGATCAGTCATGGGACTGGTGTGAGCAACAAAAACAGTTTATCTTTAAACAACAACAAAAAGAATTTAAACATTGAAACCCGCAATGCTTTTCGAAAATGAAACTACCATAAGGCCTCCCGCCACACACACAATGCAATCGCAGAATTGGAGGAGATTTCTTCTTATGATAGTCAAACATGCTTACTACGTAAAAGAAATTCTTTTGATATTATTATCATTAGTGCATAGTGTCGAAAACATTTCGAAAATATAATATTAATCTTAGCCAGCATACAACCATTGTTGTATGCCTACTATAGCTACTACGTTCAATAGCAGGTTACCGCCACATTCCATAGCAGGTAATACAACTAAAACCGTACAGGGTTCGTATTGTTTCTTTGGATTTCCAACAAATGATCAGGCTAAGGAACTTCCTTACCGAAATAGAAACGCCTCTGGAAAGACGCCCCGGATCCTAACCGGATCGCTGCAAACAAAAGGCCGACGCTACCTCACGCTGTACAGCTGTAACTAGGTAACTAACACACGAGTCATGTCATCCCCCGGTCGTTACCGACCTTTATCCGAGCGCTCGATAACCAACATCACACATAATAAATAAAGTGTATCCACATGAGTAAATATCTAGGCTCCATACCATGATACCACCCTTTATCCAGAAGGAAATGACATACCCTAGGGGCGCTACCCCTACAAACCTTTGCCGCAACATTCCTGTTTCGACCATTACCGGGTTGTGAGGCTCGACGAAGTCTCGTCCACAAAGCCACGCTTTTTCACAAAGCCACGCTTCGATCAACAAATGATCAGCAGCACTTCGTATGCCACATTACCAAATTGGGAATGTATCACTAGTAACCATCAACTACATAACCTCTGAGCTCGTACGTCTTAGAGAAGGGTGTTAAGCTAAGAGAATAAATTCTCCGCCACCAACAGAAATGTATTTGATAGAAACTAGCTTTACATCTCAAAGTGTAACGTCAGACACACATCCATACAAGTCTGTTCCGGGTTCGAACAGAACCGAAGGCACTTCCGAAGAAGCCCTTGCAAATCCGGGTATTCACAATCTCGATCGGACTTCCCATCACTTAGGGAATCTCTATACCGGAGCCATGATGCAGAGAAAATCGATAGGTCATCATATCGCTCTCGCAAATACTCGGTCTTCACCACCGGTCTTCAAATGCTATCCATATCGTCGTATCACTATTCGGAATGGGTTATATGACACAAAGGTCCTCTCCCGGCTAAACCGAATAACGAGCGCAATTAAAAATCATATAGATACTGGGGTCTCAGTTAAATCACAGCTTAAAACCCAAAACTTTTCATTCGAATGGTAAAACAAATTACCATTTCCAATCTTTTAAACAAAAAGATTAAATTCAAAAACCTTCAATGGTTTAAACAATTTCCACACTTTTAATCTTTTAAACAAAAAGATTCAATTCACAAAGTTAACCCCATTCCCAAAGATTCATTCATAGATTTCCAAATCGATTTCCATTTCAACTGAATTAACTCGTTAAATCTTTAAATCAAGATTTAACTTATAGCTTTCAAAACAATTCTATTTCAAGTTGGATTAACTCATTCGGTCTTTGAATCAAAGACTCATTTCATAAATTTCAAAACATTTCAATTCCATTTCAAAACTTGAAATTCTATTGACACAAATTTGAAATTAATTACTTATGTGAAATCTTTTACTATTTGGAAACAAATAGTTTCGTTTCAGAAAAATCCAGTTATATTTACACGAGTTAAAACCCTTGAATTCAATTCAAATTCCCAAATCAATACATTTAAAATGGTTTAACCCATATATAATTTGTACAGCATTTTTAATCCCTAGTTTCAAATAATAGGATTCAATTTCAAACATGAATTCAAATTTAAATCAGATTATTTAAATTTCAAGACTCAATTAAGTTATTCGAAATAACTTTTATCTTTGAAATCCCATTTCAAAAGCTTTTCACTTTAAACCCAAATTTCCAATTTCAAAATCAATTGAAATTAAAATTTCAATTTCAATTTCAAAAACTTCAAATTTAAATTATCTGTGACTTAACCGATTTCCACGTGAAATCCATATTTGTGTGTGTAAAAGTGTAGTCCAGGGGTTTCACACACAATAGTGCACAACATCAATCATCACAGATATATCGATATCGATAAGCGGTATAATCCACAACGCTTATCTTCATTCACAGATTCATAGATAAAATAAATTTATCAGTCAGAAAGATTCACAATTAAAATTCGATGTGGGTTTCGGATAACCAACTGGAATCCGACTCCCTGTCGCATCGAAATTCAAATGTCGTTTATGGGTCAAGGGTTTTCATATTCACATAGTAATATATCACAGAAACAGATATATATATCGCAGATAAGTAAATTACCGATCACATCATAAATCAGGGTATATCACAAAGCATCATATATCAGGGATATCAATCAATAGAAAGCACTCAATAGAATTCAAATATTCATAAGTAAGATTAATTAGTTATCTGATAAATTTAAATCAGATTAATTACCCATGAATTCAATTACTAATCTTGGTTAATCAACATCGATAAATTACAAATTATCTTGATTAATTATTCTTTAATCATTTATAAATTAACCATCCATAATTAATTAACCTTTAATTATAATTCATCAACCTTTAATTATTTAAATAATTAATCTTTAATTATTTAATTCACTATTAATTATCTTTAATTAATAATTTGCCCTTAATTAATCACATTAATTAATTAACCGTTAATTAATTATTATTTTAATCACTTGAGTAATCACCCTTTAATTTCACACATTAATTAAGCGTCTTTTAATTTAAAGATAAACCATTGACTTAATTAATCACTCAATTGCCATTTAGATCTTATTTAATTAATCTATAAACTAAATAAGTTATTCATTTTGATTAACGGAAAAAGATTTATGAATTATAAATCAAATCAATCTTCGTAAATTTAAGGTGAAACTCATTCTGATATTTACAAATATGTTTAAAAACTTTTATCCCCAAACTTACCTTTTACTTTAAGCAAAGTCTTAAACTAATTTATTTAAATTTCAAAACTGTGCTTCTAAAACTAAAAAAAACTGGGTTTAGATCCTACTTCGGGTCCTACCCGAGCTTTTACTCGAAACTGCTTCGAGTCATACGCGACACTATTTTGCTTCGAGCAAATTCCTGAATCCCCCACGTCGCCCCCGAGTTCCACCTCGTCTTCGTCTTCCCCAAACCATCGTCACGCAGCAGACATCAAAGCGTGCACGTGTACGTGCACGCCACCTCGCCGCCGTTCTGGTGGCCATCGCAACCTCCAGCAAGTCGAAAAACTCACTCACACTCGAGATCAACTTCGATTCGATACCAAATAACTCGAAATCGAAATTCACCCTTTCGTTAAAACTGTAACTCGAACATACCCAAGCTGAAAACGCCTCGTCCTCCTCACGCCGTTCATCAGAAAACCCACAACTCCAGCTTCCTATTGTCGATACCCAACTTTATTCTCCCTCTCAATTTCATGCAGCTCGATCGCTTATTAGAGGCGAACACACCACATTACAGACACGTTCAAAACTCGAGGCTAAACCCTAAGTCAATCTCGTTCGACCCGGATTTGTTTTTGAAAAATATTTTCAACAATTTTTCCAACATCCCAGATGTTCAAGCAAGCTTCAGTACGAATCCCAATATTTATAAATGATTCAATGATCAGGAATTTAGAAAAATGCAAATTGATCAAAATTTCAAACTGCTTTTTAACACTTCATTAAAAATCTTCACTTTTGCTTTTAAAAATCATGAATATCAGTATTGATTCAGATTTTAAACTTGAATTATTATTTTTCAAAAATCAAATTTATCAAAATATAAGTTGACTACCGTAAACAATGCTTCCTGCAGTAATATTTCACTAGTTTCGAATTATTTACCAATTATCTTTACTAAAGATTATTTTTAAAAATAACTCCATGTTATTATAAACATTTTCTTTTCAGGAATTATAACCTGAATTGGTTTATATGAGGAGATATGATTTTTCTTTCTATTTATCACACTTGATTCTGTGATGTAACAGAGGCTAATATATATACAGGCATATAAATACAAATATTTGCATATATACAGACATGCAATGATATTCATACAAACACACTTTATATCATGACAAGCATTAGGTATTTATCACACACAATCAAAGTATTAGAGAGGTTAGCTTGCTCACCTGAAAACAAGTTTGAACAGAGGAAGCTTTATGTTTTGAAGGCTATATGTTTGATCTGCCTTTAACCCTGTTCTGCTTCCTTTTAAGTTGAATGATTTTGAGTTTGTCGATGACGATAGTTGTCGATCTTGTTTAGTTTTCAGGTTGTAGTTTTTATCTTGGTTTTATTTAGTTCGAATGGAAAATGAAAAACTGATAAGGGAAAGTAATTTACAGAGTGAAGTATAAAACATGTTACAGGGTGCACTACTTTATACAAAGCAGTGTACAAGATGTACAAATTTCAGAAATGGTTTCTTTGCTTGGTGGCTAAAATGGCATGCTTTTGTACTTAGAAAAGATATTTGTATTAGCAAGCATTTAATGCTACTGTCCTTATAAATGTTATTTCCCTTACCAGCCTACAAACTTTTGATTTTTTGTTGATCTTAAGTCTGCATCTTGATTTACAAGCTACATGCATACTATCTTTACTTACCAGCGTACATATCTACTAGATTTTAGTTGTACTTAAGACTGCATATCCATATATTCGAACCACTTGTTTTACATACTTACCCTATGCAAGTTTATTTTCTAACAAGTTACTATAGTTGAAAGTGCCGATTTTTATTTTGAGGCTGGTCAACCCTCTTATATATTTTATTTCCTTGTTTTACAAATTTGAAATGTGATTGCAGATTATTTCTCATTATTTACTTGCCTAAATAGATTTTTTTGTTTGAATGCAAATGAATGTAAGTGAATGTTATTCTAACATATTATTTAAATGTTAAGTGTATTTGTTTTCCTCCTTATAATTATTATTTGGTAATATAAATGAATCCAATTTTTTTAACATGTTGTTAAATTTTATTTATGTGTTACTATATATGTATTTTTCATAATTTATTTTATAAATTCAAATTATCATAAATTCTTATCTATTTGTTACTTTATATTTTTATAGTCAATCTTAAATATAATTTCTATTTCTAATTTTAAATGTTTATTTTTAACTTTATATTTTATAACTTATACATGCCCGTATACATATATATTCATGGCGGGGAAACTCGCAATTCATTTATAATAGATTTGACAAATTTTTATTCAAAAATCCCTTTAATTATCAATTTAAATTAATTAAAAATCTGGGGTCGTTACAAAAGTGGTCGAGCCTTTGTATTTTTTTGAAGTCATAGTTATTTTCCTCCGAGCCATATTTTTGTTTCAATTTGTTTCCAGTTTGATTTATTCAAAAATTTCGGTGAAATTGATGTGCGTTAGCTTATTCAAATATTTGCTTTATTCTTTTTGACTTTAGATTTGAATCTAGTTGGCGCATCCGCTAACAACTGATCGTGATTGCCGTGTGCTTTTCGATTGATAGCGTACTTTCTTTTTGAATCGAATTTCCAGCTCCGTAGAGATGAGTAAATCTCACACGAATATTCATACTTATATGATTGTGAAACGACTGCAACTGAATGTGTAGAAAATAAAAAAATAAAAAAATAAAAATGATGTTATAATTACCTGTGATTATTTATGTGATATCCCGGATTTTCGGGCATCAGATAATTGGATAGTTATCTGATTTAACTTTAAAAAAAAATACTGATTTATAAATTTAACAAATTTAAATGTGATAATCTCCGGTATAAATTATTTAAAATTTGGCAAAATTGTTAATTTCAAACTAATAATAATAATGTGTTGTGTATATATATATATATTAAATAGAATAATTATTACAAATTGAATTTGGGTTTGTTTAAATATATATATCAAATTAATTTTAAGATTGATTTTAAAATTTTATTTAAAAATTGGTTTGAACTTATATTTGGATTTCAAAAAGATGATATATATATATATATCTTAATATATATTTTGGATTTAAAGGTATGTATAAATGATTTATGTAAAAATATAGTTTGTCTTATTCTATTTCTTTAAAAAGATTTTCATTTATATAATTAAAATATGTATTTAGTTATTAGGAAAATAAATTATAAAAGCTTTATTTAATAAATAAAAAATTTAATTTTGCATGAAAGATATATGTGTTAACATATAAACACCTCTAAATAACATGTGTTAAGTTATTAAATGAGTTTAGTGACAAGTGTCACATTTTTATTTTATTTCTTTAATTTTAATAAATCAAAATTTAAATCTATAAAGCACCACTTCTTATTCTTCATTCACTTTTTCTATCACATTTTTCTTAAAAATCAAACTGCAGCCACGTTTCAAAACAGAGAAGAAAAAATAATACCAAACCTGAAAACATTTCCAAAACAAAATCTAGAATTCAAGAAAATCAAACACTTAGCAAATCAGTTTCAAAGTCTTCTACAAGATTCAAGTTTTTCAAGAATCAGCAACTCAAATCTAAACTAAGAATTCAAGTTCCAGATCCAAGCTGTTCAAGTTTAAGTTTTCAAACCTCTCAAATTTCAAAAGCTCTGTTCAAAACATCTCTAACAGGTGAGTAAATATTTATTTAAAAGTTCAAGTAAATAAATATTGTTGCATGTGTATTTCTGTGATGAAGATTGTTTTGCATGTGTATATATATAAGTGAAATTCCTGTATATATGGATGTATTGTAGTCTGTTACATATATACATCTCTGTTTCCATAGTTACAGAGTTGAAATAAATAAGAAATTCAAAATCTCTTAAACCATTCTATGGTGTATTGTAGTTTTCAAACAAAATAGGATTGTTTAAACATAAATTAAGGTATAAAATTTTATTCATAAATTTTAAGTTTGAAATTCTTCTAGAATCAAGAAATAGAGTAGCAAATTCTAAAACAGGTAAAAATCAAACTCAACGATTTGTAAATTCAGGTATTTATTCTGAATCCTCTAAGCAAATTAGGATTTTTAAAACAAAAATTGTAATTTTTAGATTAGTATTTTAGGAGCAGATCGTAGTTGAACTGGGAATAGGTTTTGACCAATTTCTGGCGATCGACGAACACTTAGACGTTGGGGTTTTTGTCGGAGCTTAGTTGTCGACTGGGAAGGTCAGGAAAAATGGCGCAGGTGGTGATCGAGCGTCGTGGCGTTGGAATTTGGATGGAGTAGGGTTTTGGAGGCAGTTTTGATCGAGATTGCGTTCGAGGTGGTTTCATCACCGTGGGAAGGTCGGAGTGGTTCGCGAGGGGTGAGATTGTCGTGTGGATCTGTGACGATGCTTTGGTCAGAGGAGCTTGAGTTCTGGTGGAGGAGTTCATCGACGACAAAGGAGTTTGGTCGTCTGTGTTTGTTCCAGTTTGGATGAGAAGGCTCGATTTCGTTCTGTTGGATATATCGACGAACTGGGTGGTCCGGTCATCGGAGAGGATGGTCGTCGACTTGGGAAGGCTAGCGGCAGTGATCGGCGGTGGCCAGAGTGGACGTGCACGTGCACATGCACGTTTGGGATAGTCTGGGTTTGGCTGTGGTTTTGAGTTTTGGAGAAGAGAGAGTGGACTCGGGGTTGTTCTCATGTGAGTGAGTAGGCGACTCGAAGCAGGTGAGTGTTCGAGAGAAACTCAGGGAAGACACGGAGTGTTTGAGGGTTTTGCTTGGGTATTTGGGGTTGTGGACTCGAGTAGAACTGAGTGCAAAATGTGTTTTCAGCTTTAACTTAAACTTAAACAAAACAAAGTTTTGAAAGAAGAAAAAAAGAAAGCTCGGGAAAGTTGAAGTAACTCGGGTTTTGATGGAAAATACTCGGGTTGTTCTCAGGTTATAAATTTGATGTTAAGTTTTAAAATTTAACATAGCCAAGATAAATTAATTATCTTAAAACTATTTTTTAGTAATAAATTGAATTTTTATGTTTTGTTAATTTAAGTTGAGAAAAGTATTTTAAGATATTAATTAAGTAAATCCTTAATTTGTTTAAAAGCCTAATTAATCAGATAATTAAATAGCTTAATTAAAAGATTAAGAGTTTTAAACTTTAATTTAACTTAAAGCTTTTGATTCCAAGGTTATAGGGTAAGATATTGAGATGATTAAGAAGATTGATTAAGATAATGATTATCATCTAAATTTATTAATTGATTGATAATTAAAGATTAATTAATAGGAAATTAAAGATTAATTATTGATTAATAAATTAGTAATTAAAGAAAAATTAATTGTTAGCAAAAGAATAATTAATGGGTGTGATTAATTAGGGTTAATTAATCAATGTAACTAACCAATGTAATTAATTAACCAAAGGGATAATGTAACGACCCAGAATTTTAGATAATTAAAATTTGAATATTTAATTGATTTTGAATATTAATAAGTGGAATTAATAAGTCGGATAAATTATTTATCGAATATTGGATTTACCTGGGTAATTAAATCGATAAATTAAATAGTGAAATTCCAGAGATAATTGAAAATCGAGTTAAAATGATTGAAAACGACTTGGAAAATTTTAGTTAATCATACTGGAGTTATAGAAAGGTTATAGAACTTTTAAAATCGAATTTGGAGTTAATTTGTGAAAATTGAATATTTTAATATTTAATTATCGACTGTAAAAATAGCCAATTTTCGAACAGTCTCAGAATTGAACGAGACTAGTTCCATTGGATCCGTAATAGTTAGTTATTATCGGATTTCAATTTTCGTATCCATCGGAGTTGTCGTTTGACCGTGGCAACTCGAAACGCATCGATATTATTTTAATTTAAATCGTCGAGTTAAAAATAGTCATTTTTCAAACGATCTCGGATTTCGACGAAACTAGTTTCATCGGATCCGTAATGTGAAATTATTGCATGGTTTCAAATTTCATAATTTTTGGATTTACCGTTTGTCCGGGGCAAGCCAAAACACCTCGAAATCGATTTAAATCGGTTTAATTTAAATTGATCGTTTAATTCCATAACTCGCACAGATGACCGAATTAGCTTTCGAAACACATTCCATTGTGTCTGGAACGCGGGGTAAACCCTAGAAACGCCAGTCACTGCGCGTAAATCGGAGTTCGGAAATTTTTCGGTGAATAGTGTTTTCGTCAATTTTCTATATAAGGACTTCATATTCACAAATTGCAAAGGGAAACGAGCCTAGGGTTTCTAAATGCTTCAGCCGCCATTTTCAAAATCAAAGGCCAGAAATTAGTTTCATTCATCCCTCGATTTCTCTCAATCCACAAGAAATTACGCGAAGTGTTCAACACGAAAATCGTAGAGCTTCGCGGTGCCTTTCGATCCATACGGTTATGATGTGGTTAAACGCGAGGTAGAGGTGGCTTTATGGCCGTGTACGTGTGCCGTTCGTCCTCGGGCTGCGTGCAAGGGAGGTGGCCGAGTGGGGCCGCACTTAGTGTGGTGGTAGAGCTCGCGACGAGCTTCCGTGTGGTGGTAGTATGATGGAGTTTTGTTGAGCGAGGAGGTGGCGGCAAGGAACCCTAGTCGAACGACTTATGGGTTGTCTTCGTTCGTGAAGACCTGGAGAAAAACGAAGGTGAGGAAGAAGCATCAGAGAACGGCCCAGATTTGCATAAACGAGATCTAACGGCCAGATTCATTTAGGTTGAAAATTTAAAAAGAAATTGTAATTATTTATTTTATTTTATTTGTATAAACTTTAAAATAGTGTATCTTGTTCATACGTGATCAGAAATTGACGAAACAAAATGCGTTGGAATCGTCTCGACGTGTACTTCACGATGCAACTGGATTTAAGTCGTTTGGAGCTAGTTTGAATTTCGGGTAAAATTAAACGCGCGTTTAATTTTATTCGAAACAAACGCCGAAATCAGAATGAAAATCACGGTGAGATCTTCTCACTCAAATCGAATGTGGAATTTTTGCAGTTATTATTGATTGATATGATTGCTATATTGGATGTGATATTAGATATTATAGGATATATCTATATATATAGCAATATATACATATTGGCATATGTATATATTGGATTGATTGATTCCCGCCTCGTATAGCGGATGAGACCCTATTGCGCCGTTAGTAAGCGGATTTATAAAAACCTATATACCGCGATAATTCCGTACTGGAGCGGAATTGGTATTGTGCTAACATCTGTGGATGCAGGGAAACAGGTTGGAGGGATCCAACTGGATTCCTCACAGTAGTTATTTATTTACAGATATTGTGATATATTCTGTTATCATATTGATATATGATATTGACTGTTGTGATGGACTGATTGGTGTTGTTGCATCATCGGATTCAGTTTTGAAATGTAAAAATAACGACTTTTATTTTAAAAAGATTTTAAAGTGATTTTTGAAAAGTAGACGTTTATCGAATTTTTGAATTGATTTATTTCAGAAAAATAAACGTCTAGAATTTTAAAGTTATAAGAGTTAAGATTTTTGGTGAAATATAACCAAAGTGTGATTTTTGAAATGAAAGTTGATTTAATTGTAAAATGGGTTAAATTGAGATTTTTAAAGTATTATAAAAGATGTACAGAAAAATTGATATATTTATAAATTGAAATTTTTGGAATTTTAAAACGAGTTTTTATAAGTGAAGATATGAATCTTATAGAATTTTAAAATTGTGAAGATATGAAATTTATAGATGTATAAATTGTGAAGTTAAAATGAATGAAATTGTAGAATAGAAGATTTATAAGGAATTAACTTATAAATTGGATTTTTGCCTACAAATGAAATATTGATCGAATTTGTTAATAAAGGAGATTTACAAATCGAAGTTGTGATAAAATATAAAAGGTGAAATTTATAAACATTGTTTTATAAATCCAAAACCAATTGAAATTGATAGGTTAAACATAGAAGTTTAATAAAGGAGATATATCCGCGATTTTGGATAGTGGATAATTATTGAAATAAAAATGGGTAGAAAATATTGAAATGTGGTTAGTGAAGTATATTCACGATTTTGGACAGTGAATATATTGTTAAGCAAAATGGATATTGTTTTGGGAAAGTGACATTGAAAATGAAGTTAATTGTTTTAAACGATGGTTTAAAATGTATTGAATATCGAAATCATAGATTTCAACATTTATTGTTGAAATAGACGTTTTCGAGAAATTTAAGGAAATGGTGGACTATAACACTGTTGTTATAGTAAATGATTTCCGAAAGGAAATGTTTTGATGTAGTATTGGGATTTATATATCTATCTAAATCCGAATCCCTATACTAGTGATTTCGAGTCGTCGTAACGATGTTTTACGCAACATTCGTTTTGACTCAAATAGATGTTGAAATTTATGATTTCCTTAAAGAATGAGATATATATACTTAATATTGATTTAAGTATATCGAATATTTTCAAATGTTGAAAATAAATGATTTGTGAAATACTTATTTTTAAATAAGTATGGAATTGCTTTTCCAATATGAAATGAACTGTTTTTGAGATTTTATCTTCAAAGATAAAATGAAATATGGAAATTGAATATTTGAAATTTGTTTTCAAACGGTTAAGTGTGGAAAATTTTATATCTAGTCAAGATATTTTTGAAGATAAAATAATTTGGGAAATTATTTGGAATCTGATGATGTCGCGCATCTTTATTGATAGTTAAATAACCGACTATCAATAATTACCTTTAGAATGGTATTTGTTGTGAATTGGATGAAATTGAATGCCACACTTATTTTTGAATAAGCGCTCACTATTCGGGTTAACCGGGAAAGGACCATGGGGTCGTATAACCCATTCCGAATATGTGATACGTCGTTATGAATCGCATTCGAAGACCGGTGTTGAAGACCGGATATTTTTGAAAACGAAAGGATTACCGTCGAGTTACTCTACATCGGCTGATCTCCGGTTTAGAGGTTTTATCACCCTTAGTGACGGGAAGTCCTGACGTGATTGAAAATTATCCGGAATGGCAAGGGCTTCGTGAGAAGTGCCTTCGGTTCTGTTCGATCCCGGAACAGACTTGTATGGATTGTGTGTCTGACGTTACAATTTGAGATGTAAAGCTGATTTCTTTCAAATACATTTCTGTTGGTGGCGGAGAATTTATTCTCTTAGCTTAACACCCTTCTCTGAGACGTACGAGCTCAGAGGTTATGTAGTTGAAATTTATCAGCGATATATCCCAATTTGGTAACGTGGCATACTGAGTGTTGCTGTGAAATGATCAGTGTTTGATCATTTGTGATATGATCATTTATTTGATCTTATATCTTTGTGATCATAGGTTGATCATTTTGTTTGACCCGAAGCAGGGCTTTTTGAGAAAGCGTAGCTTTGTGGACGAGACTTCGTCGAGCCTCACACCCCGGAAATGGTCGAAACAGGAATGTTGCGGCAAGGTTATGAGGGTCGCGCCCTTTAGGGTATGTCATTTCCTTCTGGAAAAGGGTGGTATCATGGTATGGAGCCCAGATACTTACTCATGTGGATACACTTTCTTTATGATGTGTGATGTTGGATATCGAGCGCTCGGATAAAGGTCCCAAAGGACCGGGTGATGACATATTCGTGAGTTACCTGTTACAGGGGTAACCCGGCCTTGTTTGGCAGAGAGCAGTTTGTCTCTCGGGACGTCCAGCCAGAGGCGATCCTATTCGGCAGGAGGAAAGGAAGTTCCTTAGCCTGACCATTTGTTGGAAATCCATTCTTCCAATACGGAACTTTGTACGGTTTTAGTTGTAGAACCTGCCATTTACGTACGGTGGTCACCACTGTTTAGATGGTAGCTATAGTAGGCATACGATACTGGTCGTATGCTGGCTAAGATTAATATTATACTTTCGAAATGTTTTCTACACTAGACATTAATAATAATAATCCAATGATTGGCGTAGTAAGCATCTTTGACTATCATAAGAAGAAATCTCCTCCAATTCTGCGTTTGCATTGTGTGTGTGGCGGGAGGTCTTATGGTAGTTTCATTTTCCAAAAGCATTGCGTATTTGATTTAATTTCTTTGTGAAAAATAACTGTTTTACGATCTCACACCAGTCACCATGACTGACTCGGAGTTTATTGTTCCCTTCTAAACTCTGGGTGCCCACCAATTTCCACACGGGCAGCCTAGAGTTATGTGATCAGGTTATTCTGGATATTCTGGAGCTTTGGAGATAAGCTGGATGGCGAGACGTAGTATTTGTATATGATATATTTATTCCGCTGTGTATTCTGTATGAGGACAAGTTTATATAACTGTCCATTGTTGTATATTGACTCTGATTGATGTATGTATAAAAAGATATAGTTCTTTGTTTTAAAAGACTAGTGATTATCTATTATATATTGTTCCGCTGCGATATGTGAGATTCTGATATTGTTTCTGTTCTGATGTTGTTCTGTTGTTCTTCTTTTCTTTTTCTTCTATCTTTTCTTCTACCTCTTCTTTTAAAACCCTAATGGTTCGGTTTTTCGTTCACCTTGAGTAAATAGATGGAGATTAGTGTCTATTCAAGGGGTACGAAAAAGCGGGCTATTACATTTGGTATCAGAGCATATGGTTAAGCGACAACCCTGCTCTGTTGGGTGTTACTCATTAGAGATAGAGTCAGTAGTACTCTAGGATGAGTTGAGTGTAATAATAGATACGAGTGCGTATTTGTTAGTGAATATAAAATTGTTTTATATTGTGATGATTGGTTTGTTGGGTGGTATATGGATTCTGGTCGGTATTGTCCGGACAACTCTATCGATAGGGATCTCTAAACACTTATACAGAACAATTCGGCACAGTATTGTTTTGAATAGGGTAAATGAAATAATTTTGCCCAAAACTATTTTTTGTATAGAAAAGAAATGTTTTTCTATAAAGTACTATAGTATATGGTTGCATGGATGTTAGGAAGTAATAATAGTGAATTATCATCACTGAAATTGAATAAGAAATTGGAATTATAACTCCAAAGTTAAGAAATGAATTCACATATAAATGAAATGCGAGGATGTAAATTATAAATGTGAATTGTAATTTAAAACAGGATTCCAGAGAAGTATTTGGAAATGTTTTGAGGAAGAATTTGAAAATTTTGGAGATTTGGAAAGTTTAAATCATTTTTGATTTGAAAATGGATTTCGAAGGTTTTGAAAAGTATTTTAGAAGGATGAAATCTCTAAACTCTTTTCGGTCGCTGGAAAATAACTTCGATGATGATCGCGACATCACCGGTGTTCATTTTCGGGTTTCCAAAAGAGGAATTGCTGCCAAATTGTTTTAAATGGAAGTTGTTGGGAAAATTTGGGTTTTGTTTTGGAAATTCAAAGGATAATTTGAATTGTTTTCAAAATGGCTTTGAAATGACGGTAAGACTCTGGAATGCTATATAAAGATATTTATGAAATATAACTAAGTTGATAACTTATACAATTTGAATTTTGATCGAATAAATTTAACTTAAGGAATGAAGTTAAATCAAAGTAAGTATAAGTGAATCAATTAAATGAAGAGTGAAATTCTTTAAGTGAAACTTGATATTGAAATTATTCTAAGTTGATGATTGAACAAAAGAATAAAATTGGGATTCAAATTGAAAATGAAAGAATGTGAGAACGAATAAACAAATTTTGCAAATTTAAGTGCAAGAAAATGAAATTGAATGTTGGAAGCAAATCTGAATTTGTTAGTAGATTAGGATTTGAAATGAATTAGTAATTAAAACTAATTTAAAAATGATATAAGCAGTTATATTGAAAATTTTGTAATTGAATGTACGAAATGGTTTGAATATATGCGACTAGATATTATGGCTAGTAGGATATACAGGTATAAAGGAATTGGAATTTAATTTCGAAGATAAATGTGAATGGCTCGACAAAAGGTAAGTATTTGAATTCGAATATGAGATTTGATGACTTATTTCTCTAGCCGCTTGGCTTTTTCTTTTTCTTTTTGAAATCTGAGAGTCCGTAGGGACGTTTTGTAGTCGTGCCGTATTAGCCGCGCAAAGGAGACGCTGGCGAAATTTTTCGGAAATTTAGGGCGTTAGAAAATTTTTGAGAAAATTTTGAAAGTTTAAAATTTGAATTTAAACTCGAATTTGAATTGAGGAGTTAAACAATGTTGTTTAAAACTTATAATTGAAGTTGGAAAACGAGTTGAATGATAACGAATCTTTAGTAGAAAGATTTGTTTTGATAAATTGATAAAACTTTTGGATTGTGAAAAATAGTAGACGAATTAAGGACTTTTTTTCCTAACTGGTAATTTCGAGGACGAAATTCTTTTAAGGAGGGAAGTCTGTAACGACCCAGAATTTTAGATAATTAAAATTTGAATATTTAATTGATTTTGAATATTAATAAGTGGAATTAATAAGTCGGATAAATTATTTATCGAATATTGGATTTACCTGGGTAATTAAATCGATAAATTAAATAGTGAAATTCCAGAGATAATTGAAAATCGAGTTAAAATGATTGAAAACGACTTGGAAAATTTTAGTTAATCATACTGGAGTTATAGAAAGGTTATAGAACTTTTAAAATCGAATTTGGAGTTAATTTGTGAAAATTGAATATTTTAATATTTAATTATCGACTGTAAAAATAGCCAATTTTCGAACAGTCTCAGAATTGAACGAGACTAGTTCCATTGGATCCGTAATAGTTAGTTATTATCGGATTTCAATTTTCGTATCCATCGGAGTTGTCGTTTGACCGTGGCAACTCGAAACGCATCGATATTATTTTAATTTAAATCGTCGAGTTAAAAATAGTCATTTTTCAAACGATCTCGGATTTCGACGAAACTAGTTTCATCGGATCCGTAATGTGAAATTATTGCATGGTTTCAAATTTCATAATTTTTGGATTTACCGTTTGTCCGGGGCAAGCCAAAACACCTCGAAATCGATTTAAATCGGTTTAATTTAAATTGATCGTTTAATTCCATAACTCGCACAGATGACCGAATTAGCTTTCGAAACACATTCCATTGTGTCTGGAACGCGGGGTAAACCCTAGAAACGCCAGTCACTGCGCGTAAATCGGAGTTCGGAAATTTTTCGGTGAATAGTGTTTTCGTCAATTTTCTATATAAGGACTTCATATTCACAAATTGCAAAGGGAAACGAGCCTAGGGTTTCTAAATGCTTCAGCCGCCATTTTCAAAATCAAAGGCCAGAAATTAGTTTCATTCATCCCTCGATTTCTCTCAATCCACAAGAAATTACGCGAAGTGTTCAACACGAAAATCGTAGAGCTTCGCGGTGCCTTTCGATCCATACGGTTATGATGTGGTTAAACGCGAGGTAGAGGTGGCTTTATGGCCGTGTACGTGTGCCGTTCGTCCTCGGGCTGCGTGCAAGGGAGGTGGCCGAGTGGGGCCGCACTTAGTGTGGTGGTAGAGCTCGCGACGAGCTTCCGTGTGGTGGTAGTATGATGGAGTTTTGTTGAGCGAGGAGGTGGCGGCAAGGAACCCTAGTCGAACGACTTATGGGTTGTCTTCGTTCGTGAAGACCTGGAGAAAAACGAAGGTGAGGAAGAAGCATCAGAGAACGGCCCAGATTTGCATAAACGAGATCTAACGGCCAGATTCATTTAGGTTGAAAATTTAAAAAGAAATTGTAATTATTTATTTTATTTTATTTGTATAAACTTTAAAATAGTGTATCTTGTTCATACGTGATCAGAAATTGACGAAACAAAATGCGTTGGAATCGTCTCGACGTGTACTTCACGATGCAACTGGATTTAAGTCGTTTGGAGCTAGTTTGAATTTCGGGTAAAATTAAACGCGCGTTTAATTTTATTCGAAACAAACGCCGAAATCAGAATGAAAATCACGGTGAGATCTTCTCACTCAAATCGAATGTGGAATTTTTGCAGTTATTATTGATTGATATGATTGCTATATTGGATGTGATATTAGATATTATAGGATATATCTATATATATAGCAATATATACATATTGGCATATGTATATATTGGATTGATTGATTCCCGCCTCGTATAGCGGATGAGACCCTATTGCGCCGTTAGTAAGCGGATTTATAAAAACCTATATACCGCGATAATTCCGTACTGGAGCGGAATTGGTATTGTGCTAACATCTGTGGATGCAGGGAAACAGGTTGGAGGGATCCAACTGGATTCCTCACAGTAGTTATTTATTTACAGATATTGTGATATATTCTGTTATCATATTGATATATGATATTGACTGTTGTGATGGACTGATTGGTGTTGTTGCATCATCGGATTCAGTTTTGAAATGTAAAAATAACGACTTTTATTTTAAAAAGATTTTAAAGTGATTTTTGAAAAGTAGACGTTTATCGAATTTTTGAATTGATTTATTTCAGAAAAATAAACGTCTAGAATTTTAAAGTTATAAGAGTTAAGATTTTTGGTGAAATATAACCAAAGTGTGATTTTTGAAATGAAAGTTGATTTAATTGTAAAATGGGTTAAATTGAGATTTTTAAAGTATTATAAAAGATGTACAGAAAAATTGATATATTTATAAATTGAAATTTTTGGAATTTTAAAACGAGTTTTTATAAGTGAAGATATGAATCTTATAGAATTTTAAAATTGTGAAGATATGAAATTTATAGATGTATAAATTGTGAAGTTAAAATGAATGAAATTGTAGAATAGAAGATTTATAAGGAATTAACTTATAAATTGGATTTTTGCCTACAAATGAAATATTGATCGAATTTGTTAATAAAGGAGATTTACAAATCGAAGTTGTGATAAAATATAAAAGGTGAAATTTATAAACATTGTTTTATAAATCCAAAACCAATTGAAATTGATAGGTTAAACATAGAAGTTTAATAAAGGAGATATATCCGCGATTTTGGATAGTGGATAATTATTGAAATAAAAATGGGTAGAAAATATTGAAATGTGGTTAGTGAAGTATATTCACGATTTTGGACAGTGAATATATTGTTAAGCAAAATGGATATTGTTTTGGGAAAGTGACATTGAAAATGAAGTTAATTGTTTTAAACGATGGTTTAAAATGTATTGAATATCGAAATCATAGATTTCAACATTTATTGTTGAAATAGACGTTTTCGAGAAATTTAAGGAAATGGTGGACTATAACACTGTTGTTATAGTAAATGATTTCCGAAAGGAAATGTTTTGATGTAGTATTGGGATTTATATATCTATCTAAATCCGAATCCCTATACTAGTGATTTCGAGTCGTCGTAACGATGTTTTACGCAACATTCGTTTTGACTCAAATAGATGTTGAAATTTATGATTTCCTTAAAGAATGAGATATATATACTTAATATTGATTTAAGTATATCGAATATTTTCAAATGTTGAAAATAAATGATTTGTGAAATACTTATTTTTAAATAAGTATGGAATTGCTTTTCCAATATGAAATGAACTGTTTTTGAGATTTTATCTTCAAAGATAAAATGAAATATGGAAATTGAATATTTGAAATTTGTTTTCAAACGGTTAAGTGTGGAAAATTTTATATCTAGTCAAGATATTTTTGAAGATAAAATAATTTGGGAAATTATTTGGAATCTGATGATGTCGCGCATCTTTATTGATAGTTAAATAACCGACTATCAATAATTACCTTTAGAATGGTATTTGTTGTGAATTGGATGAAATTGAATGCCACACTTATTTTTGAATAAGCGCTCACTATTCGGGTTAACCGGGAAAGGACCATGGGGTCGTATAACCCATTCCGAATATGTGATACGTCGTTATGAATCGCATTCGAAGACCGGTGTTGAAGACCGGATATTTTTGAAAACGAAAGGATTACCGTCGAGTTACTCTACATCGGCTGATCTCCGGTTTAGAGGTTTTATCACCCTTAGTGACGGGAAGTCCTGACGTGATTGAAAATTATCCGGAATGGCAAGGGCTTCGTGAGAAGTGCCTTCGGTTCTGTTCGATCCCGGAACAGACTTGTATGGATTGTGTGTCTGACGTTACAATTTGAGATGTAAAGCTGATTTCTTTCAAATACATTTCTGTTGGTGGCGGAGAATTTATTCTCTTAGCTTAACACCCTTCTCTGAGACGTACGAGCTCAGAGGTTATGTAGTTGAAATTTATCAGCGATATATCCCAATTTGGTAACGTGGCATACTGAGTGTTGCTGTGAAATGATCAGTGTTTGATCATTTGTGATATGATCATTTATTTGATCTTATATCTTTGTGATCATAGGTTGATCATTTTGTTTGACCCGAAGCAGGGCTTTTTGAGAAAGCGTAGCTTTGTGGACGAGACTTCGTCGAGCCTCACACCCCGGAAATGGTCGAAACAGGAATGTTGCGGCAAGGTTATGAGGGTCGCGCCCTTTAGGGTATGTCATTTCCTTCTGGAAAAGGGTGGTATCATGGTATGGAGCCCAGATACTTACTCATGTGGATACACTTTCTTTATGATGTGTGATGTTGGATATCGAGCGCTCGGATAAAGGTCCCAAAGGACCGGGTGATGACATATTCGTGAGTTACCTGTTACAGGGGTAACCCGGCCTTGTTTGGCAGAGAGCAGTTTGTCTCTCGGGACGTCCAGCCAGAGGCGATCCTATTCGGCAGGAGGAAAGGAAGTTCCTTAGCCTGACCATTTGTTGGAAATCCATTCTTCCAATACGGAACTTTGTACGGTTTTAGTTGTAGAACCTGCCATTTACGTACGGTGGTCACCACTGTTTAGATGGTAGCTATAGTAGGCATACGATACTGGTCGTATGCTGGCTAAGATTAATATTATACTTTCGAAATGTTTTCTACACTAGACATTAATAATAATAATCCAATGATTGGCGTAGTAAGCATCTTTGACTATCATAAGAAGAAATCTCCTCCAATTCTGCGTTTGCATTGTGTGTGTGGCGGGAGGTCTTATGGTAGTTTCATTTTCCAAAAGCATTGCGTATTTGATTTAATTTCTTTGTGAAAAATAACTGTTTTACGATCTCACACCAGTCACCATGACTGACTCGGAGTTTATTGTTCCCTTCTAAACTCTGGGTGCCCACCAATTTCCACACGGGCAGCCTAGAGTTATGTGATCAGGTTATTCTGGATATTCTGGAGCTTTGGAGATAAGCTGGATGGCGAGACGTAGTATTTGTATATGATATATTTATTCCGCTGTGTATTCTGTATGAGGACAAGTTTATATAACTGTCCATTGTTGTATATTGACTCTGATTGATGTATGTATAAAAAGATATAGTTCTTTGTTTTAAAAGACTAGTGATTATCTATTATATATTGTTCCGCTGCGATATGTGAGATTCTGATATTGTTTCTGTTCTGATGTTGTTCTGTTGTTCTTCTTTTCTTTTTCTTCTATCTTTTCTTCTACCTCTTCTTTTAAAACCCTAATGGTTCGGTTTTTCGTTCACCTTGAGTAAATAGATGGAGATTAGTGTCTATTCAAGGGGTACGAAAAAGCGGGCTATTACAGATAATTACTTGTTGAAAGTAATTAAGGCTTAATTACTTAGTGTAATTAATTAAAGGATTGATTAATTAAAGTAATTAATTAAGGGTTAGTCAATTAATGAGTATGATTAATTAAGGGTTAAATTAATCAATATAAGTGATTATAAGATAATAAATATGAGTAATTAATTAAGAATCAATGCAATTAATTAGTTTGTAATTAATGTTAAGTAAAGGTAATCTAAGTAATTAAAGATCAGTAATTAATTTAATTAGAGATAAATTAAATTAATTTTGGAAGTGATCAATCTTGCTTATGAATGATTGAATGATATTGTATGCCTTAGATAGATAATATCTCTAATATGTGATGCTATGTGATATGATATGTTTGGTTTAAACTGTGATAATATGGTTATCTATCGATGATGAATTACTGTATAAAGGTGACATCGGTATTTAAAGTTTGAATTGTATTTCATTGAATAACTTTGGTTAAGATGACATTGGATTCGAAGAGACAGGAGTCGGGTATTAGTTAATACCCGAAACCACTTCGATTTGAAATCTTCTATAAATCTTTATAGATTGATATGTGAAATCAAATAGGCCGGTTTGGGATAATATGGACCATTTGAACTAAGTTGGATACTTAGATATTGTTTTGTGAAAATAAGTGTTGACTATATAAGTTGTTTACTTATAGAAAAGTACGAGTTACCCGGGTTTAAATAAGTTCTATGGATTGAATTTCATGTTAGATGAGTTTACTCACGCTGGTTTCCAGCCTGACCCGGGTGTTACTTTGATGTAATGCTCGGGTCAGACCGAGTATTACAGATTTCAGGTAAGGACGTTCTGGAGCTCAGGAGGCGAGTTGGATGGCAGGAACGTATGGAGTATATTCCGCTGTGATATTATAGTTGTCTGAGACATGTTAATTCTAACTGTCTAGTACATTTGTGAATGTTGTAACTCTGATGTATTAAAATGTAATTAACAAATACAGTTTTCTTTGTATAACTGATATTATTATTTGTTATTATATTTAATCCGCTGCGAATGTGAGATGTTGTGTTCTCTGTTCTTCTTTCTTCTTTCTGTTTCTTTCTTCTATCTCTTTCTTTTTCTTCTAACTATCTGGAATTTTTGGGTTCGAAAATTCCGGGTCGTTACAGTTGGTATCAGAGCAGAAGGTTAAGCGAGAACCTTGGCTCTGTTGAGATTACTCGTTAAGGATAGGGTCAATGGTACCCTAGAACGAGTTGAGAGTATATATATATGAGAGCGTATTTGTTATTTTCATATATAAAGATTTCAAATGATTTTTATATAAGATTATATTTGATATATAAAGCAATATTTCTTTTAATATATTAAAGAAATTGGTGTTGAATCATTGGAATTAAATAAGATAATAAGAATTAAGTGGTAATAGAAATATAACGAAATTGAAATTAAATGAAGATAAGTTTGAAATAGAATTCAAACTGAAATTAAAATCTTGGATTTGTAGAAGTGTTATCAAGAATAAAGATAATAATGAATTGTTTTCCAGATATGATAATCTTGGTTATTATCATAAATGGTAGTTGTGTTTAATAATGAATGTTGTTAATGACTAAGCAAAATGAAATATTTTAGGGAAGTAAACTTTTAGGTGAATATGACTTATAATTTGTAAATTAAATTGGATTTAAATTGTGAAGTTTTGAATCCTAAGTTTGAAAACATTTGAAATTGTTTTCAAAATATTAAAAGAAAAGGAATAAATATTTTTTAGGTTGTTTTTGAATATGATCTTATTTTAAAATAAGAGTTGTTTGGAAAATTAAAAAAAAAAAATTTGTTTTTGAATTAAACCAAGAATGGTTTAAAATTTAAAGTATAACTTGGTGTGTAAAGAAAATGTATATATGAGGAATATACATAATACCAATGATGGTTTGAAATAAACTCTAAGTATTGAATTTTAAATTTTCCTGGGAATGTGATGTGAAAACCCTAAATGAATTAAGTTTTTAAATTTAAAAAGGGGGAAAGATTATTAATCTGAAGTTTAAAATTTGAATGGGAATTCAAATTGTGTAAAGTTGACCGGATTAAGTAAATTAAATTTAACTTGGAGGAAGTTAAATAAGTTTGAATGAATAACTTGAATTGGAAATTTCAAGGTGAAATTTAAATTTAACTTGGAAAGTTAAATGGTTGTTTTTTTAAAAAGGGGAGTTATGAGTGATCTCAAAATGGGTTTGAGATCTGGAAATAAAAAAATGGATAATAAATTAGAATCTGAAGATTAAATTGTTTTTAAATTCTTATTTGAACTTTGTAATAAGTTAAGATAATTTTAAAGTGGAATTTTGGAATTTGGATTCAAAAATTAAATGGTTTAAAGATTTAAGTTGTTAAATAAATAAAAAAATTTAGGTTGATTTGATTTAAAAAGTAAAGGTTAATTTAATTTAAAGGATTAAATCAACATTTAAAATATTTAACTCGAATTTATATAGTTCGAGATGGTTTTAAGTTAAGATTTTAATAGAATTAGTTCAAATTGAAATTGATTTGAATTAATTGGAATTGTGATTGAAGATGTATAAGTTTAAAAAAATTAAAATGGTAAATTAGAATTGAAATGATTTGAAATTTGAAGCTGGTTTAATTTGAAAATTAATCCAAATTGATTTGAAATAATTTGGAATTGTGATTAAAATTGAATATGTTTAAAATCAAATGGAATTTAATTTGAATTTGGAAAGGAATTAAGGTTAATTCAACTTGAATTGGGATTAAATCAATTTCAATGGAAATTGAAGTTATTTAAATTGCAATTGAGTTAATTTAAATGGAGATGGAAATTTAAATTGAATTGGTGAGAATTGAACAGTTTGGCTCTGGATTATTTTCAAAATAAATTGTTTTAATACAAATATATTTTTCCAAACTATTTACTATATAATCTTTCTTCTTAAACCCCAAACTATCTCATACTTATTTTACAATTATTTTGGAACTATTTAACTATTTTGAAACTGTCTTATAAACTAATTACTATTTTTCAGTTACCTACATCTAATCGCTATTTTAAAAAACTATTTTGCAATTATCTAACTATTTTATACCTACTTAACTATTTTACAGATATTTTACAAACTAATAACTATTTTTCAACTACTTATCTATTTTAAATTTTTTCAAGCTATTTTTAAATTTAAATTGGTCAGAGTTCAAACTGTTTGTAATTGAAGTAATAACTCAATTGGAAATGGAAGCAATTAAGATTAAGTGAATGAAATTAAAGGAAATATGAATAGAAAAGGAAACTGATTTGGCTAATAACCAATAAAGATAAATACGTAGGATATACGTATATTATTCTATTTGCATAGTGATTTGATCCAGATTCGAGCATAGAATTTCGAGATAGTATTATCGATCCGAGTTGGGATTTTTCGCTCGATTTTCGACGGCGAACCTGGATATGGATTGTTGATTGGTTCTAGATATTCTCTATCATAGTTGTGACTTTGCAAGGAGAATGATGGTTTCTGATCAGGAAACCAGATCTGAGTCCGCACTAGGAAGCCGGGTGGACAATACTAGTTCGGAAGTGAAATTGTGTGATCGATTGAGCGATCAGATTGATATAGCGTACGGATGATATGTGTACATCGTACGGGTTTGAATGAAATTGGCATTTAAAAATTTGAGGATAAGAAATTTGAAATGGTTTTCGAAAATGAAAGGTATATTATGTGAAATATAATGGAATTGGGTATTTCTTTGGTTGAAATTTACTTTATGGAGGTAAGTAAATGGTAAATAACTTTATAAAGAAATCAAACTTGAATATTTGATTTGACAATAAATAAAGTTATATTTTGTAATATGATAAACTTCCCTTATTGAATCTAGCCAGAATAAAAAGGGTTTTGAAATATTTGAAGTATAAAAGAGGTTTTATACAAGTTTGAAATGATCCAATGATTTTCAAAGTTATATACATATATATATATAAAGGATCTTATGAGGATTTTGGGAAAAGGTTTTGGGAACCTATATAATTTGGAAAAGGCTTTTGATTTTTGGGAAAATCAATTTTGGGAATTTGGAAAGCCTAGTTTAAGAATTATCGATTTTGGTAATCGATTTTGTGTAAAGGAGATTTTGATAAATCATAAAGGGTATGATTTGAAGATACTATAAGTATATAGTATAAAATATTTTGAGTATAGCTCTGGGGAAAAAGGCGCTCTCTTGAAATGAACTTCTCAGGAGTGCCACTGGGTGGTACTGCCTTGAACCCCAAGGGGGGATTCTAAAGTTGATCCTGTGAGGAGTCCGGACAAAACTAGTTCCTGAGGATTATTTGTGTAGCGAAAGTCGAGGGGCTGGTGCCCACAGAGGCATTTGGGTTATGCTGTGACGACAGTTTAACTCAATGTCACTGCGATCTACTGCAGACCATAGCGAAAGTCATGTGTGCCGCTGAGAGCCAACTGTCTACGTTTGATTTTATATCGGTAGACTGTGACACTATGGTAACATAGCGAAAGTCGTTTGTGCCGCTGAGAGCCAACTGTCTGCGTTTGATTTTATATCGGTAGACTGCGACCTATGTGGGAGAAGTTTCATTATTTGGCAGCGAAATTCGGTGGCGCTGATGCCTACAGTTACATGGACTTTTGCTGCGATGGCAACGTAACCCTGGATGTAACTGCGATCTGTAGCGGGTTCCATGGCGTAATCGAGGAGCGCGGAGACCTACAGTTATCTGTGGATTTTGCCGGGACGGCAACGTAACCATCGGGTTAACTGCGACCATGGATGGGGGTGATGATTTCCAGAGCATTCTCACCAAAGATATTTCCTCTATTTTCAAAATTGTTTTCTATATTTTCAATAAAATTATTTTCCGAATATTTTCACTGGGTGTTGAAAACGGGTTTACCGAGTACTTATAGATTTTCAGTCGTACGCCTGATCAACGTATGACCGAATTTCTATGAGAACAAGGATGGATTTGTTGAAACATCGAGTTATAAAAATTATTTTTATAACACTATTTTATAATATTATAAAGATTTTAAAAAGTGTTTTAAATTTGATAAAAGAAAAATTTATCAGATTTTAAGAATTGAATAAATTCTGGTTTCGTTCCTTTTCGAGGACGAAAAGATTTAAAGGGGGGAGGAATGTGATATCCCGGATTTTCGAGCATCAGATAATTGGATAGTTATCTGATTTAACTTTAAAAAAAATACTGATTTATAAATTTAACAAATTTAAATGTGATAATCTCCGGTATAAATTATTTAAAATTTGGCAAAATTGTTAATTTCAAACTAATAATAATAATGTGTTGTGTATATATATATATATTAAATAGAATAATTATTACAAATTGAATTTGGGTTTGTTTAAATATATATATCAAATTAATTTTAAGATTGATTTTAAAATTTTATTTAAAAATTGGTTTGAACTTATATTTGGATTTCAAAAAGATGATATATATATATATATATCTTAATATATATTTTGGATTTAAAGGTATGTATAAATGATTTTTGTATAAATATAGTTTGTCTTATTCTATTTCTTTAAAAAGATTTTCATTTATATAATTAAAATATGTATTTAGTTATTAGGAAAATAAATTATAAAAGCTTTATTTAATAAATAAAAAATTTAATTTTGCATGAAAGATATATGTGTTAACATATAAACACCTCTAAATAACATGTGTTAAGTTATTAAATGAGTTTAGTGACAAGTGTCACATTTTTATTTTATTTCTTTAATTTTAATAAATCAAAATTTAAATCTATAAAGCACCACTTCTTATTCTTCATTCACTTTTTCTATCACATTTTTCTTAAAAATCAAACTGCAGCCACGTTTCAAAACAGAGAAGAAAAAATAATACCAAACCTGAAAACATTTCCAAAACAAAATCTAGAATTCAAGAAAATCAAACACTTAGCAAATCAGTTTCAAAGTCTTCTACAAGATTCAAGTTTTTCAAGAATCAGCAACTCAAATCTAAACTAAGAATTCAAGTTCCAGATCCAAGCTGTTCAAGTTTAAGTTTTCAAACATCTCAAATTTCAAAAGCTCTGTTCAAAACATCTCTAACAGGTGAGTAAATATTTATTTAAAAGTTCAAGTAAATAAATATTGTTGCATGTGTATTTCTGTGATGAAGATTGTTTTGCATGTGTATATATATAAGTGAAATTCCTGTATATATGGATGTATTGTAGTCTGTTACATATATACATCTCTGTTTCCATAGTTACAGAGTTGAAATAAATAAGAAATTCAAAATCTCTTAAACCATTCTATGGTGTATTGTAGTTTTCAAACAAAATAGGATTGTTTAAACATAAATTAAGGTATAAAATTTTATTCATAAATTTTAAGTTTGAAATTCTTCTAGAATCAAGAAATAGAGTAGCAAATTCTAAAACAGGTAAAAATCAAACTCAACGATTTGTAAATTCAGGTATTTATTCTGAATCCTCTAAGCAAATTAGGATTTTTAAAACAAAAATTGTAATTTTTAGATTAGTATTTTAGGAGCAGATCGTAGTTGAACTGGGAATAGGTTTTGACCAATTTCTGGCGATCGACGAACACTTAGACGTTGGGGTTTTTGTCGGAGCTTAGTTGTCGACTGGGAAGGTCAGGAAAAATGGCGCAGGTGGTGATCGAGCGTCGTGGCGTTGGAATTTGGATGGAGTAGGGTTTTGGAGGCAGTTTTGATCGAGATTGCGTTCGAGGTGGTTTCATCACCGTGGGAAGGTCGGAGTGGTTCGCGAGGGGTGAGATTGTCGTGTGGATCTGTGACGATGCTTTGGTCAGAGGAGCTTGAGTTCTGGTGGAGGAGTTCATCGACGACAAAGGAGTTTGGTCGTCTGTGTTTGTTCCAGTTTGGATGAGAAGGCTCGATTTCGTTCTGTTGGATATATCGACGAACTGGGTGGTCCGGTCATCGGAGAGGATGGTCGTCGACTTGGGAAGGCTAGCGGCAGTGATCGGCGGTGGCCAGAGTGGACGTGCACGTGCACATGCACGTTTGGGATAGTCTGGGTTTGGCTGTGGTTTTGAGTTTTGGAGAAGAGAGAGTGGACTCGGGGTTGTTCTCATGTGAGTGAGTAGGCGACTCGAAGCAGGTGAGTGTTCGAGAGAAACTCAGGGAAGACACGGAGTGTTTGAGGGTTTTGCTTGGGTATTTGGGGTTGTGGACTCGAGTAGAACTGAGTGCAAAATGTGTTTTCAGCTTTAACTTAAACTTAAACAAAACAAAGTTTTGAAAGAAGAAAAAAAGAAAGCTCGGGAAAGTTGAAGTAACTCGGGTTTTGATGGAAAATACTCGGGTTGTTCTCAGGTTATAAATTTGATGTTAAGTTTTAAAATTTAACATAGCCAAGATAAATTAATTATCTTAAAACTATTTTTAGTAATAAATTGAATTTTTATGTTTTGTTAATTTAAGTTGAGAAAAGTATTTTAAGATATTAATTAAGTAAATCCTTAATTTGTTTAAAAGCCTAATTAATCAGATAATTAAATAGCTTAATTAAAAGATTAAGAGTTTTAAACTTTAATTTAACTTAAAGCTTTTGATTCCAAGGTTATAGGGTAAGATATTGAGATGATTAAGAAGATTGATTAAGATAATGATTATCATCTAAATTTATTAATTGATTGATAATTAAAGATTAATTAATAGGAAATTAAAGATTAATTATTGATTAATAAATTAGTAATTAAAGAAAAATTAATTATTAGCAAAAGAATAATTAATGGGTGTGATTAATTAGGGTTAATTAATCAATGTAACTAACCAATGTAATTAATTAACCAAAGGGATAATTACTTGTTGAAAGTAATTAAGGCTTAATTACTTAGTGTAATTAATTAAAGGATTGATTAATTAAAGTAATTAATTAAGGGTTAGTCAATTAATGAGAATGATTAATTAAGGGTTAAATTAATCAATATAAGTGATTATAAGATAATAAATATGAGTAATTAATTAAGAATCAATGCAATTAATTAGTTTGTAATTAATGTTAAGTAAAGGTAATCTAAGTAATTAAAGATCAGTAATTAATTTAATTAGAGATAAATTAAATTAATTTTGGAAGTGATCAATCTTGCTTATGAATGATTGAATGATATTGTATGCCTTAGATAGATAATATCTCTAATATGTGATGCTATGTGATATGATATGTTTGGTTTAAACTGTGATAATATGGTTATCTATCGATGATGAATTACTGTATAAAGGTGACATCGGTATTTAAAGTTTGAATTGTATTTCATTGAATAACTTTGGTTAAGATGACATTGGATTCGAAGAGACAGGAGTCGGGTATTAGTTAATACCCGAAACCACTTCGATTTGAAATCTTCTATAAATCTTTATAGATTGATATGTGAAATCAAATAGGCCGGTTTGGGATAATATGGACCATTTGAACTAAGTTGGATACTTAGATATTGTTTTGTGAAAATAAGTGTTGATTATATAAGTTGTTTACTTATAGAAAAGTACGAGTTACCCGGGTTTAAATAAGTTCTATGGATTGAATTTCATGTTAGATGAGTTTACTCACGCTGGTTTCCAGCCTGACCCGGGTGTTACTTTGATGTAATGCTCGGGTCAGACCGAGTATTACAGATTTCAGGTAAGGACGTTCTGGAGCTCAGGAGGCGAGTTGGATGGCAGGAACGTATGGAGTATATTCCGCTGTGATATTATAGTTGTCTGAGACATGTTAATTCTAACTGTCTAGTACATTTGTGAATGTTGTAACTCTGATGTATTAAAATGTAATTAACAAATACAGTTTTCTTTGTATAACTGATATTATTATTTGTTATTATATTTAATCCGCTGCGAATGTGAGATGTTGTGTTCTCTGTTCTTCTTTCTTCTTTCTGTTTCTTTCTTCTATCTCTTTCTTTTTCTTCTAACTATCTGGAATTTTCGGGTTCGAAAATTCCGGGTCGTTACAATTTATATATGATGTTAAACTTGTTAAAATTGCATAACATATCATCTGTTATATTTTGTTTTATTTTACTGTTATTCTATTCTGTTAAATCACACTGCAAGTTCCCTGTAGAATAGAATCACTATGGGTTGAAACGATACATACCCAAACGGACTTTAGAATAAGGGAAGATCATTATGGGCTGAAATGATAGGCCTGAACGATTTTCAATTTAATTTTATTTACTTGGGATTGCGGGTTTGAAATGATAAAACCCGGATTTTTCTTTGTAAACTACGGATTGAAATGATATATTATCCGTATCAGTTGACTTAGGCTAGAAAAATATTATACAGACCCGTGGTTATTTTCTGTATTTTTCTGAATACTTTTAAATATTTTAAATATTTGTAATAATATTAAATTGATTTAAATTGAGTTTTAAAATGATTTATTTAGAGTAGAAAATATTTTTCTATGTGATAAATGTAAATAAATGGATAAAAATTATTGACTTTTAAGTGTAACTTAAATTTGAAACTTGATTAAAAAGAAAAGATGGAAACTTAAGATTTATTAAATTAAAATGAAAATTAAGTTTTAAAATGGTGTAAAATGGAGATTTAAGTTTAAGTGTTGAAATGAATTGTTTAAATGAAAATGGGAATTGACACACTTGAATTTAATAAGTGATGTGACGACCGCCCATGACCCCTGCACCGAATCTAGAGAATAAGCGCTGTAAAGTGTGCCAGGCGACCACGGACGATTGTCAAGGTAAGATTTAAAACAACAGAATCTATCGTATTACTCACAGCGCATGGACAAAATACAATGGAACATATGTATAGTGAAGCTTTACAGAACAAAATGACATCATATAAAACTCCATAATAGTTGAATACAAGCATCCACATAGTCAATACATCCAGCCTCACTACAAAACTCTCAGAGAATACAAAAACAGCGGAATATCCAGTACATATAAGAAGAAGATAATATGCAACCCTCTAGCTCGTCTTCGATATCAACATCGTGAGAAGAGAACAGCACCTGTCACCTGCTACCTAGTCTGCCCGTCCCAAAATGGACGAACAGCCCAAGGCAATAAGAATTAAAACATAAAGCCTTGAGTCAGACAACAGTCTTAGTGATCAGTAAATTAACTAACAATCATACCAAAAGAGCATAAAGGAAAAGGAATAGGAATACAACCCTCCCACTCCAACCTCATTCTACAGTGATAGCCCCCAGACACACACTAAGCATAAGCAAACATAGCAGAGCATACAATTTAAAGTAAAACTACTATCACTCGAGTCAAGGGCGATGTTTTCCAAGTACCAAGGCCTAAATCAGATAAGCACCCAGAAAATACCGCTCTTGAGTCCGAATGACGATACAACCAAACATCCATGACTCTGGCTATCACTGTTATCATTGCTTCGATATCACCGTTAATTGAATGACCGGCACATTCTTTCAGCCGTCCGTCAAGGGCTGATGGAAACCCCGGTTCTAGACATAACTTCCGCACGTCGTCGCAGCCCGTGCCTAGGACTATCGAATCTGCCCAGAGTACTCGACCATCAACAGTTGGCCGTTGGGACTATCGAATCTGCCCAAACGTACTCTTGCTTAGAGCATGCTAGAACCTTCAACAACGATGCTATCCAAGCCTCCTAGTCATCCTCCTCGACGACTATTCTCATATCCATTCACTATCTTCAACTCGAATCATATCACCGAGTTATCAACATGCTTGGAATGATCCCGTCTGGATTAGACCAAGTCTTCATCATATGATTGCCTCGCTTCATTACATCCTCGCAAAGCCTCATCTCATCATCACATCATCAAATCTATGCATAAGAGCTTCATCATCCCGCTACATATGCCACGAGCAGCTTTCCCAATTCAAGAGCCTTTCCCTTAGCTTTTGAATTGTCTTCGGTCTAAATCTAATCATCAATCATCTAGTTCATAACAATCAATCAAATCAAACATCAATCCAAACAATCAAGCATTCAAATATGATCTAAGTAGACAATTATAACAATAATGGCATTTTCGTAATTAAAGAGTTGAAAGTCCAATAAGCATGAAAACATGGATTATATCTCTACAAACTTGATGAATGAACTTGCATAGGTTAACATATGATAAAATGGATGCAACATCATCATGAACAATGGATCTATATGGATCTACACTTAGGGTGAAGAAAATGCATGGAAATCTCTATTTTAACACCAAATCGGGCCAACAATCCGATATACTCCTTTGGATCCGTGTGAGAGATAATCACCACTCACCAAATCACCTAAACAATCCAAAAGATAACAACTTCAGATCTGGACAGCGAAGAACTAAGCTAGATCTATCACAAATCCGCTTCAAATGAAGAAATCTCTCTTGAAAAGATGAAGATCTTCAATCTAAGCTCTTGAATCTTCAATCTTGATCTTCGATTTGGATGGATGGAAGCACTAGATTAGAGTGGAGAAAAGAAGTGAAGAAGTGTAGAAGTCGAGCTCTCAAAATGGCAGCACTTCGTCGCTTCAAAATCCGGATCCCAAAAAGTGAGAACAACCCCTCCTATTTATAGCAGAAATTTCCTTAAGTCGCTTAACTCGGCTATCTCCCTAGGTCGTTTCCGACCTAAGCCTCTCCGACCTAAGACTCTCCGACCTAACAGATAGATCTACGCGACCTAAATCCTAGCGACCTAACAACTTAGCAACCTACGCGACCTAACAGTGTTACGACCTAACACATAGCCTAACTCTTAAGGTCGCCAACTGTTAACTCCTTAGGTCGCTAACAAGCTAACTCCTTAGGTCGCTAATAAGCTAACTCCTTAGGTCGCTAACACGGCAACTCCTAGGTCGCTAACAAGCTAACCCCTTAGGTTGCTAACACGGCAACTCCTAGGTCGCTAACAAGCTAACCCCTTAGGTCGCTAACACGGCAACTCCTAGGTCGCTAACAAGCTAACCCCTTAGGTCGCTAACACGGCAACTCCTAGGTCGCTAACAAGCTAACCCCTTAGGTCGCTAACACGGCAACTCCTAGGTCGCTAACAAGCTAACCCCTTAGGTCGCGAACTATTATAGGTCGCTAACCACTAGTTTCCTTAGGTCGCTGCCGACCTAAATATACTAACTCGGCACCACTAGGTCGCTCATCCCTAGGTCGTTAACTACTGGGTTTACTTAGGTCGCTACCAACCTATCTCTTAGGTCGCTAACACCTTAACTCGCCAGAAACTCTAAAGTCTCCTTCCTTTTAGGTCGTCTACGACCTAAACCCTTACCATCCATCACACGACCTAACTCCAAACCTTAAGGTCACCAATCCCCAACATTCTTAGGTCGGTCACGACTTATCTCCTAAGTTGCCAACAATACTTAACTAACCTCTAGGTCGCGTACGACCTAGGACTTAGGCAAATTTCAACCAAGATCTGGAACAACTAGAAAATGCTGAAAATCCCAGATTTTGACAAACTTTTCGATCCGTAAAATACGGGTCGTTACATTCTCTCCCCCTTAGGAATTTCGCCCCCGAAATTCCAAGCAAACAAAGCAATCAAAGGCTATTCTGTACGCCTACCATCCATAGCAATCAATAAACCATGCATCCAATTCTAGCTTAGCGTACAGAATTCTAAGACTTAGAATAAGTTACAATATCGCGAGATGAGACGACACCTTAGGGCCATACCTTGAAGAGTTCAGGATGAGCTGCCTTCATCCTCTCTTCCACCTCCCACGTACAGTCGTTATCATCATCACTCCATTGTATCTTGAGCAACTTAATTATCTTCCTCCTAAGCTGTTTCGTGTCGGTTCCAACAACACGAAGCGGCTTACGAGGTCTTCTATCGACTGGATCAACTTCGAAATCTTCACAGCTATCAGCAGAAACCACCGCATTCGAGTCATGCACATACTTCCGTAGATATGATACGTGAAAAACATTGTGCACACTCGACATCTTCTCAGGTAATTCCAATCTGTAAGCGAGCTTTCCGATTCGCTCGATGATCGGGAATGGTCCAACAAATCTTGGAGTCAATTTTCCCTTCTTCCCGAATCGAATAACATTCTTCAGTGGAGAAATCTTCACAAAAACCATATCTCCTACGTCGAATTCCAAATCCTTACGACGCTTATCGGCATAACTCTTCTGACGGTCTTGGGCTGCCTTCATTCGTTGCCGAATGATCTCTATACAATCTGAGGTTTGACGAATCATCTCTGGCCCAAGCATCAGCTTTTCTCCAGTTTCCAACCAACATGTCGGAGAGTTACACGGTCTTCCATACAACGCCTCATACGGTGCCATACCAATACTTGACTGGTAACTGTTGTTGTATGAAAACTCCACCAAATGAAGGTGATCTTCCCATGATCCTCCGAAGTCCAAAACACAAGCTCTGAGGAGATCTTCCAAAACTCGGTTGACTCTCTCAGTCTGACCATCCGTTTGAGGGTGATAAGCTGTACTCAAACACAACTCGGTTCCCAAGACTTCCTGGAAACTCTTCCAAAATCCACTAGTGAACAATGGATCTCGATCGCTCACTATACTCTTCGGAATACCATGGAATCGAACTATCCACTTAACATACAACTCAGCCAACTTTGATGCAGTCTTAGTCGATCGAACATGAATGAATCTTGCACTCTTGGTCAAACGATCCATAATGACCCAAATCCCTTCATTTCCCGTTCTTGTTCTAGGTAATCCATCAATAAAATCCATCGACACTTGTTCCCACTTCCATGTAGGAACCTCTAAGGGCTGAAGCAATCCACTTGGCTTCTTCTGTTCAGCCTTTACCAACTGGCAGTTCATACACTTGGAAATGAAATCTCCAACATCCTTCTTCATGCCTTCCCAGTAGTAGGTTCTCTTCATATCCCGATACATCTTGTTTCCACCTGGATGAATTGTCAACTTCGAGTGATGACTTTCCTTCAGAACTTCACTCCTCAATTCATCTATATCGGGAACAACTAGTCGTCCTTGCTTTCGAAGCCAACCCTCTCGATCGACCTCGAATCCTTTATCCTTTTCTGGATCCAATCCGGATTCCAATTCACGGATAATCTTGACAAGCTTATCATCTCGCTTTTGGCCCTCGCCAATCCTTTCCACAAGAGTGGGTCTTATCGATAAGTTTGCCAACATCTCAGGTTCCAATTCACATCTAGGCCTGAAGTCAAATCCAGCTAAATACTCGAGACTCTTCCATTCTGAAAACATGGTTCCCAATCCTGCATGTCTTCGACTTAACGCATCTGCCACTGCGTTACCTTTTCCCGGAGTATAAGCTATACCAAAATCATATGATGCTAAAAACTCTAGCCAACGTTGCTGCCGAAGATTCAAATCCTTTTGGGAGAAAAGATACTTCAACGACTTGTGATCCGTAAACAACTCGAATCGAACTCCCAACAAATAATGCCTCCACATCTTCAGAGCAAATACAATCGCCGCTAATTCCAAATCATGAGTTGGGTAATTCCTTTCATGCGGCTTCAGTTGTCGACTGGCATACGCAACAACTTTATCCTTCTGCATCAGCACTGCTCCAAGTCCAGTACCACATGCGTCGGTGTAAACCACCATCTCATCATTCCCACAAGGAATAGTCAAAACAGGAGCACTCGTCAGTCGCTCTTTCAGGATTCCGAAAGCTTGCTCACACTTAGCGTCCCAACTGAACACTTGGTTCTTTTTCGTCAATCCTGTTAATGGTGCAGCTACCTTGGAGAAGTCTTTGATAAACCGTCGATAATATCCTGCTAATCCAAGAAAACTTCTCACATCAGATGCATTCTTAGGTCTAACCCAATCCTGGATTGCTGCCACCTTAGCGGGATCAACCGCTATCCCACTTCCAGAAATCACATGGCCTAAGAATCTCACTTCACTCTTCCAGAAGTGACACTTCGAAAACTTAGCCTTCAGCTGATGTTTCCGTAAGATCTCCAAAACAATACGCAAGTGCGTCTTGTGCTCTTCTTCAGTTCTGGAATAAATCAGAATATCATCCACGAACACAAGTACGAACTTGTTCAACTGATCTCTGAACACTCTATTCATAAGATCCACAAAATATGCTGGCGCGTTAGTCAATCCAAACGGCATTACCAGCCACTCGAAGAAACCGGATGGTGTCCTAAAAGCAGTCTTCGGCACACTATCCTTAGCTACTCTCAACTGGTGAAATCCCGTTGCCAAATCCATCTGAGAAAACACCTTTGCTTCGTGAAGCTGATCAAACAAGTCATCTATTCTCGACAATGGATACTTGTTCTTCTTAGTCACCTTATTCAGCTCACGATAATCCACACACAATCTCAACGACCCATCTGCCTTGGTTGCAAACACAACTGGTGCACCCCACTCAGACACACTACGCCGAATGAATCCTTTCTGTAAAAGGTCATCAACTTGCACCCTCAACTCTTGCTGTTCCCTAGGCGCCATCCGCCTAAGAGGCATCACAACAGGTCTGGCTCCTTCAACTAGATCTATTCGAAACTCGATCTCTCTATGCGGCGGCAACCCTTTGACTTCGTCAAAGACATCCTCGAATCTATTTGCGATTGGCAATAAAGACAGTCCATCCCGTGGAACAACTAGCGAATACATGAAGCTCATGAAGACGCCTTCCTCATGCTTACATCGTATCACAATCTTTCGCCCTTCCACATTCTCGACTGTCACCTCAGCCTCTCACAATCAACCTTAGCCGCATACTTCCTAAGCCAGTCCATACCCAAGATAATTTCGAACCCCGCAAAGTTCAGAACGAAACAATCACAAACAAAAGAGCAACCATGACTCGACACAACTAGACCACGGCATAACATACACAAACAAGACGAACCCCCAACTGGATTAGTCACAACCAATGGCCTATCAACAATATCCGGTGTCAAACCTAACCGGCCAACGAGTTCATTACAAACAAATGAATGCGACGCTCCAGTATCAAACAGAACTCTAACTGGAACACCACATAGGAAAAGAGTACCTTGAACAACCACACTCTTTCCCTTCTCTTCAGTAGTAGGAGCTTTCGAGGACGACGGAACAACTCCTAAAGCATAGGCTTGCACAATCTGCCTGTCCTTCCTTGGTTCTGGACAATTCTTCCTGAAATGTCCCGGCTTGTCACAGTTATGACACTTCATCGGCACCTTAGGATTCTTACAATCCTTCGAGAAATGGCCCTTCTGCTGACAGTTGTAGCAAGTCACCTCGCCTTTCGGCTTCTTCTGGCCATCCTTACCCTTCTGCTGCTGCTTCCTCTTCTGGTTTCCACCCTGCTGTGGTTTAGATTCTCCCTTGGTCACAGCAACAACAGATCCTTCCTTAGGAAACAGACTCTCATGCCTAAGAGCTTTCTCTACAAGCTTCTCAAATGAATCGTCCAAATGATCCACCAACTGTCTCCCAAGATAACTATCCAAGCCGGTCACAAACTTCTCATTCTTCTGGTAAGCAGATTCAATATATGACCGGGCATACTTGGACAAAGCCTCAAACTCAGAAACATACTCAAGAACAGATCTTCCACCCTGCTTGAGCTCTACAAACTTCTTGAACAGAACAGACTTCTGAGCTGTAGAAATGAACTTGGCTTCAAATCTAGCTTGGAATTGCTCCCAAGTAATCTCTTCCTCCGCAGTATTGATGGTAATAGAGTTCCACCAATCAGAGGCTCTCCCTTGAAGCTGCCTTGATGCCAACTTCCTCTTAGTTGCATCATCGATTCCCAAATCACCAAAGATCCTTCTACAAGCATCTATCCACCTCTGGACCTCAATAGTTGATTCTGTTCCCAAGAAAACCTTCCCTCCAAGAGCAGTATAATCCTTGCACAGCTTAGCAAAATCCACTGGTTTCGGAGTTTGGACTTGAACTCCAACATCTACTTCCGCCCCCGGAACTGGTATCCTTCTCATGATCGAAGTCATCATAGCTTCGAACATGGCTGCATAATCAGCAGTCTCTTCAGTAGCACGGCCTTCTCTAGCAGCTGGTCTCCCTCTTCGACTCATTCTCAATATCTATAAAAAGGAATGATTAGAACATCTAGAGAAACAACTGCATAAAGGACTCAAACTCTACTAAGCTACTATATTATATATAGTAATCATCCATCAAAATACAATTACGTCTCTCATACGTAGTTACGACGGCGAGCGTTGGGTAAAATCGATTAACCAATGCTCTGATACCAAATGTGACGACCGCCCATGACCCCTGCACCGAATCTAGAGAATAAGCACTGTAAAGTGTGCCAGGCGACCATGGACGATTGTCAAGGTAAGATTTAAAACAACAGAATCTATCGTATTACTCACAGCGCATGGACAAAATACAATGGAACATATGTATAGTGAAGCTTTACAGAACAAAATGACATCATATAAAACTCCATAATAGTTGAATACAAGCATCCACATAGTCAATACATCCAGCCTCACTACAAAACTCTCAGAGAATACAAAAACAGCGGAATATCCAGTACATAAAAGAAGAAGATAATATGCAACCCTCTAGCTCGTCTTCGATATCAACATCGTGAGAAGAGAACAGCACCTGTCACCTGCTACCTAGTCTGCCCGTCCCAAAATGGACGAACAACCCAAGGCAATAAGAATTAAAACATAAAGCCTTGAGTCAGACAACAGTCTTAGCGATCAGTAAATTAACTAACAATCATACCAAAAGAGCATAAAGGAAAAGGAATAGGAATACAACCCTCCCACTCCAACCTCATTCTACAGTGATAGCCCCCAGACACACACTAAGCAGAAGCAAACATAGCAGAGCATACAATTTAAAGTAAAACTACTATCACTCGAGTCAAGGGCGATGTTTTCCAAGTACCAAGGCCTAAATCAGATAAGCACCCAGAAAATACCGCTCTTGAGTCCGAATGACGATACAACCAAACATCCATGACTCTGGCTATCACTGTTATCATTGCTTCGATATCACCGTTAATTGAATGACCGGCACATTCTTTCAGCCGTCCGTCAAGGTCTAATGGAAACCCCGGTTCTAGACATAACTTCCGCACGTCGTCGCAGCCCGTGCCTAGGACTATCGAATCTGCCCAGAGTACTCGACCATCAACAGTTGGCCGTTGGGACTATCGAATCTGCCCAAACGTACTCTTGCTTAGAGCATGCTAGAACCTTCAACAACGATGCTATCCAAGCCTCCTAGTCATCCTCCTCGACGACTATTCTCATATCCATTCACTATCTTCAACTCGAATCATATCACCGAGTTATCAACATGCTTGGAATGATCCCGTCTGGATTAGACCAAGTCTTCATCATATGATTGCCTCGCTTCATTACATCCTCGCAAAGCCTCATCTCATCATCACATCATCAAATCTATGCATAAGAGCTTCATCATCCCGCTACATATGCCACGAGCAGCTTTCCCAATTCAAGAGCCTTTCCCTTAGCTTTTGAATTGTCTTCGGTCTAAATCTAATCATCAATCATCTAGTTCATAACAATCAATCAAATCAAACATCAATCCAAACAATCAAGCATTCAAATATGATCTAAGTAGACAATTATAACAATAATGGCATTTTCGTAATTAAAGAGTTGAAAGTCCAATAAGCATGAAAACATGGATTATATCTCTACAAACTTGATGAATGAACTTGCATAGGTTAACATATGATAAAATGGATGCAACATCATCATGAACAATGGATCTATATGGATCTACACTTAGGGTGAAGAAAATGCATGGAAATCTCTATTTTAACACCAAATCGGGCCAACAATCCGATATACTCCTTTGGATCCGTGTGAGAGATAATCACCACTCACCAAATCACCTAAACAATCCAAAAGATAACAACTTCAGATCTGGACAGCGAAGAACTAAGCTAGATCTATCACAAATCCGCTTCAAATGAAGAAATCTCTCTTGAAAAGATGAAGATCTTCAATCTAAGCTCTTGAATCTTCAATCTTGATCTTCGATTTGGATGGATGGAAGCACTAGATTAGAGTGGAGAAAAGAAGTGAAGAAGTGTAGAAGTCGAGCTCTCAAAATGGCAGCACTTCGTCGCTTCAAAATCCGGATCCCAAAAAGTGAGAACAACCCCTCCTATTTATAGCAGAAATTTCCTTAAGTCGCTTAACTCGGCTATCTCCCTAGGTCGTTTCCGACCTAAGCCTCTCCGACCTAAGACTCTCCGACCTAACAGATAGATCTACGCGACCTAAATCCTAGCGACCTAACAACTTAGCAACCTACGCGACCTAACAGTGTTACGACCTAACACATAGCCTAACTCTTAAGGTCGCCAACTGTTAACTCCTTAGGTCGCTAACAAGCTAACTCCTTAGGTCGCTAACAAGCTAACTCCTTAGGTCGCTAACACGGCAACTCCTAGGTCGCTAACAAGCTAACCCCTTAGGTCGCTAACACGGCAACTCCTAGGTCGCTAACAAGCTAACCCCTTAGGTCGCTAACACGGCAACTCCTAGGTCGCTAACAAGCTAACCCCTTAGGTCGCTAACACGGCAACTCCTAGGTCGCTAACAAGCTAACCCCTTAGGTCGCTAACACGGCAACTCCTAGGTCGCTAACAAGCTAACCCCTTAGGTCGCGAACTATTATAGGTCGCTAACCACTAGTTTCCTTAGGTCGCTGCCGACCTAAATATACTAACTCGGCACCACTAGGTCGCTCATCCCTAGGTCGTTAACTACTGGGTTTACTTAGGTCGCTACCAACCTATCTCTTAGGTCGCTAACACCTTAACTCGCCAGAAACTCTAAAGTCTCCTTCCTTTTAGGTCGTCTACGACCTAAACCCTTACCATCCATCACACGACCTAACTCCAAACCTTAAGGTCACCAATCCCCAACATTCTTAGGTCGGTCACGACTTATCTCCTAAGTTGCCAACAATACTTAACTAACCTCTAGGTCGCGTACGACCTAGGACTTAGGCAAATTTCAACCAAGATCTGGAACAACTAGAAAATGCTGAAAATCCCAGATTTTGACAAACTTTCCGATCCGTAAAATACGGGTCGTTACAAGTGAACTTTGTAAATTTTGGTTTTTATTTGAAAAATTTATCTTTAGAAATCATAAGTTAAAGGATTTAAATGAACATTTTTAATGTAAAATTTTATGATTTTTATAAGTTTAAATGATTTAAATGGAAGTTTATTTATGGCTGGAATTACACTTAAAACCTGGAAATTTAATTTATAGCACTTCAGAAATGCTACATCTCTGAAATGAACCAATTCTGAACTAAGTAGAATCTGCAGCAATTGTTAAGTGCTGTGGTTATATAAATGAACCAAAAGACTAAAATGAACTAAGGCTATGATAGCATTTGGTAAGTGCTGTTGTAGCAGAAACTAAGATTGAACCTGAACCTAATAAAGGGGCTACTGGAGCACTTGTTAAGAGCTGCAGTAGGCTGAAATATGATTTTGTTTAAAATCGAACTGTTATAGCAGTTTATAAATGCTGTCTTTGCTGAATTAAATTGTTTTCAAATATAACTTACCGCAGCACTTTTTAAATGCTGTGAAAGCTGAAATTTTAACGTTTTATTGTTTTAAGTGAATAATTGAACTCAGAAAAGGGTAAATTTTTGGGAATTTAATATTTGGTTTAAAAGAATAATGACTTTGTTTTTAAATGGTTTAATTTGAAGTATTTTGATATAAATTGTTTTAAATTTATAACCACGAGTTATAATAACGTTTGGTTGTTAAAGAGACCGGGATCAGATATGGACATACTCTCCGTCGATACCGAAAACCACTTTGACAACTGTGTACGCGGTGGAGTTTCCAGAATGAAGTAGGATGGTGACGACGATCCTAAGGTATATACGTGGACCCAACTCCCGTGAGTTGGCATAAGGTGGCTAAAACAGGAGCGATCTCGGACCAGTGAGGTAGCACCTCGTATCGGACACACTTCTTCGATACCATTCTATTACTTTGTGATTTTTGGTGGTCACCCTTGATTTGGGAGTGTTGTTCGAGGTGGAACGGTAGTGGCTGCTATGCGTATCCATCAGTCCGTGTGCGTAATTGGTATATCTACCCTGGCATTGCCTTGTGTGCCGTGTCACCTACCATATCGAACCCACTACGATTTTGATTTTTAAGATCCGACCGCGTTAAGGTTCTCCATCCCCTTAACGCTATTTTCTATATGATTATACTTTACTGATTAGATACTACTGTATATAGCGTACATTACTATATAGTAAATAGTTTAACAGATCCTTAGAGGATGGGCGGTCCCAAGCAACTTCTAAGTTACTTGTACCTTTACTACAGTTCACTTGAGTCGGTTTACATTGTATAAGTATGTATGTCCTGACTCGAGTGTTTATGTTTTATTTTATGCTCGGGTCAGCCTGAGTATCAGTTTGGACTTCATCTTCCCGGAGCTAGGACTACTGGAGATCATCTTTATCAAGCTGCTATCTGTTTTTGCTATTCAGTCTTTTATTTCAACTTATGTAATTGAGACAAATGAATTTGGGATTTTCTATGGTTGTTCAAACTGTATTGGTTTTTAGACTATGTAATTTTTACTTGTTTTGAGACTATGTATTTTAGTGGCTTCATGAACCACTATGGTTATTTTTAAATTCCGCTGCGAGTTATTCTGATATTTCTGTGTCTGTGATTCTGTGAATGATTTTATTTGCTCCAAATTTTATTACAATATGTTATTTTGCATTATTCAAGTCTGACATGTGTGTCTGCCTATGCACTTGTGGATTATTGTCGATTTGAATGGTCCAAAATACCGGGTCGTTACATTTGGTATCAGAGCTTTGGTTTTAGGCAAACCTTAGCCTGTGGAGCAAAAATTCATTAGAGATAAGGTAGAAATACCCTAGAATGAGTGAAATCAATCTCAGAATCCTTTCTTTGTGAGAGAATGTATTTTCGAAGTATAAAATGATTTCTAAATGATTTTTAAAGAATTTTCAAAGATTATTTTGATATAAATTTCCTTGCTTTGAAAGTAAAATATTTCTTAAACTTCATTCCTTTCGTATCCACCTTGTTAGTAATTTCTTTGATTAGGATCCTCTAAATTTTGAACTTCTCTCTTGATTGATCTAGATCCATTGTTGATAGGAATCTATTTTGAGTATGGCAAAGTCCGTAGTTTGTTAGGTTGCTTTGAGTAAACTCTGTTGTACCTTTTGCTTAGCTAAAGTTGTCCAACTAAAGATATTTATGCTTTTGTTTTCGTATGTTATGAATTCGAGTCTTTCCAAATTTTGAATGGGAATTTTTCTGTATCGATATAGGTTATATATCTCTAATCTTCGTTTGGATTCTTATCGAATAAGATTCCTTTGAATTTTGGAACGCTCCCACTTGTTCTGAAATCCATTCCTGTCTCCCCTAATTGTATTCTTTTGATTTTGGAGCATCGCATCACTCCACTTTGCATGACCTTTATAGGGTGGCGATTCCGCCAATCTTTGAATGATTATAATTGGCATTGATTCACCGGAGATTTATGTATCCTCGGTTTACGATGTTTTCTATCTTCTGCTATATTTAGATTCTATCGCTGGCAATCGAAGGTCGATTTGCCTTAGATTTTCGCATCGATTATATTCCTGAAGTTACGGATACCGGGTAAGGTCGCCCGCGATTCATATAGGCTTATCCATCTTCTATTTGGTAATTTAATTATCTTATCTTCGTTTGAGCCTATCTTTGAATTAGAATTCTATTTGATTAGAGTCCTTCTAAATTTGAATCTCTGTTTTGCTTTGAAATCCATCCTTGAATCGTCCCTTGGAAAGTTTGTGGTTGATTGTCTTTTGAAAATTGTGTATTCATCGTAGTTTTATTTTTTGATAAGGATGACCATATTTTTATATAAAGATGAAATGTTTTTGATAAGGATTATATACCTTTAAAAAAAATGAGAATTTGAAGTTTCGAAAGGATTTGAAATTGTGAAAATTTTATAAGAAATGGTTCCATATAAAATGATTTATAACTGAAGGTTTTGAATCTGAATTTAAGTGATTGAACTCCGGCAATTTGGAACTGGTTTTAAGATTTTGGAATAATAAATAATATGATTTGAAATTATTTTTCCGAATAAGTAATGTTTCAATGATTTTAATGGGTTTTAATGATTTCAAAGGAATTTCAAAGAAATTTTCAAAGTAAATGGAAGTCCAGAACTCACTTGTGTCACTGGAAAATAATTTCGGTGATGAGTGCACCCATCATCGACATTGATTTTCGAGTTTCTGAGTGAGGGAGAGGCCACTTCGGTAGCTTTGCTATGCGATTGATTTGTGAAACCAATTTTGATTTCAAATTCCGAAGTGTGATGTGATATTCGAAAGATATATGTATATATATTTGTAAAATTTGAAATGAGCCGGTGTTCAGTCCTTGAGTTTTGGATTTGATTTGATATAACCCTATTTTTGGAATTGATTTACTGATTTAATTGTGATTTCCAACTCTTGGATTTGAAATATGATTTCTTCGACCATTTTGAAGGTTCGAGCACTTCCAAATCAAGGTTAACTTTTCAAAGCTAAGTAATTTTGAAAAGTATAAAGTATATAAGTTTGGTATGTATGTTTAAAGTATGTAGTAATATGATTTAAATAGGTTGAAACTGTTTTGTTAAGTAAATGAATAAGGCTATTTTGAATTTTTTTCTAATATGAAATTTAGATTTGAAATGTTTTGAGAAGAATTTGGTCTTCAAAATATTTTGAATAAAATTTAGTTTAAATGTTTAACTTAGTAATATCTTTATGAAACTATATATTGAACAAGTTGGAATAGATACATAAGTTGTACATATGTTGTTTTATTCGCATGATTAAATTGATCCAAGTTTGAGTACACAAGTTCGAGGTGAATTTCACCATTTCGTGTTAGGATTTTTCATTTGATTCTTGATGGCGAATATTTGATGTGGATTTTGGGCTTGATTCTAGAATTCTCTATCATAGTATATGGCTATGCAAGGAGACTGATGGTTTCTAGTCGAGAAACCATATCGAAATCCGCATTAGGGAAGTCAAATGGACAATACTAGTTCGAAAGCGAACTTGTGTGATCGAGCGAGCGATCGAATGTGACTTTGCGAAATGATGACATATGTACATCTTATATTCTAATATCATTGATATACTTGACGCTGAAATTGGAAGTTGTTGGGTTGGATATCTTTGTAATATAATTGGAATTCTTTCTTTTATGAAAAACTACTATCAATTTAAAACCATTTTTTTCAAAACTATTTTTCTTCTATTCTTCTCAAACAAACTGTTTTATTCTATTTTACATACAAGCTATTTTACAAACCATTTTATTTACAAAACTATTCTACAAACTATTTTTCTTTTTATACAAACTATTCTAAATTAAAAACCTTTTAGTAAGCGAAGATGTTCAATCCCATATAGCTCTTCATGCAGCGAAATTGATTTTTGAAAGATTTTGATCCTTATATAAGATGGACTTTATGTAAATATAAGATGATGTTGAAAACCATTGATTTTGGAAATAAATTGTTTGACTTAAATTATATTGATTTGGAAATTTGGATTTATTTTCAAAATTTATTATTTTGGAAACTTTGGAACTGAAGATATTTAATTTGAGAAGAAATAATTTTGGTGGAATTATATATGATTTTGAAACTAAACTGATATTGAAACAAAATTGAAATTTGAGAACCTTATGTTACTAAGTACTTGATTTGGGAGTTATCGAACTTATATAAATTTTGGTTTGTATAAGTATGATGTTGATTCGAAAACTATGGATTTGAAAAGGTACTCAATTTGAAAAGTGAAATTTTATATAATTGAATTCTATATAAGTGTGATTTGATATACTATTGATTTTGGAAAGTATTTTATTTGAAAATGAAATCTTATATATAATGGACTTTAGATAAGTATGATATTTGAAAGTGATTTCAAAAGGTACTATATGATACATATTTTCGAAGTAAAGATATGGAAAGTGCCTTCTGCTTGATATCCGCTTTGTGGCCACATTGTGGATTCATTCTATCGATATTTCTCTGATTTGGTTTTCCTTAAGGTCTCTCCCTTAAGGAACGTTATTCGTTTCGGTCGTAGAGGAAAGCTTTCTCCTAGATTCATCGGTCCTTTCCGCATTATGGAAAGAATTGGTTCTCTTGCTTATTGTCTGGATTTGCTCGAGAAATTTTCTGGAGTGCACAATGTATTTCATGTATCTCATTTTCGTCGTTATCTACATGATCCATCTATTATTATCCAGCCTTCTGCTCTTGATAGTTTGGATATTGAGCCAAATCTGACTGTTGAGAGGAAGCCACTTCGTATTGTCGATCGAGGTACGAAGCAGCTAAGAAGAAAATCTGTCAACCTGGTCAAAGTGCAGTGGAGCACTGATGAACGGGATTGCACTTGGGAGACGGAGGAGAGCATTCGTGCTTCGAATCCAGAATTGTTTATTTCAGGTACTTTTGCTCTACTGTCTTATCTTTCTTTGTTTTCCTTTTTCGTTCCTTTTCGAGGATGAAACATTTTGAGTGGGGGAGAGTGTAACAACCCAAAATTTTAACAAGTATTTTTTTTCATTTATTTAAAGACTTTGGCTTTTGATTTCTTAAAAATCTAATTTTGGAAATTTTCTTGTAATGATTTTGATCATTTGTCTAAATTGTAATAAAAAAAGAGTTCTGTAATGTTGATTTGAATTAAAAGTGTAATTTTAATAGAAATTAGAAATTTTAAATTTTAAAATTCTAAATTGCCAAATTTTCATCTTGAACTGTATACAATTGTGTAACAATTGTTTCACTTTTGTTTTGGTCGGATTTGTTGTATACTTTTAAAAGTTGTAATAATTAGCGTGAATCGGGAAATTAAACTTTACATTTCTTTTACGTATATTTACATCCGTTTCTTAACTTTATATTAAACCATCAAATTTTATTAATTATGGTATAATAGCTATTAAATTTTGGTTTAAAGTGATGGGTTATTTTCCTAATAGAAACGTTAGTATTTTTAAATTTATTTAATAAGAGAAATAAATCAAATTTGTACGTTACTTTGGGCGTTACATTTATTTGTTTCTTTTGCCTTGATTCTTTGTCTATTTGATTTTTCTTGCGTTAACAATGCAAAGTTTCAGCCGTATATTCTATTTTGAGAAATTCAAAATCTTTCCCAAAAATCTTGCCTTAAATCTTGCACGTGAAAGATTATTTCTTTCCCTTTGCCTTCCGTTCGTTTCCTCCACTTTAATAAAATTAATTGCCTTAAATTTTCTCTACCGTTCACAAATTGTCTCTCTTCATAAATTTGTGAGCATCTGTTAATATTTTATTCCACGTTCACAAAAAGTTTTCCAGACCACAAAATTTTTTCATTTCAGCTTCCCTTTGTATTTGCGTGACCTTCTCCTTCAGGTATGGCCGCATGCCTTCTTTCATTTGTTTTATTTTTGCTGTCCCCTACTTGTTGCCGTACCTTGCTTATTCTGTTGCCTACTCCATGCTAGTCCCCACGTCTCCAACTCCATGCTACCACCACCGACCCCATGACAGATCACCACCGACCCCAGGCTAGTCCCCACGTCTCCAACCCCATGCCGAGATCCAGACCACCCACGTCACCTCCTACCCCAGCCTGCCACCACCAAACCCCACGTCACCAGACCCAGACCGAGACCATCCACAACCACCACCGAACTCCAACCCCTCCGCCAGACCAACCCCACGCCCAACACCATGTCAGACCGAGCCTTGTTTGAAACAAAAGAGAAATGAACAACGTATTTTTTTATTTTGAAGTTATATTGCCTCTGGCCTTGTTTTGAAAAAAAAGGAAATGAGAAAAAGTTGCTTTTGTCACCGTGTTTTTGGTATCCTAGTCTATATTCTCCACTGGCCTTTGATTTGAAAAAAAAGAAATGAACAATTTGTTTTGTCACCTTTGTTTTGAAGTTATAGTCTATTTTTAAAAAGTGGTCGAGCCTTTGTATTTTTTTGAAGTCATAGTTATTTTCCTCCGAGCCATATTTTTGTTTCAATTTGTTTTCAGTTTGATTTATTCAAAAATTTCGATGAAATTGATGTGCGTTAGCTTATTCAAATATTTGCTTTATTCTTTTTGACTTTAGATTTGAATCTAGTTGGCGCATACGCTAACAACTGATCGTGCTTGCCGTGTGCTTTTCGATTGATAGCGTACTTTCCTTTTGAATCGAATCTCCAGCTCCGTAGAGGTGAGTAAATCTCACACGAATATTCATACTTATATGATTGTGAAACGACCGCAACTGAATGTGTAGAAAATAAAAAAATAAAAAAATAAAAATGATGTTATAATTACCTGTGATTATTTGTATATGATGTTAAACTTGTTAAAATTGCATAACATATCATCTGTTATATTTTGTTTTATTTTACTGTTATTCTATTCTGTTAAATCACACTGCAAGTTTCCTGTAGAATAGAATCACTATGGGTTGAAACGATACATACCCGAACGGACTTTAGAATAAGGGAAGATCGTTATGGGCTGAAATGATAGGCCTGAACGATTTTCAATTAATTTTATTTACTTGGGATTGCGGGTTTGATAAAACCTAGATTTTTCTTTGTAAACTACGGATTGAAATGATATATTATCCGTATCACTTGACTTAGGCTAGAAAAATATTATACAGACCCGTGGTTATTTTTTGTATTTTTCTGAATACTTTTAAATATTTTAAATATTTGTAATAATATTAAATTGATTTAAATTGAGTTTTAAAATGATTTATTTAGAGTAGAAATGATTTTTCTATGTGATAAATGTAAATAAATGGATAAAAATTATTGACTTTTAAGTGTAACTTAAATTTGAAACTTGATTAAAAAGAAAAGATGGAAACTTAAGATTTATTAAATTAAAATGAAAATTAAGTTTTAAAATGGTGTAAAATGGAGATTTAAGTTTAAGTGTTGAAATGAATTGTTTAAATGAAAATGGGAATTGACACACTTGAATTTAATAAGTGAACTTTGTAAATTTTGGTTTTTATTTGAAAAATTTATCTTTAGAAATCATAAGTTAAAGGATTTAAATGAACATTTTTAATGTGAAATTTTATGATTTTTATAAGTTTAAATGATTTAAATGGAAGTTTATTTATGGCTGGAATTACACTTAAAACCTGGAAATTTAATTTATAGCACTTCAGAAATGCTACCATCTCTGAAATGAACCAATTCTGAACTAAGTAGAATCTGCAGCACTTGTTAAGTGCTGTGGTTATATAAATGAACCAAAAGACTAAAATGAACTAAGGCTATGATAGCACTTGGTAAGTGCTGTTGTAGCAGAAACTAAGATTGAACCTGAACCTAATAAAGGGGCTACTGGAGCACTTGTTAAGAGCTGCAGTAGGCTGAAATACGATTTTATTTAAAACCGAACTGTTATAGCAGTTTATAAATGCTGTCTTTGCTGAATTAAATTGTTTTCAAATATAACTTACCGCAGCACTTTTTAAATGCTGTGAAAGCTGAAATTTTAACGTTTTATTGTTTTTAAGTGAATAATTGAACTCAGAAAAGGGTAAATTTTTGGGAATTTAATATTTGGTTTAAAAGAATAATGACTTTTTTTTTAAATGGTTTAATTTGAAGTATTTTGATATAAATTGTTTTAAATTTATAACCACGGGTTATAATAACGTTTGGTTGTTAAAGAGACCGGGATCAGATATGGACATACTCTCCGTCGATACCGAAAACCACTTTGACAACTGTGTACGCGGTGGAGTTTCCAGAATGAAGTAGGATGGTGACGACGATCCTAAGGTATATACGTGGACCCAACTCTTGTGAGTTGGCATAAGGTGGCTAAAACAGGAGCGATCTCGGACCAGTGAGGTAGTACCTCGTATCGGACACACTTCTTCGATACCATTCTATTACTTTGTGATTTTTGGTGGCCACCCTTGATTTGGGAGTGTTGTTCGAGGTGGAACGGTAGTGGCTGCTATGCGTATCCATTAGTCCGTGTGCGTAATTGGTATATCTACCCTGGCATTGCCTTGTGTGCCGTGTCACCTACCATATCGAACCCACTACGATTTTGATTTTTAAGATCCGACCGCGTTAAGGTTCTCCATCCCCTTAATGCTATTTTCTATATGATTATACTTTACTGATTAGACACTACTGTATATAGCGTATATTACTATATAGTAAATAGTTTAACGGATCCTTAGAGGATGGGCGGTCCCAAACATCTTCTAAGTTACTTGTACCTTTACTACAGTTCACTTGAGTCGGTTTACATTGTATAAGTATGTATGTCCTGACTCGAGTGTTTATGTTTTATTTTACGTTCGGGTCAGCCTGAGTATCAGTTTGGACTTCATCTTCCCGGAGCTAGGACTACTGGTGTAACGACCCGTAAATTTTAACTTTTTTAATAACGTAATTAGTTGAAATTTTGTGAAATTTTAAACGATAAAATTTTGAAATATAAATTTGATATTTGGAATGCGTCTAGTTAAACATAGTAACTGGTAAATTTTCGTCCGAAAATATGGAAGTTTATTTCGCGCGTAAATTTACTTCAATTTAATCAGTTAAAAAGCGATGAAAATAAAATGTTTCCGAAACCTAAATATTTTTACATAGAAAAATTCTAAACCATCTTCTGAGCAAGATGTCAGTTTGTCGTTTTTCCAAATTCGGACATCTTTGGCTCCGTCGATCTTATTTTTCAGCGTTTTTCTTACATTTTTCGTAGTAAAAAAATTCGAATTTTTATAATTCAATCGTATCACTGATATCCGTATATCGTTGTGATCGTCTCGTTGTGATGATCTCTACGGTATTTTCAATTATCAATATCGGAGTTCGGGGTGCGGTGAAAACTGCGAAACATTGAGCGTATCGGTTACTTGACCAAACCTTTGGTTTTTGGTGCCATTTCTTTATCCATGGTTTTAATCAACTGCCACCTGCCTTTTAAAATTCCCAAAAATTGAATACAATACGTGACTCTTTATTTTCACCAGAAACTTTATTGCTATTACTATTGTGGTTTCATCTTCTCACCTTCATTTATGTTCTATACTCGTCCTCTGCTTCGTTTCTTTTGCTCTGATCTGAAAATATATATATAAATATTCAAAGGCATACATATATATTGTTTCTTTTCTTTGAAATCACAGTCACCAGAACCAAGCTTCCACTTTCTATCCACGTCTTGTCCCACCTCCCCTTCGCTCGCGTCTCCGACCCTCCGCAGCACGTCCAAGCTCCCACCAACACGAGCCGGCCTCATCTATTCCCCATCACCGAAACCCAGACACCCAGGCAATACTCCGACCGTGCTTTCCTCCACTTTCCCCTCTTCGACAAAGCCTGGCCGAGCCTTCTCGGCAGATGACCCAAACCCGAAGCTCTGTTTGACGAGCACTGACAGCTTCCACCATCGACGATCTATTCCGAAAACCTCGGCCTCTCTCTCTCCACCGTCCCTCCCTTGGAAGTGCCGCAGCCGCCACCTTAAGCCTAGCCCCGCCACTGTAAGCCTCCGCATCGTCCCACTGTCGCGCAGCCTAGCTCACCTTATTTTGCTGCGTAAGTATATAGATATATAAACATATATATAGTCATTTGTTAGTAAATCAGTTGCAGTATATATATATGTATGTTACTATGCCTGTACATACTATAGTTTTATAAAAATTTAGTTTTGTGTTAGTTATATATTTTACGTGAATTATAAACCTGTTAGTGTATTATGGTATAGTACAGTATATTATAATTTAGAAGCTAGTGCGTTACATTGTTTAAAGGATATGTTATATATAAATATAGGGTATATATTTGTTTATGAGAGTTTTGTTTTATGAAGATCTTGGTGCACGTAAGCTATGGGCATGCATAAGAAACTAGTATGTTGCAACACCCATCAACATATTCAAACATTACAAATGTTGTCATTATCTTCTCTGGTAAAATAAAAAAAACGCACATGAAAATTTAGTGTGAACAGTAATATTCCTTTGATAAGCAGATATAACAAGTACTAGTATATCAAATTTAGAGAAATTTCAAGCTTTGGAGATTTGTAGATCCTTTTGTTATTAAACAAAAATTTACAATACAATCTTTACTTTATCTAAATGATTATAAAACCAAAACTTTCGCCATCAAAGTTGCTGTATCTGAATCTCGCTCTTTAGTAATACAATATGTTTAAACATTAATATGTATTTTTTTTAAATCTTCATTCAGTGTTAGAGTATTTCCTAGCCGCAAATACATATTGAAGCTATTTTCAATTTGAGATGTATTTACATGTAAGTATGGATTTTAAATTATAAGTTATACAGTGGTATTATATTGGTTTTATAAAGTGATATATATATGTGTGTGTTATTTGTCTAGTTTACATATTTTTATTGAATGTATATATATTTGCAAATGTATATAATATATATATATATATGTGGTTTATTAGTTTTATATATAATATGTTAATGATAGCATGTTTGGTTCATTGGGTTTTATCTATCAGTTTATACATCTGGGTTTCGATTTTGTGTAATAACGCGTTATGTAATTTAAATATCTGGGTTTTTAAGCTCAACATATTGATTTTTGTTTTATAATATATTATACATATAAATACAGGTTTTGTTAATTTCAAAAATGATTTTGGAAAAATATGGGCTTTTGTATTATGGGAATACTAGTTTGGTGTTTTGCTGAAACATGTTCACACAGCGGTCTTCCATTTTTAAAAATATTTGTGATGGAGGTAGTATATTTAAGAGTTGCATTGGATTAATATAAATGTTAGTTATAAATAATTCACGTACATGAATATATGTAGTTGTATGTTATGTTGTACCTAGTTTTTATATATATATTTCATTACTATTTAAATTTATATATATACGTTTAAATTTATCATTGGGTTTTATATAAAGTAATTTATTTTTAATAGGAGTAAATAATAGACTTTAAATGATATATCCCGTTCTCATCGATTCCATTTTATCAGCTTGTCCGTCGAAATTCGTGTCAACCTTGCTTTGCAATGCGTGCTTGGATTTGTCGCTCATTTCCATTCGTCGAATCATCTCTAGCTTCGAAAGGTGAGCAATCACTCACGATTAACGTTCTTTTATTTATTAAATTTGATTTCAATTGAAACGACAATTGAAATTTGCTGCTGTTAGTTAATTACACTGTTATATATGCTATTGCCTGTATCAGTTCACTTGTGACATCTGACACCATTATCTGTTAATTATTTATGCGATGATAATACAGTTTGGCTGATAATTGATTGATTGTTGATGTTTATATTGGACGTTAAATTGTTAATGTTAAAATGATAAATAGTATGAAATTGAACTTGATATAGGATAATTAAATGTTAAATTTGATTAACTGACATTTGTATAATATGACCCCTTTAACTGTTGAATTTATTGACACGTAGGATTTGTTTAATTACATTTTGAACCACTGAATGTATGTTGTTAAATTGATGATGTATGAAATTGTAATAGATGACAAGTGAAAACCGTAATGTAATAATCTTTAATCTACATGAAATGATAGTGTGGATTCTAGAAATAATTATATTAATTCGTACGAATAACAATGCGAATTAATACGGTTATTTCGGGATTATTTGAATTATTTATTGGATTGTTATTGTTTGTTGTTATTGCTTGTTTATTTACTTTGACACCATCCTAGTTATCACACTGCAAGTTCCCTTTGTTATGTTTTGATTTTGAATTGAATTGGAATCGGGTTGAAATGATAAATACCCAAATTGAACTTTGACCTAGGATAGGAAATTAAATAAAAACCCGATTGGTCAGTAATTTGATTTAAAAGTAAACGAAGATTTTATTTGAATAAATAATATGGTTTTGAAATGAAGTTGAAATTTGAATTTTGATGAAAGGAAAATGTTAATATTTAATAATCCGAAAAAAATATTAACAAGGTAATTGATGAAAGAACGATGTTAATTTGAGAAATGATTGAATTAAGTTTGAAATTTTAATTAAGTTTGAAATTATTAAACTTTGAAATGATTATAATTACGTTTGAAATTATTAAACTGTGAAATTATTTAATAATTAAGTTTTGAATTATTTAATAATTAAATAAGATTGAATTATTTAATGATTAAATTGAATTGAATTTTTGAATAAGTGAATTTTACTTCGTAATAATTGAAATTGAGTTTCTTTATTTATTAAGTTTTGGAAAATTATTTAAGTAAGTAAATAAGTGAAATTGAATTTCTTTAACAAGAAAAAAATGTGATTTATTGAAATTAATGTAAGGCTTGAAATTTAAAGAATTTGATTTGATGAATTTAATTTAATTCAATTTGTAAGTTTTGAGATAATGAAATTGAATTGAATAATTGATTTAATGAATTGGAATTTAATAGAAATTGTTTTGAATGATAAAGTAACTTAACGAATATTGAATGAAATCGATAAATGATTTTAAATTGATTTGAATGTTAAATAAGATTTAATTTAAATGTTTTCGAAATGAAACTTGTATTCGAAATTGAATCAATATTTGGATTGTTTTAAATAGAAATTGAATTTGAATTATAAGATTTTGAAATGATAATTTGGAAGTTTTGAAACGTAAATTATTGGAAATTGGTTTTGAAAGACAAATGAAATGTTGATTTACGAATTCTATTTGAAATTGAAATTGATTTGGTTTTTTGAAATATATAAACGATCAATCGGTGTAATAATTACGAAAGTTATTAAAGAGACCGGGATCGGTAATGGATATACTCTCTATCTAAATCGAAAACCACTTTAATAACTATACGCGGAGTGATGATCCAGAATGAAGTGGTTGGAATGATGTACGTGATGACTGAAGAAAGAGAACGATAATGGATAGCCTTGACACTTGTGTCAAATTGGAAATGACTAAAACAGGAGTTGTGCTGGGCCAATGGAGGATTAGCTACCTCAAGTGGACACACTTCTTCGAACTACTTATACTTGTTGTCGATTGGTGCACCCTTGATTTTGGGAGTGTTGTTTCACGGTGTTGCGGGCGCTGCGGCGTTGCGTTCTCACCAGTCCGGATCAGGCGAAGGGTAGTATCACTACCTTGGGTATTGCCTCATATGCCTTGTCATACTTGTATTCCATTTATACGCGACCACTACGATTTTGATTTGTACCTTTAGTATATGGATTGCCCTCTGGTGACTTCCGGTTTTGGGGAAACTACGGTCTTGTATATGCTTTTGGGAATAAAAATGTGTTAAGGGTGGAATGGGCCATGACTTAACGCTATTTTGATATCTTTTATATTACTGATAGACATTATCTACTTAGCGTATATTACTACATAGTAGATAGTTTAACGGATCCTTAAAGGATGGTTATTCCAAACATCCTTTGAGTTACTTGTATTTCAATTGCTATTTCACTTGAGTTAGATTTATTAATATAAGAATGTTAATCCTGACTCGAGTGTCTTGTGTTTTTGCTTTACGCTCGGGTCAGACTGAGTGTACCAGTATTCGAGACTCACCTTTGAGTTGGAGCTTTGCTTGAAGATCCAGCCATCTATTCTGCTTTTAGTATTCGATGATTCCAGTGATGTATTCTGATTTGTATCTGATGTATCGTGTTACTCTTCCGTTGTATCTGGTTTAACTCTGATGTATCGTATTACTCTTCTGTTGTAAACTCTGATGTATTTTATATTTATATAGTAGCTTCATGAACTACTATCTCTTTTATTTCCGCTGCAAATTATTACTCTGTGTCTGTGTTCTGTGATTATTTATTTACTATATATGTTCAGTTTTGCCAATTTAAATTAACAACGCGGTATTTTGAGCAATTCAACTCCGGCATGAGTGTCTACCTATACACTTATAATGGATGCGAATGGTCTAAAATGTCGGGTCGTTACAACTGGAGATCATCTTTATCAAGCTGCTATCTGTTTTTGCTATTCAGTCTTTTATTTCAACTTATGTAATTGAGACAAATGAATTTGGGATTTTCTATGGTTGTTCAAACTGTATTGGTTTTTAGACTATGTAATTTGTACTTATTTTGAGACTATGTATTTTAGTGGCTTTATGAACCACTATGGTTATTTTTAAATTCCGCTGCGAGTTATTCTGATATTTCTGTGTCTGTGATTCTGTGAATGATTTTATTTGCTCCAAATTTTATTACAATCTGTTATTTTGCATTATTCAAGTCTGACATGTGTGTCTGCCTATGCACTTGTGGATTATTGTCGATTTGAATGGTCCAAAATACCGGGTCGTTACATCATTATTTTAAAAAGTTGGTTTAATGCTCATTTGCCATATTTTTTAGTGATAGTGTCCTTCAGTGGTAAGCATAAAACAAATGTATTAAAGCATGGTGACTAGTGCATGCATTTCATCATAAGCAACACTTTGAATTTGATGAAAATATTTCACCACCGGTCTAGATTTACAGATCTCTACATTTTCGTCTACATCGATTTTTTTTCTCCATTCCCAGCTTATTGGTATTGCCCATCTGGGTAAGTATTCAAAAATCTATGCTCTCTTTGTGTACATGGAATTCATTTCAAATATCATAACATTATGCCATAAAACAATTTTTACTCTCCAAATCTTATCTACAACTGAGGGGATCATAATCATGAATAACACAAATCTCTTCCTCCCTATCAATGCCCGTAGTATATCTTTGGTGCACGAGATTGCATTGTAGATCTACTAATATATATAGTGTACCTTAAAGTGGGGTTAAATTAGTGCTATATAAGTTATCCATTTTCATGTTAGCTTCTTAGATGCCAACCAAGTCTATCTTATTGTCACTAATTTATCTACAAAAAAGTTCTTTCTCTAAGAAGATGACATGTCGAGAAACAATAATCCTTTTTTCCTCAGTATTATAGAATAGATATTCGTGGGAATTTTAGAAAAACATATAAACTTACATAACTAATCTTTCCTCATGCTTACCGGGCTTGCAGCAACATAGGCTAGACAATCCCAAACCTTAAGATAATTAAGATGTGTTTTTGTAACAGCCCGACTTTCCAGACCAGGAAAATCGAACCATTTTAGTTAAGAAGAAGAGGTAGAAGAAGAAGAATAGAAAACAACATCAGAATCTAACCATCGCAGCGGAATAAAATATAATATATATCAACAGATCTTTACACAAATCAAAAACTATATCTGTTTATATAATACATCATCAGAATACATCATCAGAATACATCAACATCCATAACATACAACTGAATACACAGCGGAAAAATAATAGCAAGTACGGGAGTACGTATCGTCATCCAGCTCGTCTCCTGAGCTCCACAGCATCATATCCTGAACCTGTTTATCTCGGTCTGACCCGAGCATCATATAAAACAATACCCGAGTCAGTCTGGAATACCAACGTGAGAAAATCACACTCAAATTGATTATTAAAGTTTCAAAATCTTTTGAAATCAAAAGCATCTCGTAAGACCACGACACAAATAAACATGTCGGGTTTTTACCTTACGATAGCTAAAACACTTTATATCAAAATCCTCTGATATTATAATAGTGTCTATATACAAATACTAATAAAATAGCCGAAATTGTTACATTCATTAAATTCCAGCATACTAGGTATACAAACAAAACTCGTACAAGGCACGTAGGGAGAATGGATTTCCAACGAATGACTAGGCACTGGGGTACCACCTGTCACAGTACGTGGCCTAGATCACAGTACCGAGGACCCACCCTAAGTCCCCTGCAACACAAGGCCGGAATCACCTATGGGCAATTCCGAATATGATCACCCCACGGTTGGGATCAGCAACCACACCACTAAGCCAAAATATAAGGGACATCTAGACAGGGATGACCACACTCTCCAGTGGGCGCTACCCACGAAGCCTTGCTGCATAACCCCTGATTTTCAGTCATTCCCGGTTGATGAGGCTTGAGGCTAAGCGTTACCTTTATAGAACATATCCCTTAGAATGCCCATCGTCCGCTGACGATGTCACGAAAGCATTCGTCCATACAAGTCCGTCCCGGGTCCGAACGGAACCGAAGGCACTATTCCTACTACATCAATTTTGGAAATATCCTCAAGATTAGTAGCGACTAGCCCTTGCACTTCACTGCTCCATCTTCGACTCCGAACACGTTACACGAAACGTATAAACCGGATCGAAGTGGTATTCGAGTCTCCAGACCTAGAATCCCGGTATACGGAAACCCGATCCCGGTCTCTTCGAAACGATCAGCGCATTTGGCCAATGTTGATAGTCGGTTATTTAACTATCAATTAACATCCACAAGCAACCATCACACAATAAATAATTTCCCACATTATTTATATACCCTCAAATATCTTTCCAAAATATATTTCTAAATTTTCAAAACTCATTTGAAAACAATTTCAAACAGTTTCCGCTTACGGAATACATTTCCAAATATTTATTTCCCCTGAAACACCAAGTACAAAACACTTAGATTTTAAAATAAATCTTAAAACACTTTACTATAAATATACTTAATAATATTGAAATTTAAAAAAACTACTTTAATACCTTAACAAAATATATACTTAAGAAATATTTAAAATGAAACCACTTTACAAATATAAACTAAATTTCTCTTTTTAAAATATAATACCAAATCACTTTTATATAATTACTACAATAATAGATCTTTGAAAATACTACTTTAGGCTTTAACATTTAGAAATAATAGATTTTCTAAAACATGCTTTTAAACCATATTAAAACTTTTAACTTATATTTAAAATTGCTTTGGAAAAACGTACTTGGCAATCCAAGGAAATACACTTCTCTTCACATCCTTAAAAAAATAAATCAACATTTATTTTTAAACCAATTCATATTCTTTTATAAATTCCCACCTTGAATTTATATTCTCAAATATCCCCTGATATTTTATTTCACTTTATAAACTCAGTTTATCTCTCCAAAATCTCATTTCTCTTTAAATTTCAAATCCCAAAGTATTTAAATCAAATTTATAATTAATTTCCCAATTTATTTTACTTTGAAATAAATTTCTTTACTTAATCCATTTATTTCCAAATTCATTAACTTCCAGATTTTATTTCTCATTATGATTTAAAATCTTTAAACCGAAACACAAGTTTCAGATTTCCCAAATTCCTTCTTTCTTTTTAATTACATTTAAACATTGAATTAAAATAAATTTTTATCCCTTTAAATAACATCACATAAATTTTCTTTAAATTCAATATTTCTCTATTTATTCAAAATTCCCCTTTTTCCATATTTAATTTATTCGAATTCACTAGAATTACTTAACTAAATTTTACTCTTTTATTTCTTTCCAAAAATCCAATTCAATTGCTTTTGATAACTCATTATACTGGGAAATTCAATTCAACAGATTATCCAATATAAATCATCACAGGATATCAACAATCATATCACAGAATATTTAAACAAAATTAAATATTTTGAGGAATCCAGTTGGATCCCTCCAACCTGTTTCCCTGCATCCACAGATGTTAGCACAATACCAATTCCACTTCAAGGTGGAATATCGCGGTATATGGGTTTTATAAAATATCATCCGCTATTATGCGGCGCATAGGGTCTCATCCGCTATAGAATGCGGGAATATCAACAATTCCCATATATACTACTATATATATATAGCACATCAATCAATGCAATCATCCAATCAATTATTTAAAATTTAACCATTTAAATTTAAAATAAAATTCAGCTGAGTGAGATTAACTCACCTTTGCTTTTATTTGTGCAATTCGACCCAATCCAGCTTGAGTCTCCAAGATTTTAACCCTTGTACAAATGTCATATGATTTATTAATACTTGAACTAATCTGATAATCAATTTCTTTTTGATAAATTTAATCAGTTAACAGTTTAATTCCAATTAAATAATTTCTCCTTAAAACATCTTTTTGTAACTAAATAAATTAGCTAAGCGAATTGAATAATTTATATGATTTTATTAACACTAGAATTAACTACACAATTTATTACCATTTAACAAACTTAATTTACTAATAATTTTAATTGAATTTAAACCAATGATTTTTCTTAATCTATGGATATAGCAGATTAAATTTTAAAACAAGTTGCCTAATACTTACTATATATTTCAAAACTGGATTATCTAGATTCTATATATATATATATATGAAATTTTCGAACCTGTATAAAACTTTCTGTTAAACTGCATTCATACTAACAATCTAAGCTTAAATTAACTTTATATGTATTTATCTCCTAACAGATATATATACTGTTAGATTTGAATCGAAATAATACCTCGCTGCTTCCAAACGACACCCACGTCGAACCCAATTATCGCAACTGCCATGCCGACGCGAGCACAGCAAACCCTTTTCCTCATCTAACGTTGACAACTCTCCTTCCCAGCGACCAACGCGAGATCGTACGCGAACTCCTCCCACCATCAAATCGAACGAAGTCGCCGCTCCACTTCCAGATGGTCACCATTACGAACTGTCGAACATCTTCCCCAAAACAACTTGTCGAACTCGAGCTCGATTCAGTCGCCATCGGCCTTGCCATGCTCGTTCACCTGGATTCGAACGGCAATGATCTCCACTGACTCGATCGATCACTTCATCGTCGCTCTCCTTTCACACCGTAACCATCGGCAACACCCCAGGTCGAATCGACCTTGCCGCCCTTGCTCGCGAGTCGCACATCACCATCGAGAGTCCCCCTTCCTGTCGCGGCTCCAATCGGCCCCTCCACACGAAATCCCAACAAGCTGAAACCCTTTGAACTGCCTTCGATCGAAACGAGCCCCAGATCCAAGTCGCGATTCCCCTTTGTCCGCCATTTATTTTTATTGTTATTTTTTTTTTTGAATGGAAGGGACTAGTAGGCGAAAGGGAAATGGAGTTATTCGAATTCGTGAAATTAGAAGAGGGAAAAATATGGTTTCGATTTCTGAATGAATTCTTGAGAGGAAGCTCGGCCATTATATTATATTTTTCGTTTAATAATGACTGGAATTGAATTGAATAAACGAGGAAGGAACTAGCAGTTTTTAGAAGGAACGAGAAGTGTACGATGGAAGATAAGGGTAGCATGTTAAAGTGAAGATGAGATGGCTTATACAAGAAGCTTGACTAATTAAATTATTACCAATTAAATTTTCAGCGTGTTTATATATCGTACACTCACACACTAATTCCGATCAATACGAAATTTGAAATCCGATAATAACTCAATATTACGGATCCAACGGAACTGGTTTCGTCGGATTCCGAGACTGTGCCTCGGAAGGCTATTTTTAAATATCATTTTAAACAGTACAATTTTAAAACTGAACAAAACACTTCCAAATTCAATTTTAAAAGTTCTATCACCTTCAATATTAACAATATAAATTTTCTGAACCTTTGAACTATTTTTTTTAGGCTCAAAACTCAGGATTCTCTATTTTACCCTATTTTCAATTGTTTAATTCAATAATCTATCATCCAATAAATACTGTATATTTGAAAATAAAGTTAAGATTTAACCTTCGAATATTTAAAATAAATTAAATATTCCCATTGCAAATATACAAAAATTCCGGGTCGTCACATTCCTCCCCCCTTAAAAGAATTTCGTCCCCGAAATTACTAGTTAAGAGGAATGATCCATACCCCATTAACTATTTCCTCAATTCCAAATAGTTTCAAACAACCCCAAGACAATCTTTTATTAATGATACACTAATCATCTTTTAACTTCCCAAACTTATTCATAAGTTCACCCCATACCACCTACTTATCCATTCAAATTTAAATTTGAATTCAAATTTTGAATTATCAAAATTTTCCAAATTTTTCCTAACTTCCTAAATTTCCGAAAAATTTCGCTAGCGTCTCCTTGGCGCGGCTAGTTCGGTACTACTACAAAATGGCTCTACGGCCTCCCAATCTCAAAAAGAAAACAAAAAGCCAAGTGGCTGGATCAAAAACCCAATCAAATTTCATATAGAAATTTAAATACATACCTTTTTGTCGGGCCATTAAATTTTATCTTCTAAAATCAAAAATCCCAATTATCCATTGCTTTTATACACCTGTATATCCTACTAAGCAATAATATTCAATCACAATTCCAAAGTCATTTTATACTTTCCTTTACAAATTTTCAATATTTGTTTTACTTAGCCCGTACGATGCACATATATCATCCGTACGCAAAATCACATTCGATCGCTCAATCGATCACACAATTTCACTTCCGAACTAGTATCGTCCACCCGACTTCCTAGTGCGGACTCAGATCTGGTTTCTTGATCAGAAACCGTCATTCTCCTTGCATAGCCACCAACTATGATAGAGAATATCCCGAATCAATCAACAATCCATATCCAGGTTAGCCGTCGAAAATCGAGTGAAAAATCCTAATTCGGATCGATAAAACTATCTCGAAATTCTGTGTTCGACATCTGGACTAAATAGCTATGCGAATAAAATAATATACGTACATCTTACGTATAAATTCCAATTGATTATCAGTTATATCAATTCTCTTTTATTCACATTCCTTTTTTGATTGTTATCCCCTTATTCACAACTATCCCATTTCACAACTTCAGTTTTAGTCTTCATTCAACTATTCACTTAGTATATATATATATATATTTTTCCCAAAATTACTAAGTATATTTCCACTACAAATTTTCTTAAGAATTTCATTCTTCAATTCTTAAGTTCAATATAAATTTTCTTATATTTATTTACTACTTCACCGCCGAAGTGTATATATTCAAATTGAACTCCCATTTCATATGAATTCCAACTTACTTCAATTTACTACTTCATTTCCAATTTTTTTTCTTAAATTCAATTCATCTCCAACTTCCAAAAATTGAATTTTATTTAGCTCGAAAACAGTCCAAGTTAATTCATTCAATAACTATTTCTCAACTTATTTAAACCACTCCTCTGTTTGAGTTCAGTTTCCATTCAACATTTACTTAAGTCAATAACTTAAGTTTATTTTCCATTTAACCAACCCTTTAAAGTTTTATTTCCATCTTTCATTTGATTCTTATTTAATCAAATTCCATCCATTTATTTATTTAATATAATTGGTTTATTCACTCAATCATTATGAATTTTATTTTCCATACTCAATTCATCTGGAATTATTTTATTAATAACCAGGTCATTTCCAATTTATTTTCACTTATTTGGATTTCATTCGCAATTCAAACCATCACTATGTTAATCCAATTTCATTAACTCACAATTCAATTTCATTAACTAATTTATTATCTAATTAGTTCCTCCGCTGGTTAAAATTAAATACTTGCTTTTTCATTCCAAATATCACTTCACTTAATTTTCTTAAGTTCAATTTATTTTATAATTCAAGTTTGGATTTATTTAAAAATTAAGATTGCTCATCTTAGTCGTTTCCATTTGGTAATTACAATTTTAAATTATAACTCTTAATGGTTCAAAGAAATGAATTCCCATTTATGACTTACAATTTCATTTCTATTCATAAGTTTTAACTTACTTACTTAAGATCTAGGACTATTCATTTAAGTCCATTTCATCTTTCATTTCAAATTATTACACTTAAGAATATGAATTTCTTTACAAAATTATAAGCATTTTACATTACCTTTATATCCAATTCAATTCGACTTCAACTTATTTACATTTAATTCAATTCCAATTCTCAATTTTATTTAACTTATCTTAAGTTAAATTCAAATATATTTTATTCACCTTCATATACTCGAATTAAATTTTAATTCCAGGATACAAATTTATACGAGTTTTACAATTCATTCACCTTCAAGTTCTCTAACTCTTTTATCTACCAACTTATATTACTCATTTAGTTATTTTCATCTCATAATTATAATCCCAGAATTAAACTTTCATTCCCTTCTTATTTCACTCAACTTCATTCTATGCTTTATATTGTTGATTCGTTTAAATTCCCACATTTAAATTTTAAATAGAATTCCCAGAATTCAATTGCCCGGTTTTATTTCACAACCATTTTGAATCCATGAATAACTCATACACATCTGGTATATCACATCAAATCCCAATTTCCAAAACAATCTGCTTTTACAAACAATTTTCCCTTTGAATTTCAAAACCAACCCAGTTCACAATCACTTCCAATTTAAAACAGTTTGGTAGCAATTTCTCTTTGGAAACTCGAAAATAGACATCGATGATGCTGCAGTCATCACCGAAATTATTTTCCAGCGACCGAAAGAGAATTTAATGCTTTTATCACTTTGAAACATTTCAAACATTTTTAAATCCCAAATCCCACCAGATTTCAATTCAATTTCAAAAATATTCATGAAATAATATCACCATTATTTCCCCAAAACCTTTAAAAACTATTTTTAAATCCAAAGGAATTTAAACCTTTCTCAAAACTTCAAATTCAAAATCCATCCAATTTTATATCCAAACATTACTCTGGAATTCTATCACATTTTATTTCAAGTTATAAGTCACATTTACAAATTTCATTTGTTTATGAATTTATCTCCTTTGATTATAAATCACATTTGTAATTCACATTTGTATATAAAGTTTATCTCAATTTATAAATTTCATTTAGTCTATATTTCAAATTCCATCTTGTTATATAAATTTATTCTTCAACTTAGGTTATAAGTTTTCAATTTCTACTCAATAATGAGACTAACTCATTATGGTCATTTTCTAACAACCAAGCATCCAAATATATAACCATAATAATTTTCGAATAATTATTTCTTTTATATACAACATAATTTGGGCAAAATTATTTCATTCACCCTATTTAAAACAATACTGTGTCGAACTGTTCTATTCAAGTGTTTAGAAACCCCTTCGATACAGTTGTCCAGACTGTGCCGACGAAGGTTCATATACCACTCAATAAATCAACCAACACAATATAAAACCATTTTATATTCACTAACAAATACGCGCTCATATCTATTAGTACTCTCAAAATTCCCACCAGAGCCAAGGTTATCGCCAACCTAAGCTCTGATACCAAGTGTAACAGCCCGACTTTCCAGACCAGGAAAATCGAACCATTTTAGTTAAGAAGAAGAGGTAGAAGAAGAAGAATAGAAAACAACATCAGAATCTAACCATCGCAGCGGAATAAAATATAATATATATCAACAGATCTTTACACAAATCAAAAACTATATCTGTTTATATAATACATCATCAGAATACATCATCAGAATACATCAACATCCATAACATACAACTGAATACACATCGAAAAAATAATAGCAAGTACGGGAGTACGTATCGTCATCCAGCTCGTCTCCTGAGCTCCACAGCATCATATCCTGAACCTGTTTATCTCGGTCTGACCCGAGCATCATATAAAACAATACCCGAGTCAGTCTGGAATACCAGCGTGAGAAAATCACACTCAAATTGATTATTAAAGTTTCAAAATCTTTTGAAATCAAAAGCATCTCGTAAGACCACGACACAAATAAACATGTCGGGTTTTTACCTTACGATAGCTAAAACACTTTATATCAAAATCCTCTGATATTATAATAGTGTCTATATACAAATACTTATAAAATAGCCGAAATTGTTACATTCATTAAATTCCAGCATACTAGGTATACAAACAAAACTCGTATAAGGCACGTAGGGAGAATGGATTTCCAACGAATGACTAGGCACTGGGGTACCACCTGTCACAGTACGTGGCCTAGATCACAGTACCGAGGACCCACCCTAAGTCCCCTGCAACACAAGGCCGGAATCACCTATGGGCAATTCCAAATATGATCACCCCACGGTTGGGATCAGCAACCGCACCACTAAGCCAAAATATAAGGGACATCTAGACAGGGATGACCACACTCTCCAGTGGGCGCTACCCACGAAGCCTTGCTGCATAACCCCTGATTTTCAGTCATTCCCGGTTGATGAGGCTTGAGGCTAAGCGTTACCTTTATAGAACATATCCCTTAGAATGCCCATCGTCCGCTGACGATGTCACGAAAGCATTCGTCCATACAAGTCCGTCCCGGGTCCGAACGGAACCGAAGGCACTATTCCTACTACATCAATTTTGGAAATATCCTCAAGATTAGTAGCGACTAGCCCTTGCACTTCACTGCTCCATCTTCGACTCCGAACACGTTACACGAAACGTACAAACCGGATCGAAGTGGTATTCGAGTCTCCAGACCTAGAATCCCGGTATACGGAAACCCGATCCCGGTCTCTTCGAAACGATCAGCGCATTTGGCCAATGTTGATAGTCGGTTATTTAACTATCAATTAACATCCACAAGCAACCATCACACAATAAATAATTTCCCACATTATTTATATACCCTCAAATATCTTTCCAAGATATATTTCTGAATTTTCAAAACTCATTTGAAAACAATTTCAAACAGTTTCCGCTTACGGAATACATTTCCAAATATTTATTTCCCCTGAAACACCAAGTACAAAACACTTAGATTTTAAAATAAATCTTAAAACACTTTACTATAAATATACTTAATAATATTGAAATTTAAAAAAACTACTTTAATACCTTAACAAAATATATACTTAAGAAATATTTAAAATGAAACCACTTTACAAATATAAACTAAATTTCTCTTTTTAAAATATAATACCAAATCACTTTTATATAATTACTACAATAATAGATCTTTGAAAATACTACTTTAGGCTTTAACATTTAGAAATAATAGATTTTCTAAAATATTCTTTTAAACCATATTAAAACTTTTAACTTATATTTAAAATTGCTTTAGAAAAACGTACTTGGCAATCCAAGGAAATACACTTCTCTTCACATCCTTAAAAAAATAAATCAACATTTATTTTTAAACCAATTCATATTCTTTTATAAATTCCCACCTTGAATTTATATTCTCAAATATCCCCTGATATTTTATTTCACTTTATAAACTCAGTTTATCTCTCCAAAATCTCATTTCTCTTTAAATTTCAAATCCCAAAGTATTTAAATCAAATTTATAATTAATTTCCCAATTTATTTTACTTTGAAATAAATTTCTTTACTTAATCCATTTATTTCCAAATTCATTAACTTCCAGATTTTATTTCTCATTATGATTTAAAATCTTTAAACCGAAACACAAGTTTCAGATTTCCCAAATTCCTTCTTTCTTTTTAATTACATTTAAACATTGAATTAAAATAAATTTTTATCCCTTTAAATAACATCACATAAATTTTCTTTAAATTCAATATTTCTCTATTTATTCAAAATTCCTCTTTTTCCATATTTAATTTATTCGAATTCACTAGAATTACTTAACTAAATTTTACTCTTTTATTTCTTTCCAAAAATCCAATTCAATTGCTTTTGATAACTCATTATACTGGGAAATTCAATTCAACAGATTATCCAATATAAATCATCACAGGATATCAACAATCATATCACAGAATATTTAAACAAAATTAAATATTTTGAGGAATCCAGTTGGATCCCTCCAACCTGTTTCCCTGCATCCACAGATGTTAGCACAATACCAATTCCACTTCAAGGTGGAATATCGCGGTATATGGGTTTTATAAAATATCATCCGCTATTATGCGGCGCATAGGGTCTCATCCGCTATAGAATGCGGGAATATCAACAATTCCCATATATACTACTATATATATAGCACATCAATCAATGCAATCATCCAATCAATTATTTAAAATTTAACCATTTAAATTTAAAATAAAATTCAGCTGAGTGAGATTAACTCACCTTTGCTTTTATTTGTGCAATTCGACCCAATCCAGCTTGAGTCTCCAAGATTTTAACCCTTGTACAAATGTCATATGATTTATTAATACTTGAACTAATCTGATAATCAATTTCTTTTTGATAAATTTAATCAGTTAACAGTTTAATTCCAATTAAATAATTTCTCCTTAAAACATCTTTTTGTAACTAAATAAATTAGCTAAGCGAATTGAATAATTTATATGATTTTATTAACACTAGAATTAACTACACAATTTATTACCATTTAACAAACTTAATTTACTAATAATTTTAATTGAATTTAAACCAATGATTTTTCTTAATCTATGGATATAGCAGATTAAATTTTAAAACAAGTTGCCTAATACTTACTATATATTTCAAAACTGGATTATCTAGATTCTATATATATATATATATATATATATATATGAAATTTTCGAACCTGTATAAAACTTTCTGTTAAACTGCATTCATACTAACAATCTAAGCTTAAATTGACTTCATATGTATTTATCTCCTAACAGATATAGATACTGTTAGATTTGAATCGAAATAATACCTCGCTGCTTCCAAACGACACCCACGTCGAACCCAATTATCGCAACTGCCATGCCGACGCGAGCACAGCAAACCCTTTTCCTCATCTAACGTTGACAACTCTCCTTCCCAGCGACCAACGCGAGATCGTACGCGAACTCCTCCCACCATCAAATCGAACGAAGTCGCCGCTCCACTTCCAGATGGTCACAATTACGAACTGTCGAACATCTTCCCCAAAACAACTTGTCGAACTCGAGCTCGATTCAGTCGCCATCGGCCTTGCCATGCTCGTTCACCTGGATTCGAACGGCAATGATCTCCACTGACTCGATCGATCACTTCATCGTCGCTCTCCTTTCACACCGTAACCATCGGCAACACCACAGGTCGAATCGACCTTGCCGCCCTTGCTCGCGAGTCGCACATCACCATCGAGAGTCCCCCTTCCTGTCGCGGCTCCAATCGGCCCCTCCACACGAAATCCCAACAAGCTGAAGCCCTTTGAACTGCCTTCGATCGAAACGAGCCCCAGATCCAAGTCGCGATTCCCCTTTGTCCGCCATTTATTTTTATTGTTATATTTTTTTTTGAACGGAAGGGACTAGTAGGCGAAAGGGAAATGGAGTTATTCGAATTCGTGAAATTAGAAGAGGGAAAAATATGGTTTCGATTTCTGAATGCATTCTTGAGAGGAAGCTCGGCCATTATATTATATTTTTCGTTTAATAATGACTGGAATTGAATTGAATAAACGAGGAAGGAACTAGCAGTTTTTAGAAGGAACGAGAAGTGTACGATGGAAGATAAGGGTAGCATGTTAAAGTGAAGATGAGATGGCTTATACAAGAAGCTTGACTAATTAAATTATTACCAATTAAATTTTCAGCGTATTTATATATCGTACACTCACACACTAATTCCGATCAATACGAAATTTGAAATCCGATAATAACTCAATATTACGGATCCAACGGAACTGGTTTCGTCGGATTCCGAGACTGTGCCTCGGTAGGCTATTTTTAAATATCATTTTAAACAGTACAATTTTAAAACTGAACAAAACACTTCCAAATTCAATTTCAAAAGTTCTATCACCTTCAATATTAACAATATAAATTTTCTGAACCTTTAAACTATTTTTTTTAGGCTCAAAACTCAGGATTCTCTATTTTACCCTATTTTCAATTGTTTAATTCAATAATCTATCATCCAATAAATACTGTATATTTGAAAATAAAGTTAAGATTTAACCTTCGAATATTTAAAATAAATTAAATATTCCCATTGCAAATATACAAAAATTCCGGGTCGTCACAGTTTTCTTCCCAACCCATATCTCATACTGTGTAGTTAGGGCGTTTAGTAGTTCCATAGCGGTGGAGGTGCAAAAAGTTATAGCGGAAAATAACAGAGGTACAAAAAGCTTCATTAGATATAAAATCAAATATTTAAAGTTAATTTATTTTCGTTCTCACATCATTTGTGTAGGAAAAAGAAATATTTCTTACTCTTACATAACTAAACTGAAGAATACCATGATTCGTGAAGACTATATTTGGGGACTACAATGGATTTCTAACATATACTGAGCACTTATGCCCTAAATTTGGGTCTTTATACAATCTTTCTTGAGTTGGTTTAAAAGAGAACTAGTCAAATCAACCTTTGTATATTAATGTTACTATAGCGGATGTTAAAAAGCCTTGATTTAGCGGGAGCAGTGAAAAAATTGATGGGATTAAAGTGGATCTACTGTTTAATAGCGCTAAATTGAAATAGCGTAGCGGTCGAAGAGCGTTATATACTATAGCTGGAATTTTGTGGGGCTTTAGTAGGGCTTTAACTACACAGATCTCATGTTGAGTCAATATCACTATTTATATAGTACTATATTGAATATATGTTTGTGCTTTTGAGTATGTATCCCCAAAATAGGGTAACATGGTTTTATTCATCATTTATTGAATCATGTCTAATAAAGTTTGTTTTCTCCTCTCCGAAACAAATTGTGTTATGGAATATATGGTAGAGTGATTTGAGAGGGAATCTCATTCTCTTTTAGGCACTCTTGAAGTTCATATTCAATGTAGTCGGCTCCTCGATCAAATTTCAGTATTTAGTTTCTCTTATGCTTGATTTTCAACTTCATTCTTATATTCTTAAAACTTATTATAGACCTCTTATTTTTGTTACATTAGATACACATATGCATATCTAGATAAGTCATCGGTGGTGTATCGAAGTACATGGAACCACCCTTAGTTATTTTAGTCATCAAATCATATACAATAATATGTACTAGTCCTAAGAGTTCAGTAGTTCTTTCATTTCTCCCACTAAATGCATGCTTAGCCATTTATCCTTTGAGACAAAATTTGAATATTATGAAGGGAGATATCTTAGTTTCTAAAACTGGTCAATTGTTTCTCACATACATGTTCTAGTATACTGTGCCAAATGTAATTGTACTTAATTTTGGATGTATTGGTGTTTTTAACAACCAATCCATTATTACATTCCAGATAAACACATGCCATTATTCAAAGTATCAAAACTAATAGTCTTATTTTCATAATGAATACTCTAACATTGTCTTTCAACGTAGAAATATAACCATTTTCCATAAAATGGGAGATAGATTAATAGGTAAAATTTGGTACATAGTCACAATTATTCGAATATGTCTGCTCAGGTTCAAACTTATCTCAACTACACAATGTTAATAAGGATGATATACAAAGTGTATCACGACACTTGCCTAGGCAAGTATCATATTGTCACTTAGAAGATTATCCGAATCTCCACTAAACTAGTCGAGAAGTTCTTTCCCAAACTACTCCAAGCAACTTTTACTACATTATACTTATAATTTCAAATGACTAAGAATCACCCAAAATGACACAATGCCCGTTCCAACCCTTCATTTTCTCGCAAGATTCCTTTGTTAAATTAGTGTTAGCCACCTGACTCTTCTCGTGCGAACTCTGATCCGGTTGCTTGATCTGACTACTGAAATTCCCTCACACGACCAGAGTCGCGCTTCAAAAATCTCTCAGTCATCTTAAGGATTCGACTCAAGTGCTCGCCTCTAAGAGTCAAGTGAAAAACCATTGCCAACTAGTGCATCACCTAGGAACCTTGCACTCGAACTAGGGATTGGAAACTGGTACGTGGATTAATGAAATAAAAGTGGGAAGGGGTTAGCCACTTATAAGCTAACTTATGGGCTAGGCCTAAATTCATTTCTTTCTCCAAAAATCACTATTCATCGTTGAAATTCATCGACTCCAAACATAGTCAAGTTTATACTCATTTTTCTCGTGATGGAAAAATAGTCTCAACTGCGGATGTCTCGAGACCTAATTCGTCTGTCTTTGAAAAATCTAGTATAATTGGCGTTCCATCGATTAACGATTAAATATTTAAATATCCAGTCCTTAAAATTTTGGGTTGTTAGAGATTTGATGTGGTGTCCAAATAATGTAAGATTGGGTTGGAGTCTTGATCATTAAGTGCATTTTTATTTGTAAGTGACCCATGGATTAGAATTGTACGAGTTCTGCCAATGGTGCACATGCAAGGGAAACACTGATGACTAAAGGCTTGATATTTGATCGAATAGTAGGAGTTATTGGGGATGTTCACCTTGACTATCTTGGTGGGCCTGTTTTGTATTCCCTGAGTGGGTTTAGGCTTGCCAACCATCTGAGAAGATATTAGAATCAAGCATTTATGAGGCCACAACATGAATAGTAGTTGACTTTTGTTGGTAATCATCTGTGTCATCTTATGTCCAAGAGCACTTGTCTGTGTCTTGATACCATCCGAGAGGGTTTGGGTTCCGACCATTAATGAAGTCTTTGGACCATCTGAGTGGATCCTGAATTCCCAACTATCTTTGTGATTTTGAGAATCGAGTATTAGTAGAGTTGTTCCATGAGTAGGTGCACATATTATTTCTAAAAGTGTAACCACTAGTTGATGCAAATATTTCTAAGTGTGTAAATATAAGCTGGTAGGCCTATTATTTCCAAGAAAATGTAAGCATGAGTTGGTATATAACAACCCGGAATTTTGAACACTTCGTTTTTAAATATCTGAATTATTTAAATATTCATGTCTAAGATTTAATGTGATTAAATATTGTTTTATAACCTTGTTAAACACATTTTAATTAATAAGATAGAAAACTTATTTTTGAAATGTGTTTACAAAAATATGTACTTTGTAGAAATACTGAAAATGTGATTGGAAAATATTTTGTTAGAAATCAACTTTTTGTTAAATGAATGTTGTTTAAATATTTGTACAATAATATGTTATCATATGAACACATTAACAAGTATTAACACATCTCTTTTCATAATCAAAATTAATTAAAACCTAAGTTCTTCATGAAAGAGTGATTTATGAAGTGATTTAAGGAAGTATGGTGTGTAAGAGGCATGGGTAAGCATGATAAGGGAGGGGTTTAAGGGTCATTAGCCATTCATTTTCAAGGCTATGAATAAGAGGGCAAGCCCTCTTTAATTTCTACACCAATTCACTTCTAGACCATTTCCCCACTTCTTCCTCTTTATGTCTTCTTTTACTCTTCTCCCTTTGGGCCGTGAGTATGGTGAGTGGAGGAGGCTGTGGCCGAGAGCAAGGTAGGATGAAAGGTAATGGACGTGTGCAAAGAAAAGGAGGGAAGAGGTGGAGATGGACGTAAGCAATGGAGAGTGAAGATGGTCAAGGTCGTGAGTAAGAGAGAGGGGGAAGGTCATGGACGTGATCTATGGTGGAGGAGGAGCTATGGCCATGTACTCTAGGAAGAGGAAGAATGGTTTTGGAGATGTTTTGGTTAGAGTAGGAAGTGATAGTGGGAGTGTGATTGAATGAATGTTGGTAGGAAGTGTGTGGTTTGAAATTTGGTGAGTTATTCTCACTTTAAATAAAATTATAAACTTGTCACAAGTTAACCAAAATCTTATTGAAATTTCTTGTTATAAATTATAAAAATATACCCCTAACTACTTAAATTTATGACCCTAAATTATATGCTCTACAAAGCATGTGATTGTTTAATTAGTTACCTTAAAACCATTGAATTGTGTTAAGAACATTTGGACATTTAATATGGACATATAAATTAAGTACAAATGTTAATACATAATTTGGTTTGAATTTGAGAATCAAATATGTATAAAATTGAATGATATTGAATTGAATATGGAATTGTTCGTATAGCGATAGTCGCTATAAACGCACTTTGAATCCCTTAACTATAACTTGTGAAATTTGGTGAGTTGTGAACATATCATAAAATAACTTGTTTTGGTTATTATCTATACTTCTATAAGTGTTTTGAAAAGTAAATAATATGTTTGGAAAGTTAGAGAAAATGTAAACCAATGTTGTAAAAGTTTATAGTAAAAAGGTCGTTATATTGACACTTTTAAAATTCGTCGTTTTTGGGAAATAATGTTTATTTTTGTGCAAACTTTCTTAGGGGTTTCTTTACCATTTAAATAAGTAAATAAATTATTATTCTTATTGTAAAAGTTTTGAAGCTTAATTCAATTGATAGCTAGTTGAACGAAGAGGCAAAAGTTATAGCGAAATAGTTACTATATGAGCACTTCAGCAAAATATCTTGTTATCGGAAATTTCTATAAAATAATTAAAAGATATTCTTTGGGATTTCTCTTCATGGTTTTCTAGTACCCAAAGTATACAAAATATTGTAAAAGAGTGGATCAAAAATCATTTATTAAGGCATTGAGAACTAGGCGCAAAGTTGTAGCAAAACAAGTTTAAAACATGTAACAAAACTTTAGACATAATTTCTAGAAATGCTTTCTTTGATATTTGAAATTATAAATTATTTAAAAATGATATTTAAATTCTATATTTTTCTTTAATATTTTTAAGACTATTTTCTAACTAATAATAGATTGTTTTAAAATTGGTTTCAAGTTTATATATATTTTTAGCAATTAACTATGAATTTTTAAACTAAGTGGCTTTTAAAATAAAACATGTTTATTTTGATTTTTTCTATTTATTTCAAAATTCCTAATTTTTACATAGTATCTATATAAATAATTACCATATATTTTCAGTAGTTTTGAAAGTGTTTTAACAAATTAATATGTATTTTATAGGTATTCCTATATATATATATAAGTTTTAAAAAGTAAGTTAAGTATTTATAAATATAACTAAGGAAGTTTGGATTTTAACACTTAAGTTAAAATAAATGGTTTTGTGGAATTACTTAAAATTTTATCACCTTAGTTAATAGTGTGGATATGTTTTGATCTTTAAATAATTTTTTTAAAGTTAATGATAAGCATAGAAATGGTTCTGGGTTGTAGTAAACAATGTTTTAGTAACAATTATTTTTAACCCTTATTGTTAATTATACATAGGAATGTAATTAGATATTTAATAATAAATACTTTAAGGTTAAGTATAAATGAATGTTTTATGTTTGTTGTGACAAATTTTTAAACAACACTTGTCTTTAACCCTTAAGTATAATTGAATCTTTAAAAAAGAGTTTCAAAGAGTAAAGTTCTCAAAGTATGAAATGATTTGGGTTTGTTGTGACAATGTTTGAGTAACACTTGTCTTAAGCCCTAATAAACGTAATTAAACTTTTAAAGGAGAGTTTTAATGATAATGATTAAACGTAAAGTGTTTGGTTTTTCATAAACAAGGTCATAGTAACATTTTTTTAAACCCTCGAATTATATTTTAAAGTGGAAAGATATTATAAACATAAGTAGACCTTTAATAATGAAATTTTAAAGATAATAACAAGTATTGAAATCTTTTATAAAAAGATAGAAAAAGTTATGTGTTTAATTTAGAAAAGAGAAGGGGTTCATAGTAATAATGTTTTAGTTACATTTGTTTTTAACTTCTTTGATTATATTTTAAGAAGGGATAACTTTGTTAAGTGATTTGTGAATATGCTTATATCGTTGAGATCAGTTTATGAATACTTTTTAAGTATTGAAAAGGGTATAAGTGAATAGTGAAATAGTAGAATGCAAGCATATATCTTTTATAAAGAGAAATTATACACACACAAACACAGACACAGACACACAAGTATATAAAGGAGGTTTTATTATTAATGGAGTATTAATTTATAAAGGAAGTTCTATTTTGGAGTTTTAATTTATAAATGAAGTTTTGATTAATGAAAGAAATTTTATTAGATAAAAAGCTGTTTTACTAATAAAAAGGGTTTTTAATTAATAAAAGATGAATTAATTAGAAAGGGAGTATAAGTCATTTATGTGACTTGATCGTGCTTTGGATGAATTGATTGTGCTTGTATGTTTACTTGCTAATGGAGGGTATACGGGAATTAGTTTCCTTATGCGATCATTCACAATATTATTGAATAAAACCAAATTCATCGATTCGGTCTTGGAGAGACAGAGATCGGTAAGTATTCTACTTATCGAAAACCACTTCAAGACTGAGATACGGAAAGTGGAATGATAGAATTCATGTGTGGTTTCGAAATCTGTTGAGATGATGGAATCCATGTAGGATTCATTATTTGTTCGAGTATTGAAGACTCGTGTGAAAGATGCCGAACATAGACTCGACATCGGAAAAGATGACTAAAGATAGAGTATAATGCACAATCCAGGGGTTTTGCTAACCCAGAGGGGTACATCAACTCCATTATCTAGAGTATGCTTATCGATATGTTAGCCGACATGAGTTTAAGATGCTTAGGTTCCACGTGGTTCGAGTTCGTTCGTTCAGGCATGGGCCAGGTGTGTTTACCTTATGGTATATTTTATCTAGAGATATACGGCGCTCGAAAGGTAATTTCTGATCCTTGTCATAGGAGATCCACTTTAGTTTTTAAGCTGGAGGCATCTCTATGGAAAATCCATACACGAAGGTACCTTAGCGGTTTTAGATGTACTCTATTATGCTGTAATGCGAGATGTAAGCATTTCAGCTATTTTATATATTCATTTTTCAACCCGTAGACATTATTATAATATCACTAGAATTTCTTATAAAATGGTTTGGTTATCGTAAGGTAAAAACCAGTACGTTTTTATTTGTGACATGGCCTTACGAGATACCTTTATTTTGAAAGGTTTTATAACTTTAAATAATTCAAACGACTTAAGTTTTTCACACTGGTTTACTAGACTGATTTGGATGTTATTTTCTTTTAATGCTTTGGTTCAGCCCCATATATATTTTCAGATTTCATTGATGTTCATTAAAGCTCTTGGGAGGAGCTGGATGATTACCTACCATGGTTTTTATTTCTACTGTATTACTTTGTTTAAATATATCAGCAGTTGTAAGGACATGCAATTATAACTGTCCAGGTTGAGGATATGTTAGTTGCTCTAATTATTGTATCCGTACAGATTTCTTTGTAAAAAACCATTTTGATATTATATGTTATCGTTTCGTTGTGAGATTTAGCTGTTTTATTCTCCTCTTTCGTTTTCTTTTTCTTCTTTTTCTTTCACTCTAACGTTCTGTCTTTTCGGCACTTGGGTGCTCGGTACGTGAATACCATGGATGTATTATAGACATTTAGGGGTCGAAAAGGCGATTGTTACATGGTACACCTGTTAATTTTGAGAATGTTACTTACGAGCTAGTTCACTAATTAATTTTAAAGGTATGTAATCAAGAGTGGTAAACATATTATTAGTTGAATGTCGTCGGTATTAGGTTAATGCACATGCGTTATCTGTTGGTATATTAGTGTAAGATGACAATACCTTGTCACCGTTAAGTAAGCATGCTTTGTTTTGATGTGTTAGAATGATTATTTTTTTATATGCCTACTAGTGTATGCCCATATATTTTTTCAAAGTGTGTACTGTTGTGTACTTAACTAGCAGTTTACTAGTGGGATAATTATTGAGGCAAAATTCCTATAAGGGGAAGAAGATAACAACCTATAATTTTAATACCGTATTTTTTTATTTATGCGCAATCATACATATTTTATGGAAATACATGCCCAATGAAGACTAGTAAAATTACGGTTAATGATTTATGTTTCTAGATAGAGAAATCTAAAAAGAGATGCACAATTGAAGAATTTCTAAGAATGGAAGTTTCAGTGGCACGTATGGTATAAAACACATGAAAATAGCTTTCTTGGGAGCATTTGACAATGGTTTCATATTACATATCATCGAAATAAGAAAAACATGATGAGCCGTGCCGAGAAAAATAACATGAGTGGGATTTAATCAAATAAATAAAAGGAAAATATTTTTTTCCAAAACCCTAACCTTAGTTAATTCCCTATTAATACACATTATGGCAGCCACACTAATTTCTCCTTCATCCCCTTTTATCTCCCTTTATTGGTGAATTGTAACCTTAATGCAAAGCATGTCAAAACAAAATACAATGATTCAACCATATAAATAATATATCGAATTGAAGCGCTCAAGAAGAAGAAGAATAAGAGGGAGTAATAAATAATTTTCTAGTTTGGTGCATCGCTTGATAGTATACTTTGATATGATTTACATCTTCTTAGAGGTCATACCAAATGGTACCTAAGAAGAACCTTATAAAGAAAGATAGCCGAGGTGCAAGCCATGAAGATGGTAGCATTCAGAACATAGTCATTGTAGTGGATCACACACTTAACCCCATCGAATCTCGTTACTAGAGACGAATTAGAGATGATTATCATTTGAGTGAAAAAACAAATAACTACAACTTAGTAGACACAGATGATGGAGCTGATGCAGCAATTCGAAGGTATGAGACAATCCCTTCAAGGCATGAATGTTAATGGAGATTGGTCACGTGTAAGGGATGGTGATGCAAGGGGAAATTCACTAGCTCAATTTTGAGAAGGAAGCTAAGTTGTAAGCCGAAGGCAAGATCAAAACAGAGTCAAATGAGTCATCAAATATACAAACGATGCAATTAGAGTTGTCTCTCCATAAGCATTGATATGTACCGATCAATCCACATTGATTGGTACCGATCAATCAAGCAGCGAGAGGGATCGTCAATAGGCCATTGTAGACAACAACAGTAAGTGATACTTTCTACAGGAAGTAAAGAATGGAAAAGACCGAGGTATACACTCATGGATAAAAGCAATCATAGGGTCACGGTCATTAAAAATAGCGAGAAAGAAATGGAGGGTTTAGCTAATGGATTTCCTAGAAATAGGGAGATGTAGGTGTCATACCACAAGCCATGAGAGCTCGGGCAATGTGATGACCCTTCTTTGTGACCCTTGGGAACGACATTTAATACATCCACGATATTCGTGTATTGTAGCCCAAGCATCCAAAAGGTGAGACATCATGGGGTAAATTAAAGAACAAAACAGAAATCTCACAAGGAACGATTGAATATAATATAGCAATAAGATAGTACATAAGGTTACTCCCTTCTGGAGTTATCAGAGTTGTAACAAAAGTACTACTACTATTAGCCTGGGCAGTTATAACAACCTGCCTTTACACTTGCTGATACAAAGTACACATACATAAAATAAACATCTCATAATAGCGGAAATAGGTAGCTAGATAGATAAGGACCTCAAGCTCGTCCATCATCTTCAAAAGAGCCCAAAGAAACCTGTCACTCCTGGACTACTCAAATAGAAATGAGTACCCGAGATTTAGGGAAAAAACAACTCGAGTTAGGCAATTAGTCTGGTATGAAAAAAAGTGGAATACGCACAAACAACATGCAAGACCACATCGCAAAACACGAAACGGGTTTCCTCTCACAAGAACAACATCCAAGCGTATAAGAATGGACACAAATAATTAAACATCGTGAAGAGTGCAAGACATTTCCCGATGCAATTAAGAAAGAATCATTTAAAGGTTTGAACCAAAAGCAAGGAAAAGGAAATTTTCCAACAATGACTAGGAGGGTGCACCCTCTTACCAAAAGTATACCTCTAGAAATATACTTGAGAGGATCATTTATTTTGTGATTATCTTAGAAATGTACAAGCCGGACCCCACCGAACTTACCGAGTATCCGAATATTTCATATCTCCATACACATACAACCGTATCCAATCTAGAGTTGACATGAAGATAGCCTAATGGAAGCAACCCTACATAGCTTAACGTCCACTTGCTTTTCGATTTTAGTCATTTCCAATAAAGGGTATCAATGATCAAATGAGCAACAAATCATCTTAGATCGACGAAACACAAAAAGATAGCAGAATCGATGGTCAATAAATCAACTATCAAGAATAATCAAAATGATCGTATATGGAAATAAAATCATATATCCTTATACCACTCATTGATTTCATACTTGTACTATCCCTCAATTAAAAATGAAGCCAAGCCAATTAAGTTAGTGTTACCTCTAAGCCTTGCCTTGACTACATTTTTAACATTCGAGATAGAAACGAGTTTCCATACCTTGATTGTAACGACCCGTAAATTTTGATAATTAAATTTGTTAATTTAATAAGATTTTGGTAATATAATATTGAAGAAATAAAAAAATTTGTAATTTAATAATGAAATGAATACTGAAATGAAATTTAACAAATGATAATTAAGCTAATTATTAACAATTTGAATGTAATTCCAATAAATGGAATAATGTAAATGTTATACTTTGTTATAAAATTGAATATAAGAAACAAATGTAAATATTTAATTATTGTATGAAATAGATTGTTAATGGTAATTGAATAAAATGAGTATTATATAAGAATTGTAACATTTGTTTGTGAATAATGAATTCATAAGTGCAATTAAAAGTAACGGTAACGATTGTTATAAGTTACCTGTTTATTTGGTCCATTAAATTAAAATGGAAAATCAATTAGAATTAAATGAACTTTAATGTTACATTAATAAGATTGAGACAGTAACTGTAGTGTGAACGTAATAAAAGGTATAGAAATGAAAATTTTATTTACAAGGCAATGATTTATGAAATAAAAAGATTGAAACAAAATTTAATCAATTTATTGAAACTAAAATTATAATTAATTGGAATTAAATGTAATTAAACATTGTGGTTAATGTAAGAAAAGGCGTCAGTGGTAGAAAATGAGGATAACAAGATAGAAACCTATGTTAATAATTTCATAAGGTATTGCTGATTTAATAGTAGAAGTGTAAATCAGAATAAAAGAATAAAAATGAATAAGTTTAGTAAAGGAGTAAACATATGTTTATTTATTTGAAATGTTTGGTAGCTGAAAGATTGATTGAAGAGACGAGAAACTATTATTTAGTAAGAAATGTATAATTACTGTTTGTATCCAATAGTGTATAAATATGTTTAAATTACTATTAGATAGGAAATAATTGTTCTACTTCTCATTACATTTATTTAGTCCATTTTGAAACTTAATCAACTGAAATTAATGTAATTGAAAATTTTCAATTAATAGGAGAGAGAATACTAATTGTAAATTAATAGGTGCAATTAAAAGCAGCTTATGTTTTGTGAAAATATAAGGAAAGTTTGATTTAATGAAAAGAACATTTACATCAAATAAAACGAATGTTTCATTTGTAAATGTAGGTTTAATTTCATTAAGATAAAGAATAGAATGATTGATTTTAAAGAAAGAAATATATGTTTATTTGAACTGTGTTTTAGCTTACAGGTTGATTACAAAAATAGGAAAATAATCTATTTCAGTAAGTTATTTATTACTCTTGTGTATAAACAACAAATTTATGTGTTTAAATAAACAATTGTTCTATTTTTTCATCCATTTTAGTTGTCTGTTTTAAAATTTAACTTTGTAAGTAATTGCAATTAATGTAATTCAAATGTTTCAATTAAAAGAAAAGAAAACGTTGATTGCAATTAATAGATTTAATAAAAGAAACGCACGTTTTGTGTTAAATAAAAAGGTTGTTTTAATGGAAATAAAAGATAATTTTGAGAAAACCAAATTGAACGTTTTCATTCTTAAGGTAAGTATAAATTTTTTCTTATGCGTATATAAAAACCTAAATGTGTGCAAATTTGAATATTATTTGAGTTAATGAAGTTAATTTGGTTACGTTTAAAAAAAATTGAATTTCAAAAAGGTTGAGCGACGCACATGGTCTCTTCATTTCTTTTATTATTAATTGTTGCATGAACGTTTTAAAATAGTTACCTTATTATTAATACTTAATATATTCATTTCTCCTTCTGTTTAATACCTGAGCCTAGGCTTTTAGGTTGTATTTAATTCTCGCCACCTCATTTTCACGTATACAAAATTTTACTCTCCTTTGGTTCGCAAAATTTTCCATTCCTAAGTACATTTCCTTATGCATTATTAATGCCCGAAGCTTTCAAAATAAATTGCGACATTTATTTTTGTCCCTCCACCTTTATTTCTTAATTATAAATAAATTGCAGCTTATTTCTTCATTTGTGTTTTGTTTCTCCTGACACCTCATATTCAAAAGCTCTTATTCTTGCAAATCCAAAAGCTTTCTTTTATGAAACATGATTTTTTTTCATTTTTCCGTACACATCCTGTCCTCATCTTAGTTGTTCTTCAATCTCTTCTTGAAGCCTCATCTTGAGAAAAACATAAGTAATAAAATTTGTTTTTTTATCTATTTGTTTATTTATTTTTTCTGATTTCAAACGTTCTAACGCATATAAATTTCGCATACGAGGTCCAATTCACGCACGATTTGTTCCGCTAGGATCGTATCAAAATTTCGGACATTTTGACGCTAGTTTGGATGAATTCTGAGACTATTTGAATTTGAGCCATATTTTGGATCAAAGGTGAGTGTTTTAACACACTCACAACTTCTAAAATTTCTTATGTTAGTTAAATTAAATTTCCGATGTGATTAGAAATTTATTCATTGATGTTTGATATGTTAAAATTTTCATTTCCGCTAAATTTGACTGTTAGTGCATTTAACCATCGTTTAATTTAAATATTGAATATAATTCATCGATTTAATACTTGTTAATAATTATCGGTTATCTATTGATGTTTATGAATTGATTTGGATGATGATTGTGATGGATGTTTGATTGTTGATATTGGATGACAGGATGTTGTATTTTATACTGTTATAACACTGCATGTCCCCTATGGGTTGAAATGATACATACCCGAACGATCTGTAGATTAGGGAAAAATCGTTATAGGTTGAAATGATAGACTCGGACGATTTTATGGATTTTATTATTTAATTCGGGATTGCGGTTTGAAATGATATATAACTGTAAAATTTTAAATTGCCAATTGAAACGATAAATATCCGTATTGCTTGACCCTAGGGTAGAGAATTATATACGGACACCGGATTGGTTAAATTAATTGATTTTAAAGCCTAAATTTTTTGACTCTTGTTAAATGAGATTTTGAAATAAAAATTGATTTATATAAATTGAATTATTATCGAAATTCAAGTTTTATGTTAAAATTGAAATTGGTTTATAGAAATTGTTAAAAGAATTTAACTGAAAATTTCAAAGTTGAATCTGGAATATAAGTGAAATTTATCAGAATTGAATTATGTGAATTGTTTGAAATATAACTTTGTAATGTATTGAAATTGGAATAATTTAAATTGATATTTCAAACACGGATTGAAATCAATATAAAATTTAATAATTGTATTGAGAGTTTGAATTGGAAGTTTGAAATTGAGCTTTGGAAATTGAAATTAGTCCAAAGGCGTTGAAAGGAAATAAGTAGTTAAATTGATATTAATTTCAAACTTATATTTTAATATAAACTGTTTTAAAATATATTATTTTAAAGATTCTAAATTTTAAGATTTTCAAACTATTAAACTATTTTAACCTATATAACTATATTAAATCATTTAACCTATTCTAAACCATTCAATTCATTTTAAAACCAATTAACCCATTTTAACTTATTTTAAATCAAATTAATCTATGTTTAAAGCTATTTAATCTATTTTAAATATATTTAATCTAATTTAAATCTATTTAACTATCTTAAATCAATTAAACAGTGTTTTTAATCTATAATTAAACTATTTTAAAATATTTTAACTATTTATAACTATTTTAATTATTTAAAACTATTTAAACTATTTTCTAAATTCTCAGACTAAGTAAAGCGAAAGTGTTTATATTCAAACTCATTGGTTTAAAGGAAATACGGTTAAATGATATTGTAACCTCAGTTGGGATTTAAATGTTATAATTAATTAAATACGATGATTTTGAAGCAAGAATTTAACGTAATTGGAAATATGATTTTGAAAGAAATTATGATTTCGGAAACGATATGATTTCAAAGGCGAATATGATTTCAAAGTGAATATAATTTCGAAAGTGATATGGTTTTGAGAATATGATATTTTGATATAAATTGTGAATTGATTTTTGAAATGTAAAAGAACCATCTGGTGTGAAATAAGCGTTTGGTTGTTAAAGAGACCGGGATCGGATATTGTCATACTCTCTGCCAATACCGAAAACCACTTTAACAACTGTGTACGTGGTGGAGATTCCAGAAATGAAGTAGGATGGTTTGGTGAACGATTTTTGTAAGGTATGACGTGACCCTGACTCCCATGAGTCAGCTTAGATGTGACTAAATCAGGAGCTATACCGGGCCAAGTGAGGTCATTCCTCCTAGCGGGCATATTTCTTCGATATTATATTTTGACTTTGTGATTGATTTGGTGGCCACCCCTCGATTTTGATTATGGGAGTGTGTCCGAGGTAGGCGGTAGTAGCTGCTATGTGTTACCACCAATCCGGGAGTGCAATTGGTATATCTACCCTAGCATCTCCTCGTGTGCCGCGTTCACATGCCCTAGTGCGCCTTCTACGAGTTTGGTTTGTACCATACCTATGGAGTGCCCTTTGTGTAAACCTCTTGGAGGAGCGTATGGTACTGTATAGACTATGGGAATATATAAAATGTGTTAAGGGGGATATGGGTAACGCTTTAACGCTATTTTAATACTTTTACTTTACTGTAGACATATTATAATAGCGTATTGTACTACATAGTAGATAGTTTAACGGATCCTTAGGAGTTGTGAATCCCAAACATCTCTTGAGTTATTGCACTCACGTTAGACACTGGATAGGAGATATCAAACCCCGTAAACATCTCTGATGCCGTTTACACTCATATTTATTTACCGTTGATTTAACTTACATAAGATCTTTTAGTTTTGACTTGAGTGTTTTGTCTTTCAATTCGCTCGGGTCAGCCTGAGCATTTCAAGATTTGAAGACCTTATTTCTGGAGGACGAAGACGAAGATTGTATTATTATTATTATTATTATTTTATATTTCACTACATCATGTATTCCGCTGCATTATTTATTATTCTCTGGTATGTGTAACTCTGATCTGTGTTGTATAAGTATAATCAAAGGTTTTTGTAAAACAGCTTCATGAACTGTTTATTTGATTATTATATTTTGTCATTCCGCTGCAAGATTCGGTTTTATTGTTTTTTTCTTTCTTTCCCTGTTTTTATTTCTCTGCCTTTTCTTATTCACCCCAACAACAATCCGCCCTTCTATATGGTTTGAGTTGGCACGTATGTTTGCTTAAACGTACAAAAAGGCGGGATGTTACAGTTGGTATCAGAGCTTTGGTTTAGCGAAAACCTTAGCTTTGTGGAGTCTGACTCTTTATTAGTAGGGTAGTAATACCCTAGAATGAGTCGCTGAGTGTATATATATGAGAGAGCGTATTTGTTAGTGTTATAAAAGGGTTTTTATATTGTGTTAATTTGTTCCGTTTTGTATTTATAAATTCTGGTTGGTGCATAGGACGCTATGACATCGATAGAGATTTCTAAACACTTAATAGGACAAACCGACACAATATTGTTTTGAAATATAGGCGAATGAAATAATTTTGCCTATTATATATTTTGTATATAAAAAAAAAAATTAATAATATATTTGGTTGTAATATAATTGTTTGTTAGGTAGTGAAAATGTATAAATATTGGTTGAAAATAAGATTTGTAAGTAAAATAAATATAAATTGGAAAATTTAGAACTTAAGTTCCGGGATTTTTGAAATTTCCTTTTGAATGATTTTGGAATATAATATTAATATTATTTGGAAGTATTTTTCTGATATAAATATTTAAATTTAATTTGAAGGAAATATTTTAAAGAAATTTAGGAAAGAAATAAGTTTCGTACTCCCCTCTCTGTCGCTGTGAAATAATTTCGGTGATGAGTGCACGCATCATCGACATTCATTTTCGAGTTTCAAAGTGGGAAGGGCACTGTAGTAGTTGTACTGCAGATTTATTTTGATAAACAAATATAAATTTCAAATTATTTTAAATATAATTGGATATATAAGTTATGAGTATATACATCTATCTATTGTTTTTAAATGATTTGAAATGGAATCCTGGTATTTAGTTCTTAAATTTCTATAAATTAGAGATTTCAATTATTGTAATGGAATAAATTTTTTAACTATTTAATAATTGAAACTTCTAAATGAAAATAAGAAAAATTAAATGCTAAGTTATAACTGAAATATATAAGAAATTTGAAACTTGTAACCTGTAATGTTAAAAAGAGATGAAATGAGAAGTGGTAACCATTGAACATTTATGAAATAAGATAAACCTGTGTAACTTTCAAATTGCAGTCTTAAAAACATATATATAACTTACCAATTATAAAAGTTAAAATGTTAAAAGATTATGTAATGGAAAATTTTACAAGTAAACCTTATGTAATGAAAGTGTTCAATGAACTACCTTTATAAATAAGAATTTGATGTCACAATTGTTATAAAATTGAGTTATAATTGAAATGTTACTATAATAAAATGTGATAGAAAGGAATTATTGTAAGCAAGTAATTATAAACTTAAGTAAAAGAATTGACATACTAAGTAATGGAATTGAACATGAATACTATAATAAATGAATGAAAATAAATGAAATTAAGTAATGAATGAATAAATGTAATGCAATAAAAAGAAATTGACATGATATGAATAAATGAAAATGAATTTTTGTAAGTAATAAATGAAAATAAATGAAATAAACACTGAATGAATGAATGGGAATAAAATTTTGTAAGAGGTAAATGTAAAATTAAAGAAAGTAATCACTGAATGAATGAAAAAAAAAGATAAACAACAAATGTTGTGAAAGAAAATTTATAAGAATAAACTTTAATAATGTTAGAACTGGTTGTTTGTTTTGGTTTATGAGTTGTTTGGGCAAGGATACTTCTAATTGTTTGTATGTATGAATAATCTATTTAGTTTCATCTAAGACTGTTGATTAAATGGTGCACTTAGTAGTTTATTTGTCATTCTATGCAATTTAAAAGTGTCTAAGCCCAAACAAACTATTTGTCTTGGCTGATATGGATGGATAATTGATTTGTATTGATTTTATATGATGATTGTATGTTGGTTGCAAGTGATCGTTGTTTTATATTGATTTGTTTGTTAGTGGTTGGAACAACTTTAAATATTTCATTTTATATAATTATTAACTCTTTCTGGATTATATAAGTGAAATACAAGTTATGGAAGCAATTGCTACTACTTTTGGTTTCATAATTAAGCGTTGTTTGCCCGACAAATAGGTACGTCCTCGGATTACGGGTTTTATAGTGATATTATATATTTTCCCATTGTTGGGATATATTATTTTGAGATATTGTGATATATATTGTTATATTTGATATTATATTTTCTCCTGAGCTTCTCCATACAAAGGAGACTCTGCCGATATTTTTCGAAAAATTTAGACTTAGAAAAATTTTGAGAAATGTTTTCCAAACTTTATTAGTTTGAGTATAAAAAGATTTAATGGTTATAAATTGGTATATTTTATTTAAACTATTTAATTTTGTAAATTTATTTGTTTATACAATTAATATTTTGAATATGATATATTGATTTCTTAATTCCTTCTTTCCCCTCCTTTTTCCTTTTTGGGGATGAAAAGTTTTGAGTGGGGGAGAGTGTAACGACCCGTAAATTTTTGATAATTAAATTTGTTAATTTAATAAGATTTTGGTAATATAATATTGAAGAAATAAAAAATTTGTAATTTAATAATGAAATGAATACTGAAATGAAATGTAACAAATGATAATTTAAGCTAATAATTAACAATTTGAATGTAATTTCAATAAATGGAATAATGTAAATGTTATACTTGGTTATAAAATTGAATATAAGAAACAAATGTAAATATTTAATTATTGTATGAAATAGATAGTTAATGGTAATTGAATAAAATGAGTATTATATAAGAATTGTAACATTTGTTTGTGAATAATGAATTCATAAGTGCAATTAAAAGTTATGGTAACGATTGTTATAAGTTACCTGTTTATTTGGTCCATTAAATTAAAATGGAAAATCAATTAGAATTAAATGAACTTTAATGTTACATTAATAAGATTGAGACAATAACTGTAGTGTGAACGTAATAAAAGGTATGGAAATGAAAATTTTATTTACAAGGCAATGATTTATGAAATAAAAAGATTGAAACAAAATTTAATCAATTTATTGAAACTAAAATTATAATTAATTGGAATTAAATGTAATTAAACATTGTGGTTAATGTAAGAAAAGGCGTCAATGGTAGAAAATGAGGATAACAAGATAGAAACCTATGTTAATAATTTCGTAAGGTATTGTTGATTTAATAGTAGAAGTGTAAATCAGAATAAAAAAATAAAAATGAATAAGTTTAGTAAAGGAGTAAACATATGTTTATTTATTTGAAATGTTTGGTAGCTGAAAGATTGATTGTAGCTGAAAGATTGATTGTAGAAAAGCGTCGCAAAAATATCACTAAATAGTATTGAAAATTTCTTTAAATCAATCTCTTTTTAAATGTAAATTTCTCCAAACATTTTCAAAGTATGGATGCTTTATTTTCTTTTTAGGACAACATCCTATGGATCTAGTATGCATTCACCAAAACATAAAGGTTTTGAAATCAAATAAATACATTTGAAAATTCTTTAAAAACTTGACTTTTTACGAAATCGATAAAGAAAAATCCATTTCTACCTTTCAAAGACCTTAGTTTTGAGGGTTCTAAATTTTTCCCAAGCATCGCGCTTTTGCACTAAAATGCAAAAACACGACCAAGTATTTGTTTTGTAAAAACCCAAACATGAGATCAACACAAAGATTTCTCAAAAAAAGATATTTTCAAAGTGTCGATATAGCGATAGTCGCTATAACAATACTTCCATAAAACATTTTATATCTTCATATATATTCACCCAAACATTTCACAACCAACATAAATATGAAAGTGAATTAACATTTGAAAGACACCCCTTAGGGTCTCTCTACAAAAGTCCTCTGTAGATCATTTATGTGTATATGCTTTTCGAAGAGTTCTGTAGCGACCTATTCACTATAAAAGACACTTCGACTTCCTCTTTTTGTCTCCTGCAAAACATTGGTTACTTATGCCATATTCTTTCAAGTGGGAATCAAACATAAACATGGAAATAAACAATATAATCAACATTTTATGTTTTATACAATTTGTCAGTTTTTAAAAATAATTTAAAGTGAGTTTAGCTCACCTTAAAGCAAGTTACGACCAAGCCAATGCAACGGAAGCCTTCCTCGACTTAGCAGCAATCCAAGACACCACCCTATGTTCTCAACACAAAACTTTGGGAAAAGCTCCACAAAGCTCACACACCTAACTAGGAAGGGGGTTTTGGAATTCAAAACTTATGACTTTGGGATGGTGATGACATTTGCAATATTATTCTAGGTTTATTTTATAATTTAAAGGAGAAATGAGTATGTTTTGATATGGTTTTAGTTAAGAAAGCAAGAAGGAAGAATATGAAGACATGAAAGCAAAACGAGAATGGAAAAGGAAAATGAAGTAAAATGAAAAAGTGGAAAGGAAGTGTTTGTTTATAGAAATGGAAAATGGTAAATTACTAATATAACCTTTTCTACTACCCTCCATTAGAATTCAGACAATACACCACTTCCAACATCATGCCATCACTTCTTTCATATTTTGTGTGCTTTGTTTGATTTTGCGCTTTAATTCTTTTTAAATTATAGAAGAAAAGTCCACCTTAACTTTATTAACTTAAGTATCTTTTAAACTTGTTTTTAACTAAACTATTCCATTTGTTAAGTATTTGTTATTGTTAAATATGTGTACGCATGCTAGCGTGCACAACGTTTTCCAACAAATTTTGATCGTTAAAATGCCGAAAATTCGAAAAACGATTTTCGATCACATTTTCGATTTTTCTCCGAACTACTTGTTTATGTAAAAATAAATTTGAAAACAAGTTTTTCACTATTATTTATTACAACATGTTTATTTGTATTATAAAATCTATTATTTAAATATATTTAAAAATATATTAAATATTCAAGTTCAAAGTGATTAAATTACGGGTCGTTGCATCCTCCCCTCCTTAAAGGAAATTTCATCCTCGAAATTAATCACATAAACACAAGATATAAAAAAACCCAAATGATACCATAAATTCCATACATAGATACAAGGAAAGTGACTTCACCACATCCGGTGAGTACACTAAAAAGAAACAACAAAATACAAACAACAACTATATCAACTTGGAATAAGAATCCCTAACATAGTCCTCGGATTCCCAAGTACACTCTCTATCATCTCTACTCCACTGAACCCAAAAAAGATTTACAACCTTCATCCTCAATCGCTTTATATCTAAAGCGACGATACAAATAGGTCGTCTAAGAATGGTTAGGATGTGACGACCCGGAATTCTAGATATTTGAAATGAGAGTATTTAATTAATATTAATTATTTAAAAGTTAATGTTTAACTTGAATTTCAAATATCACTATGAATTTGGTAATTAAATTATTAAATTTAATTATTGAAGTTGAGTAAAATATTTAATCTTCAGTTTTTAAGCCGGTTAAAAATATTTCAAAGGCTTAGAAAATCTATATTGATAATACCGAAGATAGTAAGAGTGTTAAACTTGAATTTGGGAAGTGTTTGTTCAGTTTTAAAATTTTATCGTTTAAATTGAATTTAAAAATAGCCGTCTGGGGCACAGTCTCAGAATTCGATGAAACCAGTTACATTGGATCCGTAATAGTGTATTATTATCGGATTTCAAATTTCGGAGCATTTGGGGTTGTCATGTGAGCGTACGATATATAAGCGCGCTGAAATTTATATCGAAATTTAATATAATAACTGAGTCCAAAAAGCTATCTTCTCCATACGATTGAATTTGGACTAGAAACATTTTCCAATGCGTTTGGAATAGGGGTATAACATTACTAACGCCTAGCGGCATACCTCAATAGGGATTATAGCTATTTAGTTACCGAAGGCGAGATATTTTGATAATAAAAATTTATATATATAGATATATACATCTTGTCAAAATCAAATCACAGCCGTTATTCTCAGTTGTAACGTATACGTTTCCCCTTACCGTCTCGAGCACGCCACTATCACGTATGAGTTCTTTCCCTCGTAAACCCCGTTGCCTTTCTTATACTTCAGATGAATTTCATTTTCAAACGAAAGGAATACACTGCCTTTTCCCCAAATCCCTTTTACTTAAACAAACAAAATTACTCAAATGAAACCGAGAAAATCTCAAAGTTCCGCCATCGCTACCGCCAGCTCTGGTGATCCACCGACGACTTTGACGCCTGAGGTAAGAGATTTAATATCATCCTTAGATTGACGGAGTTTGTTTCGCGAAGTAATCATGCGCTTCGATCGGGGATATGATATTTATCAACTGATTTTTCATTTTTGAGAGTCAGAGGGTTGAGAAGCCTAATGGAATCGCTGAACTATTTTGCTAGCAATGATGCCGCTATAAATATGTTTCGACATTCTCAAAGCACGGCTGAATTGCAAGTTGTTCCAGTACTTTTCCAAAATAGTCTGCAACTGCAAAAGTGACCCTGGAGTGAAACTTGAAGATATATATGTTGTGGAGCCTATGAAAGTTAATAGTCATGCATCCAACTATGAAATTTCTCTTACTCTTAGAGTTATCGAAGGCTGTTGTCTTCTTCACCCGGAAAGCTTAGCTCTTGCTCACATACATATGGCAGTCAAGGTGTTTTTAAATATATATATTGATCAGTAATTATATAAAATGCATACATCAGCTTACCGTTTGATTTTAAGAATATATCTTATGGTAATTTAAGTTTATAACATTTTGATTTGATGATAAGTAAGTTTAAACTTTTAATTTAATTATATATACAGACAATATTTAAAAATATATATATATATATATATATAAAGGCTGATATAGGAAATTTTCTGGTTGGAAAGGAATAAAAATAAAATGAAGTTATATACGGTTTGTGTAATCATAGTTAAACTGGAATATAATATAGATAAGATTTGTGGGAAAAAGGGGGTTTTTAATGTTTTGAATTGAAGAGTTATATAAAAATTGGATTTTTGAAATCTTATAGATCATTTTATATATCGGACCTGATTTCTAAAGGAAAGTTTAATTGGTTATATCAATTTAAAATTGGTAAGTTAACTTAAAATTAAAAACGAAATTTAAATTACTTCAGTGATTAATAAAGATATGTAATGTGCTTATACAAGGTCTGAAATCGGGAAGAAGACAAGCCGGTTTGGATCGGATTGCAAAAAAAAGCAAAGGTGAGTTAATCTCACTCAAATTGGATTGCTAGTAAATTTAAATAGTTAAAAATTTAAAATATTGGATTGATTGCTTGAATTGATAGTTTATTATCAGTTTGGATGTGATATTATATATAGTAGTATATATGTTTGTACCAAAAATGGGCACAACACTTTTCGAAAGTTATTTGAAGAGATAAAATGAAGAATATATATGTAAAATAGAGATTATCTAACAAAAACTCCAACAAACAAGAACGTAAAATGCAAAGACAAGCAATTTAGAGTGGTTCGGCGTAGCGCCTACGTCCACTATGAAGTTTTGATGATTTTATTGATTCTCTTTCGATGATTACAAGCAATTACAACCAACAACAGTGGATTACAGTTTGGAATTCGAATTCAATAGTAGGAATAAGATGCAAGTTTCAATCCGGTAGAGTCTGGGCGCTTGAGAATCAAAAGATCCCTCTTCTGTAGGCTTTGGAGCTCTATTTATAGGCGTAGGAGGCTTAGATTTCGTTCAAACTTCGGGCGACTCGGTCTGGCACATGAGGGGGCCCACGCGACCAACCTCAGGAAGTTTCGCCTCGATCTACGATCGATACGAATCCATTTCGTATCGATCAAAATGATGTCCAATCGAGCTAAAATTTTGCAGAGACATTCCTTTATGTGTATGCAAGCTCCTGTGAAAATTTCGTTGCATTTGGATCAGTGGATCGCGAGATATGGTCGATACGAAGTGAAATTTCTCGAAGGCTGTTTGGTTCGTCTCCATGGTTTCGACTCGATCCCTTCGTGTCGATGACTGCACGTGTTTCTGGGATGATGTGGTGCATGCGCTTCGCTTCGATCCGGTCTTTACTCCGTGTTGACTACTTCGACTCCATATATCTCGCCTCGTTTTCTTCGAGGGATGACACGTAACCCAAGCTAGTTGACCCGATGGATTCGAATAGGACCTCATCCATGGATTCGAACAACAGTCATCTATGGATATGAACTACTGATGGTCAATGGAAACGAAAAGACCTTTCCTCGATGGATATGAAACACGTAGCTCCTCAATGAGTACGAAGTCAGCGGATGCAAACTAGAGTCTTTCGATGGACACGAAGTATCGAACATCTGATGGATACGAAGTTGACATCAGGTGATCGTTACGAGTTAGACGACTTACTGATGGATTCGAACAAGTCTCTCTGGCTGAAGGTTGATCGATACGAAGTTTATCGACGCGTGGACTTAGCCATTCTAATCGACACGAGACCGATGGATACAAAACGATAACCACTGATGGATACGAAATCCATCGATACGAACTCGATGGACTAACTCCATCGATACGAACAAATACCCCTTGATGGATACGAAATGGGACCCGCTGATGGATACGAAAATACGTTTTTCCTTTCACCTTGCACTCATCATAACTTGATCATATGAACCCGGATTGACTTGAAATTTGGGGCGTTGGTTCTGTTATCTTTTCTGGTCATGTCCTATTAACTGTAGCTCGATCCGGACTCAGACAAAATTCATTGATATCCATGACGAGCGAAGCGACATTTGGTTTTCAACCAATCTCTTGGTATCCTGGCCTTGCTAAAAGGCGGGATAACATTTGCCCCCAAAGTGCATCTTGTGGGAACATGATGTACTTTGACAAGCTGCGGTTTCTCTCTGAACAATTATCGTATTTTTTGTTGGAAGTTGTACTCTCCATTGCTGTAATTGACTACTATGTGACAATGTTTAGCCAATTCTTACCAACATTGCGTACTCATGAGTCGTTGCCAGTTTAGTATGTTATCGAACTCCGTATCGATCCTCTTCTAAACCGATTTGAAATTCGAGTTAAAACAACACTTAATGGTTGTTTTTGACTATCCTCTTGTATCGATCCTCTCATGAATCGATGCAAAAAGTTGGAAAGTATTTTTTCGTATCGATGCAGGCTAAATTGATGGATACGAAATGTTCATTCGCATCGAGGGTCACAAATTGTGGTGGATTCTGATTCGCATCGATGATCTCTGATGGATACAAAATAATTATTTGTATCGATGGATTCTGATAGATACGAATAACGTGTTCGTATCGACAGACCTGCTCTGTTGTGAATCGATGGCTCATAAAATGGATGCTTCGAATCAATGTAGTCCACCGTCTTCAGGTGGCTTCCCTGTGCGCTTCGGATCGATGAAGTCTGGTGGATTCGAAACGAGCATTCGTATCGATGCGTTGTTTGACTGGTTGCGACCGGTTAGGTTGACTGGGAGACGAATCAACCCAGTTTACCCCTAGGCTCCATATAAATACCTAGGGCTTTATCACTTTTTCACTTTTACTTTTTACTGTTGCCTCGTATCTTCTGCACCTTCGTATCGATCTACGAACTCGAGAAGAAAAATTATTCCAGTCTTCGAATCGATCAAATATTATTCTTTAATCCTTTGAATTCTAACTTCAATCCAGGTAATTAACCAATCATGACTGAATTCGGGCGACAAAGTTCAGATCTCAGATCCATTATGTTCTTGTTGATAATTGATTATGGCAGTGCCAAGGTAAGATATGGGCCATAGCTCGGTCGAGGATGGCCATGGCGATGCTCGTGTTAATTGGAGAAGAAGGAGGCGCGGAGGAATTGCTTCACCTCTATTTCATGTTGATCCGGGATAGGAGGGTTCGATTCGACCCAGATTATATGACTCAGTATAGATTGAAAAGTTAAAGGGAATGGAGAGGTTCGCATCGATCGAAGATGGTTGGGGCTTGTGTCGATCTGAAACGATCGATGCGAGTACTTCGTCGGTATGATCGATACGAAACTCTTCCTCCCACGATCGATACGAAGACCAAGGGATCGATCGGCACAAAATCAACAATTTTGGATCGATGCGAAGCCAATGCATTTTGTCGATACAAAGTCGTTAACCTTTGGGTCGATGCGAAGTAAGCCTTTCTGATTGATCTAAAACCCACTCATCTGGTCGATATGAAATGTTATCGATTTGAAACCTATCGATACGAAAGGTATCGAGTCGATCTTGATCGATACGAAAGTATCGATTCGAACTGGATCGATACGAAAAATATTGCGCCTCCGACTCGACTTGAACCTGAACTGCGATCGATTCCATATTGAAATTCGATGAACTTGGCGAACTCTTGCATATCTTGACACTCAACTCCGACGAGCTTCCACCTTGCATAACTGAACTTGAACACAGAATTGCATACTTGATTGCCTTTCGAAGCTCGTCGATGGAACCGTAACTTAACGATGCGATAACGGACTTGAACTTGAATCGACTGCCACTATCTTGATGGTATGGTTGTGACGGTCAGCGATGACGGTCACTCCTACTGGACTTCGAAGTTTCGCCGTTTGCACACCTTCTTTAACTCTACAGAATTTGTTCACGTCATGCACAACACTCGCACTGCACAACACATCATACACTTTACACTGGGGAATGCATGGGCTTTTTGTCGTCTAATGATGATTTCTCGTGAGTTAGCTAGTTATGGAACCATCAAGTTCGCAGCAGCAAGAAACTCAGAGTCTAACCCCTCCTAGACTTGTAATACCGGACATCGAGGCTGAAGTCATCGGTCCAGCCCTGGATGAGTTACCTGACGCATCTTTCATCAATAGTCCACCGGACTCTGTTCCGTTCAACATTTCTGAAGATATGTTAGGGAGAATATGCCTACGGCACGGTCTGTCGATGGATGATGTGTTGTTGCCAGGGCCAGATGATAGACCACATAATCCCCTCGAAGGATATACCGCATTCAATCGTCATGCGTGTGCAGCCGGGACACTTCCTCCGTTCAACGAATATATAAGAGAAGTTTTGGTTTATCTGGGGATTGCTCCGTCTCAGTTACACCCGAATGGATATGCTTCACTCAACAGCTTGTTCATTGCGTTTATGGAGTACCTCTACCGACCTCCCCGTATGACCGATATAAGATACCTGTTCAATTTCAAAAGTCGAATTGACAGTCCAACTTTCACATTCTTGGAGTCTGTAAGAAACTGCCAAGTGGTCACGGGGTCTTGGACTAGACTGAGCTACTTCAAGTCGGAGTGGTTCTACGTCCGATGTCCTCCGGGGTTTTCCAGAAGATGACTGTTCAGACGTGAGTACCATTATTTTTCCAAGTAGTTGACAAGGCAATGCATGAATGAAATCAAACTCATATTTGCTTTTTTCTTTTCTTTTAGCAATAATCCAGCGACCTGAAGGCGGTTACTATAAAGAGATAGTCCGGGTTCTTCAGGAAATTCCGGGTGAAGAAAGGAATATCGAATTGTTGTTGACGGACTGGAATCTCAGAATTCTTGGGTTGATTGGGCGGAGACAAAGCATAAGGCTCGATGGCGCACTAAAGACTGTCTCTAGAGAAAAAGTTAGGCGGAAGAAACCCAAAGTCGTAATAATCGAGGAACCTGACTCTGAAAGAACTCATACCGATGAGGAGCCGTTGGTCGGGCCCGCTGATGCAACCCCGGATTCTGACGAAAAAAGAAAGGGCAAGGCAGTGGCCTTTAAACAGGCTAAATCTGGGAGACGGAAGTCTGTGGTCGTAAACCGCCATCCTTCAGGAGTTAAAATCTCGAAGGCGTCCTCCCTGCAAGCCGAAAATCAATTCGAAGGGCTCGCTGACCTTCCAATTCCGGACCTTGCGTCCGCGCAACATGACGTTGAATTGGAGGAACTACAGCATACCCTCGACGTTAGCGAGTCTCTTCCTACTAGCGCGATCGATACTTCTGGTTGGTCCGGGGGGTTACACATCCATTCACTCTTCACGGCACAACACAGTTTTATAATTGTAAACAGTATATCATAAACAGTTACTGATCTTCCATATTTTATTTTTCAGGTACGATGTCTGGACGAGGTTCTGTGCTGGGCAGTTTTCGCAACAAGCGTCGTTACTATGAGCCACGCAGGAGAGAGGGAGAGAGGGATTATGATTCAGGACACTCTGGTCAGGAGAGGTCCGACAGAGACAGGGGATACGTGCGCCGATCCCGATCTCGCTCTCCTCCTCCCAGGACTTCCGTACCGCCCACGGTAGTAGTTGCCCGTCCTCCTGAAACTTCACGGCCTAAGCCGCCTTCTCAAGCTCCGAGGCCCGATCCTCCACGCGGGACTGAAATAGCCACCTCCTCAACTACTGCACCGGTCGCGACTGATCCGACCGGGGAAGGAGCACTTAAACTGGCACAGATGAGGAAGGAATTCCCCGATATCTGTTTTGACGGTTATGTCTTTCCTCCACATCTGAAGAGAATTCTGCCAACAGCTGAAAATACTATCCATGATTATGTTGCAGACATATTTTTTCAGTATAAGGAGTGGGCAAGGGCCGTGAGGAAAGCGTCCAAAGTTGCATTTGATCGGGCTATCTCCATTGAAAAGCTTGAGAAGGAGTTGGGTCAAAAAGACCGAATCGTGAAAGTGCTCAACGCTGAGGCTGAGTCTTCCCGTAAATCTGAAATGGAAGCTCTGAAAAAGGTCGATGAAGTAAACTCGGCCATGACCAGAATGAAACAAGAGCACTATACCACCATCGAAGACATGGGTCATAGGAACACCACCATTACTGTCGAGAGAGACGCCGCTCTCAAGGAGCTTAATGAGCTGAAATCAAAATTCTCCGATATGGCGAGGGAGAAGGATGCGGCCAATGTCTCTACGCAGGAGGCCTGTGATCAGGTGGTGGTGCTCCGGAAGGAGAAGGAAGTGGCTATGGAAAAAGTCCGCGAAGCTGAAGCTGGGGTTGATGAGAAGGTACAACAGGCGGAGACCAGGATTGAGGCTGAGGTAGAAGAGCTACTTGTCACTTACAATGCCAACGTGCTAAGGCACCGAGATCTAACATGGCTCGATGATTACCCAACACATCTCTACAACGCCTGGAACCTACTGGTTGAAGAGGAGAAATCTGGGCACCCTGATGAAGCCATCGATGAATTCGAGCTGGAGAACCGCATACTCAATGATGACGAGAAGAAAGTTCTCCATGGCTCCATGATTTCTCACGAGAAGGAGAGGCTTGGTGCCCAGTCTCAGGAAGTTGGAGAAAGCTCTAGTGCTGAGCACCATATTACGAGTTCTAAGATTGTCGTGTCATCTCAATCTGAGCCAACTCCGATGATCGATTCCCAGCCTATACCGGCATATGATCCAGACCAGCCATGTCTATCTCCTATTAAGGAGCATCCTTCTGAAATTGTTCAGACGACCCCGAGCCAAACCGAGGAAGGTACTCTGAACTAATCTCTTGTTTACTTGGACTGAAGAATTTGTATAGAAGCGTATAATAACAAATGTTTCTTTTCTCTAATCAGTGATTGAAGTTGCACCCGCTGCGCCACCTGCATCCTAGGAATCATGCCAAGTGCAGGAGGCCATCATCTCTGAGGCGACCTCCGTGGCGACAGTTGCGCCAGTCGAAGTAACGCAAGGGAGCTCACTTTCTTTGGATGAACAGATGATAAACGAGCTCCTCGGCTGTTAGAGTGACCCTTTTGCAGATTTACCGTTCGGCCTGGGTGGATTCTCATCCGCTTCCGACATCTCGACTCAGACCACTGCGGCACATAGTGAGGCCTGAGCACAACGAGAAGCAATGATGTTGGCTGAGATTAATGCCGAGATGGCGGTGGCGGCGCACGGTGGCAGCTTAGGTGGCGGAGCAGTAGCGCAGGGCCCTACTCCCCTTATGATTGTATCTCCCAGGGGCACGCTCGTTGATGTTAGTGCACCAGTCCCGCCCCCGGCTGTAGATCCTGTTCCTCCAACTCCTCTTGCGGAAAGCATCCCCATAGGTTCTAGCTCGGAGGATGATGTTGACATCATGCCTTCGTCCAAGGGAAGCCCGCCTAAGGAGAAAGGCTCTAAACGAAAGATCACTGGTGGCTCCAGTAGCTCCTCGAGGAAGAAGAAGCTGAGGAGACAGAAAGATTAGATAGACTTTTTTAGGCATATGTTTCCTTTTTGCAGTCAGGACTTTTGTTATCCTTTTATTTTGTAGGCCGTGTATAGATGCGGGCTCGGCCCCTGCTAGTAGGAATTTTGGGAAAGGCTCGTGTGTGAACCGTTGCTTTTGATTAATTGAAATAAAATTTTGTCTTCTTGTTTCAATTTAAATTCCTTTTATGCTTAAATGTTGCAGTGTTCGAACTTCAGTCCGATGTACTTGCATTATTTTAACGTTTAAGCATAGTTTGTCTTGTCTGCCAAGTCTGGAAATCTCGGACTTGAGTTGTGATTGGAGATTGAATCGGACTTGAACATCATGCAGTTTCGGGTAGTGATTAACACTTGAACCTGCCTCCTATTCCGGGGTGAAGTTATGGTGATCAGCTTGCGATCGCAAGGAGTGAGGATCGAGCAATCGAACTGCACTTGTTTCCTTATGAATCGTTTCATCCACACTCTGGGGATACAAGTCATCTCGTAAGCGGTTGTTCACATCGTAGGAACTTAAGATTGGCGTTAGTATTCCAACCCATATCCTGGGAAATTGGAGTTAGTGTTCACACTCTGACTCACACTCCGGGAGTTCAGAGTTGACTGTTTATACTCCGCTTCACATTCTAGGAATACGGAGTTGAATGTCTACACTCCGTTTCGCACTCTGGGAATACGGAGTTGATTGTTTATACTCCGTTTCGCACTCTGGGAATACGGAGTTGATTGTTTATACTCCGTTTTGCACTCTGGGAATACGGAGTTGAATGTTTATACTCCATTTCGCACTCTGGGAATACGGAGTTGGATGTTTATACTCCGTTTCGCACTCTGGGAATACGGAGTCGAATGTTTATACTCCGTTTCGCACTCTGGGAATACGGAGTTGATTGTTTATACTCCGTTTCGCACTCTAGGAATACGGAGTTGAATGTTTATACTCCGTTTCGCACTCTGGGAATACGGAGTCGAATGTTTATACTCTGTTTCGCATTCTGGGAATACAGAGTTGATTGTTTATACTCCGTTTCGCACTCTGGGAATACAGAGTTGAATGTTTATACTTCGCTTCGCGCTCTGGGAATACGGAGTTGATCGTAGGATTTTTGTGTGTTAATCCTATTTAGCATTGGTGTAATGACTTGCCCCCGAGCTCGAGTTTCACTTAGCGAGTGACCGGTCGTATCACAACCACTCTCTAGCTATTTGAATAAATCCCACCACATGATGGGACTTAGCTCTCTGTGCATCGTGATGTCGTACATTATATTCAATGAATCACGGCTCTGGCTCGAAGAGATGGCATTTTATTGCTAAAATAAGAAAATGTGGCAAATTCAGTTGCCTTATTACATAATTCAGATTTCGAAATGCAAAAACAAATTGCTAAATGAAAAGATACAATGAAATAAATAAAGCCTGTCATGTGTAATAGCGACGGAGACTCTCGATGTTCCAGGCCCTTGGCAAATCAAGACCGTCAACGGTCGATAGTTTGAATGTGCCATCTCCGAGTCTTCGTGTTATCACGTATGGTCCTTCCCAATTTGGTTTATATGTGAAGGAACTGGATAGATTCTATTGAGAACGAGGTCGCCGAGTTCAAAGGTTCGAGGTCGAACTTTGGTATTGTACAATCGGGCGACTCGACTCCGATATGCGGCTGCTCTCAAATCAGCCTCTTCCCGTTTCTCATCCAATAGATCCAAAGATTCAGCAAGCAATATAGCGTTTGTTTTCGGATCGTAGTAAGTTACGCGATGGGAAAACACTTCCGTCTCGACTGGAATAACGGCTTCTGAGCCATAAGATAGGGAAAATGGGGTGTGCCCGGATGCGGTCTTGTGAGTCGTTCGATAAGCCCATAATTCCATAGGAAGTTCATCAACCCATTTGCCTCCGGCCTTTTCCAGCCGTTTCTTTAGGATGGATTTTATAACTTTATTGACAGCTTCGACCTGACCATTTGCATGAGGATGTGCAACCGTCGAGAATTTTTTATGGATATGAAACCGTTGACAGAAATTCTTGAATTCTGCACTTTCGAATTGGGCTCCGTTATCGGTGATGATGGTATGCGGGAGTCCAAATCGACAGATGATGTTGCGAACCACGAAATTTATCACTTTCTTTGTCGTAATGGTTGCGAGGGCTTCAGCTTCAGCCCACTTTGTAAGGTAGTCAACGGCGACGATGGCGTACTTCGCACCACCTTTTGCCAGAGGTAGAGCGCCGATGATATCAATGCCCCACATTGCGAATGGCCAGGGACTGACCATTTGAGTTATCTCGGTAGGCGGGGCTCTTGGAATTCGGGCATGTTTCTGGCACCTATCGCACTTTCTGGCATAGTTTGCTGCATCTCAGTTCACTGTCGGCCAATAGTATCCATATCGGAGTATCTTCTTAGTGAGAGCTTGCCCACCGGTGTGATCACCACACGCACCTTCGTGTACGTCATGTAACACTCGTTTGATTTCATTGTGCATGGTACATCGGAGGAGAGGAACAGAATAACCCCTTCTATACATGACTCCGTTCTGAATGACGAACCGTGAAGCTTTTCGTAGAATCTGTCTTTTCTCATTTCTACGCTCAGGCAACGTCCCATTCTCAATGTAATTTCAATACGGAGTCATCCATGATTCTCTACTGGGAGCGGTTTCAAACACGAAATTCGTCTCCATTTGATCGATGCTTGGGGAGGACAAAGTTTTGATGGGGACAAGTCCCATTTGCCGTGCTTCACCTGTGCTTGCTAACTTTGCCAACGAATCGGCTTTTTGATTGCGTTCTCGAGGTATATAATAAATGGCATAATAATCAAATTGGTTCAGTATTTCCTGAACTCGAGCCAAGTAAGCAGCTAGCCTTCGATCCCTCGCTTGATACTCTCCCTGTACTTGACACACAACTAACTGTGAATCACAGTAAATTTCCACAGCGATAATCCTCAAATCTCTGGCAAGTTTTAGGCCGGTTAAGAGGGCTTCATATTCAGCTTCATTATTAGTTGCATGAAAATCGAACTTCAAAGCATAACATATTGATCGGCCTTCGGGAGTTTCAAGTACAACACCAGCGCCCGAACACCGGTCGTTTGATGCACCGTCAGTATACAGCTTCCAGATGTATTCGGGGGATTCACTGGTTTCGGGCAAGTCTTCTGGAACGGTAAATTTGGCTATGAAATCTACCAGGACTTGTCCTTGAATGGCTCTTCGCGGAGCGTAAGTGATATCAAATTGGCTCAGTTCAATGTTCCACTTGAGCAACCTACCAAACGTCTCAGGCCGCGTGAGGACCTGTCGTAACGGCTGATCGGTATACACAGTAAGAGGATGAGCTTGGAAATAAGGACGGAGCTTTCTTGAGGCAACGACCAGGCAATAAGCCAGTTTCTCCAGTCTTGGGTAGTTTCTTTCATCTCCTGTTAGCCGTTTACTAACATAGTAGACTGGTTTCTGCACTTTGTCTTCCTCCCAAACTAAAGCGGCACTGATCGCATGCTCTGATACTGCCAGATAAAGGTACATTTGCTCGTGATCAACTGGCTTTGAAAAGATCGGGGGTGTGGAAAGATGCTGAATTAGCGATCGGAACGCGCCTTCACATTCCGTGGTCCATTCAAAGTTTCATTTTCCTTTCCGAATCAGGTCAAAGAAAGGAATGCATTTGTCGGTGGATTTTGAGATGAACCTGCTCAATGCTGCCACTTTCCCATTGAGACTCTGGACTTGCTTTATGGTTCTCAGGGTTTGCAAGCTCCTTATCGCCCATATCTTTTCAGGATTTGCTTCTATTCCTCGGGCGTTGACGATGAATCCGAGGAACTTTCTAGACGCAACGCCAAAATGACACTTTAATGGATTAAGCTTCATTCCATATTCTCGAAGAATGCCGAACATCGAATTTAAATCTCTGACGTGATCTGTGGAGAATCGAGGCTTCACCAGCATGTCATCCACGTAAACCTCCATGGTCTTCCCGATCTGATTGGCGAACATCCGGTTGACCAAGCGTTGGTATGTTGCTCCGGCGTTCTTTAGACCAAATGGCATGACTTTGTAACAGTAGAGTCCCAGATCGGTTACGAAGCTGGTATGTTCTTGGTCAGGCAAATGCATGGGTATTTGATTGTAGCCAGAATAAGCATCCATAAAAGATAGTAATTCATGTCCGGTTGTCGAATCTACGAGCTGGTCAATTCGAGGAAGTGGGAAACTATCTTTCGGACAAGCCTTGTTTAAGTCAGAGTAATCGACGCAAGTTCTCCATTTTCCGTTCGGCTTTCGAACCAGTACGGGGTTGGACACCCATTCTGGATACAAGGCATCTCGAATAAAACCATTCGACTGTAACTTATCAACCTCCTCCTTAAGGGCGGTAGATCTCTCTGGATCCATACCGCGCCTTTTCTGCTTGACCGGGATGTATCGCGGATCTATATTCAGGGAGTGACTTGCAATGCTTGGCGAGATCCCGCACATGTTAGAGTGTGTCCAGGCGAAGACGTCGAGATTCGCCTGGAGAAATTCAACCAATTCCTGTTGTGTTTGCTTGCTTAGTTGAGACCCAACTTTTAGCATCCTCGAATCATCATCCTCACTGATCGGGACGTCCACAGTCAGTTTGGCCGGAGAAGCTTGACTCTCCTTAGATTCGTCTTTATCCTCATTGTCCCTAGGGTCAAGGTCTTTCAGGAATTGGTTGTGGTGCCCAGGCCGAGGCCCAGGCATCAATTGTCAATCATCAATAGAACGGACGCAGGGAGATTCCTCTATGCCCTTTCCCTTCTCCTTTCGCTGCGCCCCGCGCAGCTCAGCAACATAGCAGGCCCTCCCCGTTGCCTGATCTCCTTGAACGACTCCAATCCCACGATCGGTGGGAAACTTCAGAGTCAAGCACCATGGGGTGATGGCCGCCCTGAACTCAGTAAGGGCCGGTCAGCCCAAAAACGCATTATAAGGTGAATCAATCTCTAAAACAACAAACTGTAACATCCGGACTCTCCGGCGTTCTCCAACTCCCAATTCCACCGGTAGTTCTGTTACTCCAATGGGTATCGTAGCACTCCCGTTAAAACCGTGGATTCGGGATTGGCAGGGTTTCAAATCCTTTGTTTCAATCTTCATTAAATCGTAAGCTCGTTTAAGCAAGATATTCACAGAGCTCCCACTGTCAACCAGGATCCTCTTCATCCAAGCAGGACCTACCTGGGCAGATATGACTAGTGGGTTGATGGTAGGGGCTTCGACCTTATCAGCGTCTCGGCTCCTGAATACGATATCATTAGACATTATCTTTTGTTGTTTAGCCAGAGTTCCATCTTCACAATTACTGCAACACTCGAAGTCTGCATGCCTGATTGAACTAGCATACGACTCCATTTCCCCCAGCTTCTGTCTGCTGGGTGGGGACCACCACTTATCGTATTGATAACTAGCCTTCCGCCCGTACGAGCGGGCTCTTCCTGGCTTTCTGGATTCTGTGAACGGTTTTGATTCGAAGGGCCTACACCACCAGACTGCGGTGCCCACACAAACTGATCTAGTTTCCTCTCTCTGATCAACTTCTCGATGAGGTCCTGTAAATGTCGACACTCATTGGTATTGTGACCGTAGCTTTCGTGAAATCTACAGAACTTTCCTGTTTGAACCTGCCTCTCCGATGAGGGTTTTGGAGCAGGCTTCTTATAATGTACAGTGTTGCAAGTCTGTAAGTATACGTTCTCCAATGACGTGTTCAACGGCGTGTAATTGTCAAACATTGGAGCTCTACGTTTTGGACCTCGGTTCTGATCTCTTTTCTTATCCAGGCCATTATTGCCTCTCGGTTGGGTTTGTTTGTTCTGTATGTTCAACTGAACTTTTCCTGAACTCTCACCGGACTGCTTAACTGCTACATTACTTTGTATTCCCTCACTACCGGGCCTCACATCATCCTGCTTCCTAGACTATTTCGCGTCCTCTTGCCGTAAGAACTAAGCGGCTTTGGAGTAAAAACGGTCCAACGATGCGGGTGGTTTTCCAGCTAGCCAATTCCCAAACTCAGAATCGGGATCAATCCCTTTGGTTAATGCCATCAAGATCGAGTTGTCGTTGGGATTGCTAATCTCAACACATGCCGCGTGGAATCTTTCTAAGTAACGCCTGAGCGTCTCTCCATGAGCTTGGGTGACACTAGATAGGGTATTAACGTCTTTAGGTCTAGCAACATGCATACGAAATTGTTCCACAAACCTTTTGGCCAGTTGATCGAACGAAGAAATAGATCTAGGTGGTAGCCGTGTAAACCACATTGTTGTGATTCCCCCCAGAGAGATGGGGAAACTTCGACACTTCACTGCATCATCAGCTCTTGCAGCACTCATTGACCATTCATATTTCAAAATATGTTGATTGGGGTCACTATTTCCTTCATACATTGGGAGAGTTGGCATTCTGAATCACCGAGGGGGTTCAGCGTATAATATATCGTCTGTAAAAGGGGTATGACTATGGGAGATTCCCCAATCATCATTAGTGTGCCCCTGACTCTCGCGAATCATCTGACGTATCATGGTCGAAATATCTGACACTGGCACATTCTAGGCATGCTGAGCTAAGGTGTGGTCGGGTTCCACAGTGCGAGTTTGGACCGGGCGCTGTCGACGGTCCGTATTTCGCCTCCTTGGCTCAGCATCTTCTTGGACATATGGTTCAGGAGTATGTCCGTGCTGTTGATTGTTCGGCTCTGACAGATTCCGGGTATCAACCCTCATTTCTACCGCGGCGGTTGTAGCGTGGTTGTCCATGGTATACTGTGGAGCAGTGCCTCCTCGTGTCGAGGGTCCTGTCTGGAAGCTGGTCGACGGCCCTGTCCTTAATTGTCCAACGGTCAAGGCGGGTTGATATCCAGTGGTTTATGCATGACTCCCTTCTAACCGGGGACAGGTAGACCTGTGGTGATAGTCAGACGAAGCGGAACTTTCAGTAGATGCGTGGGAAACATCATCCCTCCTGGACCTTCTACAGCTCTGGCGGTTTAGTTGGTTGGTCAATTCAACATTGGTGCGCAACTGTTCAGCCAACTGTTGCCGGCTCTGGGTCAGTTCCTGGAGCAGCACTTGGAACTCTTGTCGGGTGACTGGTCCTGAAGGATCTGAGTGAGCAGTGTTGTCTTGATTGGATGGTGGCTGCTGTGCAGGATTCTGTCTATCCCGACCGTCTTGATCAGCAGCTGTAGCGGTAGTTCTTGTACTAACCATTTTCAGTGGTGGAGTCCTTTCCTAGACTTTACGCAAATCTGAATAGAATGGTAGGATTCTGGATTAAATATCTGGATCTTCCTCTTGGATTTATGCAATCCGGTATCGACGGTAGATCCAAGGAGCAGGAGAAAAAACTGGTTTTCTCAGTGAAAGCACCAAAGTGTTTGTACCAAAAATGGGCACAACACTTTTTGGAAGTTATTTGAAGAGATAAAATGAAGAATATATATGTAAAATAGAGATTATCTAACAAAAACTCCAACAAACAAGAACGTAAAATGCAAAGACAAGCAATTTAGAGTGGTTCGGCGTAGCACCTACGTCCACTATGAAGTTTTGATGATTTTATTGATTCTCTTTCGATGATTACAAGCAATTACAACCAACAACAGTGGATTACAGTTTGGAATTCGAATTCAATAGTAGGAATAAGATGCAAGTTTCAATCCGGTAGAGTCTGGGCGCTTGAGAATCAAAAGATCCCTCTTCTATAGGCTTTGGAGCTCTATTTATAGGCGCAGGAGGCTTAGATTTCGTTCAAACTTCGGGAGACTCGGTCTGGCACGTGAGGGGGCCCACGCGACCAACCTCAGGAAGTTTCGCCTCGATCTATGATCGATACGAATCCATTTCTTATCGATCAAAATGATGTCCAATCGAGCTGAAATTTTGCAGAGACATTCCTTTGTGTGTATGCAAGCTCCTGTGAAAATTTCGTTGCATTTGGATCAGTGGATCACGAGATATGGTCGATACGAAGTGAAATTTCTCGAAGGCTGTTTGGTTCGTCTCCATGGTTTCGACTCGATCCCTTCGTGTCGATGACTGCACGTGTTTCTGGGATGATGTGGTGCATGCGCTTCGCTTCGATCCAGTCTTTACTCCGTGTTGACTGCTTCGACTCCATATATCTCGCCTCGTTTTCTTCGAGGGATGACACGTCACCCAAGCTAGTTGACCCGATGGATTCGAATAGGACCTCATCCATGGATTCGAACAACAGTCATCTATGGATACGAACTACTGATGGTCAATGGAAACGAAAAGACCTTTCCTCGATGGATATGAAACACGTAGCTCCTCAATGGGTATGAAGTCAGCGGATGCAAACTGGAGTCTTTCGATGGACACGAAGTATCGAACATCTGATGGATACGAAGTTGACATCAGGTGATCGTTACGAGCTAAACGACTTACTGATGGATTCGAACAAGTCTCTCTGGCTGAAGGTTGATCGATACGAAGTTTATCGATGCGTGGACTTAGCCATTCTAATCGACACGAGACCGATGGATACGAAATGATAACCACTGATGGATACGAAATCCATCGATACGAACTCGATGGACTAACTCCATCGATACGAACAAATAATCCTTGATGGATACGAAAATACGTTTTTCCTTTCACCTTGCACTCATCATAACTTGATCATATGAACCCGGATTGACCTGAAATTTGAGGCGTTGGTTCTCTTATCTTTTCTGGTCATGTCCTATTAACTGTAGCTCGATCCGGACTCAGACAAAATTCATCGATATCCATGACGAGCGACATTCGGTTTTCAACCAATCTCTTGGTATCCTGGCCTTGCCAAAAGGCGGGATAACAATATATATATTGGAGTGATTGATTTCCCGCATTATATAGCGGATGAGACCCTATGCGCCGCATAATAGCGGATGATATTTTATAATCCCATATACCGCGATATTCCACCTCAAAGTGGGATTGGTATTGTGCTAACGTCTGTGGATGTAGGGAAAACAAGTTGGAGGGATCCAACTGGATTCCTCAAAATCATTTAGATTGTTTAATATTCTGTGTTATGATTATTAGACATTCTGTGATGAATTATATTGATAATTGGAATATTTGATGCTATGGTTTGATTGGATATATTTGGAAATTGAGTTATCAAAAATGTATAGATTTGGATTTTAAAAGAAAATAAAAAGAGAGAATTTGTAAGTAAAATGATTATAGAGAATTTGGGATAAATTAAAGAATGAATGGGAAAAGGGTAAAGGTGGATTTTAAAATTGTTAATAAATAAATTCCAAATATGGGAAAGGAGATTTTGAATAAATGGGAATTTTTATGAAATTGGTATTTCCAGTTTAGAATCATAATAAAGAAGTTAAATCCAGAATTCATGAAATTTATGGATTTTGAAATAAAATTGAGAAGTAAAGGAATTATTATAAAATGGAGTAAAACTTTGGAAATCAATTTAAAAATTTATCAAATGTTTGAAACTGGGATCTTAAAGGGAAGATGAGACTATGAAATTTATAAACTGGGTTTATAAAGTGAAATAATATATCGGTGGATATTTGGAAGGATAAATTCAGGATGGGAATTTATTAAAGGAATGGGTAAATTTGTTAAAAATAAATGGTGATTTATTTTTAAAGATGTGAAAGAGAAGTGTATTTCCCTGGATAGCCAAGTACGTTTCAAAGCAAATTTTTAAGGTATAAGTTAAAAGTTTTAAGGATTGTTTTAAAAGTGTGTTTTAGAAAATTTATTATTTTTAAACGTTTGAGTTTTTAAAGTAAGTATTTTTCAAATCGATTTAGTAGTAATAATTTAAAGGTGACTCGATATTGTGTTTTAAAAAGATAAAAATTTAGTTTTATATTTTATAAAATAGTTTTATTTTAAATATTCTTAAAGTATATATCTTTGTATAAAGTATTAAAGTAGTTTTAATTTAAATGTTTTGTTTAAAGTATAATTTATAATATAGTATTTTAAATTATTTTAGAATTCAAAAGTGTTTGTACTTGGTGATTTTAGTGAAAATAGAAATTATTTTGGAAATTTATTCCATGAGAGAAAGACGATTTGAAACTGTTTTCAAAAAAAGTTTGAAAGTGGAAATATATCTTGCAAAGATATTTGTGAGGTAAATAAATAAATTTGGAAAATTATTTATTGTTTGATGGATGTTTGTGAATGTTAATTGATAGTTAAATAACTGACTATCAATATTGGCCAATGCGCTGATCGTTTCGAAGAGACCAGGATCGGGATTAATTTTCTGAAAACCACTTCGATCTAGTTTGTTCGTTTCGTGGGGGAAACGAGTTTGGAGTTGAAGATGGAGCAGTGAAGTGCAAGGGCTAATCGCTACTAACCCTGAGGTGATTCCAAAATGGATGTAGTAGGAATAGTGCCTTCGGTTCCGTTCGAACCCGAAACAGACTTGTATGGATGAATGCTTTCGGAACATCGTCAAGTGGACGATGGGCATTCTAAGTGAAATGTTCTATAAAGGTAACGCTTAGCCTCGAGCCTCATCAACAAGGAATGAATGAAAATCAGGGGTTATCAAGGAAGGCTATGTGGGTAGCGCCCATTAGGGTGAGATCATCCCTGTCTAGATGTCCCTTTTTATTTCGGCTGTGTGGTGGTTGGTCGCGCCAACCGTGGGGTGGTCTTACTCGGAATTACCCTTAGGTAGTTCCAGTCTTGTGTTGTAGGGGATCGGGCGTGGTCCTCGATATACTGATCTAGACCAAGTACTATGACAGGTGGTACCCCAGTGCCTAGTCATTGATGGAAATCCATTTTCCTACGCGCCTTTTACGGTTTTTGTTTGTAGAACCCACTTTGTGGCTAGTATGTTGGAATTTAATCATGTAACAATTTCAGCTATTTGAATAAGTATTTGTATATAGGCACTATTATAATATCAGACGGATTTGATAAAAAGTGTTTTGGCTATCGTAAGGTAAAAACCCGACATGTTTATTTGTGGTGTGGTCTTACGAGATGCCTTTGATTTCAAAGGATTTTAGAAACTTTAATAATCCAATTGAGTGTGTTTTCTCACGCTGGTTTTCCAGACTGACTCGGGTGTTATTTTATTATAATGCTCGGGTCAGACCGAGTATTACAGATACAAGATAGGATGTTGTGGAGCTTAGGAGACGAGCTGGATGGCGAGACGTATCATACGTATATGATGTATATTCCGCTGTATTGTGTATGTTGTGTATTCTGTATGTAGGACAAGTTATTATAACTGTCCTGAATTGTGATGTTGATTATATTGTACTCTGATGCTATATTCTGGTGATGTATGTATAAACAGATATAGTTTCTTTTCTGTAAAGATCAATTATTATCTATTATATTTTATTCCGCTGCGATGGTTAGATTCTGTTGTTATTTTGTTTCTTCTTCTTCTATCTCCTTCTTCTTTAACCCTGATGGTTCGTATTTCCATTCACTTTGAGTCGATAGGTTGGAGAATAGTGTCGATTCAAGGGGTACGGAACTGCAGGTCGTTACAGGTTAGGTTAGGCTAAACCTCCAAATCAACTTGTTATACCAGTTCTACTATCATCGAAGGGTCGTGTACATACTTACGTAAATGAGATACATGAAATATGTTGTGCACATCTGATAGTCTATTTGATAACTCAACTTTGTATGCAAGTCTACCAATCCGGTCCAGTAAGGGAAAAGGGCCAATATGTCGAGGGGCTAACTTCCATGTCTTCCTAAACTTCACAGCACTTCTCAGAGGAGAGACTTTTACAAACACCAAATATCCCATTGAGAAATCTAGATCCCCGCGCCTTTGGTCTGCATAACAATTTTGCCGGTCTTGTGCTTCCTTCATCTTCCTTCTAATTCAGCTACCTTCTCATTAGCTTCTAAGACCATGTTGGGTCCAAGAACTAGTCTATCTCTAGATTCAACCCCACACGAAGGAGAATGACATGGACGGCCATAAAGAGATTCTAAAAGGGCCATATTAATGCTTGTTTGATAGTTGTTGTTGTATGTGAATTTGACTAAGGGTAAATGATCTTCCTAAGAACCCCCGAAGTCTAGAATGCATATATGCATGCAATAAATACTCAAAGATCCTATTCACTCTCTTTGTCTTCCGATCTGTCTATGGATGGTAAATTGTACTCAGACTTAGCGCAGTCCTTATAGCAGTTTGCAGGCCTTTCCAGAACCCGCTAGTAAATATCGGGTCTCTGTCACTTACAATACTACAAGGAATCCCATGGATTCTTGCAATCGCCTTCACATGCAAACTCGCCAGACTCGTAGCAGTCCTAGTCGACTTAACAGCAATGAAATGGGCACCCTTGGTCAATCAATCAACTATAACCCAAATGCCTTCACTACCTCTTCTCGACCTAGGAAGCCCATTAATAAAGTCCATAGAGATTTTCTCTCACTTCCACTTCGGGATCTCAAGTGGCTAAAGCAGCCCAGTTGTATTATGCTGGTCACTCTTAATCTGCTGGTAGTTTGCACAATGACTCACAAAGATCGAAATATCTCGCTTCATCCCCTACCACCAGAATACCCTCTTTATATCCTTGAACATCTTGGTCAATCCTGAATGAAAAGATAATTTTGAACGATGGCATTCGGTCGACACTACTTGCCTAGGTCTATCAAAGTATGGAACATAAATATGCCCGTTCATTTTCAATATGTCCCGGGGATCAATGTCAAAGCTAGAAACAACTCAAAAGGATCTAAACCAAGACCTTAGAGGATAAATATTATTATTATAAAAATTAAAAATACGCTCTCTCAAGATTAACTCATTCTAGGACATAACTTACCTTGTCTCTAATGAGTTGTACCCCAATCGGGCTTGCTCAACTAAAGCTCTAATACCAACTGTGATGACCCACCTTTTTGACCCCTGGGAACGACACTTAATACATCCACGGCATTCGTTTGTCATAGCCTAAGCATTCGAAAGGCAAGACATCATAGGGTAAAATAAAGAACAGAATAGAAATCTCACAATAGAACGGTTAGATATACTATAACAATAAGATAATACATAAGGTTACTCTCTTCTGGAGTTATCGGAGTTACAACAACAGTACTACTACTATTAGCCTAGGCGGTTATAATAACCTACCTTTGCACTTGCTGATACAAAATACACATACATAAAACAAACATCTCATAATTGCGGAAATAGATAGCTAAATAGATAAGGAGTCTCCTACTCGTCCAGCATCTTCATAAGAGCCCAAAGAAACATGTCATTCCTAGATTACTCAAATAGAAATGAGTACCCGAGAGTTAGGGAAAAAGCAACTCGGGTCAAACAATAAGTTTGGTATGAGTAAACTCCAAATAAAAGGGGAATACAGAAAAATGACATGTGAGACCATGCCACAAAATATGGAACGGGTTTCCTCTCACAAGAGCAATATCCAAGCATTTTAAGAATGAACACAAGTAATTAAACATCACGAAGAATTATAGATACTTCCCTATAAAATTAAGAAAGAATCAATCCAAAGGTTTGAATCAAAAATAAGAAAAAGGAAATATTTCAACAATGACTAAGAGGGTTCGCCGCCCTTATCAAAAGTATCCTCTAGAAAATATACCTAAGAGGGTCAATTACCTGGGACTCTCTCGAAAATTCACAAGCTAGACTCCTCCAACCTTACCGAGTATCCGAGTATTTCACATCTCTAAGCGCATACAATCAAATCAAATCTAGAATAGATGTGAAGATACCCTAATGGGAGCAACCCACGTAGCTTGACATCCACTCACTCTTTTGTTTTAGTCATTTCCGATAAAGGACATCAACGCTCAAATGAGCAACAAATCGTATTAGATTGACGAAACACAAAAGGATAGCGGAATCGGTATTTAATAAATCAACTATTGGGAATAATCAAAATGATAGCATATGGAAATTAAATGTCATATCCTTATCACCACTCGCTGATTTCAAACTTGTACCATCCCTCAGTTAAAAATGAAGCTGAGCCAGTTAAGGTAGTGTTACCACTAAGCCTTGCCTTGACGACATTTTTAACCTTCGAGATAGAAACGAGTTTCCATACCTTGATGTTTAGTGATAAGAATATGACCAAATCCCTTCCATATAAGCGATATCGTTTATGCAAATTAAATTATTTATCCTTTCCATACCCGAACCAAACTTTTAAAAACCAAACTCGTGCTTGGTTTTCACATCACTAAACATTTGTAGAACACGTTTAAAATTCTTGGAAATAGGTTTAAAGTATCTATATTAAATCTCAAGAAAAGAAAAATAAATTAGAACCATTTTCAAAAAAAAAATTAGAAAGCATCACAAAAAGTATCACTAAATAGTATTGAAAATTTCTTTAAATTGGTCTTTTTTAAATGTAAATTTCTCCAAAAAATTTCAGCGCTCTGTTTTAGTTTTTAGAACAACGTACTATGGACCAAGTATTCATTCACCAAAATTTAGAAGGTTTTGAAATCAAATAAATACATTTGAAAATTCTTTAAAAACTTGAATTCTTACGAGATCGATAAAGAAAAATCCGTTTCTAACTATCAAAGACATCAGTTTTAGGGTTTCTGACTTTTTCCGAGCATTGCGCTTTTGCGCTAAAAGTGCAAAAATGCGACCAAGTATTTGTTTCGCAAAAACCCAAGCACGAGACCAACATAAAGATTTTTCAAAAAAAAAATGATATTTTCAAAGTGTCGATATAGCGATAGTCGCTAAAACGACACTTCCATAAAACATTTTACGTCATATATATTCATCCAAACATTTCACAACCAACATAAATATGAAAGTGAATTAACATTGGCGAGAAACCCCTTAGGGTCTCTCTAAAAAGTCCTATGTAAATCACCTATGTGTATATGCTTTTCGAAGTGTTCCGTAGCGACTTATTCACTATGAAGACACTTTAACTTCTTTTTTGTCCCTTGCAAAACAATGGTTACTTATACCATCCCCTTTCAAGTGGGAATCATACCCAATCATGCAAACATACACGGGTATAAAAAATATAATCATAATTTTATGTTTTACACAATTTGTCATGTTTTAAAACTAATTTAAAGCGAGTTTAGCTCATGTTAAAGCAAGTTACGACCAAACAAACGCAACATAAGCCTTCCTTAACCCAACGACAACCCAAGACACCACCTTATGCTCGACTTCAACACAAAACTCCGGGAAAATCTCCCCAAAGCTCACGCACCTAGGTAGGAAAGGGGGTTTTGAACTTCAAAACTTATGACTTTGGGATGGTGATGATATTTGCAATATTATTCGAGATTTATTTTATAATTTAAAGGAGACATGAGTATGTTTTGACATAGTTTTAGTTAAGAAAGCAAGAAGGAAGAATATGAAGACATGAAAGCAAAACGAGAATGGAAAAGGAAAATGAAGTAAAATGTAAAAGTGGAAAGGAAGTGTTACTTTTATAGAAATGGAAAATGGTAAATTGCTAATATAACCTTTTCCACTATCCTCCATTAGAATTTAGACAATATATCATTCAACATCATGCCATCACTTCTTTCATATTTTGTGTGCTTTGTCTTATATTTTTGCTTTAACTCTTTTTGAATTCTAAAAGAAAAGTCCACCTTAACTCTATTAACTTAAGTATATTTTAAACTTTTTTTAACTAAACTATTCCATTAGTAAAGTATTTGTTATTGTTAAATATGTGTACATATGCACACTAGGGTGCATAACTTGTTCTAACAACTTTTGATCGATGAAACGTTGAAAATCCTAAAAACTCGGTTACATTTTTTATTTTTCTTCGAAATACTTATTTATCTAAACAAATTTTAAAAACAAGTTTTCCACTTTTATTTATTACACAAAACTTGTTTGTTTGTGTTATAAAATCCATTATTTAAATATATTAAATATTCAAGTTCAAGTGATTAAATTATGGGTCATTATAGGCAGTGACCATCGTGGTTGTTTGTGGTACCGGACATACAGCGATGTAGTTGATGGTAGACACTAAAGGAAAGAGGAAGGAAACAATGGGATAATAAATGAAAGGATTATATAGCTGCTTTGGAGAAGATCCACGATGGCAAATGGGAAAGCAAGGCAAGTCACAAATACAGTATCCTCAAAGGTTTATGTAACGACCCGCCCTTCGTAATACCCCGAATCAACATCTAATCATAACGTCTGACTCCTGAATACCAAAAAAGATAGATTTTTAGGATAAAATAAAAAACAAAGCACCAAACAAAGGCCAAATGATAGAATCTCATAGCGGAAAGAAAATAATATACTGAATATACATGAACATTGAAAGTCTATATGAGTGGATCGTATAGGATATATGCAAGTATAAACAACTAACTATATAATATAGCTTGATAAACGATAGTAGCAAAGTAAATGAAAATAATCACACCGATATTTTATACTATTTCGGACCACCCGTCCTACATCCAGTCCCGAAGCTCCTCTTCGGAATTTCCTTTCAACTAACCCTCACTTGACCCGGAGGAACAAGTTTACAATTGAGAGTTACTTTGTCAAGAATGTGTTCTATAACACAGATGTTGACTATTGAGTACAAGTGCTTCCAATATATCTATCTAGAGAATATTTGAATGAGAAGTTCTGAATATATGGAAGAGTTAAATATAGGTAGTTGATTGCTTATAGATCAGGAATAAATCAGAGTGCAAGAGATAAAATCGTAAGTGAGTAAGGAGAAATCTTCTCTTGAATTCCTGATGCTATTTATAGTGATGAAGAGTCTCTATGTGTAGTTGCCTTCATTAACAATCGTTGTATAGTTGCTCCTTTTGGTGATGAAGAGTTGCAGTGAAGAGGAGCGGATGTGTCTCTTCGGATGTGACAGTTGGTGTTTGAATTTACACAGTCGAGCCTATTTTCAGACGTCTGGAAAGTAGCCTCAGACGTCTGGCCTTCATATATTTTTTGTGTCTAGTAGCATTTCAGACGTCTGAGTTTATAATCCAAATGTCTGGTCTTTACTTCTGTTTTGTGTCTGGATGTATGTCAGACGTCTGAGTTCTAGATCAGACGTCTGGTTTCTTCTGAGATTGTGAACCAGAGGAATCATTCAGACATCTGGATAGTGCACTCAGACGTCTGAAAGTGTGCATGTTGCTTTATCTTGTGCATGTCCCATTTCTTTTCAACTTCTACTGATTAGACGTCTTTTGATTCTTCTCTTGAGTGTTGTTTTAGTCTCTTTGGTGATGTTACTCTATCAACTACCTGTAATATAGATCTATATGTACATTCGATTTCCATTGTATAGTTGTTATCATTGAAACCATAGAATTGATTTCCTAACAATCTCCCCCTTTTTGATGATGACAACTATTCAATGTACTTATATATATAGATTAGAAATCTCCCCCTGAATATGTGCTTTAGTTATATTGTGTTATGATAATAATATTTCTCCCCCTTTGGCATTATCAAAAAGAAATAAACAAGCCAATCGTTTAGGAAAGATAAATTTTCATTAAAGCAGGAAAGGAAGTACATACAAGGATTTTTACAAACAAAAAAAAACAACTACAAGACCTAAGTTCTAGTGGTCTTTTGGATTTGGATCATCTTGTTTTGGTGAAGGTTGCTTTGGATCTCCTTTCTTTGGGGAAGCTAGATTTGTATTATCTTCCTTTTGCTCATCATGTGTAGAAGTGCTAGCTTTTAAGGGAGATGTCAAAGCTTCCTTTGAAGGTTCATCGATACATAATTTGGAATGTTTCGAAGGAGGAGAAGGTACAGGAGTTGGCCAATCCTCAGAGGGTGGTGTTGGACCACGAACTCGCTGTAGAACCTCTTTTAGAACCAATAGGACAGTTGAGAGAGAGTCTTCGACTGTGGCTAGTCATGTAGAAAATGAAGTTTCAAATTTGTCGATTCGCCTAGCCAAGTACTTTTGATTTTGAGATAGTATATGCTGATTTCTGAGTGTAAGATCTCGAATACTTTCATTAGGATCTGTTTCTAGTCGAGTCTCTATAACGTCTTCTTTCCCTGGATAGTCAAATGGAGCGGGAGGAGGAGGAGTGATTTCTCTTTGTTGTTCTGGCTGTTGAGATGGAACAGCAGATGGTTGAGGAGGATTTTCAACTCTTCTAGATTGTCGATGATTCGTCCAATCTTCAAAAGACATGAATTCCGAAGGAGTTTCAGGTAAATGCATCAAAGAAAAGAATTTTGTGGAAGCATATTTTGGGGAAATTTCTTCGAACGCCGAGAGATATGAAGGAATATTATGTGCACGAAGAAGCCTCATAATATAGGTAGGATAGATAATCGATGGCCTTGATCAATTCCAAAATTGTTTGAGCTCATCAAATATGAATTTCGCCCAATTTACCCTTGTTCCACTAAAAAGAGCATAAAGTGCTTTGTGCTCCATTTCCGTTATTTGCTCGTGGCTCCCCATCCGCGGAACAATTGTATTGATTATTATCCTTGTGAGCAGTCGAGCTTTAGGACGCAGATATTTTGAAGCAAATTTGGGCATTTCGTCCTCCCATATTTGATGGGTGATGTTATTCCTTGGCTTAAAACGCATATCCGGGATATTGTGAAGATCTTCACCGGTGTCGGAGCATCCCAAGGTTCTTCCGATTAATCCCGGAGTTAAACGTATGGTATTTCCATACACACTTGACCACAACCAATTGTCCTCGTCTTCGGTATTCCAAACAACAGTGCTATCTAGATTGGCGTAGAATAAGAAAATAGCAAGTTGATCTATCTGAACATCATTCGGTGTGAAAGAAATTAAAGTCTCCAATCCAGCATTTTCGCAAAGTTCATCGAGGTCGTACATAGGAAACTTAAGTAAATTATAGAAAGGTCCTATATGAAGTTTTTTCTTTTGAATTTCTTGATACCTTTTCATCGAATGGGGTGCTTTGAGCATCCATCGTTCAATCTGCTCGTCGGAGCATACTTGAGGGTTTGAAGACATCGCAATTTGATCTTGTTTTCGCTTTGGAGCTTTGATGTTCTTTGTACGAGGAGGCATTCTGAAATCGACGTGATTTAAGGCGGAATTTGAAGTTTATTTGAGAATCGGCAGAGAAGAAATTGTATTTGAATTTGAAAAGTATAAAAAATGACATTCCTTTTGGGGTTATAATAAAGGTCGATTGAATTCCAGACGTCTGAAGCTAAAAACAGACGTCTGGTTTGCCCTAAAGATTATACAGAATAGGCAAACAGACGTCTTGTTGTTATGAATCAGACGTCTGTTTTGATATAGATTGAAAATTATAGAGGCAGAGAGAATAATCATACATCTGGATTTGTACACAGACGTCTGTTTTGGTTTAATTGTGAAACAGATAACTAAGTCAGACGTCTGGAAAAAAGTTCAGACGTCTGAGTTATTCTGAATTTTCTTTTGAAGAAGGCAGACCTTCATTTCAGACGTCTGGGGGCTATATCAGCCGTCTGACATATGCACATTCCTTAAGGTTGTGACATATATCAGTGAATCAGACGTCTAAAGACAATAGTCAGACGTCTGAAAGGAGCAATTTTGCTAAAAATAGTATAAAATTGATGGTTTTATTTATTTATCAAATGTACATATACATATACAATAAAATAACTTATAAAATACGTACAATAATTAATTTTTGATTTTATCTATTTAGAAGGCGACGGTGTTTTCAGATTTCCTGAGTCATTATCCTTCCATGGTCTAAGTGGAGACCAAATATTCCTACGTTCGTGAGTCCGTGGGGATCCAGAATATCGTCTTGGGGAAGGATCTGAAGGAGTGCGATACGAAGAAGATGGATCTAATGAACTACAAGGTTTTGGTAGTGGTTCATGTATATCTTTCTTTCGGGACGAGCAAAACTTTAGTGCTACTTGTTCTAGAAAACTAAGCCTTCGTGCCGTAACTTTCTGTTCGAAATAAAGTTCTCGTTGAAGATCCATCTGTTGTTTTTGGTAATGATGAATTTCATCAATTTTCTCCTTTGTATTAGGAGAAATAAACAAGGATCTTTTAGCCTTCTTATTGTCTGGAGTAAAACCCGTATGATACGGGACCACCTATTTGTTGGTTCTTGGTTTGGTGTAGGTGTCGGGAGACGTTGTGGTGTGTCTGCTGAGCTGTCCGTTGACGGTGTGGAGACGGAGATAGATATATAGGAACTACCAGAAGACATTGTTTTTCTAAATTTTCAGAATTTGATACTTTGTATTTATTTGTGATAGAAATACATGTGTATTTATATATGATGAAAAGTTTATTTATAGGAAAACTAATGTTCTAAAATTTTAACGGTTCAGAAATTCATTAATTTGTGGTAATGAAAAGATGAACTAAATTTAGTTTTTTAATTCAATTTTAACTAAGATCTTGAAGTGAACAAATTCCTAAACTTCGTTTGAGTTTTATGAAAGTTTGTTCATTTAATGGTTTTGTAAATATGTCGGCTATCTGATTTTCGGTACTTACATATTCTAAAGATATAGTTCCTTTTTCAACATTGTCTCGTAAAAAATGATGTCGTATATCTATATGTTTGGTTCGTGAGTGATTAACAGGATTTTTTGATAAATTTATAGCACTTGTGTTATCACAATATATTGTAGATTTTTTGATAATTTTACCAAAATCCATTAGTGTTTGTTGCATGTATATTACTTGCGCACATGCTAGAGCCGCGGAAATGTATTCAGCTTCACAAGTAGATAACGAAACACAGTTTTGCTTTTTACTAAAACACGAAACTAAAGATTGTCCAATAAAATGACATGTTCCACTAGTACTCTTACGGTCTATTCTACAACCACCAAAATCAGCATCGCTATATGAAACTAGTTCAAAAGGTGATCCTTTAGGATAGAACAAACCATAATCTGTAGTACTAGATAAATAACGTAAAATGCGCTTAACAGATCGTAGATGAGATTCTTTTGGTTTAGCTTGAAATCGAGCACAAAGACATACACTCATCATAATATCTGGTTGACTAGCCGTTAAATATAGTAAAGAACCAATCATACTTCGATATAACTTTTCATCAAAATCCTTTCCATTTTCATCTTTTTCTAAGTGAATAGTGGTACTCATTGGTGTTGGTTTGCTTGAAGTTTTATCCATTTTAAATCGATGTAATAAATCGTTACAATATTTTTCTTGGTGAATAAAAATTCCATTTTCTAGTTGTTTTATTTGTAATCCTGAGAAGAAATTTAATTCTCCCATGTGTGACATTTCAAATTCATTTGTCATAATTTTTGAAAAATCATTACATAGTTTTTCATTGGTTGAACCAAAGATGATATCATCAACATAAATTTGTACAACTAAAATATTGTCATTTTCTCTTTTAATGAATAAAGTTGTATCTATTTTTCCTATCTGAAAACCGGATGAGATGAGGTGATTTTTAAGACGTTCATACCACGCACGAGGTGCTTGTTTTAATCCATATAGTGCTTTCTGTAATTTAAAAACATGATCGGGATATTTTTCATGAACAAAAAGTGGCGGTTGTTCGACGTATACATTTTCTTTAATAAAACCATTCAAAAAGGCACTTTCGACATCCATTTGAAATAGTTTAAAATTGTTATGAGTTGCAAATGAAAGTAAAGTACGAATGGCTTCTAGTCTTGCTACTGGAGCGAAAGTTTCGTCATAATCTATGCCTTCTTCTTGATTGTAGCCCTGAGCAACTAATCGTGCTTTATTTCTAACAATATTTCCATTTTCGTCTGCCTTGTTTTTAAATACCCATTTTGTTCCTATTACCGATTGATTTTCAGGTCTCGGTACTAATTCCCATACGTTATTACGTTCAAATTGATGTAGTTCTTCTTGCATAGCTATTATCCAAAAATTATCATTTGAGGCTTCTTTATAATTTTTTGGTTCAAGATTTGATACAAAAGCTACATGACTTATTTGATTGAGTTGATTTCTAGTAACCCTTGAATTAAGATCTCCATAATATTATCTATTGGATGATTCTTAAGAATTCTAGGAGATGACAAAATATCATTATTTTGTATACTGGCTTCATTATTACTAGAATTTGTTGAATTTATTAGTGGAATAATTTCTTCTTCATCATTAGTCTGTTGTTTAAAAGGATTTTCGTCGAATGAGACATGTAAACTCTCTTCTATAGTATTATTCTTTTTATTAAAAATTCTATATGCCTTGCTACGATCTGAATACCCAACAAAGATACCTTCATCGGCTTTTGGATCAAATTTTCCTAATTTATCTTTTGTATTTAATATAAAACATTTTGAGCCAAAAGTTTTAAAGTATGATACTTTAGGTTTTTTACCAAAAAATATTTCAAAACAAGTTTTTTTAGTCATTGGACGAATAGTTACTCGATTCAATACATAATAGGATGTAGCAATAGCTTCGGCCCAAAAGTGTTTTGGTAATCCGCTACTATTTAATAGTGTTCGTGCACATTCTTGTAATGTACGATTTTTTCTTTCTACGACACCATTTTGTTGCGGTGTACGAGGAAAAGAAAAATTATGAGTTATCCCTTTTTTATTGCAAAAATTTGAAAAAGGATCATTTTCGAATTCTCCACCATGATCACTTCTAATATTTTTAATTTTCAAATTCATTTGAGTTTTAATTCGTTTTGCAAATATTTTAAACATACCAAAAGTATCGCTTTTATGTTTTAGAAATAAAGTCCATGTATATCTTGAAAAATCATCGACTATTACAAAAACATATTTGTTATGATTAATAGATCTTATTTGTGTTGGACCAAATAAATCTAAATGTAATAATTCTAATGGTTGTTTTGTAGAAATATTATTTTTAGATTTAAACGAGCTTTTCTTTAATTTACCAATTTGACAATCGTCACATAAATTATCAACTTTGTAACTTATTTTAGGTAACCCTCTTACTAACTCATGTTTAGCCAATTTATTAATATTCTTAAAATTAATATGACAAAATCGTTTATGCCATAACCATGGATCATCATGTTTGGCAGTTAAGCATAAGTTTGAATTTTTATTAATATTCATATTTAATACATAAATATTTTTGTTTCTAAAACCTTCAAAAATGAGTTGCTTGTTATTATCTAAAATATTACATCTATCTTTTTCAAAATTTATTTGGAAACCTTTATCACATAATTGACTAATACTTAACAAGTTGTGTTTTAAATTTTCTACTAGTAAACCGTTTGTAATAATAGGAGAGTTAGATATACCAGAATTGATGACTTCTCCAATTCCTATACAAATCCCTTTGAATTGTCTCCAAATGTTACCGTTCCACCATCAATGTATGTTATATTTGATAACATTTTTGAGTTTCCGGTCATATGTTTAGAGCAACCGCTATCTAGTATCCATTTCTCCTTATTTTTTATTTTGGGTACCTACAAGATAAAAAATGTTTTAATTGGTACCCATATATTTGATTAGGGTCCTAATTGTTAGAAGAAGGTAGCCACACCCAAGATGGTTTGGTACCTTTATAAATATAGTTTTTATTATAGACTACATTTTCTAAGTAATTACTGATATGCTTTTGTCTAATCAAATTATTATTTGTTTTAGGAACCCAAATTTTCATATTTTTGGTATTCAACTTTTGTTTAGATAAACTTCTAGTTTCTATGTAATTAATATTTTTAGCATTATTTTCCTTTTGTTTAGAACATTTTTTAAATCCTATTCCATTTCTATTACCTGATGGTTTTGATTTTTGATAAGATTTTCCAAATCTTGTTTTCCTTTGTTGAACTTTGATACATTATTGGTAATTTTATCTAATTTTTCATTTAATTCTCTATTTTCTGTTTTCAATAATTCAATGCTATTTTAAGATCAACATTTTCTTTTACTAGAGTACTTTCTATCACATTATTTCTTAAATTTTCTTGAGATATTTCAAGTTCTTCTTCTAAAATAGTTTTTTCATCTTTCAACATCCCTACTTCAAGTTCTAATCTATTTACTTTTACTATATATTCTTTGTTCAATTTTTTAATTTGTCTAAATTTATCATCTAATTCTATGCTAAGTTCAAGTAATTCTTCATAGCTAAGTTCCGGACATACCTCATCTTTTTGTGCCATAAAGCATACATTAGCTTGCTCTCCGTCACTATCGCTTTCACTTTCTGAAGATGAAGAATCAGTGTCATCCCATGTTACTTTGAAAGCTTTCTTCTTTTTGAATTTTTTAGATCTGCTCTTCTTTTTATCATTGTTAAGCTTTGGGCAATCCTTTTTCATGTGTCCGTATTGATCACATTCATAACACTTAATTTGAGATAGATTTGTTGAGTTGGTCTTTCCTTCTTTTTGAAACATGGTCATTTTTCTAAATTTCTTGAATCTATTATAGTTTTTGGCAATAAATACTATCTCATCTTCATCTAAATCTGAGTCATCATTCTTTATTGATGGAAAGGCTATGTTTTTCTTCTCTGAATTTAATTCTTTACGTGCCTACAAATTAGCTTCATAGGACATCAAATTTCCTATCAACTCTTCAACTTTGAGAGCAGAGAGATCATTAGCTTCTTCAATAGCTAATACCTTTCTTTCCCAATCTGGTGTTAAAGAGTTGAGTATTCGAGAAACTAAATCAAAATCAGTAAACTTGACTCCTAATGCCATAAGATCATGTTGAATAGTTTGAAATCTAGAATACGTGTCTACTATGGTTTCATTTTGTTTCATTTTAAATGATGAAAATTGATTTTGCAAAATTGAAATTTTAGTTTGTTTGACCTTTGTTGTACCTTCATGTGTAATTTGTAAGGTACGCCAAATATCAAATGCAGTTGTACATAACATGACACGTGAAAATTCATTTTTGTCTAGTGAGCAAAACAGAACATTCATAGCTTTAGCATTATTTGACGCTGATGTTTTTTGTGCATCGGTCCATGTGTTCATAGCAGTAGTTGGTGCTTCATATTTATCTTGAGTGGCTGACCAAATTTCTAAACCATTAGCTTGCATAAAAATTCTCATACGTGTTGACCAATATGAGTAATTATAACCATTAAAAAGTGGGGGTCGTGCTGTGGATTGTCCTTCTTGAAAAATACTTGCCATATTAGAATGATTTAAAAAACGTGTTACTGTTCTTTTAAACGAACCTTGCTCTGATACCAATTGAAAGTCTATATGAGTGGATCGTATAGGATATATGCAAGTATAAACAACTAACTATATAATATAGCTTGATAAACGATAGTAGCAAAGTAAATGAAAATAATCACACCAATATTTTATACTGGTTCGGACCTCCCATCCTACGTCCAGTCCCGAAGCTCCTCTTCGAAATTTCCTTTCAACTAACCCTCACTTGACCCGGAGGAACAGGTTTACAATTGCAGAGTTACTTTGTCAAGAATATGTTCTATAACACGGATGTTGACTATTGAGTACAAGTGCTTCCAATATATCTATCTAGAGAATATTTGAATGAGAAGTTCTGAATATATGGAAGAGTTAAATATAGGTAGTTGATTGCTTATAGATCAGGAATAAATCAGAGTGCAAGAGATAAAATCGTAAGTGAGTAAGGTGAAATCTTCTCTTGAATTCCTGATGCTATTTATAGTGATGAAGAGTCTCTACGTGTAGTTGCCTTCATTAACAATCGTTGTATAGTTGCTCCTTTTGGTGATGAAGAGTTGCAGTGAAGAGGAGCGGATGTGTCTCTTCGGATGTGACAGTTGGTGTTTGAATTTACACAGTCGAGCCTATTTTCAGACGTCTGGAAAGTAGCCTTAGACGTCTGGCCTTCATATATTTTTTGTGTCTTGTAGCATTTCAGACGTCTGAGTTTATAATCCAGACGTCTGGTCTTTACTTCTGTTTTGTGTTTGGATGTATGTCAGACGTCTGAGTTCTAGATCAGACGTCTGGTTTCTTCTGAGATTGTGAACCAGAGGAATCATTTAGACGTCTGGATAGTGCACTCAGACGTCTGAAAGTGTGCATGTTGCTTTATCTTGTGCATGTCCCATTTCTTTTCAACTTCTACTGATTAGATGTCTTTTGATTCTTCTCTTGAGTGTTGTTTTAGTCTCTTTGGTGATGTTACTCTATCAACTACCTGTAATATAGATCTATATGTACATTCGATTTCCATTGTATAGTTGTTATCATTAAAACCATAGAATTGATTTCCTAACAAACATAACTAAATAAACAATATATAATAGACTGCACTGATGGAAGTAATTGATAAATAAATATCAATAAAGAAAGTTAGAATACAATATCTGATACAACAAGTCTCATATATAAATAGCATATCCGTCACGCACTACTACAGTACCAAGTATATATCCAAGGTATCGACTTCACAAACAAAGTGCTCTAACTACCATGAAAGCGTATTCCTAAATGCATCTAGCTTCCAAAATATTCAATTGATTACCCGGGAGTTGTCATGACATAAACAGACAAAGACAAAATGTGGGTCAGACATAAAGCTTAGTGAGAGGGTAACTTACTCAAAATAATGTATACTAAAACCATATAAAAATAAAATAAGAAACTTTAAAGTCACAGCAGGTCCTCTCCACAAATATGGCTCGGGGATAATCCGGACTACCCATAAACAAGTAAAGTAAACCCAACTCAAAGGTAGGGAATCATACCATAACTCGTTCTTGTCATGTTATTAACAAGTCAGCATAATTAATATAGTGTGACTGATACGTAACAATGTACTATGATAGAAATAACTCGATGTACCAATGTAAGTGTAATATAAACATCACAATATAAGTCTAACACACAATGTTCAATAATAATAATCAATCAACCAATATAACATTCACAATCATAATGATAAGAGAGACACAGAGAATAAGTTGATACCCATCATCGTTGATGGTTGGAGTCCGCTATGGACCCCCATCGATTCAATGATCACTATCTAAGCGTCTGAAATACAAAACAAATATAGCAATATAACAATGCTACCATCATAGCATTTCCATACCCAAAATCAAATACCCAAAATCAAAATACAGTTATCTATAACTGATACTCATCCTATATTGTCATTAGCTACCAAAAAGGACTATCGATAGCCATAAATATATTTTGGACTCCCTTGAAAACCAACACCTAAAAAGAAGTTGGCATGTAGGTCATGACACAGCACCTGTCTGTACAATGCAACAATATATAACCTACTTTAGATTGGCATCCCAATCTCTCTCTGCCCCTGCTCCGGAACTGTGTCTACAAGTCATGCATCTCAATGGTACAACGGATTCCATTTACAAAACCAATATCATCTGATTGTCTATGGATAGACAATCTGGATTCAAGCTAACCCATGTACACCCTTCCCACTCGTATACACAACGCTGAAGTATTGTCGTCCATGTGTGGATCGTGATTCGTTCTTAAAGTGCCTTGCACTACCTGGTTATCCCAAGTCTAGCATACCAAATCAATATATATATAGATATTGCCCAAATCGTGCATCTATAATTCTATATATATAAATCACTTGAATCACATATTTATGCATCTGTATAATATTTCGTCCACTATTCGGTAACCCCTAATTGGGCATTCCGAACTATACATATGCTTAAATTACATATCGAAAAATCATGTTAGATTGCCATTAGCTAACAAAGAGACCTATCGAGAGCCACAACTGTATTGTGGACTCCCTTGAAAACCAACACCTCAAAAGAAGTTGGTCTATAGGTCCTATTGCAGCACTCGTCCATACAACGCAATGATATATGACCTATTCTAAATTGGCATCCCAATCTATGTCCACCCTTGCTACAGAACCACATCTACAGGTCGTGCATCTCAATGGTACAATGGATTCCTTTTACAAATGGTAGCACTAAGTCGGACATACCAAAACTATATATAAACGCTTTAAATTGAATATCAGCATATATATATATATATATATATAATATTCTGTGCATCTCCCAGTAGCTCCAAGTAGGACATATCAGAACTATATTTATATATATAGACATATATAAATCACATAAACTTTATGCATGTCTGTGTGTGTGTGTGTATAAACAGTTCAACTATATGGAAGTAATAAACACATATCATGCACATTTACATACACAAAGGCAATACAAAACCGAAGTAACAAATCTACCATCTCAATATCAATAACAATTCACACATACGATCACAGAAACAATTTAACGAAAATGCATCTTACTTAAGTAACCAATCAAACAATTATGACTTCTTCGTATTATTTATAGAAGTCTTAAACTTATTTTATAAAATGATTCCCTTGCCTATCTATCATTCAATAGCTTATTTTTACTTAATTCTTCTATTTATATTAAGTTTAGCTATTAACGAGGCCTCAAAATATATGTATGTATACAAATATATCTCAAACCATTTCTTAAGGTCTAAATTTAACAAATCACATTATTACAGTATTCGAGATTTTATAACCTTAATCAAAGCCTATTAAATAATACAATACTTCTTTATAATTTCTAACTTCTCAAATCACCTTTATAGGAATTCACTAGTTAGTTAATTATTGATTTACACTATAATAAACCAATATCAAGGCCAGATAAACTTCAAATCCATTTTTAATATAAGTTTAACCTGCCTAAACCATTATTTAGCCTCACAACTTATTTTTAATGTCATACTTCTAATTTCTGATTAGTAATAAAATATATAATAAGATTTCTATCATCGATATAACTACAAATTAGAGTTTAATTATTTATAACCATGTTATAGATTAATATCAACTCCATCTAACTCTATTTAATACGAATAGAACATAATACTTTTATATATAGGATTTTAATCAGTTATCCTGAATATCTACTCAAACCGATTTAATCAAACATGAGGAATAATTAACTATAAATATTATTCAACCTCTTTTAGGTAATACTTTTCAATATATATAATTATGGGGATTTATATTGAAATATAAATTCAGAGTTATAATTCCGCTCACCTGAAATAATTTATTAAATTTTTGGATCTAGTCTAAATCCTTACCATGTTGTGATAATCTCACTACAAGTGCAACGGCAAAGACTGCATCTCGATCTAACTTCATATGCAAAAGATACGAATTAAATATGAAATCGGATTATCAATATTAATTAATTATAATAAGTTAATTAATCATCTTCATTAAGCTAATATCCTTTCTTCCCCAATATGTCAGTGAACAGATACATGCAAGAAACCATACACCTACACACTATTTCCTCTGATTTTCCCCCCACACTTCATGATTCAATGAGCCCTCCGTTCCTATGCATCGCACGACGTGTTCTCTATGCTATGGTCAGCATTGCATCATGTCTGCACCCCTTATTAATTTTCGACCTAAAGCTCCTTCATGTGCCTCATAATGTCGTGATTCATAATACGCAACCGAGATGCCCGCCGTCTTGGGGAAAGATGAACATCGCCGATGGAAACGCAATGGTGCCCTCTGTTTTTCCTAACTCTTCTTTGTTCGACAACAAATGTAAACCCTAGGCATGGCATGAAAAACACAAGCACGACCACACACTATTGCATGCCATCTCATTACCATGGATTTGAAGCTCTCCTCATTACGAGTTCAATAGATCTTGTCTCTTCTTCTTTCGTGGACGAAGCTCTAGATTTAATTACGGGAAGTGGGCAGCTACTCATATTTTACAGGTAAGGAGAAAGAGAGGAAAAGTAAGAGAGAAAATAAATATTTAGGGGAAATAGTCTATATTATATATTATATTTGATTCCTTAAATAAATCGTCATGCGTTTTGAGCTCGTACTATCATACAATACATCGGATCATCACGAAACTTATCGGTGCACATCACCTTATTTTTCCAGTCCTGATGGTATAAATTTTGCACTATATAAGACAGTGCTTGGGGATAATAATTTCACGCATTTCGATGCTGTTTTGGTCATCGAATCGTCCAATTCCAAAAATAATCAATCATATGTCTCATAATGAAGTTTTTATCCCAAAAATACATACCGTCAGTCGAGATCCCACTGAACTTGGCTGTACACATATTCTTATAAAATACGTATAATAATACATAAATCATAAAAATACCATGACTCCAATATAGCTATGCTTATACTCATTTTAATTCACAACATCCATCCTGACTCAACTGAAGTGGTCACGAGTCCTAATTTGTCTGTATGCTAATATATCATATTTTGGACCCTTAATTAATTAACGATTCAATATTTAAATTAATTATTTAAATATCCAGTCGTAAAAATGCAGTTATGTTCTCCCCTCCTTAAAAGAATTTCATCCCTGAAATTTCTATGAGTATGATAATGCAACCCGACTGCCCTAAATTTCCAAGCGGTGCTTCGGTAAACTTCAACAGTTCCTTCCCTACACGATTAGCATTACAGGAACTCCCTATTCACAGGATATATAACTCCTAAACCCCTGGGATTTCAAAAGTCATATTGTTTTGACAAAATTCGATAGCTCCTCCTTTGCGCGTCTAGCTCTGAAAAAATCCCAAAAACAACATACACACACATACATCTCATATCTGAGGCATCTCATTTCTGAGGACATACAAGCATTTATATGTATATATACACACACACCATTTATACTACAGATTTTACATACCTTTTTCACAACAAGAGCATGTCACTTAGATGTGAATCCGAGCGAATAAGCATCCCCATGTTGCATAACTACTTCCATGTACCTAATCATGTACTCAACAAAGAGGATCAAATACTATTGCAACAATGAACCATGGATTTAAGCATGCTAAATTATATATAGCAATCATCTCAAATAAGTATGCTATATCCAACCATTCAATAAGCATCTTAAATAGGTATGTTACAACTATCTGTGCAATAAACACATCTAATGCAACAAGAATCTCAAATAAACATGTTATAACAACTAAGCAACAAGCACATCTAATCAAACCAGCATCTCAAATAAACATGTTACAACAAAATATGCAACGGGAATATCTAATAAACATGTTAACATCGAATTTAACAAGTATACCTTTAAAATAAAAGCAACAACAAAGCAAGCTCTACACAATGCTTCCTTACATTTTTAACAAAACAAAAAGGTAAAACAAAAATTTCCTTACGTAATTGGAGGCATACAAATACAAAGCTCCATCGAACACAGACAAGCTTATCCCCATCAGTCTGAAGCCATATAGCCCTATTCTTAGAAATTAATAGGCCCCGAGGTTTAAAGCTACATCCGCTTCACATCCACTTTTCTAGTCGACCCACCACCACGACGCCACTAGAATCACACACTTATACAAACAAAATTCACAAAATACATCGCGTACTCCTTCTATCAAAAAGAAAAATTAAGATAATATGCTTGCGATAACCATCAACAATGAGCAACCTATAAGCAATAAAAATCAACCTAAAAAAATAAATAATCAATCAATAATCAAGCAGCAGCAACCAATCAATAAGCAATAAAAATCAATAAGCAAGAATAAACAATCAATCAATAATCAAGCAGAAGCAAGTAATGAATAAGCAATAAAAATCAATAACCAAGAATAAAAATCAGTCAATAATCAAGTAATAGAAAACAATCAATAAGCAACAAAAATCAATAATGATTATCATACAAACAACCAATTATTCAAAAGGAAGCTATAACAACATTCATGGTAACCAACAATAGTCCAAGTGTGCATGCAAAGCTATAAACTCTCATGAGTCTATTTGACATTTAAGATGACCCAAATGCTTAAGTGGTGCAACTCTCTTTCATGAATACAATACATAAAAGACTATCACACCTCTCGCACTGAAAAGGAAAATATATGATAGGCCGGATCACCAATCCTTAAAACTCTCGAATAAACCCAGCAACCCAATTCTCAAGTTTCCTTTCCCTTCCGAACAAAACTCATTCTCCAAAGGAGAAAGCTTTACTAATTAAATCATTATTAAATGACAATCTACAAATGCTTTGGCTTGCTTGAGTTCAAACTCACCTCAATCACACAATGATAATAAGATAATATAATAAGCATACTACGATGCTCGCCTAAGCAATTATCATATCATCATTTATAAGATTATCCCAATCTTTACAAAACTAGTCAAGAAGTCTTTCCCCGAACTATCTCAGGCTATCCTAACTAAACTATAATTATAACTATACAACAAATAAGATCATCCAAAGTAATATACATTGCTCGATTAGTCCTTTGTTCGCTCGCATAGTTTTTTTGTTAAACTAGGGTTGGCCACTTGACATCTCTCATATGAACTCCAATCCGGTTTCATGGTCCAACCACTAAAGTTCCCTCGCATGACTAAAGTCATGCTTTGGAAATCTCTCGATCACCTCAAGAATCCGACTCGAGTGCTTTTCTTTAAGAATCGAGTGAAAAACCTTTTCCTAACTGGTGCAAATCACTTAGAAACCCCATGCTCGAACTAGAGATTAAGAACGGGTACATGAACAGACTGATCCCTAGAGAACACTACTGCAACACATGGGATTAATCCCATCACTTAAGGTTTACTAACATAAGGAAAATAACTTCTAACTCGAAGGAAACAATGCAAAACATATAAGTCATCCGCTTGGTTCTTGCTTATTTCTAGGCAATCACCAAATCCTACTTAGATGCCGAATCCAAGTTACACATAACCAAACAGCCCTACGCTACATGAAATTTAGCCAAAAGGTTAAATTGGCTTAGATACTCCTTCACTGATAAGCTTCCCTACTGCAAATGGATGAAGCGGTCAAGCAGCACGTCCTTTATGATCTCAAAAATAAATAGAGACTCAAAGCAACGTCTAGGATCAATCCAAGCCATGGTCTGCTTGCCAACCTCTTCTATTATTATGCCCTAAGGAGTACACCACCTTTAACACCTACCGCGGCTATCGGAATGTTCATGAACGGTGAAACATCCCTTACGGTATTCCAATAGTCTCTGAGCCAATTAGTCATCTCAAACTGCCTATCTTTATTTGCTCGTGCACCTCGTCGGCTTATACAGATATCCTAAAATAAAGATACCATAGCCACTAAAGACTGAGTGAATCAAAGTTCAGGAGATAAGTGATGTATATAGTATTGTTATAGTAGAAAAATACAAGTACGTTCTCTCACTTATCTCCATCTACCAGATTTTTTAACTAAAATTGGTCTACCTGGTCCTGGGTGTTGAGCCCGAGCTCTGATACCAACTCTAATTACCAGCCCTTCATAAAACCCTAGATAAACATCTAATGACAATGTCCGACTCTTGAATACCAAAAACGACAGTTCATCGAGGTAAAATAAAAAACAAAGCACTAAACCAAGTCGCAACAATAAAATCCCACAGCGGAATGATAATATATAATATACTGAATATACATGAACATAACATGATAAACAATATATAAGAGACTGCACAGATGGAAGTAACTAATAAATAAAATCAAATAGAAAGCCAGAAAACAATATCAAATACAACAAGCATCATATATAAATAGCATGTCTATCATGTACTACTACAATATCAAGTATGTATCCAAGGTATCGAATTCGCCTCCAAAGTGGTCTAGCTTACCTAAAAGTATATCCCCAAAAGCACTTAGCTTCCAAACTACTCAATCGAGTACTCGAGTGTTGTCATGACATAAATAGATAAGGAAAAAACGTAGGTCAAACATAAAGCCTGGTGTGAGGGGACTAACTCAAAATATTGTATATCAACACTGTAACGACCCAGAATTTTGAACAAATTAAATTGAAAATATTTAATTAATTTTAAATATTTGAACAATGATTTAATTTGAATCCCCGATATAACTTTGAATTTGACGATTAAATTATAAAATTTAATCTAGTGAATGTTGAATAAAAATTCGAATCTTCAATTTTAAACTGAAGAAAAATATTTCAAAAGTTTTTAAAATTCGTAATGATAATACTGAAGATAATAGAAGCATCAGAATTGTATTTCAAAGTGTTTCGTTCAGTTTTGAAATTAAATCGTTTGAATCGACATTTAAAAATAGCCGTCCGAGGCACAGTCTCGGAATTGGATGAAACCAGTTCCATTGGATCCGTAATATTGTATTATTATCGGGTTTCAAATTTCGTAGCATTCGGAGTTGTTATGTGAGCACACGATAGATAAACACGTTCGAATTTAAATTGAATTCAATTTGAATTTAATATTTTAAATTAAGTCAAAAACGTCAGCTACTTTCCTCCTTTGAACACGCCGAGAATCACGAAGTCGTGAAACCCATCACGTAACCCATACTTCGTTCGATTTTAAAGCATCTCGTCCCCCTCTTCCTTTATCTGTTCAAGGCAAAATTCATGTTCAAAAATTTAAATAAAAATGGCGACCGAGTTTAAAAACAATTACCCTCTTCCCCAGTTCAAATCAAAATAAAAAGGGCAGACAATCTCGTTCAAAATCGCGAGTTCTTCCAACTTTTATTTTCTCTACTTGCTCGATTCGAACTTCTCTCAGAAAAAGAAAAATCGTACCGATACTTCAAATTAAAATTCGAGTTTCCCTCTCCATCATTTAGCCCCTTCGAATTCGAAAATCAAAACCTAGGGCATTCACGAGTGGGTTTCAGCGAGCGGCAGCATAGGGGTGGGGAGTTTCATGTGCGCGGCGTGCGAAGATGGGGTTAGGCGATGTTTGGTGGTCGTTCGAGCGTGAAGTGACCCACTTCTTTTTTCTTTCTATTTTCAATGATTTACTGTTGAGATTTTTTTTTCCAAACCAAGTGATCACTTCTTTAATTCATTTCCCCCAAGATCCAAATTCTTACCAATATAAAAATATTAGTATATAAGTCAATTCAAGTCATTTATATATGTGAAGATATATAAATGTTTCCTTGCTTATCAGAGTATTAAAATTAACAAGGAAAATTCAATCACACAATATTTCTCATATATCAGAGAATTGGTGTCACATAGCCATTTCTATTTTTACATTCTCCTTTTTGATCTCAAGCTTGATTAATATTAAATTCAAATATTGCCACTTATTATTTTCTTGCTTACTTCTCAAATTAATTGGTCTCTGGGTTTACAAGCCACACATTTAATTTCCGGAATTCTTTGTGATTAGATACTTATCATATGAATACTGAGGTGATAAACTAGGTTGAAGTCTAAGCAGAGAAAAACAACACATGTGATCAAGGTTCAGACACAACAAGCACAAACCAATCATGACAGACAAAATGCATATTTCCTGGTTAACAGAGCAAATAATCATCACACGAGTGATGGTGTTGTGATCTACTTTATAAATCATACAACTTCTTATATCTGGAGCTAGAAAAGTGTTGAATCTGGTTTTTGAAAGATATTTGCACTCTTCTGGACTAAAACTTATAGAAATGGTGTTCTGAACCTATAAACACTTTGCAACATTTCCCTGCCTAATGATTGGTATACATGTTTTCTACTCTTAATTTTTGTCTTGCCACTTAGTATCAGTTTTGAAGTTATAGTATCAGATTTTCCCTACTTAGTATTAGTTCAGTAGTTATAGTATCAGATATTTCCTACCTAGTATCAGTTTTATAGTATCAGATTTCTCCTACTTAGTATCAGTTTTATAGTATCAGATTTCTCCTACTTAGTATCAGTTTTATAGTATCAGATATTTCCTACCTAGTATCAGTTCTAATTTCATAACTGAAGTGCCTCAAGACTGTCAAGAAAAACATGTTCACACATCAGATTAAATGGCATCTTCTCCTTCAGCATTATCTACTAAAACTATTTCAGAACTTGTTACTTAAGTCCACAGCTCACAAACACATATAACACTTAAGTTTCTTTTTCTTCTTACATACTATTTTCCAGATAACAAAGCAAAAGACACTCATGAAAATACTTAGAACATATTAGAGTTTGTCTAACTTATTTATTACAATGACACTGCTACTTCTCTTAAACACTTTAAATTCCTCAAGATCTCCAATTATCCATGCAAGCAAGCAAGCAATTCATGCATCTTTCCCTGCAGCAAAACTTTGAACTGCCCCAATAAAATGAGACACCCCAAGTATTGCAAAGGCAACAAATAGGGTCAGAAATAAATTCTGGTGTGAGTGAAATCAAGTATGCAAAATATCTTGTAAATTCTTAAGGCTGTACAGGGAACTTTTCTATTAAATGCTATTCAAATCCCAATTAAAATCTGAGAATGTGTATATTTAAGTTTATCTATAAACATACACCCAAGCATTCATCCACTCACTTCATTCAGTTGTACATGTACAAAACTCCTATGGATTAACTCCCTAAATTCCATAGCATAATTTCTCCTTCTCATCTTTTTATTTTGTTTGGTCTAAACTCTTGCCATTGAACACCATGTGTGCATTGCAAAGGGGCTCAGTTCTGTTAACCCTTTACACAGAGGCCTACAGGACTTAAACAAGTCATGCACATACCCATCAACCACCTGCTGATGAGTAGATCAAGGCACTACTCCTAAATTATTTTATAATTTAGAGACCATGCTTATTTATTTCTTTCTGGGGAATTTTTCTTTTGATTCTAGAGATACTCGTATTCTTTCCTTCCTTATATAGGTCAAGAATTATTAAAATCACCCAAAGATCATATCCAGACATACAAAGCATTCATGTAAAATTGCACACCTTATTTCAAAGTCATTTTTGCTTAATCACATTTTTCTAAAACCTGCTTATATTTTTATTTCTAGAAATTTTCCATTGCTTACACAAATCTGAAGAAGTCATATGCAAAACTATATTTATTCTTTTACTGTGAACATAGGGAATGGTTTTTGAGAAAAACCCATAAAAACTTATTGGTTTATGATCTGAACAAATCAGCACATATTTGTAATATTGCATTGTTCATATCATTTTTAACATAGACTAGACATAAGCATGAATCTCATTATTCACACTGCCTACTTCTTTTCTTTCATTGATACCCTATTCCACAGTAAAACATTTGATTCATTTTTCATATCAAAACTAGCATATATAAAATCTATTTCTCTGATTAGTGTATTTGTTTGATTATCTATTATTTTAAAACAAAAACTGAAACCATCACAACAAGTCAAAACAGGTTAAATCTCATCCAAAAACCCAACCAGAATACCATCCATGATCAACATGTTTTCATCCAGAGAATAAAATCAAACAGAAAAACACAATGTAGTGTTTATATAAAATAACTTAGCTGCCCTTAACATGGGTCTTAATGCCTTACAGATCATAAGTGATTAATCACTCACCTTCCTCCTCTCTTCCCCGAGAATGCCTTAGCTTGAAAACAGGGTAAGCTCTCCTTTCTATTTTTTTTCAATGTGTTTCTGTTTCCCTCAGAGAAAACCTCTGCTTCCCTCTTGATTTAAATCATTTTTCTAGGGTTTTACTAAAGGAAAAACCCATTTTATCCTCACATTACTCAGAGAATTATGTGTGTGTTGTTATGGCTAAATGTGCCATTTTCTCTTGATTTCTATTTCTAGTAAAAGCAGTTGCTTCTCTGCTTTTCTGTGCACATGCTATTTGCATGATCCACCTACACATCATTCTTTGTGTGACTCAGATACATTGTATACCTTGTTAAGCCTGAATGGTTCTCTTATATTATTTCAAACCGTTTATTTCCTGATTTATTTTTAAGAAGGTATTTATGCACAATAATACTAAACTGGTTCTCATGCAATTTAGTTATCAAAAGGACTTTATCATTTTATACTTCTTTGGCTACTCATATCTAATACATATATATTTATATATATGTATATATATAGGAGATATCTGTATATAAAAACTCACTCATATTTGATCATTTTCTTCCCATTATATTTTATTGAAAAATCTTTATCCTCTTATTTAATCATTTCACTTACTCCTAATATTATTATTGTCAGACTATATTTTCTTTTCTTAAAAATTCTCATTTTCTGATTTTATTAAAATTATTTTTATCTCAATAATTTGGGTCTTCACAGAGCGAGACATGCGACAAGGGGAAGCCGCGACTGCGATGGGTCGTGTGCAAGCAAAGATCGATCGATGCGATCTGGAGGCGCTGGAAGAATCTGTGGGCGTCGACGAAGTGGAGCAACGGCTAGGGTTACGATTGAGGGTCTGGTGGCGAGGTTCTCGAGCTAGCATAAGGTTCGTGCTTTGTTTCTGTTAATTTTAAATTAATAAATATATATATATATATATATGTATAAATATACATACAGTAAGAAAATTTCCATCTTAACATTTACACAAAAGAAGTATATGAATATAAATATATCTGGAAAATATATGTATGTATATATAAAGTTTATGAGAATATAAGAATTTTTATATGAATTTGATTTTTTGTCAGATATTTTATTAAACGAAAAATGTGTTTAAAAATAAATAATGTATAAGAGATTAATTAGTTAATTAGCTTATTATTATTTCTAGTTACTAAAGATAATTTATTCACTAGGAAATTGATCGATAGATTAGTCCAAATTAAAAGAGTTAATTAATTAAATCCATTAAAAAGAAAATTGATTGTTCGATTTTTTCAAATATTAACAGATGGAACAAACATTTATTCAAGGTCTAAACATTGAAGAAATTAAGTCAAAATGGAAATTGGATTGCAAATAAAAGCTAAGGTGAGATTTTTCTCACTCAAATTAATTTGAATTACAGTTATTGATTGATGATTGACTATTTGGATGTGATATTAGATATAGTAGAATATATCTATATATAGCAATATATACATATTGGCATATGTATATATTGGATTGATTGATTCCCGCACTGTATAGCGGATGAGACCCTATTGCGCCGTTATTAAGCGGATGATATTTTATAAAACCTATATACCGCGATATTCCACCTCGAAGTGGAATTGGTATTGTGCTAACGTCTGTGGATGCAGGGAAACAGGTTGGAGGGATCCAACTGGATTCCTCAACTTTATTTATTTATTGACAGATATTGATATATATGCTGTTATCATATTGATATATGATATTGAATGTTGTGATGGACTAATTGGTGCGTTGCATCATTGGATTCAAATTTTGTAGTTTAAAAATAATGATTTTTACTTTAAAATAGATTTTTAAAGTAATTGTTGAAAGTAGACGTCTTATTGAATTTTTGAATTGATTTATTTTAGAATAAATAAACGTTCAAATTTGTAAAGTTATAAAATTATGATGTTTGTAAAATATAACTGGAAGGTGATTTTTGGAAAAAAATAGTTAAGTAATTTATAAAATGGTTTTAATTGGAATTTTTGAATTATTAAAAACGATGTATGTAAGAGATGTACAAAATTGTTATTTATAACTTTAAAAGATTGGGATTATAAAACGAGTTTTTATAAGCGTTAAAATGAATTTTTAAGAATTTATAAGTGAATGAAATTTATAAATTGTGAACTTATAAATGGAAATGATTTTGTAGAATAAATGAATTATAAGTATTCAACTTATAATATGGATAGTAGATTGATAAATCGAAGTAGTTACAAAATAGAAATAGAATTTATAAACGTTGTTTTATAAATTCGAAATCAATTAAATTTGATAAATTAAATATAGAAGGTTAATAAAGAAGATATATTCGCGATTGTTGAATAGCGAATCTTTATTGAAATAAAATGTGTAGAAAAATATTGAAATTTGGTTAGTGAAGTACATTCACGATTTTGGACAGTGAATATACTATTAAGTAAAATGGATATGTTTTGGGGAGGTGACGGTAAAAATAAAGTTAATTGTTTTAACGATGTTTTAAAACATATTAAATATTGAAATCATAGATTTCAACATTCATTGTTGAAATAGACGATTTCGAGGAAATAAGGAAATGATGGACTATAACACTGTTGTTATAGTAAATGATTTCCGAAAGGAAATGTTTTTATCTAGTATTGAGATTTATATACCTATCTTAAAATTCGAATCCCTATACTAGTGATTATTGAGTCGTTGTAACGATGTTTTACGTAACATTCGTTTTGACTCAAATTGATGTTGTTATAGAAAATAGATTTCCTTAAAGAATGAATTATATACTTAATATTGATTTAAGTATATCGAATATTTTCAAATGTTCAAAATAAATAGATTTGTGAATTACTTATTATTGATAATTAGGGAAATGCTTTTCCAAAATGAAATGAAACGTTTTTAAGAATTTATCTTTGTAAAGATAAATCGAAAGTGAACATTTGAATTCGATTGAAAAACATATATCAGTAGATATTTGGAAATATAAATTCACTATAGAATTTATAAAAGAAATGGGAATTTGTTTAAAAATAAATATTGATTTATTTTTGAAGTGTGGAAATTATATATCTAGTAAAGATATTTTGGGAAAATAAATAATTTGGGAAAATTATTTGGAATCTGATGATGTTGCGCATCTTTATTGATAGTTAAATAACCGACTATCAATATTTACCTTGAATAGGTATTTGTTGTGATTTGATGAATTTGAATGCCACACTTATTTTTGAATAAGCGCTCACTATTCGGGTTAGCCGGGAAAGGACTATGGGGTCGTATAACCCATTCCGAATATGTGATACGTCATAATGGAATGCATTTGATGACCGGTGTTGAAGACCGGATATTTTTGAAAATGGAAGGATTACCGTCGAGTTACTCTACATCGACTGATCTTCGATTTAGAGGTTTTATCACCCTTAGTGACGGGAAGTCCGGACGTGATTAGAAATTTGTCCGGATGTGCAAGGGCTTCGTGAGAAGTGCCTTCGGTTCTGTTCGATCCCGGAACAGACTTGTATGGATTGTGTGTCTGACGTTACAAATTGAGATATAAAGCTGATTTCTTTCAAATGCATATCTGTTGGTGGTGGAGAATTTATTCTCTTAGCTTAACACCCTTCTCTGAGACGTACGAGCTCAGAGGTTATGTAGTTGAAATTTATCAGCGATATACTCCCAATTTGGTAACGTGACATGCTGAGTGTTGCTGTGAAATGATCAGTGTTTGATCATTTGTGATATGATCATTTGTTTGATCATTTATCTTTGTGATCATAGGTTGATCATTTGTTGACCCAAGGCATGGCTTTGTGAACAAAGCGTAGCTTTGTGGACGAGACTTCGTCGAGCCTCACACCTCGGAAATGGTCAAAAACAGGAAGGATGCAGCAAGGTTCTAGGGAGTAGCGCCCCTTAGTGTATGTCATTCCTTCTGGATAAAGGTGGTATCATGGTATGGAGCCCAAATACTTAACCTCTGTAGATGCTGCGAGTTTATTACTTTGTGGTAGTTGGAAATCGAGGATCCTCGGGAAGATCGGTGACGATCGGGGGATGGCATACGCGTGTCAGTAGTTACCTATTTTTGCAGAGGTAACCCGGCCTTGTGTTGGCAGAGACCTAACCGTAATGTTAGGTTATTTCTCGGGACGTCATTCCAGAGGCGTTCTATTCGTGGAATAGGAAGTTCCTTAGCCTGACCATTTGTTGGAAATCCAAAGAAACAATACGAGACTTGTACGGTTTTGGTTGTATTACCTGCTATGGAATGTGGCGGTAACCTGCTATTGAACATAGTAGCTATAGTAGGCATAACGTGAAATGCCTATGCTGGCTAAGATTTATATTCTACTTTCGAAATGTTTTCTACACTATGCACTAATAATAATATCAAAAATGATTTGATTTTGCGTATCAAGCATCTTTGACTATCATAAGGAGAAATCTCCTCCGATTCTGCGTTTGCATTGTGTGTGTGTGCGGGAGGCCTTATGGTAGTCTCATTTTCCAAAAGCATTGCGAATCTATTTTAAAATATTCCTTTGTTGTCTTTTAAAGATAAACTGTTTTACGATCTCACACCAGTCACCATGTCTGACTCGGAGTTTATTGTTTCCCTTCTAAACTCTGGGTGCCCACCAATTTCCACACGGGCAGCCTAGAGTTATGTTATCAGGATATTCTGGATATTCTGGAGCTTTGGAAGCAAGCTGGATGGCGAGACGTAGTATTTGTATCTGACATTATTTATTCCGCTGTGTATTCTGTATGAGGACAAGTTATACAACTGTCCATTGATGTGTTGTGTTATATTGAGTTGTATATTGACTCTGACTGATGTATTGTATAAAACTGATATAGTTCTTTGTTTATAAAAGAATAGTGATTATTTATTATATATTGTTCCGCTGCGATATGTGAGATTCTGATATTGTTTTCTGTTTCTGTTGTTGTTTTGTTGTTCTTCTTTCTTTTCTTCTTTCTTCTTCTATTTTCTTCTTCTTCTACCTTTTTCTTCTTTCTTCACCATAACATTTCGGGTTTTCGGCATTCGATGGCTCGGTAGTCGATAAAGTGAGTATCGATGTTGAATTTTCGAAAGTCGAAAATTTCGGTATGTTACAAAAACCATATACCAATAAAATATGAAACTTTTAAGATGCAGTCGGTCCTCCCCATAAACATGGCTCGGGGATAATATGGATTACCCATAATCAAGTAAAGTAAACCCAACTCATAGGTAGGGAATCATACCTTAACCTGCTTTTCTCCTGTTATCAATGAGTTAGCACAACTAATATAGTGTGACTGATATGTAACAACCTACTATGATAGAGATAGCCTAGTGTACCAATGCAGGAGTAATATAAACATTACAATATGAGTCTAACACACAATGTTCAATAATAATAATCAACGAACCAATATAACATTCACAATCATTATAATAAGAGACACACATAGAATAAGTTGATACCCATCATCGTTGATGGGTAGAATCCGCTATGGACCCCAATCGATTCAATTATCCCTATCGAAGCATCTGAAATGCAAAGAAAATACATCAATATAACAATGCTACTAACATAGTATCTCCATATGCAAAACTGAAATACAAATATCTATAACTGATACTTATCCTGAATTACCATTTGCTACCAAAGAGACTTACCGAGAACCATAACTATATTGTGGACTCCCTTGAAAACCAACACCTTAAACAAAGTTGGCCTATAGGTCTTGTCACAGCACCCGTCCATACAACACAACAATATATGACCTACTCTAGATTGGTGTTCCAATCTTTCTCCACCCCTACTCCGAAACCTTGTCTACAGGTCGTGGATCTCAATGGTACAAAGGATTTCTTTTAAAAATCGATATTATCTAATTGTCTATGGATAGAAAATCTAGATTTAAGCCACCCCATGTACATCCTTCCCACCCGTATACACTACACTGATGTATTATCGTCCACATATGGATCTTGATTCGCTCTAGAAGTACCTCGTGCTAACCGGTCGCCCTAAGTCAGACATACCAAATCAATATATACAAATCGCCCAAACCCTGCATCATATATATATATATATATATGTCACTTGAATCACATATTTACGCATATGTACAATATTTCATCCACTATTAAGTAACCCCAAGTCAGGTATTCCGAACTATGCATACGCTTACATCGCATGTCGATAAATCATGTTGAATTGCTATTAACTACCAAAGTGACCTATCGAGAGCCACAACTATATTGTGGACACCTTTGAAAACCAACACATCAAAAGAAGTTGGCATGTCGGTCCTGTCATAGCACCTGTCAGTACATTGCAACAATATATGACCTAATCTAGATTGGCGTTCCAATCTCTTTCCGCCCCTACTCCAGAACCGCGTCTTCAAGTCGTGCGTTCCAGTGGTACAATGGCCGGTAGCCCCAAGTCGAACATACAAAAACTATATACAAATTTTTTAAATCGAATATCAACAAATATATATAATATTCCATGCATTTCCCAGTAGCCGCATGTCGGACAAACCTAAACTATGTATATATAAACAGATATAAATCACATAAACTTTATTCATGCATATACATATATATATAACCAGTTGAACTATGTGGAAGTAATAAACACATATCGTGCACATTTACATACAAAGGCAATACATGACTAAAGTAACAAATCTACCATCTCAATATCAATAACGATTCACATATACAATCATAAACATAATTTAACAGAAATGCATCTTAACCAATCTAACAATTATAATCTCGTCGTACTATTTTATAGAAGTCTCAAACTTATTTTATAAAATGATGCCCTTGCCTATCTATCATACTACATCTTATTTTTACTTAATTCTTCTATTTAAATTACGTTTAGCTATCAATAAGTCCTTAAAATATTAAATATCTCATAATTATTATATATATATGTATACATATGTATCTCAAACCATTTCTTAGGGTCTAAAGTTATTAAATCACATTATCAAAGCCTATTAAATAATACTATACTTAAAATTTCTAACTTCTCAAATCACCTTTATAGAAATTTACTAGTTAGTTAATTACTGATTTACACTATAATAAAGAAATTTCAAGGCCAAATAAACTTCATAGGCTTATTTAATATAAGTTTAACCTGCCAAAATCATTATTTTAGCCTTACAGCTTATTTTAAAGGTCATACTTCTAATTTTCAATTAGTAATAAAATATATATTCTATCACTAATATAACTACAAATTAGAGTTTAATTAATTTATAGACCATGTAATAAATTAATATCAACTCCATCTAACTCTATTTAACACGAATAGAACACAATACTTATATTCATGGGATTTTAATAAATTATCCCGAATATATACTCAAACCAATTTAATCAAACAAGGGATATAATTATCTATATATTATTCTTTTAGGTAATATTTTTTGATATATATATATATAATTATGGGGATTTATAGTGATATATAAATTCAAAATTATAATTCCACTCAAATGAACTGTAATTTCTCAAGTGTCCGAATCTAGTCTATACCTTTAACACGTCGTTGATAATCTCACTACGAGTGTAATGGGGAAGACCGCATCTCGATCGGACCTCGTATGAAAAAGATACATATTAAATACAAAATCAGATTACCAATATTAATTAATTATAATAAATTAATTAATCATCTTCATTAAGCTAATACCCCCTTTTCACGAATATGTCAATGCACAAATGCATGCAAGAACCTATACACATGCACACCATTGCCTTCGATTTTTCCTTCTACACTTCTCGATTTGACTAGCCATTAGCTCCTACGCATCACATGACGCGTGCTCTGCACAATGGTCACCATCGCAACATGTCCGCACCTTCTATTGTAACAATTTTCCTTTTCGACCACAAATGTCGACACTAATACATCCACGCTATTCACATGTCGAGCACTCTAGTGTTGAAAAGACAAAATGTTAGGGTAAAATAAAAATAAAAAGAAAAGGAATAAGAAAGAAGAGAATACAACATCAAAATCTCACAACGGAATGATAACATATAATATCAAAAGATAGTACAAACTGTAAATATAAGATACAAAGCATTTCAGAGTAATAATCCTAAGTACTATCTTTAGCCCGGACAGTTATAACAGCTTATCGTCACAAATGTTGATATGTACATAATAGTAATTCGGCAGAAATAAGAATACTATGGTAGGTGAAAGAATCTAGCTCGTCTCCTTGAGCTCCAAAGGATATCAACGAAAACCCATTATTCCCAGAATACTTAAAAGAGCACCTATGGGAATAAGGAAAATATAAAACCATGAGTCAGACATAAGTACGGTGTGAGAAATTCATGAAATATGCCTCCAACATTATAACGGTACTTTTGAGACAATTTGAATCACCATAACGGTTATCCCCTCAAAAGAACTAACCATCTAATAAGTACATAAGGAGATATAATACATAATGTCTAGTATGTATAATATAGATCAGAGGATAGTTGTGCTGCTTGCATCTCACAACACAACAATATTAGAAGTGCAACTAAAACCGCTAAGGTACGTATGCATAATGGATTTCTATGGAGATGTCCTCAGTAAGCCGAGGCAAATCTCCAGCACAAGGCTTAGAAACTACCTTCTAAGTGTTGTATATTGAAAGAATCACTAGATATGGAGTTGATATACCCCATCATGGGTTAGCTAAAAACCAGGATGTGCATCCTACTCTTATCTTTAGCCATTTCTGATGTCAAAGTTAGGTTCAACATCTTTCATACAAGTCTTCATCACTCAAACAGATCTCGAATCTCTCTAGATTCCAGCATCTTGAACACATCGCGAATCTCTACAAGGATCCTAGCATAAGTCGTCCGATAAATTCCAGTGCTAACCTCTCCCTTGTACTTAACCTTAGGATAGACAGTTCAAATCTGTAATTGTAACGATATGGATTTTCGCGCTCGAAAATCAACATCCGTACTTCACATTGTACTAGAATGCCGCAGATTCGACCGTTCAAATCCGATTCGCCGGAGCTATAACACAATTAAGTAAATAACACAGCGGAAGAAAAAGAATATAGATATACAACATCTGATACAATGATGATACAATGAATATCTATATACATCAGAGATATGATACAAGAAATAGCAGCGGAAAAGAAAATCTCCAATAGAATGCTCTAATCCATAGCTAGCTCCAGCTAATCCACTCAACCTGAATATCTGAGAAAACCCAACTCTAGACTGCTCGTGTGGAAAATTATGAGCACCCAGAGTTTAGGAAAGGAACAATAAACTCCGGATCAGTCATGGGACTGGTGTGAGCAACAAAAACAGTTTATCTTTAAACAAACACAAAAGGCTTTTAAACATTGAAATCCGCAATGCTTTTGGAAAATGAAACTACCATAAGACCTCCCACCACACACACAATGCAAACGCAGAATTGGAGGAGATTTCTTCTTATGATAGTCAAACATGCTTACTACGCAAAATCATTCGATATTATTATCATTAGTGCATAGTGTCGAAAACCATTTCGAAAATATAATATCAATCTTAGCCAACATACAACCATTGTTGTATGTCTACTATAACTACCACGTTCAGTAGCAGGTTACCGCCACATTCCATAGCAGGTAATACAACTAAAACCGTACAGGGTTCATATTGTTTCTTTGGATTTCCAACAAATGATCAGGCTAAGGAACTTCCTTACCGAAATAGAAACGCCTCTGGAAAGACGCCCTGGATCCTAACCGGATCTCTGCAAACAAAAGGCCGACGCTACCTCACGCTCTAACTGAGCTGTAACTAGGTAACTAACACATGAGTCATGTCATCCCCCGGTCGTTACCGACCTTTATCCGGGATCCCGAAAACCAACAAAGCAACATCACACAGTAATAAATTACCGTGTCCACACGAGTTAAGTATCTGGGCTCCATACCATGATACCACCCTTTATCCAGAAGGAAATGACATACCCTAGGGGCGCTACCCCTACAAACCTTTGTCGCCACATTCCTGTTTCGACCATTACCGGGTTGTGAGGCTCGACGAAGTCTCGTTCACAAAGCAACGCTTTTTCACAAAGCCACGCTTTTTCACAAAGCCACGCTTTGATCAACCAATGATCAGCAGCACTTCGTATGCCACATTACCAAATTGGGAATGTATCACTAGTAACCATCAACTACATAACCTCTGAGCTCGTATGTCTCAGAGAAGGGTGTTAAGCTAAGAGAATAAATTCTCCGCCACCAACAGAAATGTATTTGATAGAAACCAGCTTTACATCTCAAAGTGTAACGTCAGACATACATCCATACAAGTCTGTTCCGGGTTCGAACAGAACCGAAGGCACTTCTCACGAAGCCCTTGCAAATCCGGATAATTTCCAATCACGTCCGGACTTCCCGTCACTAAGGGTGATAAAACCTCTATATCGGGGATCAGCCGATGTAGAGTAACTCGACGGTAATCCTTCCGTTTTCAAAAATATCCGGTCTTCACCACCGGTCTTCAAATGCTATCCATATCGTCGTATCACTATTCGGAATGGGTTATACGACACAAAGGTCCTCTCCCGGCTAAACCGAATAACGAGCGCAATTAAAAAATTATATGGATACTGGGGTCTCAGTTAAATCACAGCTTAAAGCTTAAAACTTTTCATTCGAATGGTAAAACAAATTACCATTTCCAATCTTTTAAATAAAAGATTTATTTCAAAAACCTTCAATGGTTTAACGATTTCCACACTTTTATCTTTTAAACAAAAGTTTTAATTCACAAAGTTCACCCCGTTCACAAAGATTCATTCATATATTTTCAAATCGATTTCCATTTCAATCTGATTAACTCGTTAAATCTTTAAATCAAGATTTAACTTCTAGCTTTCAAAACGATTCCATTTCAAATTGGATTAACTCGTTCGGTCTTTGAATCAAAGACTCTTTTCATAAATTTTCAAAACATTTCAATTCTATTTCAAACTTGAAATTCTTTCAACACAAATTGGAAGTTCATTACTTATGTGAAAGCTTTTACTATTCGAAAACAAATAGTTTCGTTTCAGAAAAATCCAGTTATATTTACACGAGTTAAAACCCTTGAATAAAGATTCAAATTCCCAAATTAATACCTTTAAAATGGTTTAACTCATATATAACTTATACAACATCTTTAATCCCTAGTTTCAAATCATAGAATTCAATTTCAAACTCGAATTCAAATTTAAATCAGATTATTTAAATTTCAAGACTCGATTAAGTTATTCGAAATAACTTTTATCTTTTAAATTCCATTTCAAAAGCTTCACTTTAAACCCAAATTTCCAATTTCAAAATCAATTGAAATTAAAATTTCAATTTCAAAAACATTAAATTTACATCATCTGTGACTTAACCGATTTCCACGTGAAATCCATATTTGTGTGTGTAAAGGTGTAGTCCAGGGGTTTTACACACAATAGTGCAACATCAATCATCACGGATATATCGATAAGCGGTATAATCGATAACGCTTATCTTCATTCACCGATTCATAGATAAAATAAATTTATCAGTCACAAAGATTCGCTATTACAATTCGATGTGGGTTTCGGATAACCAACTGGAATCCGACTCCCTGTCGCATCGAAATTCAAATGTCATTTACGGGTCAAGGGTTTCATATTCACAGTAATATATCACAGAAACAGAAATCACAGATATATATATCGCAGATAATCAATTACAGATCACAACATAAATCAGGATGTATCACAAAGCATCATATATCAGGGATATCAAACAATTCAACATTCACTAGAATCCAAACATCCATAAGCAAGGTCGATTTATTTACCTGATAAAATTAAATTAGATTAGACACTAATCCTGGTTTAATTAACATTAATTATTCTCAATTAATCACCTTAATTAATTTATCACATTAATTAATTATCCTTTAATTAATTATTGTTCAATCACTTGATTTATCAACTTTTAATCAATCATTAATTTCTTTTAATTACTTCCATTAGGTGATCATCTTTAAGTAATTAATTACCCTCAATTACTTATATTACTTAATTATCCTTAATTACGAGTTAGTAAATCACTCGAGACCCTCACTGTTAATTAACTTATCTTTAATCATTAACTAACTCAGTTAATTTATCACTCTTTACTTTTTTCCCATTTATTATCAAACTTTAATTGAGTTTTTAAGATAAAAACACTTCCTTATTAATGACCTTTCTACATTTCAAATTAAGTTTGAAGATAACTTAAGGCTTTAACTTAATTATTAAAAAAAATTTATTAAGGACTTACTTTTATTTAAATTTAAAAACTGGTTCAAACATTAACTTTTGGGTTTAACTCATATGTACTTGGAAACAAAACCGAGAACATCTTCTTTTTCTTCTTTGATTAAAAACAGTTTGGGTTAAACTTAAACTGTTAAAGACTTAACAGCTCACTCAAGTCCCTCACGCACAACCCAAAGATCAACTCGAGCCAACTCACGACATTCCCGAGCTCGAACACGCGACACTCGCTCCATTCCACTGCTTCGAGACAAACAACAAAAATCTTCGAGATTTGACACGAGCCAGGTCCTTCTTCCCCAAAGTATCAAACTCCACCAGAACCAACGTGCACCGTGCACGTGCACCGTCATGGCAACCAACTCCGACCCCTCGCAACCACCCACTCAGGTCAGCGACCACCTTCCAACTAATTCCCGACCATCAAATCGATAGCAGAAACCACAAATCAAAATCGAGCATTGAGCGCGAAACCAGAAAACACTGCCGATACCTGGAATTTGCTTCAAACACCAAGGTCCGATCATCTGGAAAACTTCACCTCCGGCCTCGAACTCCTCCATACCCCATCTATCACCAGCTTGAATCACGAAGAACTCGATCAAACCACGACGTCAAACGAAACGAAATTTCACAGCACCTAAAAACTAGGTTTACGGAAAAGAAAACGTCACCGGCGCCACCACGATCATTGGCCGATCATCGCGACATTTTTCCCATACTCCCCTATCACTCCTTCGTCTCCAGCCCAATTCCCGACCATCACCAACCAGAGGATCACCCACGGTAGCTCGAAATGCCCCAAACAGTCAAACTCGAACTGCTCTTAATCCTTATCTCTAAAAATTTGAGTTCTTGTTTTAAAAATCATAATTTAGCATAAGAATTCAGTTTATAATCCTGAATTCGAAGATTAAGGAGTTTGAAATTTCTCAAATTTGAAGTTTGGCTTATGTTTCTTAATTTCTAGAAAAATAAATAAGTTGTTTAACTTAAGTTAAACCCTATCTAAAGCTTGAAATAAAACAAACAAGTTTTATTTAAACTTAAGTCTTAAACAAAGATTAAATTTAAAAGGTTCTAAATTTTGAATCAACATGAACAAAATCTGGAAACAGAAGTATTTGCAATTATTCAAATGCCTGTATACATCATACTTCAAATTTTGCAAACATACTTCACAATACCATATTGATCACAGCAATAATATTCGACTATATTATACTTTAAATTTTTAAAGGTGGAGTTACTCACATTGCTTCAGATGAAAAAACAGAGGACTGCTATTTGACACAGATTTGAAAATGAAGCTGAAACTTCCCTTGATTTCTGGTTGAGTTGAATTGTTGCTTTACATTGACTTATTGTTTAAGTTTAAAGATGATGCTTCCTTTAGTT